>CM069867.1:70063119-71263119 GCA_036172795.1 Pelodytes ibericus
GGGATAGGTATAAGGCTATCCTAGATATAAGATAAGGCCAGGGACTAATGAAAGTATTACTTTACTGAGATGTTAGTGGATGCATGGAATAGTCTTCTAGCAGAAGTGGTAGAGGTTAATACAGTGAATGAGTTATAAGATAAGGTTAGGGATTAATAAAGAGTATTTAGAAATTTGGTCAGACTAGATGGACCGAATGGTTCTTATCAGTGACATATTCTATGTATGTATGGGCCAGGTTTATCCTATTTAAAATTGGACTCTTATGGGGTCTATTCACTAAAAGGTGACTTGAGGTGAGATGAACATTTCATCTTGCCAGTTTAGCTATACATTGTGTAGGGACACACCTAGGGGGTTTCCCCCTGCATTGGTGAGATTACATTTTCATCTCACCTTCACCTACCTGCTGCTCCCTTTAATTCACCTTTTAGTAAATAGCCCATGTGATATTACATGCCGTACACACACATACAGGTTTGTCCCCACACAATGTATCCACTACACTCTCGGCAGAATCATATATTCCTACATCTTCTCTCTTGTCTTTCACCCTCTATCGCAAACAACACAAACAGAGGCGGCTTCTTGGAACAGCCACAAGGAAATTGCAGCTAAATTCCTAAAAATTCCACAGTCGGAGACAATTTACACCGTGAAAGAATTGGGACCAAAAAGTTACGTTTTAGGCCAGATTCTTTATCATTCTTTTGCGTTATCGCAGAGTTATGTTTCATTGTACAGTAACATTGTAGTGACAGGGAGATTTGTTTAAGAATCTTGAAAGAAGACTGGTACGCAAAGGTGTCGAGAGAATTTAAACGGACACTACCAACATTGTCTTAAGATTATTCTAAGCTAAAATAGATAGAAAACTGTCATTTCATGAATATAACTCATTTGTGTTTATACCTACTTCGCACTTGCATTGGGTCAAAGCTACTCAGATCTTGCCTGACTTTATCCAGAGTCTTATCACCAAGATCTCTTTGATACAATGCGAGAATGAGTCACTCAGCCCCACTTCTCCGACTCAGCGGCCCTTTAAGACTTCTCCAGGGTCTTCAAAATAAAGTGCACAGCAGTTGTAGGATTGTTTATGATTTAAGAAATGAATAAACAAAAAAGCCACATCAGTTAAATTCGTGTTAAAACATAAAAAAAAAATAATGTTCAGAATCTTGTTTGTATAATACTGAGAAAGATAAAAAGACACTTTCTTCATTAGTAGATATTCCGAGTGAGCTATTGGATCAGGATGATGTAGAAAGTATTTGTTGCACAGTAGGGAGATTGAATAACACTTGGCATCATCTTGTTTCAGACATTTCTCATTTATATAAAGTAATAACAGTTTTTTTCCACTAATGATTGGAACACATGAATATGGCAGACATAATCATTAGAGATCTCCAAGTCTGAACTGCAGGGGCCAAAATCTGGGGTTTGAACAAAAAATGTCAGGATTGTGTGTGACTAACGCTTGATACAGTTGCTCTTTTTTTTCTTTTTCTTATCACTGTATTTGAATATTTGATACTGATTACAGGGACTGTATCACCTAAACATTGATTTTTTTTTTACTGTGATTGTAGCAAATTAATAATGACTGAAAATGATCTATACATTGTGTTAGCAAAATTGCCACAAATGCCTGAATTAAGAGAAAAATGTGTCTGTGGAGTCTTCTGCTTATGACATCACCTGTGGCACGGAATGCAAATTACAAAAAGCAGTTAATTTGCATACCGCGCCACAGGTGATGTCATGCACAGTAGAGAAATTTTTCTCCTATTTTCAACATTTTCAATCATTTTTTAATTCTCTACAATCACAGTAAAATCAATGTTTAGGTGATACAGTCCCTTTAATCTCTGGGATCACTCGAATGTATTTACTGATGCTTCTTCTTGTAGACGGGTGCTAGGAGTTGCCAGGAGGCTAATAATAATTTGCATACCTTGCCCCAGGTGATGTCATCCGCAGGAGTCGCCACAGACACGTGTAAAACACATTTTTTTCTCCTAATTTAAGCATTTGTTTGAAGTTTTGCTAATACAATGTATAGATCATTTTCAATCATTTGAACACGCACAGTAAATACAATGTCCCTGTGAGGAGACATACAAACAGTGTCAGAAGTCGGAAGATTTCTCCACCTCCGCCACTCCTGACCGTTTCGCACCAGTTCACGCCATTTATTAAAAGGTTAAACGCCGAAGTGCTCGAAAAATTGTACTAAAAATATCTGCCGTGGATACATACGATCACGGTGATTGCACCTTATTTTTTTTTCATCCCCTCCCCCTCTGACGTTTGAAACATTGAATTTTATTGGATAATAACTGAGAACTACAGTATCACTGTGTCAAATGATAGAGTCTGTGGCATACGTAAAGTATCAGTTGAGCATTTGTTGAACGCGGAGGGGGAAGCTCCGACCCAAGTTCGATTTCCATTCAAGTTCGTTTTATCCACTTAAAATTATCAATATGGCTTTTCAAGTCAGAAGAATTCTAAACATTTAGATCTTTAAGGACAATCCATTCAGATCGATGTCATGGAAGCCAGGTCAAGTCACCTTAAAGCCTTCTCAGTCTACTGTCTCCATTCAGGGACTTATTGATTATTTGCACATTTAGCACATTAATTGGCTTTTAATATGTCATTTCTCATAAAGCATTTCTTTTTAATCATTACTAGCGAGCGTTGTGTGGCTTTGTGGGCAGATCTACGGAATTCGGGGTTCAAACCGAAGCCAAAGAGAAAATTGAGAAGATTAATCATAAACGAGTCTCGCTGAAACGGTCTTTAAGCTTCGTAATTAAATTCACCAGCTTTCATGTAGGCACCTTGTGAGAGCGAGAGAGAGCGAGAGAGAGCGAGAGAGAGAGAGAGAGAGAGACAGAGACAGAGAGAGAGACAGAGAGAGAGAGAGAGAGAGAGAGAGAGACAGAGACAGAGAGAGAGAGAGAGAGAGAGACAGAGAGAGAGAGAGAGAGAGAGAGAGAGACAGAGAGAGAGAGAGAGAGAGAGAGAGAGAGAGACAGAGAGAGAGAGAGACAGAGAGAGAGAGAGAGAGAGAGAGACAGAGAGAGACAGAGAGAGAGACAGAGAGAGAGAGAGAGAGAGAGAGAGACAGAGAGAGACAGAGAGAGAGAGAGAGAGAGAGAGAGACACAGAGAGAGAGAGAGAGAGAGAGAGAGAGAGACAGATAGAGAGAGCGAAAGAGAGAGAGAGACAGAGAGCGAGAGAGAGACAGAGAGAGAGCGAGAGAGAGAGCGAGAGAGACAGAGAGCGAGAGAGAGAGACAGAGAGAGAGACAGAGAGAGAGAGACAGAGAGAGAGACAGAGAGAGAGAGCGAAAGAGAGAGGGACAGAGAGAGAGAGACAGAGAGAGAGAGACAGAGAGAGACAGAGAGAGAGAGCGAAAGAGAGAGGGACAGAGAGAGAGAGACAGAGACAGAGAGCGAGAGAGAGAGCCAGAGAGAGACACAGAGAGAGAGAGACAGAGAGAGAGAGAGAAAATGAGAGAGAGAGAGAGAGAGAGAAAGACACAGAGAGTGAGAGAAGCTATATTAATTTTACCTCATCATGATTCCATGTACAGGGACAAACATTTGGATTTCTCCTGGTAGAAGAGCTCATCTGGCCAGGGATAACACAGAGTTAAATCTTTGAAGGTGGCGGAATCATGTAATACCTTTTTAATTGGACTAAAAGTATTTTGGAATTACAAATTTTCAAGGGTCCTCCCTTTATCAGGTCAACAGCATTTCTTACCAACGAAGTAAAAGACATAGATTAAATCTTACGATGACCTGATGTCCTGATGAAGTTTTTTTTTTAACATGCACTCCTTAAAGCACAACTGTAGCAAAAACATAAGTAATGTTGAAAGATTGCTTCAAGTGTAGAAATTTAAATATAAATGTTTTTATGAACGAATATAAATAATGCACCTTTTCGGTCTCTTTTTGTGCTGTATAGCTCGAATAGGGAGCGGACATGTTGATTAGAATCTTGGGACAGTTCTTCATTCAGGTTGGTTCAGGAGAAGGAGATCTGACCAATCTGATCAAATATTCTAACCAACATGTCCGCCCCTGATAGAGCTCAACAGAGCAAAGATTCTAAACAACATGTCCGCCCCCTGATAGAGCTAAACAGAGCAAAGAGCTCAATAAGGTACATTATTTTTAGTCATCCATTAAAGCATTTCTATGCAAACTATCTACACTTGATGCAATCTTTCAAATAAACATTAGTTCATTTGTTTGCTACAGTTGTCCTTTAATACCATTAGACCAATTAAATAGGTGTTACAAGATTCTACGACTTTCCGAAGCACGGTATACAGTACGTCATTGAGATGAAACTTCAAAAATATTGCGGGATTAGAGAAAGTGAAAAAAAAAAGTACATTCAGTAACAAGGGAAACACAAGAGTCAGATGGAATAAGTTGAATTTGATAGCAGATTAAGGAGAAATATAAAGAAAATATGATTCCAGAGAAAAGGTAAAGGGTAGCTGGGATAATCTTGAAGTGGGAAGAAGTAAACAATATCATTTTAAAGATAGATCTGAGCAGGCCAATGTGTTCTTATTTGCTGTCCCAATCTATATTTCTAGATGTTGTATTTAAGGAACAATATTTCTGAACTTTTAGGGAAATGTACCGTAAATTAAGAAATATTAGCTGAAATAAATGTCGGAAACCTGATATTGTAACAATTCCTGTTATTTATTTAAAAGGTTTTTTTTTTTATTTTGGGGGGGGAGGGAATTTTTTTCGGAACACGCTGTCAAAACAATTCAATCTTGATTAAAACCTTATAATTCTGTTTTATCATGTTGTGTTGGGAATCAATATGCCCTGACCAGCTGTCAGAGGATTGTCTGTTTCAATTATACATATTGGTTTTGTTGTTTACTTCTTCTCAGGCATCGTGGCCTTGTGGTCTCTGTCAATCCTGGCGTTCGAGAGATACGTGGTGATCTGTCGCCCGCTGGGTAACCTCCGTCTTCGGGGAAAGCATTCCGCTATCGGAATTCTGTTTGTGTGGATCTTCTCTTTCGTTTGGACAATCCCACCAACTTTGGGATGGAGCAGCTACACCACAAGTAAAATTGGCACCACTTGTGAGCCCAACTGGTAAGCAATTTGTATTGTGTTGTGCGAATTAGGTATCACTGTTGTCTTTTAGTGGCAGCTTTATTTTTTTTTAGTGGTCAGCAAAATCAGCATCCCACCTTTTCCATCAGCTGTGGGACTTTTTCTGATTGCTTTTGCATTTCCAAGTGAAATTGGTAGCGGGTTACTATTTAGCTTCTCCCCTATTTTAAACTGAAACTGTGGCCATGGTGAGTGCCAGACCGTGACTTGTGTTAGACTGGTTCCAGATTTGGGGGAATGTGCATGGCATTACCTGATTTTGGGAGCAATGTAAAAACAAGTTTTGCTTCAATAAAACAAGTGATAGTATGGTTTTAAAGTTTAAAGATTCGGGGTGCCATTGAAAAGACATTGTTTCTTGGTTTGATTAAAACCTTATGGCCACTAAATGTACATTTTTACACCTTATGACATAGAAGAAAGAGTGTTACATACAGATCACTCCTAAAAAAGCAATATGTTTTAGACATATTAAACTTTGCTTATTTCACAGGTTATTTTTCCTTCTCAGATGCCATTTTAAGACTCACATGGTATAAGTAGCCCCAAATTTAATTTCTGGGGCAGAAATATCACCCCTGCCCTTGGATGCCCAGTCCAACCCTCCCACCAAACAATATTTATCTCAACAAGGGAACCCTCTCCCTGTGTGGGGTCTGAGCATTCTGTGCATTTCGAGAACACCTATATGAGTCAGAGTGCCATGATGTCACCCAGCGTTCACACTCTAAATGGAGAGAGAAGGTCGGGGGTCGGTGGAGTGGACATAGCTGTGAGCTTAACACATTGGTAAATCTCCCCCACCCAGGCTATCATAAAAAAAACCAAAACCTTCATTCTCATGACGTATTATACACATATATATTCACTCAATGAAAAGCCTGTTAAGGTTACAGGAAAGTTATACTTTCTTTATTTAATGGGGTTTTTTTTTTTTATATTCAGGTCAATTCATGGAATCAAATTTTTAAAAAATGTATGAATTTAAAAAAAAAAAAAAGAAGCAATTTGTTATTCATTAAATAGATTTTTTGGCTACCTGTTCCACATATTTCATGACCGTTGAGAGCACGCCCCTTAAAATTAGGCAGAGACCTTGAAATGTTGGTAATTAAAGCCAACCAGACACACAAGCATCTCTTCCAAACGAGGAGTGGACTGGAAATCAGATTGATTTGCTGTGAGACAATATCCTGTGGGTCCTTGTGTAGAAAGGACGCAGTGCGCAGTCTCATGACGCATGCAAAGTAAATAGGACAAGTTTAATTAGGGTTGCCAGACAGATGGTATTTTACCGGTAGACTGGCGACAAATTGGCTTGAGGCCAAAGGTAAGTCTGTGGCCGAAGCAGCAGGGCTGATATTTATTTTTTTAAGAAAAGGTGCCAACCCTACGCATAATATAGGAAGCTCCAAAAATGGTAAATTAGGGATAATAATACTAATCTGACGGGCCTTTGAGTATCACTGTTATGTTATGTAGGGAATAAAAAGTGATCACAAAAATGAGCTATTCATTGTGTTAGTAGAATCGCAAATAAATGCATAAAATAAGAAAAAAATGTATGTTTTTAAATATTGTCTGAAGTCTCCTGTATATGACATCACCTGTAGCCGGGTAGGCAGAACGCAGATGATGTCATAAGCAAGAAACTCTGCTAAAAATAATTAGTGTGTCACCAAAAAAGCAATAAATACCCTCCTAGACAAACACTGCCACTCTCAGCACTCATCAATGTGCTGTATATATAACATAGATATTTGGAAGGGTTTGAGGGCGCAGGATGTCACGAAGGGAACATAAAATAAAAAGAGAAAACACATATAGTGCAATAAAGTTTAAAACAACCGTGTATTGAGTGGTGTATACGGGAAGCGCACTCGCAAACATCCGGAATAATAAGTCTTTAGCAGCAGAAATGTTCCAAAAAAATGTTCTTATTTAATTCTGCACAGTGGGAAGAAAAACATAAACAAACATAGAGTAGTAAAATAGTGGAGAGAGTGACCTGCACGTGAAAGTTACACTTACAGACTCCACATTTCGATAGGCATGTAAAAAAGGTCCACAACAAGGAGTCGCTTCCGATCTGGCTTGCTGTAACGCGATAACTGTCTCAACGCGTTTCTCCAGGTGATTCCTGGCTTCGTCAGGAGCAATAGTTCACTACTACTACTCTATGTTTGTTTATGTTTTTATTCCCACTGTGCAGAATTAAATAAGAAATTTTTTTTGGAACTCCTCTGCTGCTAAAGGCATAGGAATTGATCTTTCCAAACGGCATTTTCTAGGCTATTATTAAATAGCAGACGTGTAATGAAAATTCCTGTAAACATGTTGAGCCCACTCCGGGAATGACAGTGGGACCACCATACAGATAACTCAGCAGGAGGAGTAACAGGACAGCTGATGTTTGGAGTTCAGAGGGGCACAGCTCAGGGGAAATCTGATGAAGTGCTTATTCATGGAAATACTAATACATCAAGGAACGCAAAATGCTTTGGAGCAAGGTGAGGCAATCTGCAAAATAATAGAAGGCCAAAGATCAAGGCTTCGTGGCTGACATGAAATGGGCGATTACAAGCAATCTTCCCATTTTCCATTGAAGAGTTCAGTGAATGTCATTTTATCATACAGTACAAAGTGGATGAATCTTTGTAATGCAGAAATGACCTTTAACTGAGCATCATTTTTAAAATGCTGTGGCAGTATAAATGTGCTCTAACTGCCCCACAGTACTTACCTATTTAGTCAGCAAGCTCATAATAACTGCATTCTAGCTACCCACATTACACTACCTGATCAGTGACCTCATAATAACACAGCATTCTAACTGCCCCACATTACACTACCTGATCAGTGACCTCATAATAACACAGCATTCTAGCTACCCACATTACACTACCTGATCAGTGACCTCATAATAACACAGCATCTAACTGCCCCACATTACACTACCTGATCAGTGACCTCATAATAACACAGCATTCTAGCTACCCACATTACACTACCTGATCAGTGACCTCATAATAACACAGCATTCTAACTGCCCCACATTACAGTACCTGATCAGTGACCTCATAATAACAGCATTCTAACTGCCCCACATTACACCACCTGATCAGTGACCTCATAATAACACAGCATCTAACTGCCCCACATTACACTACCTGATCAGTGACCTCATAATAACACAACATTTTAACTGTTCCACATTACACTACCTGATCAGTGACATCATAATAACACAGCATTCTAACTGCCCCACATTACACCACCTGATCAGTGACCTCATAATAACACAACATTCTAACTGTTCCACATTACACTACCTGATCAGTGACCTCATAATAACACAGCATTCTAACTGCCCCACATTACACTACCTGATCAGTGACCTCATAATAACACAACATTCTAACTGTTCCACATTACACTACCTGATCAGTGACCTCATAATAACACAGCATTCTAACTGCCCCACATTACACTACCTGATCAGTGACCTCATAATAACACAACATTCTAACTGCCCCACATTACACTACCTGATCAGTGACTTCATAATAACACAGCATTCTAACTGCCCCACATTACACCACCTGATCAGTGACCTCATAATAACACAGCATCTAACTGCCCCACATTACACCACCTGATCAGTGACCTCATAATAACACAGCATTCTAACTGCCCCACATTACACCACCTGATCAGTGACCTCATAATAACACAACATTCTAACTGTTCCACATTACACTACCTGATCAGTGACCTCATAATAACACAGCATTCTAACTGCCCCACATTACACTACCTGATCAGTGACCTCATAATAACACAACATTCTAACTGTTCCACATTACACTACCTGATCAGTGACCTCATAATAACACAGCATTCTAACTGCCCCACATTACACTACCTGATCAGTGACCTCATAATAACACAACATTCTAACTGCCCCACATTACACTACCTGATCAGTGACTTCATAATAACACAGCATTCTAACTGCCCCACATTACACCACCTGATCAGTGACCTCATAATAACACAGCATCTAACTGCCCCACATTACACCACCTGATCAGTGACCTCATAATAACACAGCATTCTAACTGCCCCACATTACACCACCTGATCAGTGACCTCATAATAACACAGCATTCTAGCTACCCACATTACACTACCTGATCAGTGACCTCATAATAACTCAGCATTCTAACTGCCCCACATTACAGTACCTGATCAGTGACCTCATAATAACACAGCATTCTAACTGCCCCACATTACACCACCTGATCAGTGACCTCATAATAACACAGCATCTAACTGCCCCACATTACACTACCTGATCAGTGACCTCATAATAACACAACATTCTAACTGTTCCACATTACACTACCTGATCAGTGACCTCATAATAACACAGCATTCTAACTGCCCCACATTACAGTACCTGATCAGTGACCTCATAATAACACAGCATTCTAACTGCCCCACATTACACCACCTGATCAGTGACCTCATAATAACACAGCATCTAACTGCCCCACATTACACTACCTGATCAGTGACCTCATAATAACACAGCATTCTAACTGCTCCACATTACACTACCTGATCAGTGACCTCATAATAACACAGCATTCTAACTGCCCCACATTACACCACCTGATCAGTGACCTCATAATAACACAGCATTCTAGCTACCCACATTACACTACCTGATCAGTGACCTCATAATAACACAGCATTCTAACTGCCCCACATTACAGTACCTGATCAGTGACCTCATAATAACACAGCATTCTAACTGCCCCACATTACACCACCTGATCAGTGACCTCATAATAACACAGCATCTAACTGCCCCACATTACACTACCTGATCAGTGACCTCATAATAACACAACATTCTAACTGTTCCACATTACACTACCTGATCAGTGACCTCATAATAACACAGCATCTAACTGCCCCACATTACACTACCTGATCAGTGACCTCATAATAACACAACATTCTAACTGTTCCACATTACACTACCTGATCAGTGACCTCATAATAACACAACATTCTAACTGCCCCACATTACACTACCTGATCAGTGACCTCATAATAACACAGCATTCTAACTGCCCCACATTACACCACCTGATCAGTGACCTCATAATAACACAGCATCTAACTGCCCCACATTACACTACCTGATCAGTGACCTCATAATAACACAGCATTCTAACTGCCCCACATTACACTACCTGATCAGTGACCTCATAATAACACAGCATTCTAACTGCCCCACATTACACCACCTGATCAGTGACCTCATAATAACACAGCATCTACCTGCCCCACATTACACTACCTGATCAGTGACCTCATAATAACACATCATTCTAACTGTTCCACATTACACTACCTGATCAGTGACCTCATAATAACACAGCATTCTAACTGCTCCACATTACACCACCTGATCAGTGACCTCATAATAACACAGCATCTAACTGCCCCACATTACACTACCTGATCAGTGACCTCATAATAACACAACATTCTAACTGTTCCACATTACACTACCTGATCATTGACCTCATAATAACACATCATTCTAACTGCTCCACATTACACTACCTGATCAGTGACCTCATAATAACTCAGCATTCTAACTGCCCCACATTACACTACCTGATCAGTGACCTCATAATATCACAGCATTCTAACTGCCCCACATTACACTACCTGATCAGTGACCTCATAATAACACATCATTGTAACTGCCCCACATTACACTACCTGATCAGTGACCTCATATTAACCCAGCATTCTAACTGCCCCACATTACACTACCTGATCAGTGACCTCATAATAACACATCATTCTAACTGCCCCACATTACACTACCTGATCAGTGACCTCATAATAACACAGCATTCTAACTGCTCCACATTACACTACCTGATCAGTGACCTCATAATGACACAGCATTCTAACTGCTCCACATTACACTACCTGATCAATGACCTCATAATAACACATCATTCTAACTGCCCCACATTACACTACCTGATCAGTGACCTCATAATAACACAGCATTCTAACTGCTCCACATTACACTACCTGATCAGTGACCTCATAATAACACAGCATCTAACTGCCCCACATTACATTACCTGATCAGTGACCTCATAATAACACAGCATCTAACTGCTCCACATTACACTACCTGATCAGTGACCTCATAATAACACAACATTCTAACTGCCCCACATTACATTACCTGATCAGTGACCTCATAATAACACAGCATCTAACTGCTCCACATTACACTACCTGATCAGTGACCTCATAATAACACAGCATTCTAACTGCCCCCCATTACACTACCTGATCAGTGACCTCATAATAACACAACATTCTAACTGCCCCACATTACATTACCTGATCAGTGACCTCATAATAACACAGCATCTAACTGCCCCACATTACACCACCTGATCAGTGACCTCATAATAACACATCATTCTAACTGCCCCACATTACACTACCTGATCAGTGACCTCATAATAACACAGCATTCTAACTGCTCCACATTACACTACCTGATCAGTGACCTCATAATAACACAGCATCTACCTGCCCCACATTACACTACCTGATCAGTGACCTCATATTAACACATCATTCTAACTGCCCCACATTACACTACCTGATCAGTGACCTCATAATAACCTGCTCCAGCACCCACTTTGCACTCAGGACTTACCCCAGCACACATGTTTGCATTCACTAGACTTACCCCAGCACCCAGAATGCTGCTGCCACCTTTCTTTTTTACCTTTTACAGAGGGGACAATCAAGCAGCCAGTGTTGCTGGCACAGACTGTTTCTCCTTGTGCAGCTCCATCAGCCCCTACATTAATATGGCCCTGCACAGAACCCATCAATGCTAACAGCTATGAGCACACACGATTTACAAGCACACCATACTCAGCCAGTCAGCTGCTGGAGCAGTCACCGGAAGCATTACAGTGGGAAACTGGGTTAGTTAGAATATCCTCACCCAACTGAACCTTAAACTGAGTAGCACTCCCCTCAGAAGCAGCTTACAGATTGAAGGTACTGAAACAAATGGCATGTATCATTTTAAAATACATACTAACACCTAATGAAGGTTTTCATGTGTAGGATGACTGACTCTTTACAGAACTATAGCATGGATATCTGGCGACTCCACCCACTACTATCTATAACCCGCCAATTTCTGCATCTGCCCCACCCATCTTTATCCATGCCCCTCCCATTTATTATTTAGGACACACCCACACCGATTTCTCCTATTCTTTTTAGAGAAAGAGATGTTGCACTCTCTGTGCTACGGAAGTCTGTAGGTGCCAGAAGCCGTCACTGTTAGTCGCGAAGGGCTTAATTAAGTGTCAGGGAAATATTTGCTTAGGGTGGAAGCAACTACAGGTTTATCATCCATGACTTTATTTATTTTTTTTTACCTTTTAAGCAGTAAAGATTGGATGTGTGCTCAGCTTAAAAAACAGAATTACAACACATTGTGCAGCACTGTCAGACTTTATTAGACTGCCCCTCTCAAATCTGCTGATTGAATTATAATCCCAGAAGCGGACACCAGAGGGCAGCAGAACAGATGTCAAGCTCAAATCTGAAACCTCCGATTCTTGGATCTATTCACTAAAAGGATGAGACCTTGACCACCAACCTCAGACTCGACCTCTCTCACCTGGCCCCACCTCCATCTCAGAATTAATATTAATAGTGCGTTTTTCGGAGGTCGAGATGTGGCCAAGGCAGTGGAGATGGAGGTCGAGTGAGATGTACCAAAGGATGTTGAGTTCAGAGGTCAAGGCTGCAAACTCACTTAGTATATAAATCGCACAGTGCCATTTCTTCCCACATTGAAATTATTGGGAGGCAAGCTGAACTCAAGAGGTCAAAGACTGCAGTGCATAAATGGGCTGATTTAGTGAGTGCGATACTGATATTACCACACCCATTAAGTAACGCACCTATTTAATTGGTTGTACTCTGCTTTCTATGGGAAGTCGAGATCCGACGACCCGTTGAGGTGGACTTGGCGGTTGAGTCTGGTTTTGTGAATAGCTCAAGGTGGTTCGAGATTCTGAGGTCAAGGTTGAGTCTAAATCAAACTCAACCTCCCAACTTCATCCATCTTACACTAAATTCCACTCTTCGTGAATAGACCCCGCCAGGAGTATTTATTATATTTTCAGTAATTAAAAAAAAACCAAAAAAAAAAAAAAACCTTCTGTATTGCACGCGATGGATCCGTCAATGTGACCCGTTACCAGCATAAATGTGTCTGCGCCATCAAACCCCGCAAAATTTACCCGACTCTCCCGTGTTCAGTCTACGGAACTTTCTTTCTGCCGAGTCAAATGTTTGTGGGTGAACTGTTTTCATTTACAAATCCGATTGACCCCTGGATTTATCCTGATGTGTAAGACTTCCTTCCATGCATTACTTGGTGAATACATCAAATGCATTTACTACCTGTTTTCAAATACTTCCCTTGCTCCAGTGATTGTACAGGCGATATATGAAGAACTGAGCAAAGCACTTGCCTCGTTCCTAACAATTGCTACATATAAGAACTGTTTTAATACAAACCTTGCACCTGCATATCAGAACATTATCCTTAGAAGACCTTATCAGGTCTGTGCTAATACCTACCTTACTCCTGTTATTATAATTAGTATATTCCTGCTTTCATAGTTCTTCCTCGTATAACGACTTGGTCTATTTCATCCTTGATCCATGGTGCACAGTTACTAATTATAATGAGTGTTCAAATACGTACCTTGCTTTGGTCCATTGGAAAAACACTCTACTCTATTGCGTGGATGATTCCTCTTTTCCTCTATTCCTTCCTTGTTCGATACTGGAAGAGACAGGATCTCATAGAGCTTTTAACCTAGAAAAATCATGTATAAATGTCCGAAACAATGAAAACTTACTGAAGACGAGGACGTGGAGTTAATTAAAAGCCGGTTTCTCTGCTGTGATAAATGATAACAAACAAACAGCTGCAGTAAGAGGGATTTATCAGACTCTGTTGCTCTGGTTCATCTGTTGTTATATAAGACAGTATCTGTAATTCTACCCATAAAATGATAATGGATGCTGCTTGACAAATCATTCACCAAGGCAACAATACTTGTATTTTGGTTGTCCTAGCAGATACACAGACAATTAGTCCATCCAGTTTGACCCTAATGAATCTAAGATTTATTTGTTCGCCAGGACTGCCATGCACATCTCCCATGGAGATACCATCTCCACTGAAAGGGTAATCCAAGTATCTACTACCTTTTATGCAAAACAATATTATCTCACAGTCTGCACTGTGTGCACTCCATCTGACCAGGGTCGCTTTAAGACCCTAGTGGGCCCAGGGCAAAGTCTTTAGTAGCGGGCCCCCCTCAACCCAATTTTTCAAAAATCGCATTGTAAAAAATGTACTGTATGTAAATTTAAACTTGTTAAAATGATAGGCAACTATTTTCATATCACATTCAACTATTTGTATATGTATAGTTGCACCTAAAGGACTTAACACAGCACCATACAGAACCCACAGCACTTGCCATGCATCTATATTGCACCCACAGCCAGAGGCGTAATTAGAAACCACCAGGCCCCCTGACCCAACCATGCAACTCCAACCCAGAAATGCCACTTACATGCCTCCCAACTGTTCCGCTTTGTGCCGGGCCTTGTCTTATATCTAGGATAACCTTATACCTATCCCATGCATGCTTAAACTCCTTCGCTGTATTAACCTCTACCACTTCTGCTGGCAAACTATTCCATGTATCCACTACCCTCTCAGTAAAATAATACAAAGTTTCTCACCTCCACTGTATTAACCTCTACCATTTCTGCTGGAAGACTATTCCATGCATTCACTACCCTCTCAGAACGTAATACTTCCATTCATCCCTGGCCTCATCTTATATCTAGAATAGCCTTATGCCTATCCCACGCATGCTTAAACTCCTTCACTGTATTAACCTCTACCACTTCTACTGGAAGACTATCCCATGCATTCACTACCCTCTCAGTAAAGTAATACTTTCATTAGTCCCTGGCCTTCTCTTATATCAAGGATAGCCTTATGCTCATTCCATGCATGCTTAAACTCCTTCACTGTATTAACCTCTACCACTTCTACTGGAAGACTTTTCCATACATCCACTACCCTCTCAGCAATGTAATACTTTCATTAGTCCCTGACCTTATCCTATATCTAGGATAGCCTTATACCTATCCCATGCATGCTTAAACTCCTTCACTGCATTAACCTCTACCACTTCTACTGGAAGACTATTCCATGCATCCACTACCCTCTCAGTAATGTAATACTTTCATTAGTCCCTGGCCTTCTCTTATATCAAGGATAGCCTTATGCTCATTCCATGCATGCTTAAACTCCTTCATATATTAACCTCTCATCCATTTTTATTACGTTTCCCGCTAGAACATACCACAGTGTCACTTTGTCCCACTGAACTGCCCCAGCAGAACATGCCACAGTGTTCCTTTTACCCCATAGTACATGTTATTTTGCCCCACAGAACATGCCACAGTATCAATTTGGCCACAGCCAATTTGCCCATTATGCCACTATGCCACAGCTAGATTGCCACTATGCCACAGCTAGATTGCCAATATGCCACAGCTAAATTGCCAATATGCCACAGCCAATTTTGCCCATTTGCCAGTGTTATTTTGCTCATTTGCCAGTTATTTGCCCATTTGCCAGCGTTATTTTGCCCACTTTCCAGTGTTATTTACCCATTTGCCAGTGAATTCTGAAAGAGGCCAATGCCATCAGGGAATACTGTTTCCATGAAAGGGTGTACATGGTCTGTAACAATGCTTAGGTAGGTGGTACGTGTCAAAGTAACATCGACATGAATGGCAGGACCCAAGGTTTCCCAGCAGAACATTACCCAAAGCATCACACTGCCTCCGCCGGCTTGCCACCTGTCAGTCCAAAGCATCACACTGCCTCCGCCGGCTTGCCACCTGCCAGTCCAAAGCACCACACTGCCTCCGCCGGCTTGCCACCTCTCAGTGGTCATAATGAAATGGCTAATCAGTGTATATAGACACACCTATAGCATGATATTTATAAAGGCTAGACCTGGGGCAACATTCTAAAAGTGGAGGAATTGGAAAGAACAGTTTATTCATGGTCATGTCATGGTGACAGCTCCATTTCTAGCACTGCAGTTTATTCATGGTCATGTCATGGTGACAGTTCTAGCACTGCAGTTTATTCATGGTCATGTCATGGTGACAGTTCTAGCACTGCAGTTTATTCATGGTCATGTCATGGTGACAGTTCTAGCACTGCAGTTTATTCATGGTCATGTCATGGTGACAGTTCTAGCACTGCAGTTTATTCATGGTCATGTCATGGTGACAGTTCTAGCACTGCAGTTTATTCATGGTCATGTCATGGTGACAGTTCTAGCACTGCAGTTTATTCATGGTCATGTCATGGTGACAGTTCTAGCACTGCAGTTTATTCATGGTCATGTCATGGTGACAGTTCTAGCACTGCATTTTATTCATGGTCATGTCATGTGACAGTTCTAGCACTGCAGTTTATTCATGGTCATGTCATGGTGACAGTTCTAGCACTGCAGTTTATTCATGGTCATGTCATGGTGACAGTTCTAGCACTGCAGTTTATTCATGGTCATGTCATGGTGACAGTTCTAGCACTGCAGTTTATTCATGGTCATGTCATGGTGACAGTTCTAGCACTGCAGTTTATTCATGGTCATGTCATGGTGACAGTTCTAGCACTGCAGTTTATTCATGGTCATGTCATGGTGACAGTTCTAGCACTGCAGTTTATTCATGGTCATGTCATGGTGACAGTTCTAGCACTGCAGTTTATTCATGGTCATGTCATGGTGACAGCTCCATTTCTAGCACTGCAGTTTATTCATGGTCATGTCATGGTGACAGTTCTAGCACTGCAGTTTATTCATGGTCATGTCATGGTGACAGTTCTAGCACTGCAGTTTATTCATGGTCATGTCATGGTGACAGTTCTAGCACTGCAGTTTATTCATGGTCATGTCATGGTGACAGCTCCATTTCTAGCACTGCCGTTTATCCAGAAGTCTCATGGACAGGTGATGCTGCCTGCTATTCACTCTACTCATGCTCTTTCATGCAGGTATTCGGGGAGGATTTCAGATCAAACCTACATCATCACGTTCCTTGTTACGTGTTTCGTTTTACCCCTGATGGTCATTTTTATATCTTACGGTAAACTGATGAGGAAGCTTAGAAAGGTGAGTGCGGCCAGCAAAGAGCTTGGATCTAATACTTTTGGGACAGTGCGGGCGGATGGATGTCTTTAATATCACTGTTACCCCACATGTACATTTATTACCAGGCTGCTGTTTTACCAACTGGCCGGTGAAAATCCTGATAATGTAAAAGTACTAAATCACTGTGTCTGTACTTTCTGTTCAACTTTGCTTATTTTCTATATGTTGTACGTGTGTTAAATATATGTGAATTACACTTATTCTTACTTTAAATCAATTCCCAGATCTCCTGTAGTTTTACATTGAAAATAATTTCACCGGGGCTTCTATATTCAGTGACATTCCGATAAGGAGGGGCTTGGAGAGAGAGGGAGGGGCTTGGAGAGAGATGCGGAACTGTAGCTATAGTAACAGCAATACACTTTATTGGCAGTTTTTAGGAGACAGGAAGTATTGGGGGAAAATCGATCAGACAGAGATGTGTTCTTTACTTTCTATGATGGGTAAATCTGTGGCGCTCCAGCTGCAATGGCCTACATCTCCCATAATACCTTGCCAGCAGAGTAAAGGTAGGTGAAGGAGTTTAGTGTCTGTAGCGCTGTAGTTACGACAATAGCATGGCCAGGTATGTTTTGATGAAATGATGGCAGCTCTATCTGGAGTTTGACACCCCGGCTCTAGGTGGAATTAATCATTTAAAGGACCCTCTGCCTCATCCATCAGTGTCGCCCCTGCAGAGAGTCCATCGGTATTAACACTCCCCTTATAAACCCAGAGCCCGCACCATTCGGAAGCGGTCAGGCAGAGTGATCCGATGAGACCAAGCGACACAATGTAATTAATATATATTATTATGTTTCCGCTGCAGGTGTCTGATACACAAGGCAGACTGGGATCCACCAGGAAGCCGGAGAAGGAAGTTACCCGCATGGTCATTATCATGATTATCGCCTTTCTGATCTGCTGGTCGCCCTACGCTGCTTTTTCCATCCTGGTGACGGCCTGGCCTTCCATTGACCTGGACGCGCGTCTGGCCGCCATTCCTGCTTTTTTTGCCAAGACCGCCTCCATGTACAATCCTGTCATTTACGTCTTTATGAACAAACAGGTGCTGTGCGTGCTCTCAGAGGCGTCACTAGGGTTGGTGTCACCCTGTGCGGAAACTCATGGTGTCACCCCCCTGGATTTCCTAAAATACAATGCCGAACAGATTCCTTAGTAATGCCATTTAGATGGCCTATTAACTATGACACACACAGGAGCCCCATAAATGATGCCACACACAGGAGCCCCATAAATGATGCCACACACAGGAGCCCCATAAATGATGCCACACACAGGAGCCCCATAAATGATGCCACACACAGGAGCCCCATAAATGATGCCACACACAGGAGCCCCATAAATGATGCCACACCAGAGCACCATAAATGATGCCACACCAGAGCCCCATAAATGATGCCACACACAGGAGCCCCATAAATGATGCCACACCAGAGCCCCATAAATGATGCCACACCAGAGCACCATAAATGATGCCACACCAGAGCCCCATAAATGATGCCACACCAGAGCCCCACTATTTATGCCTCACCTTGGAGCCCAATTAATTATGCCACACACAGGTGCCCCATAATTATACCACACACACAGGTGCCCCATAATTATACCACACACAGAGGTGCCCCATAACTATGCCACACACACAGGTGCCCCATAATTATACCACACACAGAGGTGCCCCATAACTATGCCACACACACCAGAGCCCCATAAATGATGCCACACCAGAGCCCCACTATTTATGCCTCACCTTGGAGCCCAATTAATTATGCCACACACACAGGTGCCCCATAATTATGCCACACACACAGGTGCCCCATAATTATGCCACACACACAGGTGCCCCATAATTATGCCACACACACAGGTGCCCCATAATTATGCCACACACACAGGTGCCCCATAATTATGCCACAGATGGGGCCCAATAAATATTCCACATACAAGCTGCCCATAATTATAGATGCCAATACCATTGTGGAAATAAGATGCCAGTTATATTGTGCCATTCAGATACCAGATACATATTATTATTTTTACTTTTCATGTATACTACATTATTCTTATATCACTTTCTTTGATTTATGTTTTCAATAACAATAACATTTATTTAGACAGGACCTGCCTTACTATAGTCTGATGGGAGACCTTGTCAACATGTGCATATAATGCTGTATAACTTAAAGGATAAATATCTGTCTGGTTAACTATACATTGATTAGAGCTGTTCTGTATCACCGCCTGTGAGTTAACTGCATACTAATGAGAGCTATACTGTACAACATCTGTGCATTACTAACTAAACACTGAGCCAGACTATAGACTGAGACTATACCCCCACTGAAATGGTACCACTCATTGGAGGGGCCGGCAAAGTTCTTCTTCGCCTAGGGTGGCAAAAATCCTTGCACGGGCCCTGGATGTATGGTATTTAAGCATTGTCTGTGTCATTGGAAGGGTGGATGTATGGTTAAGGCTATGTATGTGTTAAATGCCTATCCATACAGTTCCAGAAGCAGTCATTAAAGTGTATTTCCCAAGTGTGTACAGTGTATCCACAGCAGTATCTCCTCCAGGTAAATACAGGGATTTAACCTTTAGCTCAGCTTTAAATTCGTCAGATTGTTACAGAGTAAAGTGATAATGAAACACAGTCCAATGTGGCTGATCGATCCCTCGTTCAATCCATTGGCCAAGTAAGAACAGCTCATTTACATCAAACAGCTTGACCTGTGCTGACCTGAGAGGGCCCTTTACACCCCACCAGCTGAACTGTCAGTCTGTGACCATCACCATTAAATAGCAAACTGGTGAGTTATGTCGGGTACCTGAGCCGGGCATATTCAACAGCAGAGATGCCAACATCGGACATGTTCCTAGGGGCACAGTGTCCCCTCGATGGTCTATAAAGGGACTAGACAGGTAGCTTCGAGCCTTTATATTGGGGCTACTCAGAGCCCACTGAGGTTATCCCGAATCGGGACACAAAAATCGGCCAATGTGGCTGATTCTCGTGCCAACATTTCGGCAGCCAAAATGGTAGCTTCGGTCCTGCCCATAAACTTCTATACGGAGATCTTCTGCGTATATTTCGGAAGGACCTCAGCTAGAAGTCAGTGGGAGGACTCTGACTGTAAAATCTGAAATAAGTAAAATACAAATTTATAAAAAGAATAATTAATAAAAAAAGAATACATTAATAAAATAAGTTAACATAAAAGTAATATTAAAAATGCATACATTAATATATATACAATTATAATATATTATAATATATATAAAGATTAATATATTGCAATTGTAAATTAAGAGTTTTTAGTGTATGTGTTAACTTTAATTCTTGTACACTTCAATTCTCCAACTAATATCTGGAAAATTGAAATGCCCGAAATTCAGCTATTATAACTGAATTCTGGCCATTTTGGGTGAATTTCAGCTCTTTTTGAGTAGAGGGAATCCATAGGATTTTACGGGCCATTTTCTCTGATCTGAATATGGCTGATGATCAGTCTGAAATTGGCAAAAATAGCTGATTATGGGCAGATATTGGACATATTGATTCACGGAATTTGGGAACATTTTTCAGTTGTGTTAGGAGCTCCAATCTGGACCTATTTTGGGCCAGAATGGTCTATACTGAGTAGATTTTTTTTTTTTATGAAAGCAAAATCCTCCCACTCATTAAAAGCAATTATCTTTATCCCATACTTCCCATCCAAAACTTCTGGACGTCAAGATTTAAATCAGCTAGGTACCAATATTGACGTATTCATGTAGTGGAGAAATCCACAATTTGTCTGTATGACATGGATGAATTCTGTGATTTTCAAAGAATGAGGACTAAATATTTGTCAATTTTTTGGTTCGGGCAACTTGGCCTGTGGAATAATTAGAATCCCCCCTATTATTAAAGGGCTGAATTACCTTGAATTCTGGGATTTTACCAGAATTTCCGTAATTTGAATTCTCCAAATGTTGTTTGGAGAATTGAACATTTTAGAGCCAAAAAGTACAGTAACAGTATAGTATATTAAGTTTTTAAGTGGTTAATTATATGGACATTGCTAAATGTATGCCGTAGCTGAATTTATATTTTTTTAAAAATTCATGATTCTAATTTTATTTTTTTTAAATGTGCTATTATGGCAAAAATGGGGCAATTCCCAATCAACCTGCCATTTTGAATATAGTAACCCCAATAAACGTTAGGGAATTGCCACCTATATATATTTATTTTTTATATATTCATTTAAAATGTATATACATCAACATACATTATTTTATACCCTGACATAACATCTCTTGTGGTATAACAACACTGGTTATAGTTCACCATCAACAGCAGTTAGGTTATATGTACCCTCCCACCATCACACACAATGTGTATTGTTTCATGTCCACAGTATGGATGGCCACATTGCTTGGAAATGCTCCATTGTCCACTGTGGATACAAAAGGGTGCATTTTATATATGTGAGAGGTTAAGAGGGCTGAAAAGAAACGACAGGGCCACAATGGCAAAATTGCCACGTGACCACGTAGCACATAATCACTTGAAAACGTTGGACCAGCTTTGTCCCTGCATCACTTGTAAGTCCCCTGCGCTTACAAGTGATGGTCCAAGCAATTTATGCGATAGGAGAGGATCTCCTCTCAATAACAGGTTTTTAGAGAATATAGGCGTAGAAAAAAATAAAGACAGAAACTATTTGTTCATTGGGCAAAGACAATAAAAAAGAAAATCTGATCAAATCCACAGCTGATGCCATTGCTGAGAACCATGTCTCTTTCATTTCTAGTTCAGACGCTGTCTGCTTCAGATGTTCCACTGTAACCAGATGGATTCTAAGGACTCAAACATCAACCCAACTTCAGAAAGAGTCGGGACGACCCGCGACAACCAAGGAGGGGAAATGCTGGCCATCGCCGCGCACATCACGGCATCGACCGCCAGCAACCGGAAAACTGAGGCGGAGCAGAGCAGCTGCCAATCCTTTGCTCAGCTGCCGATATCCGACAATAAGGTCTTCCCCATGTAGCCTACTAAAGATAAAGCCGGACTCCTGGCAGGCAGCAAAAGGAATGTACAGTGCGGTAACTAAGTGAGAAAAGCTGCACTGCGTCGATCCATCACTTTCCTCTCCACTGGCATCACACTCTTTACTTGCCACTCACCTGCGAGCGACACCAGACATTGATACAAACTTTACCCTGCAGATATGTTTTAAAGGAAAAGTGACACTCCTGTGGATATTATTTGGCTGATAACGACACTTTATTTTTATAGATCATGCCTCGCAATGTTTTAGTTGTATTAGACATGCACCAATAAAGTCAATCACATATGAAAATCCATGCTGGTGATTACATTAACGCCTAATGGTGCTCTGACTAGGGCCAAATAAGATTCGGTTAGGGCACGTTAGCAAATCTCCGAAATGCAGTTAAATCATTCTGAATTTGGGTCCACCATGGGTCGGACCATTTGGGAACCTAAGAATTAGAATCGTTCGGATACTGATATATTTTATTGTATTATTTGCGCTATTAAAAGCATACAATATTGTCTACCCAATAAGTGCCGAACATGCTCCGAATCAGGGAAATATACAAAAAAAAAAATTGCCCATTTCAATTTAATCTGATCTATTATTTCCCCTTGCAACAAAAATTGAGAAAAAAAAAATCTTTGTTTTCAAAAAAGATAATACTAATAGCATTCCCATTATGACAGGACTGACGGCAAAAACATGTTTTATTTTTGGATAAAACCTCCCCGACCTCCCATTCTTTCCCTGCAAACTCTTCCATAAACTGGAAGGAATTAATGCTTTCCAAAGAAAGACCAGTCACACATCAAAACCGTGAAGCCATGGTATTGACACATCTACACACACACATTGCATTATATTTTGTGACCAGCCTTCATTCCATGCGACCTACCCGAGTCTTGTTATGGTCATTGAAGAAGGTTTACCATGAATAAAATCAGCTGGAGTTTATTTACCAAAGTTCCAGTCTGTGCAGTTTGATAATATTCTATCGTCGACCAGCAGATTCCACAGGAAGTGGGTCTTCTACTGTTCCTTTCCTCCCTCACTTAATCAGTGATATCTTCATGGCTAAAATCCGCAAAACAGGACACATTAACTTTGAGTTTGAAGCACTGAAACAACTCTCTCAATAGCTAGAGTAATACCTGTAAACATGTTCCCTCTTCTCGTCCAGTACAACATTACTGTTTCTCCCTCTGCACAGAAAGATCTTGAGATGTCTTTTCATTCTCTTTGTAGTATCTAGTAACATAGTAACATAGTAACATAGTAATTTAGGTTGAAAAAAGACACAAGTCCATCAAGTTCAACCCTTCTACCTATCATTTCAGCGTTTTGATCCAAAAGAAGGCAAAAACCCCTAAGGAAGCTTTTTCGAATGTTGCCTCCTGGGGGAAAAAAATTCCTTCTTGACTCCAAAAGGGCAATCAGATTTCTCCTTGGATCAATAAGCTATTTTATTAATGCTCATTCTATTATTAATACCCCTGTATGTTATGCTTTTCTAAAAACAAACATCCAGACCATGTTTAAACGCATCTATTGTGGTTGATAGCACTACCTCTCTTGGCAGTGAGTTCCATAACTTTATTGTCCTGACCGTAAAGAATCCCTTCCTTTGCTGTCTATGAAATCTTTGCTCTTCCAGTCTCAGGGGGTGACCTCTTGTTCTTTGTACATTTCTATTAATGAACAGAAATGTACAAAGAACAATCTGTTTCTTTTATTTATTTTTTATTGTTCTCCCTTCACATTCCTTTTAATTTTCAAACAATAAATGAAATCGGCAGAGGTCACATTTGCAAACTAACAGTTCAGTAGGTCTGTCCTTTCTTTTATCCTCTACGAAATCTATTTTCCGACTTCTAACACACATCAAATGTTTTTTTGTTCTATATATAGTGTCTGTTGTCTGTGTAGTGGCTGTTTGTGTGATCAATAATTGGGGAAGATTTTATAAATAAATAAAAAACACAATTCCCAGCTTACAACACAAACCAGCACCCATTCTTTGTTTGCCTTTGTGCTTTATAATATGTGTATAGGTTTCTGAATAAAGAATGCGTAAGTCATAATTTAGGACATACCCAGAGAATGTGAAACTTTAAAAAGTATTCACTGAAAAACCTTTTTAACACTATATTTTGGACGATATATGCGCTACATTGAAACATAGAAACATAGAATGTGTCGGCAGATAAGAACCATTCTGTCCATCTAGTCTGCCCAATTTTTGTTTTGAGTACTTTTATTAGTCCCCCTTTTCTGGTCTTATAGCTAGGATAGCCTTGTGTCTATCCCACGCATGATTAAAATCCTTGACTGTGTTTACCTCTACCACTTCTGCTGGAAGGCTATTCCATACATCCACTACCCTCTCAGTAATGTAATACTTCCTGATATTACTTTTAAATCGTTGCCCTTCTAATTTAATTTACAATAAAAAAGTGACTAGCGCTTTAAGTGAAAAAAATTATCTAAAGGAAGTGCAGCAAACACAAGTGCCACTCCCTCAAAAAGGCACACAATAGTGAAAACGTAAAAATATGAGAGTGTTGCGCAATAAAACACAATACTTATCTAGACAGTTGGTTCTCCAGAGTTACATCAAAAAACATTCTCAATGAAGATATAAAAGAAAAGAAGAAATAAACAAAAAATAAAATACAATGTGAAGACCTGTAAATACAGGATAAATAGATAATTCCCCCAAAAGAGATATACTCACACTTTACAGAGCCAAATGTACCGGCTCTGGGTGTGAGAAGCAAGTGGACTATAAGTCCTATAACCCTCCAGATCTTTAGGGCTCCTCTCTGCTCATTCACACAGGGGATGATGCTCTTGTTCAATATATAGAAGGAGGCAGTGGAGTGTAGGTAGATTCCCAAACGATATAAATGCTTTAATAGCCCCTTAAATATCTTTGGAGGCTTTAAAAACGGATTATAAATAACATACTTGTGCTGAAGCAATCAATACAATAATGATGATTCCACCGTTATAGAAGTCCAGTGTTAGTACCGACCAGCGTATCCAGACAAAAACCGGAGATAAGCAATTCTCTGTTAAGCTTCCGGATTTCGCGGGCAAACAGAGTCTCTAGCGTGGACGTCACAAACTGCTAATTTAAGACTATGTCCTCTAGTTGTGGTAGTTTTTCTTCTTTTAAATATCCTCTCTTCCTTTACTGTGTTGATTCCCTTTATGTATTTAAATGTTTCGATCATATCCCCCGTTACATACATGTTCTTCATTGCATTAAAATACAGATATTGCTACTACAGAAAGTAAAAGTATAAAAAGCATGTATATTCATCAAACAAAACACTATGTCGTAAAAACACTACTGACATCAGTAGTACATGGCAGGCTAATAATATAGTAATTTGCCTATCAACTGAGATTAAATTAAGGGAGGAGGTTTGGCTCACTATAAAGACATTTTCCTAGCATTATAAAACATTTTTTTTAATAAAGAACAATAATCTATACAGTTTACAATGTTAGGAATATAGGTTACATCAGTAGATAAAGACAATTCAGCCCATCTAGAATGCGTAACCTCAGGTAACCTCACAAAAAAACTCCCCAAATATTCTGAGTCACCGAAACGAATGAAAATAAATAATACACTACAGAAACAAAGATCTACAAAAAAACAGAGAAAATAACTTAGAAGCTTCCCCAGGAATCATATATTCACAAACAGTAGAATATTAATACATATAATTTCCCTGTGTTTCTGAACTAACCTGGGTCCAGACAAGGGTTGCCACTTGGCCGGTATTTTACCGGCACACTGGTAAAAAAAAATTGGCTTGAGGTCAATGTTAAGTCTATGGAGGAAGTAGCATGGCGGGTATTTTTTGGTAGAAAAGGTGGCAACCTTAGTCCAGACCAGTGTCAATTTTGTAAACATTTTTGTCACAGCTTTAGTCAACTGCATGTTTTCAGGGACTAAAACGAAACAATAACTAAATAAAAACTAACGTAATAGGACTAAAACTATTACTAAAATCCATTGCAATTGTCGTCAACTGACTAAAATGTGAGTAAAATGTCCAGGAGGGACTATAGCTTAAATTAGTGAATGTCTCTAGTATTATTATATCCCTGGGAATTAGGCCCAAATATAGTACTAAAAATATCTTAAAGAAATGTAAACCCATGCTGCTGGCAGATTATTTTTCTCTACTATTCATTAATGTAATGTTTTGAGGGCTCAGTAACTTTCCATCCTATCTCTACCAGTAACACATTACACAAACTTACATGATGTGGAAATGGTAGCTTTCTATGGCTCCATCTGAAATACATCTGCAAAAAGGCCCCATTCATTAAAATGAATCTATATTTCAGAGCGCAGGTCATACAGGATGATCCCTGTGCCCTGCGCCCTTCAGATTAGCTAGGTAAATGGCCTGTTCCCCTCCATAGACAGACCAGATCTGAATTCAATTTACATTCATCAAATACTAAAAATCTACCAAACGTTTCCTACTCTTGACTGGAGATTTAATTGGACAGATCAAATGTTCTGAAATATTCTGCTTTCTAACAATTTCGCATCCTAAACTAACAAGGGAACTCAGCAGTTCTATGCCTCTGATTACATAAGCATCATGTGGGAATGCTAGTTAAATTTAGCTTACAATAAACTAGATCCTCACCTTGAGTTTCATTACACTTGCTTTCCCAAAGGCTCTAAACTTTACCCGTTTATAACAGATTACATGCTCTGGACAGATGACTTGGACTGTGACACTTTTACCTCTGCAGAACTCTGGTATAAGCCTTGTTCCTTTTGTGGCAAAATCTAAAAGGAACTTGTCCTGAGCTAACCTCCGCTGTTCGCGTCCCTCTGGAGCCGTCCTGACAATTCAGGCTTCATTAAGGGAGTTGGTATGAATTGAGAGTAATAATCACACAACAGAGGTGATGGCGGCTGATATTAAAATTGCAGGCCATTCACAAACGTGATAGATCAGCGCCACAAAAGGAGCATTAGCACTCGTTTTACTCCACCATTCAGATGAACAGCACAATAGATGTCACAGCGCGGTGACAGGGAAGGGGTTTATCGGGGGACTGAGTGCGTAAATTGCTGTATTTCTTGTATAAACACAGCGGGCGGACAGACAGTACACGTTATTATTATATATCCTACAGCTTTAATATCACAGCCGCTGGGGATGGACGTGGAGAGCAAGGAACAAGCCTCTGTTTGTACTGTGTTATAATAGTTCACTGTGCAGAGGCATGCGTAAAAGGCAAGGACAGGCTTCTCTACTCTAAGTAGGTCCTGATCTTTATCTGCGAGCTGGAAGAATCATTTCTTTTCAGTATTTATCCTTTGCTAGCGGCTCAGAATGATAGGTGTGGATATTTGTCTGGCATGGATGCACAGCTGTAAAATGTTCCATGTAGTGTGTTTAAGAGCAGCTACAGGGATGTATAAAAGAGGTAATGAACATTACATTGTTTTTATTCTAAATGTTCTGACTCCTTAAATAATGAGCTGTAAAGATCCCCCTAGAAATAACTCACCCGCTCACTGTCACTTTAAGATAATGGTAACTTCAAACACTCACAATATTTCTTGACACAGTTAGATTGTTACACAGAAGACGGCAAGCTATTTACAAACAAAAAGGTTAAAAAAGCCACGACTGTAGTTTGAGTTATATTGCTGTGGAGTCTGTGATACACTCACACACTGCACATTACTGTGAGTTTTATTGCTGTGGAGTTTGATACACTCACACGCTGCACATTACTGTGTTTTATTGCTGTGGAGTCTGTGATACACTCACACACTGCACATTACTGTGAGTTTTATTTCTGTGGAGTCTGTGATACACTCACACAATGAGCATTACTGTGAGTTTTATTACTGTGGAGTCTGTGATACACTCACACACTGCACATTACTGTGAGTTTTATTGCTGTGGAGTCTGTTATACACTCACACACTGCACATTACTGTGTGTTTTATTGCTGTGGAGTCTGTGATACACTCACACACTGCACATTACTGTGAGTTTTATTGCTGTGGAGTCTGATACACTCACACGCTGCACATTACTGTGAGTTTTATTTCTGTGGAGTCTGTGATACACTCACACACTGCACATTACTGTGAGTTTTATTTCTGTGGAGTCTGTGATACACTCACACAATGAGCATTACTGTGAGTTTTATTACTGTGGAGTCTGTGATACACTCACACACTGCACATTACTGTGAGTTTTATTGCTGTGGAGTCTGTTATACACTCACACACTGCACATTACTGTGAGTTTTATTGCTGTGGAGTCTGTGATACACTCACACACTGCACATTACTGTGAGTTTTATTGCTGTGGAGTCTGATACACTCACACGCTGCACATTACTGTGAGTTTTATTACTGTGGAGTCTGATACACTCACAGGCTGCACATTACTGTGAGTTTTATTACTGTGGAGTTTGATACACTCACGCTGCACATTACTGTGAGTTTTATTACTGTGGAGTTTGATGCACTCACACGCTGCACATTACTGTGAGTTTTATTGCTGTGGAGTCTGTGATACACTCACACACTGCACATTACTGGGAGTTTTATTGCTGTGGAGTCTGTGATACACTCACACGTAGCACATTACTGTGAGTTTTATTGCTGTGAAGTCTGTGATACACTAACACACCGCACATTACTGTGAGTTTTATTTCTGTGGAGTCTGTGATACAGTCACACACTGCACATTACTGTGAGTGTTATTGCTGTGGAGTCTGTGATACACTCACACGTAGCACATTACTGTGAGTTTTATTGCTGTGAAGTCTGTGATACACTAACACACCGCACATTATTGTGAGTTTTATTTCTGTGGAGTCTGTGATACAGTCACACACTGCACATTACTGTGAGTGTTATTGCTGTGGAGTCTGTGATACACTCACACACTGCACATCACTGTGAGTTTTATTTCTGTGGAGTCTGTGATACACTCACACGTAGCACATTACTGTGAGTTTTATTGCTGTGAAGTCTGTGATACACTTACACACCGCACATTACTGTGAGTTTTATTTCTGTGGAGTCTGTGATACAGTCACACACTGCACATTACTGTGAGTGTTATTGCTGTGGAGTCTGTGATACACTCACACACTGCACATCACTGTGAGTTTTATGACTGTGGAGTCAGTGATACACTCACACACATCACACATTACTGTGAGTTTTATTGCTATGGAGTCTGTGATACACTAACACACTGCACATTACTGTGAGTTTTATTGCTGTGGAGACTGTGATACACTCACACACTGCACATTACTGTGAGTTTTATTGCTGTGGAGTATGTGATACCCTCACACACTGAGCATTACTGTGAGTTTTATTGCTGTGGAGTCTGTGATACACTCACACACTGCACATTACTGTGAGTTTTATTGCTGTGGAGACTGTGATACACTCACACACTGCACATTACTGTGAGTTTTGTTGCTGTGGAGTCTGTGATACTCTCACACACTGCACATTACTGTGAGTTTTATTGCTGTGGGGTCTGTGATACACTCACACACTGCACATTACTGTGAGTTTTATTGCTGTGGAGTCTGTGATACACTCACACACTGCACATTACTGTGAGCTGTATTGCTGTGGAGTCTGTGATACACTCACACACTGCACATTACTGTGAGTTTTGTTGCTGTGGAGTCTGTGATACACTCACACACAGCACATTGTGTAAAGTATATGAGTGTATCACAGAGCTCCATAGTAATAAAACTCACAGTACTGTGTAATGTGCAGGGTATGTTTTATTGCTCTGGAGCGCTGTACTAGCTCCACAACATAAGGATTTTGGGGACTTATACAGACAATATTAATCTTATTCCTTTAATTACCTCCATAAAACCAGGTAAAATGAGTCATAGTGTATATGTGAAGAAACAAATTATACCTGTCTAGCTATAAAGCACCAATATCTTCAACAGCAATAGTGGCGTCACGAGGGGGGTGTGGACCGCACCGGGTGACACCTCCAGCGGGGGTGACACCCGTGATGCTGGCACCCCCTGCATTCAAAAAAAAATAAATAATCAAAAACTTACCTCCTTGCTGCTGTCTCCCGGTGCAGGTCCGTGGCTGTGAGGGAAGCGTTGTGAGCTCCCCTCCAGCCGCGCGGATCAATAAAGTTTGTTCAAACTTTTTTTTTTAAACAATCTTTATTGATCCACACAACGCTTCCCTCACAGCCACGGATCTGCACCGGGAGACATGTTGCATATTTAATGGGCAATCTGACTGGCATTACTAAGGAATCTGTTTGGCATGGTATTGGAGGAAATCCAGGGGGGTGACACCACACCGGGTGACACCAACCCTAGTGACGACTCTGAACAGCAACCTACAATAATCCCAATAACTGATCTGAAAGACTGCTCATTTCAAGGTCATAGCATTTACCTGTCCCATCGCATGAGTAAGATCATGATTAACTTCTCACACAAAAGATGAATTGGGCTTAATGTTTTATTCAGGGATTAAATCTCCTTTACCATACTCTGTGGAAAACATGAAACTAAAGAGCATTCTTTGATTTTTGGCAATTACAATGAACGAAAGGTGGTTAGAAACAGGTTAATAATCTTGACCTATGAATTAATCCTCTTTTTCTCCTAAATGAGCACAATTGAGTGAAGGACGCTAATCTTTAGGCCGGTCTGACATGCCGAAATTAATTTAGGAATAAAGTAGCGTTGCTAACTTCTACATTGGCCTTATTATTCCATCAAGCCTTTCATCTTTATCATGTGTCTCAGTCACATCGGACAGGTTCATGGAGAAGTCAAAGATCTACAAACAAATGCTTGAAATTCAATAAAACTATTTATACCATTGCAGAAAATGTACCATATTGTGTTAAAAAGACTTCTCTCTAAGAAGATCCATTAGAAAAGAGATAGAAGTGATATATGTGTGAATAACCAGGGATATGTGTGAATAACCAGGGATATGTGTGAATAACCAGGGATATGTGTGAATAACCAGGAATATGTGTGAATAACCAGGGATATGTGTGAATAACCAGGGATATGTGTGAATAACCAGGGATATGTGTGAATAACCAGGGATATGTGTGAATAACCAAGGATATGTGTGAATAACCAGGGATATGTGTGAATAACCAGGGATATGTGTGAATAACCAGGGATATGTGTGAATAACCAGGAATATGTGTGAATAACCAGGGATTTGTGTGAATAACCAGGGATATGTGTGAATAACCAGGGATATGTGCAGAACCTTGAATATTATTTGTTCAAATTCCTGTTTTTCAATTAGTTCTAATTATCTTTTTTCTGGACTGTTCTTGGACATATCTAGTTACAGTGAGGGCAACACATATGTAACAGGACCGGCATCAAGAAAAAACGTACCATGCACAGCTTAAACATTTAATTTTGCCCAAGAATTAGTGAAGACTGAGAGGCCCGGTTTACATATGCCTCACTAAAAGTAAAATACTATTCACCCCAAGTCTTTGTCATAAAAATGATGATCACCTCTGCATCAAGGTATGTCTGGCATCGTAAACCATCTCTGAAGTCAGTGTTTAACATCGAAAAAAGACTGAAAGGAGGGTTTAGTGCCTCTTTAAACAGGTAAGGTGATTTAAAAGATTTCAGCGATGTAGGGAAACATATGATGGTGTAATGGATACATATGCTGGTGTAATAGATACATTTGCTGGTGTAATAGATACATTTGCTGGTGTAATAGATACATTTGCTGGTGTAATGGATACATATGCTGGTGTAATAGATACATTTGCTGGTGTAATGGATACATATGCTAGTGTAATATATACATATGCTGGTGTAATCGATACAAATGCTGGTGTAATAGATACATATGCTGGTGTAATCGATACATATGCTGGTGTAATAGATACATATGCTAGTGTAATATATACATATGCTGGTGTAATATATACATATGCTGGTGTAATAGATACATATGCTGGTATAATGGCTACATAAGCTTGTGTAATGGCAACATATGCTGGTGTAATGGATATTATGTAATGGATACATATCCTGGTGTAATTGCTACATATGCTGGTGTAATTGCTACAAATGCTGGTGTAATAGATAGATATACTGGTGTAATAGATAGATATGCTGGTGTAATAGCTACAAATGCTGGTGTAATAGATGGATATGCTGGTGTAATAGATACATATGCTGGTGTAATAGCTACATATGCTGATATAATGGCAACATATGCTGGTGTAATAGCTACATATGCTGGTGTAATAGCTACATATGCTGGTGTAATTGCTACAAATGCTGGTGTAATAGATAGATATACTGGTGTAATAGATACACATGCTGATATAATGGCAACATATGCTGGTGTAATAGCTACATATGCTGGTGTAATAGCTACATATGCTGGTGTAATAGCTACAAATGCTGGTGTAATAGCTACAAATGCTGGTGTAATAGATGGATATGCTGGTGTAATAGATACATATGCTGGTGTAATCAATACAAATGCTGGTGTAATAGATACATATGCTAGTGTAATAGATACATATGCTGGTGTAATAGATACATATGCTGGTGTAATGGCTACACATGCTGGTGTAATAGATACATATGCTAGTGTAATAGATACATATGCTGGTGTAATAGATACATATGCTGGTGTAATAGATATATATGCTGGTGTAATAGCTACATATGCTGATGTAATGGCAACATATGCTGGTGTAATAGCTACATATGCTGGTGTAATAGCTACATATGCTGGTGTAATAGCTACATATGCTGATGTCATGGATACATATGCTGGTGTAATAGCTACATATGCTGATGTCATGGATACATATGCTGGTGTAATAGCTACATATGCTGATGTCATGGATACATATGCTGGTGTAATAGCTACATATGCTGATGTCATGGATACATATGATGGTGTAATAGCTACATATGCTGGTGTAATGGCTACATATGCTGATGTCATGGATACATATGCTGGTGTAATAGGTACATGGATTCTTTTGTCTCTTAACAGAAACACTTGAAGTGGTGACATTTGAGTTCCTCTTTGAAAATAGAAGCCACAATATTTAAAATCGATTTAAAACCTGGGTTTTTTTCGATTCCTCAATAGTCCTAGTGGAACATTTCCATTTGCTTCCTGTGAATGAAGGCTTGGGTTTAGATATAAATGGGTTTATACACATATATTTTGGCACATTTATCCCGTTTACCATGACGTTTATTGATGCCAGGCTCTTGGCGTCTGTTTTAGTTGGAAACCATAAAAAGAGGCAGTAAATATGGTAAAAAGAAAATAGAAAGAGTGCAATATGCATGTGAATCTAATAAAATGTTTATTTATTCATGACATGGGTGAGCAAAATAAAAGGGTCACACGATAACCATGTTGGGGAGACCATACAGAACATATCGGAAGGGTGATGGGTCTCCTGGAAGATGTTTTGAGTCCCAAGAGCAAACAGACCCTTCATCTAGCATGTCCGGGGGGGTTGATATATCTCTTTCAACTGAAATATAAAATAACATCTTTACTGTGTGAAAAAAACAAAACCTTTGCACTGCACAAGATATACTGCACCCACAAAAAATATCCCGGGAAGACACCTGGTGGACATTGATACCCATTCTCACCTTTCCCTGGTCCAGGATCCTGTCCGAGCCGTCTCTGACTGCATATGGTTTGTCCAGTTGTCCTGCCGAGCTCTAATAAGTCTATATATTAAAAGGTAACGTAAGTCACTATATAATGCACAATTACATATATTCCATGCGTGTTTGGCTAGTGATACAGCAGAGATAAAGTCCTCCTCAAACTATGTCAACAAAATGTAAAAATAAATATGGAGATCTGGAGTGAGGACCTTCAAAGCACCTAACTAGCTGAGTGCATTCCTTCGCTCTTGCTCAAGCTATGATCCAGTGCATGAATATTTACATCGAGCACTTACTTTCTGACAATAAGTCGAGTTTGTCAGCATTCTGCGCCAAAGTCGCATGCCATTGATTCAACATGACTGCGCGAACACCGGTAACGCTCAACAGGATCGCAGTCTCCACCGGCCTTTCCAACGCTAAGAGCATTTCACTGTAACCAGATTGTCTCATTATTAGATTCTTATAGAGTTAGCATTAGGGTTAATATACGAAACCTCACTGCTCAGCTGATCAAAACGCTCCATTTAATAACAGGATTTTCCACGCTTTATGGATCATATATATTTTATTTATCTTGACATCAAACATTTTATATTAGTTTCATAAAAATCTAACTTCCAGGTGTAAATGGACAATGGAGAGAAAAATCAACCGCTGGGTCATACGCCTACATATATAAGATACTGGTAATAGTTTTTTTTCCACTTCCTGACACTTTTATGTGGGAGCCATTTTTACAATAACCCCTGCATGTACATGTTAAAGGAAAACGAAAAGATATTTTCAGCTTTCGTTGCTTCGTTAACGGAAGGATGAAAGTGTGTATCTTTGGTGGAGAACTCGGAAAGAGTGCTGGGGCCAGCGTGGGGGTTGGCCCTTGTCATCTAATCAGGGTTTATTTAAGATCCCCTTAGCTGATCCCATTTAAAAACAAGGATCTCTCTCTGCACAGAGACAGCTGCCGACCAGGCTGAGCTGCCGGCTTCCCAAGGAAGCATGCCAGCCGCCGGTCAGAGTATAACGTGGCATTTACTATCAAAACTACCTGGCAGTTTATCCTCATACTAGGAGTACTGCATTTTTTTAAATTTTGCTTCTATATTATAAGCACAAGTGAAAAAACAGTTCAGTGTCCCTTTAAGAATGAAATCATTGTTTATAGGACATTTTAAATACTCTGTGTAAGTGAAAAGGAGAAAACAAAAAAAGAAATAAAGGAAAAGGTGTAACAGTTACAAACAAGCAGAGGGCAAGTTCCCCAGTGATCACAAGAAGAGAGGAACACAAATATACTGGTATATGCGCTATTACTAGATATAAAAGAGTATAACAGGGTTTATAAAATAGTTTCCATGTTTATTATATATTCACACTGTTTTGTAAGCCCTGTTTTACTCCGTATAAATATATATATTTACTATTTTTGAAATAAAACTATCCATTTATGAATAGGAACAAAATGAAACTCTTCCTTTTGCTTTAGCAGATAATTCTTACGTTTTTTCTACATCGGCTTTTGATTGCCTGGAAAAGCTTTGCTTTGTCTGAACCAGATCCAAGAGAATAACCAGCTGGCACTCTGAAAAAAGAAGTGTTCAGTTCAGATATGGGGCCGGATTTAATGACACAAAACATCACTGGTCTTTAACCCCTTCGTGGCGCTAGGACTTTCTATGCCGTCCTATTTGTACTGGTCCCGACAGACGCTAGGACGGCATAGAACGTTTAACAGCTCATCGCGACTGCCCGGGATGAGCTGTGCTCGGATCCCGCTGCACAAGTGATGTTGGGAGATCTCGCAATTAAGACCCTGACCCGGTCTCTGTAATTATGGCTCTGGCTGTGATTGGTGGCCAGGACAAATAGTGGCGTTTTGGTGCTTGCGTCTTCTGGGACGGAAAACAGCACGTGTCATGAAGGGGTTAATGTAAATGTTTCTATTGCAGTCTATGGGATTCAATAACATGAGATAAATTAACTCAGGTCATTGAATAGACCCCACTGTCTCTAAAACTTAAATTTGGATCACTGTGTTCTTGACCTTAATTGCCTTATATAGCGTCGTATTATCTCCCCAGTGATTGATAACGTGTCTTAATATTCCCCCTATCTTTAAATATACTCCCTTCTGTACAGTGTCGAAAGCCTTTATATATTTTATATCATGTTTCCTGACACATCTCCCCTTCCGAATATCCATGCTGATATCCTTTAGTTGGTCCCGATTAGTTTTATCCTGGAATCCACACATTATTTTACAAGCTGTATTTGGACTGCCCAATTGCTATACCTTTTAGACACCTCCTGTACGGCCCACACGACTCTAGATGGGGTCAGACTATTGATCACTAAAGCACTATGATGATCAAAGTCTTTCTGCTCTAACCCCTCTCCCTTTACAACCTATGGTCCTTCTTAGATAGCATTAAACAGTTAGCATAAATAACCCTTGGTAGAGGATACTTTCGGAGATCACACAGTCGGTCTGTTCACTGACTCAATGTTCAAATGTGCTACAATATCGGTCTTCTAAAAGCTCTGTATGCGGAGAAGAAGACACCTCCGAAGTTGCGGATAGAGTATGAGAAGAGCTGTGTATTGTCTTTGTCCAGATAGTCTACTTGTCTGCTAAGCCAACATTATCTAACTCTGCCGGGAACATCTCAGAATTGATAGATTTCCACCATGATCAATTTCTAAGGGGGGTCTTCTAGACCACACACAACGGGACACTGAAAAAGCCCCACCAAGAAGCTAATAAACTCCACCAAATCCCAGCTTCATCTTCGTAGTTTGTTCTAGGTTTTTTTCCGACAGCAGATCCATGAAATAGTATATCTTAATGCCAACTAATACCAGAGGCGAAATGAAGAGCTGTAAGTTGAACAAGATTCAGATTTCACCAGATTTTGTAATTAGAGTGCGTTTTATGTTTAGATTTTGGGAGCTTTCCAGTAATCAGATTTTTCAGACTGACTGTGCGACTATTAACATATGCTTGTCCTATGGTCTAAGTACGTCCCAGACGCACTTGTGAGAAGAATGGTGCTGAACAAACGAACATTTCTATATTTGAAATGATGCTTACGGTTACCCCTGTTGCTTCTAATTCTGCATGTTTTCCCTGTAAATTCAGATGCAATGCTATTAACAAGTCTTCAAAGCATATACAGTGATAATTACAAAAAAGAAAAACTGTACTATTACTCTACAACAATAATTATCCATATTAATACTAGTGAGTATTGATGAAGTCCTTGGAAGACTCATTCGTCACCATCCGAGATATGTAAAGAGATATAATATACATATACTAATGGTTTATGTCTGCTGACAATGAAAGGTTATCTGGCTCTATATCTTTGTCCCAGGTTGTGCTTAAAAGCATGGCATTTGCTCCAAGGGGGTCCATGTATAAATGGGATATAGAGGAAAAAAGGTGATGCTGACCCAGGATCATTGGCAGTGGTGGTGGCACTACCAGTTTAGGATTTACATGGGAAATGTCTTCTGGTTTGTCTGGTGTATAGATTTGTGTTTAATGATGCCTCTGTTACCCCCTTACTTTTAAGTAAAGGGGTTTTCACATCACCTTTACTCCCACCATAACATATGTTGTGACAACTTTATACACATATAACTACCCCCTACTATGGGGTATTTGCAAGTCTTCTGAGATCTGCTTTTAAGGTTCTGTAGACACTGGCAGTGCCACATCTGAAGGGGTGAAGTATGAGCTGTGAAGGTCTAGCATGCCCCTCCACCCATGGAGGTCTACCTATCCAATGGCACATCTCTGCTCCATAAGTCGCTCCTAACACCGATTCCTCCACTTACCTGCATGTGATAGTACAACCCAAGCAGCTAAAGGACTCTTGATAAGCTGAATCGAGACCATTTATCATAAATTTTGTATTAAAACAACAGATTGTAAATTGGTGACAAACTTCAGTCACTGGCAGAACGTGTTCCAGGCCATGTTCAAGGATTATACATAGCACACTGTTCATTCACAGTGCAAATTGTTGAATTATGTGTTAATTAGATACGCTTTATAGATTAGTAAGCTTATAATAGCTGATTTTGCACCCTCTTCTGCATCCTATATACAAGAAAGGGCAATTCTACTAAAATGTCCGTAAAAATATTTTTAGATAATCGCTGTATAAATAAAGAAACAGATCAGTCTTTTCAGCATTTTTTCTCAACAATTTCTATCTCCTAAAATGGTATATAGAGTGTGATAGAGCTAATGCTCTTTCTATAGCACCAGTTCTGTTGATCTCTCTTGTTTTCACATCACAGCACATATAGCTGGCTGAAACCACAAACCCTGCATTTATTGTACTTGAAACAGCTGAGTTGAACTAAGAGGCTGATCCCACAGTAATGGCTAATGACAGCATTTTCTCAGAGTGTAGCCGGAAAACTGCTGGAGATATAACATATGCACATGACAGAGGCAGCGTGATTGCATTTGGCAGCCCTGTTTAGAGAATATATACAACAAACAGAAAAAATGATGTGCAGGAAGTACTGCCCCTTTAACCCCTTCACGCTGGATGGGATGGTGCTTTGGTCCTTAATGACCAAAGCACCATCCGGCATCTGTGTGTTCCTGGCTGCCGATCATGAAGTGATAGGAGCCCGGAACATTCAAGCATCGACACGATCAGGGTCTCTATAGACCCTGTCGGTCCAGGCCAACATCCCACAATACTTTGTGACCCCAACACGGAAGTTTGGGCACGCAGGGATGCCGGAGATGTAGTGAATGGTCATTTTGAGGGTTCGCTACATTTCCTATGTCAGACTGAGGCCACTCAAAGTGGCCTCATCTGACACTGGGGATCCAGTTGCAAGTCCCTGCAGCGGGATCCTCAGTACAGCTCATCGCGGGGAACCCACAAACCAATGAGAATAATTTCATTCAGATGAATGGAATTTCCTGTCTCTCTAGTGATGTCATCAGACAATGTGTTAAGACATCCTACTATGTACAAGGTCACTTAAGAGTCCACACACTGTATTCAATTTGAGGAGCACAGGAAGTGACTAAATTACACAAAACTTAATATCCTCAGTGTCTATAAAATCACTGGGGAGGGCTTGAGTCAAATTTTAAAAATGTGATTTATGTAGAATGCTTGCATCAAATCACACAGGGATAAAAGCCAGTGCTCTATACAAGCAGTAATCCTCATCTTGCACCAACGTGAGTTTGGGGACTAGACTGGCCCTTTAAGTTTACTGAAAGTTCTTGTGATGCAGAATTTACATGTGTTTTCTAGGAAAAGTGTTATATTAATTATTTCATTGGCAAGATAATGTCTGACAAGGACTGAGTTTGACACCTTTGTTTGAAACAATACTTAACATTGACTCCAGTAAAGTCCAACCAGTGATCCACGGTACAGACCTGACCACAGGCATCGAGACATGGCTGAGGAAGTTTTATAACATACTCTCACTTAGTCTGTAGCTTGTAGGAAGTTGGACAAAACTGCTCTACATCATCTACATCCTAAATTTCCCTGTAAATTACCTGTCTTGCTATTAATTCCTGGTATTTTCTCTGTAAATTGAGACACAATGTAATTAATATGTGTTTAAAGCAACTGCAATGAATTAGCTGGATAATAACACTACGGACAAAGTACTGATGATGGAAGTAATTACTGCACTGGTTAAAGTGTGTGTATGATTTATGGCTCACAAAGATAAATCTAAAATCATGTAGGGTTTTATTTCTTCTCCACTGACTTCTATCAAGTTCTTTTATTAATGAAACAAGAGAATTTCAAACTTAAAGGGACTGTATCACCTACACATAGCTTATTCTATGAATATAGGGAAAACAAAAATGATCTATACACTGTGTTAGCTGAATTACAAGCAAATGCCTAAATTAGGAGAAAAATGTGTTTTAAATGAGTCTCCTGCTTATGACATCACCATGTGGCTTGATATGCAAATTACATATTTCCCATTGAAAAGCAGCTCATTTGCATTCTGTGCCGCAGGTGATGTCATAAGCAGAAGACGCCACAGACACAGTTCATTTTACATTATTTAGTTATTTGCTTTCAGTTTTGCTAAAACAATATATAGATAATTTTCAATAGTTTTTATTGTAAATAAAAAAACAATGTAGAGGAGATACAGTCCCTTCAAGGCCAATGTAGATGATATGTCTACATTGAGGTAGGTATATGCACACAAGCTACATATTTATTGGGGGAATTGGCCAGTCGCCTCCTCCAACATGGCTGCTGGTTCTGCCAAGATGGAGGGCGAAGTACTATGAGATCAGCAATTGGCAATCTTCAGTTTACAGATGTTTGCCTAGTATGCCAAGGCAAGCAAATTAGCTAGCACCATGTACCCGAATTGTGTACCGGCTGGTCTACACGTGGCCGTATGGTAATTCTGATGGTCTAATCGACATCCAGAGCCTGTCACAAGGACCCTCAGACGGCTAAGTCTTTAACATCTTTATAAAGGTCCCAGTGCAAGGTTTGAATTGTCATCTTTTTTCAATATTTAAAGCGACAGTAAAACAAATACCAGAAAAAAACAATTCCCAGATCTCCTGTAGTTTTACATTGAAAATAATTTCACCGGGGCTTCTATATTCAGTGACATTCCAATAAGGAGGGGCTTGGAGATAGAGGGAGGGGCTTGAAGAGATGGGCGGGACTGTTGCTACAGCAACAGCCATAAAGCTATTACACTTTAGATTCTACGTTTAGTATATAGTAAGAGTTAAAGGGACAGGTTTGTTTATAGACCTCTGATTTAAAGTAATGCCTGATCCTTGCAGTTCCAGTCCTGTTTTAGTGTTTAGCCCCCCCTGCAGTCGGTGATGGATAACATGACATTGCCTGGTGTGATTACAGATTAATTTGCTAGTTAGGTTTTACCTGTAAGATTCAGAGCGAGAAATCTGTCAAGTAACAGATAAGACAGGAATCGTTCTGCCCCGTAGAAGAGAAATGCACTGCAGTTGGTAAACAGAGTTTCCCAGTCGGCATAACTGAAATAAAAACACAGAATAATCACTGCGTGTGCTGTAATTATGCAATCATTCAAAAGGCATTCAGAAAACGGGCAGCGATAAGGGTGATGTTCTGTCTGGACGGCCTCTCCCCCTGCCACTCACTGCCTTTATATTCATATCACACACATGCATTAAACTGCACTGTGCATGTTTTATTTGATAAAAAAAGGGATCCATTTAATAAATGAGTTCATTTGGAAAGTGCTGGAATATGTCAGTCACGCACACCGTTGTATACATTCTCTTCCAATAATGAGCAGGTATGATTTCAATGTAGCTCTTTTAAATGTAGAGGTATAATTAGTTCAAACAACTAACAGCAAATGTGAACAGAAGGGGAGAAAAAATACCAACTGGGCCTCCTAAAAGGAGCATCAAATGGCCCACTGGGGTCTATTCACTAAAAGGTGAGATGAGGTGAGATGAACATGTCATTATAACTATACATTGTGCAGCGAGGAACCTAGTCAGTTTGCTCAGAGGGGGGAACTCACCAGGTTAATGTATCATGTTTTTTATTTGACTATATTTTGGGAGGACTTTGGCTATTTCGACTATGACCGTGGTCTTCCTGTTGACTTCAATTATTTCTGTAGTAGCCGAGGTCCTCCCAAAACAACCAAAGTAATCGCCACAGAATCTACGGCCGCGGCTTTCACCCAAACTCTGGAAGAGTGCAACTGACGAAATATCAGCATGAATATCTGCCACATTTTCACCAATTTTTGTGCCGATTCTAGATCAGTTGGGTGATCTGATTGGCTTCGAAACTCGGAGTTCTTATTTTCTCAAAGAATAATGGCGCTTCCTGAGTCAACTCTATTATCTATGTATACACATTATTGTGTACCTGCTGGTCCACACGTGGCCGTAAGGTAATTATGATGAGGTTCTATAGACATCCAGAGCCCGTCACAAGGATACTCACAGAGCTAAGTCTTTAACATCTTTATAAAGGTCCCAGTGGAAGGTCTGAAATGTCATCTTGACCATGAAATACACTTCCATCTCTTGTACATATACATTATATATACAGCCGTGACATATTGATATTAATGTAACCTCACATTAATGAAGAGAACAGACTGACGTTTAATCTTAGTTATAAATAATAAACTCAAACCTGGGGACCCGAGTGCTGCCGATAATTCCTTCCCAGTGAGGAGTAAACTGTTGGCTGTATTTCCCAAGAACCTCATTGATTTTATTGCCAGGACTCTGCCCTTCTGAAAGGAAACACAAAATATAACACAGGGACCACAGGAAACAGGGAGACGGATACAGAGGAGCTTTGCACAGATAACCTTCCTCCAGGATGTGCTCCAGGCACATCAGTTTAGGTATAATCAGCACTGAGCACTTATTATGGGTGATCAGTTAGTATTTACCTGGCTCTTGTGCTTCATTGTAAGGATCCACGATATCTTCACACCATTAAGAAACAGATGACAGGGCTGTGTATCTGGCTAATGCAGTGTGTCACTGGCACTGCATTCTATGACTCTGGCTAATGCAGTGTGTCACTGTCACTGCATTCTATGACTCTGGCTAATGCAGTGTGTCACTGTCACTGCATTCTATGACTTTGACTAATGCAGTGTGTCACTGTCACTGCATTCTATGAATCTGGTTAATGCAGTGTGTCACTGTCACTGCATTCTATGAATTTGGTTAATGCAGTGTGTCACTGTCACTGCATTCTATGAATCTGGTTAATGCAGTGTGTCACTGTCACGGCACTCTCTGCGTCTGGTTAATACAGTGCGTCACTGCACTCTCCGTGTCTGGTTAATGTTGTGCGTCACTACACTCTCTGCGTCTGGTTAATGCAGTGCGTCACTGCACTATCTGCGTCTGGTTAATACAGTGCGTCACTGCACTCTCTGCATCTGGTTAATGCAGTGCATCACTGCACTCTCTGCGTCTGGTTAATGCAGTGCGTCACTGCACTCTCTGCGTCTGGTTAATGCTGCGCGTTTCTGCACTCTCTGCGTCTGGTTAATGCAGTGCGTCACTGCACTCTCTGCGTCTGGTTAATGCAGTGCATCACTGCACTCTCTGCGTCTGGTTAATGCAGTGCGTCACTGCACTCTCTGCGTCTGGTTAATGCTGCGCGTTACTGCACTCTCTGCGTCTGGTTAATGCAGTGCGTCACTGCACTCTCTGCGTCTGGTTAATGCTGCGCGTCACTGCACTCTCTGAGTCTGTTTAATGCAGTGCGTCACTGCACTCTCTGTGTCTGTTTAATGCAGAGCGTCACTGCACTCTCTGTGTCTGTTTAATGCAGTGCATCACTGCACTCTCTGCGTCTGGTTAATGCAGTGCGTCACTGCACTCTCTGCGTCTGGTTAATGCAGTGCGTCACTGCACTCTCTGCGTCTGGTTAATGCTGCGCGTCACTGCACTCTCTGTGTCTGTTTAATGCAGTGCGTCACTGCACTCTCTGCGTCTGTTTAATGCAGTGCATCATTTAGTCACTATACAGTGTTAATAACCAAGTAGCAAAAATCAGTCCAAAATAGCGGAACTGTAAAAAACTTTCTTTTTCTAACTTGACTATTTTTGCCTGGTGTTTGCAGCTTGTTTTACTGAACAGACACAAGGAGGTCTCATTGCACACTGCCAAACCACATGAAGGATACATCTGACGTGATGAGTATCCACAGACATGCAGTTCGGTGGTAGAATGCGGCTGGGGGGCATCTGAAACAGGAAACACACGTGTGAAAGCTTTTAGGTGTAAAAAGCGCAATATTTAATGTCTACCTGTAGAAAATAATAATTATCAGGAGTGTCACCCATTATGGCAAAATAGGAGAATAACGGAAGGATTTCACAGATTGGTTGTAAGTTCTGTTTAAGTGATAACAATCCAGATAAAGCATCCAATGGATCGTGCGTACTCACAGGCTTTCTCTGTTCTGATTTAGGTTTTGTTTCCTTTGGACTTTTCAAGTCTCTCTTGTCATCACCTTCTGCAGGTGAGAGAAACCAGGGTTAACATTAGGATTAGTAATAAATCATTTCTTCATTTTATTTCAATGCTTTATAGATCACTATATACCTGGTGCGTGCAGCTGTAAGCCTGCCGATAACTTGTGATCCACACACAGCATAGCTGCCAACATCGGCCATGTTTCCAGGGACACATATTTGTTCCACATGCTGCAGAAAGAGCATGCAAAGTGCAGCCCGGCAGTATGTAGGATGGATATACACACAGACACAATCCAATTAATTAATCAGGGTGGAGATCTCATAGGACCCACCATGATTAATGAATTGGATTGTGTCTGTGCGTATATCCATCCTACATACTGCCGGGCTGCACTTTGCATGCTCTTTCTGCAGCATGTGGAATAAATATGTGTCCCTGGAAACATGGCCGATGTTGGCAACTATGACACAGTTACAACCACAATCATTTGTTTGGGGATTTTATTACATTCGTGAAGATCCATTTCCCAATCAGCCCTGGGTCAAAGGTCATGGTGAATTGTTCTTAGTATCCTTACTAAACTATCCATGCATTTCTATGAGATCCCTCTGATTGGTTTCCAGAAGATACTGGGACACCCATCTTATTTTACATAGTGGAAGGCCCAACCCCCAGGGGAAAAGCCTGCCAAAAGCAAATCGTATAGTTTAAAGGGACTAACTAAATTACCTGTGCAGTAAAAACAAACACATATACAACACATTTGTCACTGTTTTGTGGTTTCCTATGTTTGAGTTAATTCCATAAAAAAGTAAATATTAAATTAGGTGCTTATCCCCTGCATTTATTTTGTGAATTTTACCCATGATGAAACATTCTACAAAAACTAAAGCAACAAGAATAGAAACAAACACATATTTATTTTTACTTTTTTTTATTTCAAGTGTCAGCTTTCATATGCTTTTACATATTAAGATTTTTATTCAGAAAGTGATTCTTTAAAACCTGACGTCCGTTACCTGTCTGAGCTCGGTGAATCCTGTTGTATAGCAATTGGAGTGAAAAATCCCTAGATACGGAGCCTATTCCCTCCTCCTGAAAAACACTTAGCGCTTCCAGAGGTAACTCCATCAGTGAGGAATCTGCTAATAATACGATATAGTGGCCTATTTCTATTGTCGGACCTACAAAACATATAGAAAGACACGTGACACAGGCAGATGTTACATCATCAGTATTTCATAATACAAGAGTTAAAGAGTCTGCTATTGTACCTCACCCTTGTGGTCAATGTTTCCCATTCTACATTAAACATTATAAGATGTTTCTTGTTAAAATGTTTTAGTTCCAAATATATATATATAATGTCATTAATGAACACTGAAATTACAAAACAGCACCTTTTTAAGCATTTCCATTAAAACTTCAATTGTTAAAAGATCTATAGTCACAAGCTGACATTCTGGCACCAGATAAATGCAAACTTTACAAATAGCAATTAATAGCGACATCACACACAGGATAGCGGGGAGGGGAACGTACTTGATGTTGGTTTCTCTTCTCTCTCTTTGAACTTTGCTCTAGCGGACTCAGTGGTTGAATGTGGGGGAGATTGCTGCCTAAAATTCAAAATACTGGAACTTGTTAGACGTGTTCATACTCTCAGTATAGTACACAGCACACAGAGGTTATCAATGCAGGTCCCTGCTACACTCAGCTTGGGTTGGGTTGGCCAGAAGGACAATTAATGATTTACTGGTGGAAGATAACTCACTGTGGTGGGCCTATAGTGTGCACAATACCCAGATTCACTAGTGCACATAGAGGAAGAATATTATGTCTCACTGTGGTGGACCTATAGTGTGCACAATTCCCCAATGCACTAGTGCACATAGAGGATGAATCTGATGTCTCACTGTGGTGGGCCTATAGTGTGCACAATACCCAGATTCACTAGTGCACATAGAGGAAGAATCTGATGTCTCACTGTGGTGGACCTATAGTGTGCACAATTCCCCAATGCACTAGTGCACATAGAGGATGAATCTGATGTCTCACTGTGGTGGGCCTATAGTGTGCACAATACCCAGATTCACTAGTGCACATAGAGGAAGAATCTGATGTCTCACTGTGGTGGACCTATAGTGTGCACAATTCCCCAATGCACTAGTGCACATAGAGGATGAATCTGATGTCTCACTGTGGTGGGCCTATAGTGTGCACAATACCCAGATTCACTAGTGCACATAGAGGAAGAATCTGATGTCTCACTGTGGTGGGCCTATAGTGTGCACAATTCCCCAATGCACTAGTGCACATAGAGGAAGAATCTGATGTCTCACTGTGGTGGGCCTATAGTGTGCACAATACCCAGATTCACTAGTGCACATAGAGGAAGAATATTATGTCTCACTGTGGTGGGCCTATAGTGTGCACAATTCCCCAATGCACTAGTGCACATAGAGGAAGAATCTGATGTCTCACTGTGGTGGGCCTATAGTGTGCACAATACCCAGATTCACTAGTGCACATAGAGGAAGAATCTGATGTCTCACTGTGGTGGGCCTATTGTGTGCACAATTCCCCAGTGCACTAGTGCACATAGAGCTAGAATCTGATGTCTCACTGTGGTGGGCCTATAGTGTGCACAATTCCCCAATGCACTAGTGCACATAGAGGAAGAATCTGATGTCTCACTGTGGTGGGCCTATAGTGTGCACAATACCCAGATTCACTAGTGCACATAGAGGATGAATCTGATGTCTCACTGTGGTGGGCCTATAGTGTGCACAATACCCAGATTCACTAGTGCACACAGAGGAAGAATCTGATGTCTCACTGTGGTGGGCACATAGTGTGCACAATACCCAGATTCACTAGTGCACATAGAGGATGAATCTGATGTCTCACTGTGGTGGGCCTATAGTGTGCACAGCTGAGTTGCACATGGGCCTTGAGAAAGACCTGTTGTTGGTTAAACTTAGTAGATATATTTCAGCAAGTTCAGCTGAACCCAGAAGCTCCTCACAGACCAATCAATAAGCTCAGCCCCAATACAACTAAACCCCAAAAGGCGATAACTGTTAGACTTTTATTGAACGTTGGTTTAGGTATCTAGGGAAACTGACCATAAGAGAATGAGCTGTTGAGGATTGTACTCTACCCCGGAACGTGTTTAGAAAGTAGTTGTGGTTTGTTAGATTTGGCTCTGAATATTTCCGTTGGTTTTTTTAGGATTGTTTTTTAGCAAAACAATGCAACATAGAATATAACTTACTGAGCTGCAATTTTATAAAGTGACAAAGCTCCTTTTATGGTAGTATCTTCAATCCCCTGTGACTTCTCAGGAGGTATGTTCTGCTGGGGGTGAGGGGTGACACATAAAAGGACATCACTGTTTTGGGAGTATTTGGTAAAGACACATTCCCACATCAGAGCATGGCTTACGGTTTATTTAAAAAAAAAAAAAAAAAGCAAATGACATTGGATTGCAACTCCCATCATGCTCAGGCAACCTACCGAAATGAAGAAAAATCCAACTGCTGCAGCACAGGGTTTAGATAGGCTTCCATGTCGTGAATAATCTCATTATAGGCGGATCCGAGTTTTTTCTCCTGTTCATCTTCCTTCTGTATAAAAACCCGTATTAACATGCTCGTGTAACAACAAGAGGTCTCCAGGGTACAAAAAGATCTGACTTCTTGGTACAAATACTGGCCATGCCACGGTCTCCATAGACTTAACGTTGGCCTATTTTTATACTGGCCTTACGGTAAAATAATCACACTTGGCGCCACCTATTGCCAGCCCCCAGATCCACCACAAACACAACTAACGCTCACGATACACACATCCATGCTACTCTTTAAATACATTGTAGCAACACCTGCAGGGGTCACAGCTCTCACTCTATGGGTCAGATAGGGTCCTCCATAACTCAGTAACTAATAAGAGAGTTACACAATTATTGGGGAGAAATGCCAACAATTTAAAATGATTCAAGGACAACTAAACAGTTTTTAACCCTTGCTTCCTTGAAAGAACCAAGCGTTAAAAAATATGTCTGGCTATGAAGTCAGCAGGGTTTGACGTATGGGAGGTCCTTCTTACAAAGCCTGAAAGTGTTTACTTCTGTTACTAGATACATGCAGGCTTACGCTCTACCGTGTCTCACATCTGCCAATCAGAGTGGGGCTCGCTCGCTCCATGTCATGGAGGTCTGCAGAATGTGGGGGTCTCTCCCTGCTGGTGCAGAGAGAGACCCTTGTTTTGGATCAGCAGGGGGGACCTAGTTAAGCCAGTCACCACCGACTTCTATATGAGAAGCACAAGTGAAAGTGTCCCTTTAGGTATTTTGGACCTTCTTTACTCAATTAATGGTATTTTTTTACATTTTATTTCGATTGTGTTTTGTTTTGGAAGATGCCGCTGGTTAGAAAGGGTAGCAATGAATCACTAGGAGATTTGCTTCCTAGAAGGTGTGCTGGTGTCAGTGATGCTCCACCTACTGGTTTGTCACACTGTTGGTGAGATGTGCAAGCTCTTGTTGAGGTTATTGTAGGTAACCTTGACAAGACTAGGAGACAAATAGGGGAGCACAGGTCATGATCACGAGCAGAGACTGGAGAATGTTAGTCTCCTAGTGCTTGGTGTATCTGTTACTAAATCAGTGATATCTGATAACAAAACATGATAGAAAGATAATTCTAAAAGGGAACAAAAGCAGCAAAACAGGGCCACAGTGTTAGTTTAAATATTTTAACACTAAGACCTATAACACCCATTGAGATCCCACTAAGTAACTAATGTAGTCAACTGACCTTACATTTGCTGTCTTTATAAATTAAAGGGACACTCCAGGCATCATATAAGCATTGATGCATTTGGTAGTGTTTATGCAGTACATTGTACAGGTGTTTTTGCATCCTGGGAGTTTCAATGTTTCTTGTGAACAAAAGATAACATTGCGAGGGAGTAGATGTACTTGGACATTTCACAATGAACAGGTGCAGTAACAAAACAACATTTTGTCAATGCCAACTATTCCATCCAAGAAACAGCTGATATCTATCATCAACAATGGTAACGTGCCAAAGACCGCCTGACATTCCAATAATTACCCCCCCGCTGGCCTTGTAGACTTCTTGTATTTTCTCAAACACATTTCTCTGTCGGGTGGAGCTTCGTTGATAATCCTTTTTACGGAGAAGCTGCATCATGTCGTGTCTGAACTGCTCCATTCTCTCCAGCAAGTTCCCAAGCATTCGAGGGTCTACAGCCCACCTGACCACCTTTGCACCTGCTGATCAAATAAAAGGAAAAGGCCGTCGCGTTTAAATAGTCAGTTTAAATAGTCAGTGGTACATGGCAAGGGTCTCATTCGTTCAATAACTTAAAGGGAGGTATCCAGTACCATGTAAAGTACCGGAAAAAACCTTTATCAGTGTTTCCCCAACTATTCCTGTGACCTAAACAATTAATATACATTGTGATGGGTTTATTTCTGTTGCTATAGTAACAGTCCTGCCTAACTCTCCAAGCCCCTCCCTCTCTCTCCAAGCCCCTCCTTATCTGAATGTCATTGAATTTAGAAGCCCCGGATAAGAAAAACACGACATCTATTAGAAACACACGACATCCAGAAGTAAGCATTATCATGCTCGCAGCTCATCTTGCAGGTAAGAGACTTACTGGCTTTTGGTTGTGTTAATTTCCCTTTTTGTGCAGTGTTTATTTTTGGTTTTTCTAGAAGAGCGCCATACAAGAAAGATCTGTGCAAACACACAAAGGCAGGAATAAACAGAATTAGACTTGTGCTATGTATATGATATATTAAATAAAATGACACATAAATTAGATGTTATTTATGAGCAGGCTTCATAACAAAACTGGATATTAGTTGGAGAGGATTCTATATTAACTCCTTCAGGACAATGGTTTTTTTAAGCTTTGGTGCATTCAAACAAAAGTGCAGGCTTGTTCCTTAAAGGCACACTCCCACCAAAAAATCAAAAGGTTTTACTTTTTTTAGTTGCATTGTTGATTTCAGGTATGTCTTTCGTTTTTGTTATGTGACTGTATTTAATACAATATGTAACTAAACAAGTGTGACTGTGCGCTGCCATTTTGTGAAATGTAGTTTTTTGGGTGCCACCCCCAGTGACTTTACAGCACTAGTATGTCACTTTGGGGCTGGGGACACAGAATGCAGTCTATAAGTCAGAATTCTGATCATAGACTTGCACTGAATGGGAGGGTAACATAACTATTACATCACAACGAGGCAGAGTTATGATCAGGTCAATCTCCTCTCTTTGTGCTGAAAGGCAGGTAAAAAAAAGCTGTACACAGCCACCTAGTCCTGCCCACTATGATACACAGGAGCCTGTAAGAGAGCAGGGGCGTATCTTATGACATCATCATGCAGGCTTTGGTCATAGTTGTAAGGTGAGACTGGCTGGAAGATTTTGGACGATGTTGCATCATGCGGAAATATTCAGAAAATGGAGCCAGGAGATAAACACCTAATTTTATTTTTCCTTTTATATGCGATTATTTCAGTCAGATAAAAAAAAAAAAACAGTAGCATATGATCTATATATGTGTTTGTTTCAAAATGACCAGGCAATCTAGTTACATCTTATGTAAGCTGTAGAGTCACTTTAAATGAATCCCCCACATTTTATATCCGGTTTTTATAAGGACAGATAGGGCTTTCTTTCCTGATCCTTTTTGTTGTTGATGGTCATTTACTGCATGTGATCACTGTGACTGATGGTCATTTACTGCATGTGATCACTGTAATTGATGGTCATTTACTGCATGTGATTACTCTGACTGATGGTCATTTACTGCATGTGATCACTGTGACTGATGGTCATTTACTGCATGTAATCACTGTAATTGATGGTCATTTACTGCATGTGATTACTGTGACTGATGGTCATTTACTGCATGTGATCACTGTGACTGATGGTCATTTACTGCATGTAATCACTGTGACTGATGGTCATTTACTGCATGTGATTACTGTGACTGATGGTCATTTACTGCATGTGATTACTGTGACTGATGGTCATTTACTGCATGTGATCACTGTGACTGATGGTCATTTACTGCATGTGATCACTGTGACTGATTGTCATTTACTGCATGTGATCACTGTGATTGATGGTCATTTACTGCATGTGATCACTGTGACTGATGGTCATTTACTGCATGTGATCACTGTGACTGATGGTCATTTACTGCATGTGATCACTGTGACTGATTGTCATTTACTGCATGTGATCACTGTGACTGATGGTCATTTACTGCATGTGATCACTGTAATTGATGGTCATTTACTGCATGCGATCACTGTGACTGATTGTCATTTACTGCATGTGATTACTGTGATTGATGGTCATTTACTGCATGTGATCACTGTGACTGATGGTCATTTACTGCATGTGATCACTGTGACTGATGGTCATTTACTGCATGTGATCACTGTGATTGATGGTCATTTACTGCATGTGATCACTGTAATTGATGGTCATTTACTGCATGTGATTACTCTGACTGATGGTCATTTACTGCATGTGATCACTGTGACTGATGGTCATTTACTGCATGTAATCACAGTAATTGATGGTCATTTACTGCATGTGATCACTGTGACTGATTGTCATTTACTGCATGTGATTACTGTGATTGATGGTCATTTACTGCATGTGATCACTGTGACTGATGGTCATTTACTGCATGTGATCACTGTGACTGATGGTCAATTACTGCATGTAATCACTGTAATTGATGGTCATTTACTGCATGTGATTACTGTGACTGATGGTCATTTACTGCATGTGATCACTGTGACTGATGGTCATTTACTGCATGCGATCACTGTGATTGATTGTCATTTACTGCATGTGATCACTGTGATTGATTGTCATTTACTGCAAGTGATCACTGTGATTGATGGTCATTTACTGCATGTGATCACAGTGACTGATGGTCATTTACTGCATGTGATCACTGTGACTGATTGTCATTTACTGCATGTGATCACTGTGACTGATTGTCATTTACTGCATGTGATCACTGTGATTGATTGTCATTTACTGCAAGTGATCACTGTGATTGATGGTCATTTACTGCATGTGATCACAGTGACTGATGGTCATTTACTGCATGTGATCACTGTGACTGATGGTCATTTTACTGCATGTGATCACTGTGACTGATGGTCATTTACTGCATGTGATCACTGTGACTGATTGTCATTTACTGCATGTGATCACTGTGACTGATTGTCATTTACTGCATGTGATCACTGTGACTGATTGTCATTTACTGCATGTGATCACTGTGACTGATTGTCATTTACTGCATGTGATCACTGTGACTGATTGTCATTTACTGCATGTGATCACTGTGACTGATTGTCATTTACTGCATGTGATCACTGTGACTGATTGTCATTTACTGCATGTGATCACTGTGACTGATTGTCATTTACTGCATGTGATCACTGTGACTGATTGCCATTTACTGCATGTGATCACTGTGACTGATTGTCATTTACTGCATGCGATCACTGTGATTGATGGTCATTTACTGCATGTAATCACTGTAATTGATGGTCATTTACTGCATGTGATTACTGTGACTGATGGTCATTTACTGCATGTGATCACTGTGACTGATGGTCATTTACTGCATGTGATTACTGTGACTGATTGTCATTTACTGCATGTGATCACTGTGACTGATGGTCATTTACTGCATGTGATCACTGTGACTGATTGTCATTTACTGCATGTGATCACTGTGATTGATGGTCATTTACTGCATGTGATCACTGTGATTGATGGTCATTTACTGCATGTGATCACTGTGACTGATTGTCATTAAACCCATATATCACATGCTGAATACTGCATTTTAAGGTTTATGTATCCGCAACGTAACTAATCCAGAAAAACTTTGTTAGACACTAAACAAAAATCCCCCAAATAAATGATGTATTTGTTACCTGTCTTCTGAATGCTGAAGGATAAATATATTGAAGTTTGGAGGAACCTCATTGATTATGTTGAAGAATCGTGGGTTAATCTGAAGCTGCTCCCACACCTAATTAACATGAAAAGAGCGTATGTAAATGAATTAATAAACGCGACAACATATTCTATGGCACATTGTATCCGCGGAACAAAGTGATCCATAAAAACAAACAAAAAAATAGTAAAAAGAACACCTTATATGTGAACGGCATTGAGGGCTTCATATTGGAAAACAAGCTAGGTATTTAAGGTTTTATTCTAAGAAATCTGTGTATTATAAGAAAATATTCCACATGTAAAAGTTGTTGGTGTCTCTCAAGAAAATGGCTGTCCTAGACACAAGGGTAGGGAATAAGGACAGGTGGATTTGGGTCCTTCTGTAGCCCCTTTAGGAGCTTTTCCTGCTTCATTGTATGCTTTCTGCTATAACATTAGACCTCCCCTCAGCTGCTGCTGGTATTAACCAATCTAGGGTCCTGTGTGTGCTCGGGTGAGCTAATCCTCCCATCAAATAATGAGTTACTGGCGTCCATTAAACATTCTCTGGACCAACTGGCAGGTCGGGGCTACTTGTATTCTGAATCATCTCAAACAACTGACTAATGTGAGTAATTGGGTGAATACCTGTGGATCTTAAATCGGTGATGCCTAAGGTCAGGGGGGAAGCCGTGCTAGCAGAGCCTGAACAAAAAAACCACTACACCTCTAGAAGAAGGACCCATGAGAGGGATGCACAAATGGCTCTACAATATTTGTCATAACTTCTCGCAAGTATTACCAGTCTAATGATGTAACATTGGGATCTATTCATTAAAAACCGAGTTTGGAGTAAGTTGGTCTAGTTGGGAGGTCGAGTTTGAATTAGTCTCCAAAGTGAACTTGACCTTCAAACTCGACACTCCTCGCTCAGCCTCCATCTTGCCTGCCTTCTCTACATCTCGATCTCAAACTTCGCATTTGTTGCGGTCGAGGAGGGGGGCGTGTGAGTATTTTAATTTTTCAATTCATGTTGAAAACATATTGTTCAGTTTGCCTTTCTTGTTATAATAAGTGACGAATTTAGGGTTAGCCTTTAAAACAAGTCGAGAAACATGATACGTGTATTGGCTCGACATGTTCTAATAAAGCTGAGATAGACATACAGTGCTGACCTAGACCATATTTCAAATGATCGTCACATGCCGTACATCCCCAGATTATAAGTAAAAACAAGTATCAAACAATTCTATTAAAATAGATAAAAGAGAATAAAATTAAGAAGTCTGCCGGGTAGAGTTGAAAATATAAATTGGGCTTCTTTGTAAAAAAAAAAAAAAAAATTGTACATTTTGTAAAAAATAAATATTTTTCAGCGATGTGGGAATTCTGGCATAAAGTGACTGGCATACAGATAGCAAGATGAAACCTGACACGTCATAGATTTTGCTTTTTTTGGCATAGAGTATGCTCTATATCTGTGTTAAACAAACTAACATAATAATTTGGGTCCAGCAACAGAGACTCAAGTTATCACTCATCCCTGCTTCCAATTATGCTTAAAAAAAATGGTAAAAAAATAAATAAAAACTTTTTTGATTACAGAACAACTATCTCCTGGGATCAATAAAATATTATAACCGTGAATGCCTAATTACTATAACTTCCTATTTATCACATATTTGTTAGCACTACTTTACTAGGGAGTTTAAAACCTTTACTGTCCTTACTATTTAAAAAAAATAAGTCTTTCGTCCCCTTTCCTTTAAATCTGCTTTCTATAATGTTTCGTTTTGAAGATATTACTGGTAATAAAGTAGCCAAGCACAGTGCTGTATTTACCGCGAGGCATCCTAGGCGGATGCCTATGGCGCAAATTTTGGGGGGCGGCAGCGCCCCCCAGCACTGAAAAAAATAAAAAAATAAAAAATAATCCGGCCCTTTAAAAAAATTAAAAAATAGACCGCGCTTGCAGGCAGAGACAGAGGTGAGAAGGATCGGAAGATCCCCCCTCACCAACGCTCTGCCTGCCAGGCTGCACGAGGAGCCGAACGGGCAGCACAGAGAAACCTCCGTGCTGCCTGTTCGGCTCCCCGTGCAGTATGCCGACACGGAAGTCCCGACAGTCACGTGACGGGCGCGCTGACGTCATACGCGCGCCCGGTCACGTGACCTGTCGGCAAAATCGCCGGGAAGCCGAACAGGCAGCATGGAGGGACCATGCTGCCTGCCTGCCAGGGAAAGGTAAGTGCTGATGGGATGTGTGTGTGTGTGTGTGTGTGTGTGTGTGTGTGTGACTGTGACTGAGTGTGATGGGAGTCAGAGTGTGTGTGATGGGAGACAGTGTGTGTGATGGGAGTCAGCGTGTGTATGTGACTGAGTGTGATGGGAGTCAGAGTGTGTGTAATGGGAGACAGTGTGTGTGACTGAGTGTGATGGGAGTCAGAGTGTGTGTGATGGGAGACAGTGTGTGTGACTGAGTGTGATGGGAGTCAGAGTGTGTGTGATGGGAGACAGTGTGTGTGACTGAGTGTGATGGGAGTCGGAGTGTGCGTGATAGGAGTAGGAGTGTGTGACTGAGTGTGATGGGAGTAGGAGTGTGTGACTGAGTGTGATGGGAGTGTGAGCTTGATGGGAGTCTGAATGATGGGGCATGTCTTAGGTGTGTAACGTGGGTGTGCAGCTTGGGTAGGGGGGTGCCCGGATTTTGTCTGCCTAGGGCAGCACAAAATCAAGATACACCACTGGCCAAGCAATAGGAGATTTACTTGCTGGTATCTGTAAGGAGGCGTGGCTTGTCATCGACAGACAGAACTCTCTATTGGTCTGTCTGAACATCGGTCAGACTAGGGCCAGTCTGACAGACCAATAAGAGAACACCTGCACTGACCACTCCCACAAACAGTGAAGAAAGTGAGTGTGCTGGTGATTGATTTCTCCGTTAACATATCAGTGATATCTTCTAAAGAATCCTACATAAAGAGTTTAAAAAGCGAGTAAAGCCAGTTAAAACAGGGGCTTAATTCACTAAACAGTGAACAGTGATGAAGTGAAAAGGTAATAGCTAAAATTGGGCTTTAATAGTCTATATATATTTCCAGTTCAACCTGGGTTTTATTGAAACATAGAATGTGTCGGCAGATAAGAACCATTCGGTCCATCTAGTCTGCCCAATTTTTTTTGTGAGTACTTTTATTAGTCCCTAGTTCCCGGTCTTATAGCTAGGATAGCCTTGTGTCTATCCCACGCATGCTTAAACTCCTTGACTGTGTTTACCTCTACCACTTCTGCTGGAAGGATATTCCATACATCCACTACCCTCTCAGTAAAGTAATACTTCCTGATATTACTTTTAAATCGTTGCCCCTCTAATTTAAGACTATGTCCTCTAGTTGTGGTAGTTTTTCTTCTTTTAAATATACTCTCTTCCTTTACTGTGTTGATTCCCTTAATGTATCTAAATGTTTCTATCATATCCCCCCTGTTACGTCTTTCCTCCAAGCTATACATGTTAAGATGCTTTAACCTTTCCTGGTAAGTTTTATCCTTCAACCCATGAACCAGTTTAGTAGCCCTTCTCTGAACTCTCTCCAAAGTATCAATATCCTTCTGGAGATACGGTCTCCAGTACTGCGTACAATACTCCAAGTGAGGTCTCACCAGTGCTCTGTACAATGGCATGAGCACTTCCCTCTTCCTACTGCTAATACCTCTCCCTATACAACCAAGCATTCTGCTGATACCTCTCCCTATACAACCAAGCATTCTGCTAATACCTCTCCCTATACAACCAAGCATTCTGCTAATACCTCTCCCTATACAACCAAGCATTCTGCTAATACCTCTCCCTATACAACCAAGCATTCTGCTGATACCTCTCCCTATGCAACCAAGCATTCTGCTAGCATTTCCTGCTGCTCTATTGCATTGCCTACCTACCTTCAAGTCCTCTGAAATTATTACTCCTAAATCCCTTTCTTCAGATGTTGAGGTTAGGACTGTACCAAATAGTCTATATTCTGCTTTTGGGTTTTTACGCCCAAGGTGCATGTTTTACAATTCAGTTATAGATTCACTGCTTAGGGAAGAGATCTCAAAATTGTTACATTTAAAATTCGGGGAAATACGTCCTTCTTTAACATACTCTCATATTGTGAAGCCCCCATAATCTCTGTTATATGTGCAATAATCGGAATATTTCCTCTCTTCTACCGTCCAATGCTTTATATAATATTTGAGATTGTAATAAAGAGATGTGCAGTGTATGCAAAAACATCCTCTTCAAAAACATTAAAACACGCAAAGAAATAATGCAAATCCTATTGTGCTGAATCGTAGATGTGAATTTGCATAGGACATGGATCTATGTAGAACACATTTATTGGGCAAAGAAAGAGAAGGAATGTTAATTTGTATACAGTTCAGTCTTCTCCTGAGGAAGCCGCGACTGGAGGTCCGGCGAAACGCGTTGAGACAGAGACCCCGGTAGCTGCAGCTCTTCTATCCTGATCCTGCTTCCTGCTCTTACTTCATCCAGGTTACGTTCTTGGTCCTGGATTTTCTCTGCATATGTTTATTCACTTCTCGTGAGTTTGTTTTTAGCAGGGGCCAATAGTGCACTTACCATCTATCAGGTCCTGCACATTTTTGTTACTGTTTTTATCTTCCAGAATCCATTAAACATCCGTGAAGGAATCACGGCACTTTATGAATATCAAACACGTTGGTTTGTGAGTGTATTTACCACCGTTTATATTTATTATTGTGGTGTTCCACAGTATTGCACTATTATTATTTATTTTCAATTTAAGGTACTACCATCCTGCGCCATTCTGCTTTTCTATGTGTATACTGTTTTGAGAGCATTCTGGAGAGTGCTTCAGAGGGCTGCGTTTGTGTATAGTACCGCAAGTATCATTGTTGTACCAATTTTAGCACTTTGTTTATTTTACATCTATCACTTTGTTTTTGTATACAGTTCACCAAGGTCTTTTACTAACCATGAGTTGTACTAGCTATCCAACATTCCCAGAAAGGTCCAAGGGTCTCACAAATGACAGCGGGGAATCAGTCCATGTTAATTCCCTTCTTTATTATACAACAGATCACTGCACTAATCATAATTATAGATTCAATGCACAGTCCAGTTCCAGCACAGAGGGCAGCCGGAAACAGGTTCAACGCATATGTTTATTTACAGTATTAGTAAAACTTTCAGTAGGCTCGGAGAGTAGAAAAGTCAGGGAGAATAATCTGGGAAGCTCGGCATTAGTAGTGACAACCATAGATAATCTCAGTAATTCCCAAAATACAAGAATCCAAAGTGCAGACAATCCATTTATTGCGGAACCACAGTGATAAACTGACAGACAGAAAAGCAACTTAAATCACTGACCTTAGAAATTGATTATAGTTTTCGCCCCATTATTAAAGAGGGAGTAGTACCAATACTAGACTGCTGTGTGAGTTACCTTTCTGTCGTGTTTGAATTAGAAGTTATTACTGATTAAAGGGACGCTCTACACGGCAAACACATTTGATTTACTCATTAGTGTTTTAATTGTACTTTTTGGACATAGAAATGCGGGTAGGGATGCTTTAGGAATGTCTAGGAACATTTCCTGCTCTAGCCCTCCCCTTGTCCTGATTTTGGTGACATTACAAGAGGATCAGTGCAAATGAACAAGTGCAGATTCCACATAGATGGAATCCTCAGGTGTGGAATAAGCCTCCCTGATTCTGCCAAATCATCCTCTAGTCTAAAATCCTCAAAACAGAATGTGCCTGTTATTAGTTTACAAAATACTATAGATACTGTACATGTTGCTCTCTCTCTCCTTTTTGATGTTGTTGTATTAATAATGATTTACTCTGTATGTTCTCTTTCCAACTAGTATAAATGTGTATATGTATGTATTTATTTTTAATCTACTGTTAAATGTGTTACTCTGTGTAATTACATTCTGGACTGGGGCCCCAGGACATGCTTGAAAACACTTTCTAAATAAATAAATAAATAAATCTTCCACAGAGCATGTGCTGTAACAGCCTCACTCTGAAGCTGGTAGCTGCCTTTTTGTTTAACACCATTAATTGGAGGAGAACGAAAAGGGGGCAAGCACCTCCGGGAGAAAAGGGTCCAAGGAGACTGCAGGTAAAACTTAGTCCCACTCTAGGTTAACTCATTACACCTGTCGATAAGAGTTTAGTGAGTGATGGCAATTTTGCAACAGCCATTGAAAAGATATTTCAGAGTAAAATGAATGTTTTTATGTGTCTGTTGGTTCCTTTTTGTACCTTTGACGTCTCACAAAGTCTCTTCTCTACCATTTTGTACAGATGACCCAGGTTTCCCTTCTCGTGCAGACGCTGCTGGAGATTCAGTAATGCCGCAAACTGGGAGTTACTGGTATTACGCGTAGCTCTGGACACCAGATCTCTTATCAGTAAGGAGGTGGAACAGCTCTGGAATAGAACAAACATGACTTAATCGGAACCATTTTATTAATCTGGAATGTAGATTGTAAGCTCTGCGAGCAGGGCCTCTCTACCTCATGTCTGTCTCTGTCTAATGTAGTATGTAATATTATAAATATGGGAGAGACACGCTCTGTATTGTCAATTAGTGGCTGTAAGTGGCCTCTTCCCCTTAGAGGTACACAATATAAGCATACAAAAAGGACGAAGGTCTGTGTGTGCAGCTTATCCAGTCTTTCCTCTGCGTAGGCACACAGAAAAAAATCAGATTTAAGATACCCTAGTGACCCTGTGGACAATTATCAGACTCTATTAGATTAGATCCTGCTACAGATACCCTGTGTGAATACAATCATCCAGAAGTCTTCATCTGCAAACATACCCTCTTAGCATTTTGGAGAGATCTCTCCATTTTTTAAAACAATATATATTTTCTTACTTTTTTCAGTCCCCCCCCCCCCCCCAGCCTTTTTTTTGTTCATTGCAGTAACTGGCATTTTATTATATTTTTTTTTTACCTACAGCTGGAGTTAAGCATGGGCTGTGTTTAGAGACTCACCTGTTGTTCCACTATTCCAAATATCTGCACTACCTCTGTACATACTGTAGAGTTTTTGTCACTGCGTGTATCCTACCTGTGTGTTTCCATTAATAAGCTGTACTGCTATTACCAGCACAGTTATGTTTTCATATGTCATTATCTTGATTTATGGTATTATATTTCGGCTCAGCCTCCTATCAGTACCACTCTCACTATAAGTAAAATCATTTTTGTATAACTATCCTGCATCCTAGAGGGATTGTTAATGTAGTATGCAGTTTCCTTCACTGCTCTGTACCAAGCGCTACGTGAATTTTTGGCGCTATAATAATTTGTTTTAATGTAATGATACATGTAACTGAGTCCGATTTTTTGGATAGCTGAAGGGTACGTTTACATATATATTATTATATATTTGGGCTCCTCCTGTTTGTGGCGCTATAATAATTAGTTTTAATGTAATGATACATGTAACTGAATCCGATTTTTTGGATAGCTGAAGGGGACGTTTACATATATATTATTATATATTTGGGCTCCTCCTGTTTGTGGCGCTATAATAATTTGTTTTAATGTAATGATACATGTAACTGAATCCGATTTTTTGGATAGCTGAAGGGGACGTTTACATATATATTATTATATATTTGGGCTCCTCCTGTTTGTGGCGCTATAATAATTAGTTTTAATGTAATGATACATGTAACTGAATCCGATTTTTTGGATAGCTGAAGGGGACGTTTACATATATATTATTATATATTTGGGCTCCTCCTGTTTGTGGCGCTATAATAATTAGTTTTAATGTAATGATACATGTAACTGAATGGTACGTTTACATATATATTATTATATATTTGGGCTCCTCCTGTTTGTGGCGCTATAATAATTTGTTTTAATGTAATGATACATGTAACTGAATCCGATTTTTTGGATAGCTGAAGGGTACGTTTACATATATATTATTATATATTTGGGCTCCTCCTGTTTGTTTTCGGCTGAGACAATATACTTTTGCACAAGTAAGGTTACAAACTAACTGCATACATTAATATTTTCCTCTAAATAGATTTGATCAAGTCCTTGTATTATCCTTTAAGGCTCCTGTATAAATACAAATATCTTTGTTATATTTTGAATTATGATTATTTACAATCCATATTTTTTTGCTATACAATCCATAGTTGTGCGAGATTTTTTCGGTGGATGTTTTATTTAGTGCTGTCAACACTTTGATTAATCACACTTTTCTTTATAGTTTTCAGAATGTATTTTCCTCTTTGTACAAATTGATACTGCTGTGTGAAGGTAATTACGTGATTTCCTCTGAGACCCTATATATATATATAGGGATTGCTGCTGAGAAACCTTTTGCACGTGATTAAGTCGGTTATTTTCACCGTTTGTTACGATTAATTAAAGATTTAAACTTTATACATAATCCATGTTTTAACAATCGCGTTTTTATTGGTTATTCAATTTAACGCTGTCCGCGTGTATTTCTTACTTATTTTGGCTATAATGGATACAGACGTGTCCGTAATGTATGTCCTTAAAGGGACAGGGCTGTTTTAAGATGCTTTACACTAATGTGATGTAAATAAGAGGTCTAATGGGAAGAGACATTTTGTTACCTGATAAAGAGCAAGACACTGTCCTGTTGCACTTGGGTCAAACTGTCCAAGACACGCAGCCATCTGCAGACTGGCCTCTGATAGTGTGCTCACCAGGTTTGCACGGATTGCACAAGCGACACACTGGAGCAGAGTCTCGCTGGATTGTGCGAGATACATCTTAGCTGCGGCTCTTCTCCTCTGCGCAAAGAGAATCCAGTCAATGGGAGGCTGCGTTTAACATGTTTACGTTAAAACACTCATTCTTTCCAGCATTTGATTTTGTTTTCGTCCTACTTTTTGCACGCTCAATCCTGTATAATGTTTGTGTATTTGGGCATGATTTGCTCATTGAAAACAATGGGGGAACAGCAGAAAATCCTCATGGAATTCTATGGCGGCCCTGTGATTGGCTGTCAGGGGATTCTGAACACGCCCACACTTTTTGCATGATTTTTCCTGGGAATTTATATTCCCCGTTTTGAAATGGGCGTGGCCAGAATCTCTTGACAGCCAATCACAGGGCCGCCATAGAAAGGCTCTTCAAAAATGTAATGAATACATTAAAGGAGATAGCTTAATATGCATTAATTATGGTTTTTTCTGCAGGCAAAATCTGATACAAATGCATGCCTTCCCACATCCCATGTGGAAGACACGGAAAGCAGGATGCTCTCGGAGGGAGTATGTCAACATTTCTGCACATGCATGTTAGTGCTACCATGCAGCCAGTCATCTGCACATGCACAGTGCTTACTCAGAGTATACTCCATTGACTACAACCCACTGTTATCTGCCTAATCCATTCAACACCTTGAGAATCCTGCCTAGGAGCAAATGATGGCTCCAGCATCATGTGAATGTGCCGTCTACCTTTTATGGAGGTGCATGCTGGGAAATATTCTATCATCAGCTCAAAAAACAGGAAACTAAACAAATAGAGACTGCAGAAAACTCTGTATCGTCCATTCTATCCGCTAGTAAACAAGGTAGAATTCTGTTTTAATTTACTCATAATTAGTAATTTTTACTGTTTGGATCAATTAATTATTCAAGGCTTTTATCTTACTTTCTGTCCCCCGTTCTACCTGTTCATTTTCTTCTCTGTGTTCTTCATTGTTGTTTTTGGTTGAAGGGAGACGGGGAGCTTTACATATTTAATAGCAGTTATTTTATTTTTTTCTTCCTCTAAATTCCTTAATCATTGTTCGTCCATGGCAGGCATTTGTTGTATTAACACTTCAAAGAGGCTGCTCCCCCCTCGCTTATTTGTACATGTTTCTAATACGTGGGATATACACTTATGTCTACTCTAAAACAACTTTCACGTCTCCTGTAATTTTACATTGAATATAATATCACCGGGGCTTCTAAATTCAGTGACATTCCAATAAGGAGGGGCTTAAAGAGATAGAGGGAGGGGCTTAGAGAGATAGGCAGGGCAGTTGCTATGGCAACATCAGTAAGACAGGAAGAGTTGAAGACAGATCCATATCGGTTCTCATTTGATTTTGATATTATTTTTGCCAGGTGTTTTTTTATTTTTATTATCATGTTTACAAAAACCTAAGTATGGAAAAGAATAATAGAAAATACACAACTCACCTGCAACGCCGCCGTCTTTCTGGCAAATTGATTTTGCTGTTTTTTAGTAAGGTGTAAATTAGCTGTCAGACGTTCATTATCCCGGGTTATTGCCGTCGTTTGGCTTTCTTCCTGAAAAAGCACATTATAAGCGAGCTTTGAGGAAAGCCATTTAAAGTTCCACCATCCTCTCTGGCATTCTTTGAAGGATTAGCTCGTAACTCATGTGTTATTCCATAGAAAAGAAAAATAATCCACGGACGTATTTATCAGAGAGCTCCAGGAAGCTTATTTACAAATGCTAATATTCATGATCGAATGAACAGAATATGTGATTCATTTTAAAAGCCTCAAAAAAAAAAGACACATCAAGTCCATAAAAACATGAGTACCTACCGCAAGCTTATCATTCCAGTACGCGTCTTCAGGAAGGGGATCGGCTTTTACAGAGAGCAGGCGCAGGCATTTTCCAGTAAGATACAGACACTTGGCTTTGAGGTCAGCGCAGCCCGCTAGAAGCCGGGGCACACTTTCCAACTGCGTCAGAGCGATAGACCCAATGGTACGACCCAGCGCGTTCCACTCCTACAATCAACAACGTATTTATTTAGTGACAAGAACATGACATCGTCTTAACCCTTGGTGACATGTTTCACCCCTCTGGCATTTAATGGGTTAACACAATATGCAAGACTAATGTTTAATATAGCACAGTCACGTGTCGAATAATAACCAGGACAGGTAGCGCCAGATATTCTCTGGGGAAGTAACTATTATGCCGTCTTAATGGCATTGGTTTTAGTGACCTCAGAGGGATGAAGGCCTGTGTCGACCCCACTGGGATATATAAGGGCTGGATTCATGAAAAGAAGGGGACTGCAGGGAATCGACAAGGGAATTTAAAAATGGATAAGTTGAAGTCAATTCCTTCTTTCATGAATCCAACTCAATATTAGATTTGTAAATTAAGGGGGTTTATTTATAAAAACTCCCACGCTGTAAAGTGTTGGAAAGTGAGGGGGAAATAAAGGTGCAATCGCCATTTATTATGTATAACCGCGATTGCACATTTGCCGGCGGTTCTCTGATGCGAATCGGGCATTTTTTAAAACTTGATTCTTCATCCATGAGTACCGGTAGGAGCAGACATGGTGGGGCCGGTGAAGACTCCCGGTATCTGTGGGAAGTGGTCTTGTTTATACACATTACATCTGTGATTCACTGCTTTTTCTACATTTGGGTTCTCATCCTAAAGGCAAAGGGAGAGATTGCTTAGGGTATTGGTGGCTAACCTCTGGCGCTCCAGCCGCTGGAAGCACGTCGGTAGAGCTCTATTCATGAAACAGAGACTTGCAGGGGATTGAGAAAAGATTTCATACTTAAGACCGTAGGAGACGAGCTTGAAAAATTCTGAATGGGAGAATTTTCAAACTCTGCTATTTTGGCCATAAGTTTGAAATGCACTTGTCAATTCCTTGCAAGACTCTGTTTCATGAATTCAGGTGAATAGGAGAATTTTTCCTACACCCGCTATGTTTATACATAAAGCTAGAAACGCAGAGATTTGTGGAAGGGCAGAGAAATACACAGCACTAAGACCCCAGTGCTTTACATGTATGGACAGACAGACAGACAGACTACAGACAGACAGACAGAAGCACGTCTTTGCACCTCTTCTATTGAGCTGTAATCAGGCGTGGCTCTGACATATTCTTCCACCACCACCCGTAGAGGACCTTTCCTCCGCTCCTCCTGTAATCTTCTCCTGTCTTCAGTTGTAACCAGCTCGATCGCTTCCAAACACAGCTCAGCCAGACGGAGCTTAGACTTTACAAGATCTCTCATAATAGGCAAACTGACCGACCTTGCCTGCAAGATATAATACAGTGACACGCATGTTTATACAGCGCCTGCAAGATATAATACAGAGACACGCATGTTTATACAGCGCCTGCAAGATATAATACAGTGACACGCATCTTTATACAGCGCCTGCAAGATATAATACAGAGACACGCATGTTTATACAGCGCCTGCAAGATATAATACAGTGACACGCATGTTTATACAGCGCCTGCAAGATATAATACAGAGACACGCATGTTTATACAGCGCCTGCAAGATATAATACAGTGACACGCATGTTTATACAGCGCCTGCAAGATATAATACAGTGACACGCATGTTTATACAGCGCCTGCAAGATATAATACAGTGACATGCATGTTTATACAGCGCCTGCAAGATATAATACAGTGACATGCATGTTTATACATCGCCTGCAAGATATAATACAGTGACGCATGTTTATACAGCGCCTGCAAGATATAATACAGTGACACGCATGTTTATACAGCGCCTGCAAGATATAATACAGAGACACGCATGTTTATACAGCGCCTGCAAGATATAATACACTGACACGCATGTTTATACATCGCCTGCAAGATATAATACAGTGACACGCATGATTATACAGCGCCTGCAAGATATAATACAGAGACACGCATGTTTATACATCGCCTGCAAGATATAATACAGAGACACGCATGTTTATACAGCGCCTGCAAGATATAATACAGAGACACGCATGTTTATACAGCGCCTGCAAGATATAATACAGTGACACGCATGTTTATACAGCGCCTGCAAGATATAATACAGTGACACGCATGTTTATACAGCGCCTGCAAGATATAATACAGAGACACGCATGTTTATACATCGCCTGCAAGATATAATACAGAGACACGCATGTTTATACAGCGCCTGCAAGATATAATACAGAGACACGCATGTTTATACATCGCCTGCAAGATATAATACAGAGACACGCATGTTTATACAGCGCCTGCAAGATATAATACAGAGACACGCATGTTTATACATCGCCTGCAAGATATAATACAGAGACACGCATGTTTATACAGCGCCTGCAAGATATAATACAGAGACACGCATGTTTATACAGCGCCTGCAAGATATAATACAGTGACACGTATGTTTATACAGCGCCTCCAAGATATAATACAGTGACACGCATGTTTATACAGAGCCTGCAAGATATAATACAGTGACACGCATGTTTATACAGCGCCTGCAAGATATAATACAGTGACACGCATGTTTATACAGCGCCTGCAAGATATAATACAGAGACACGCATGTTTATACAGCGCCTGCAAGATATAATACAGTGACACGTATGTTTATACAGCGCCTGCAAGATATAATACAGAGACACGCATGTTTATACATCGCCTGCAAGATATAATACAGTGACATGCATGTTTATACAGAGCTTACAAGATATAATACAGTGACATGCATGTTTATACAGCGCCTGCAAGATATAATACAGTGACACGCATGTTTATACAGCGCCTGCAAGATATAATACAGTGACACGCATGTTTATACAGCGCCTGCAAGATATAATACAGAGACACGCATGTTTATACAGCGCCTGCAAGATATAATACAGTGACACGCATGTTTATACATCGCCTGCAAGATATAATACAGAGACACGCATGTTTATACATCGCCTGCAAGATATAATACAGTGACACGCATGTTTATACAGCGCCTGCAAGATATAATACAGAGACACGCATGTTTATACATCGCCTGCAAGATATAATACAGAGACACGCATGTTTATACAGAGCCTGCAAGATATAATACAGAGACACGCATGTTTATACAGCGCCTGCAAGATATAATACAGAGACACGCATGTTTATACATCGCCTGCAAGATATAATACAGAGACACGCATGTTTATACATCGCCTGCAAGATATAATACAGAGACACGCATGTTTATACATCGCCTGCAAGATATAATACAGTGACATGCATGTTTATACAGCGCCTGCAAGATATAATACAGAGACACGCATGTTTATACATCGCCTGCAAGATATAATACAGAGACACGCATGTTATACATCGCCTGCAAGATATAATACAGTGACACGCATGTTTATACATCGCCTGCAAGATATAATACAGAGACACGCATGTTTATACAGCGCCTGCAAGATATAATACACTGACACGCATGTTTATACATCGCCTGCAAGATATAATACAATGACACGCATGTTTATACAGAGCTTACAAGATATAATACAGTGACACGCATGTTTATACAGAGCTTACAAGATATAATACAGTGACACGCATGTTTATACAGAGCTTACAAGATATAATACAGTGACACGCATGTTTATACAGAGCTTACAAGATATAATACAGTGACACGTATGTTTATACAGCGCCTCCAAGATATAATACAGTGACACGCATGTTTATACAGAGCCTGCAAGATATAATACAGTGACACGCATGTTTATACAGCGCCTGCAAGATATAATACAGTGACACGCATGTTTATACAGCGCCTGCAAGATATAATACAGAGACACGCATGTTTATACAGCGCCTGCAAGATATAATACAGTGACACGTATGTTTATACAGCGCCTGCAAGATATAATACAGAGACACGCATGTTTATACATCGCCTGCAAGATATAATACAGTGACATGCATGTTTATACAGAGCTTACAAGATATAATACAGTGACATGCATGTTTATACAGCGCCTGCAAGATATAATACAGTGACACGCATGTTTATACAGCGCCTGCAAGATATAATACAGTGACACGCATGTTTATACAGCGCCTGCAAGATATAATACAGAGACACGCATGTTTATACAGCGCCTGCAAGATATAATACAGTGACACGCATGTTTATACATCGCCTGCAAGATATAATACAGAGACACGCATGTTTATACATCGCCTGCAAGATATAATACAGTGACACGCATGTTTATACAGCGCCTGCAAGATATAATACAGAGACACGCATGTTTATACATCGCCTGCAAGATATAATACAGAGACACGCATGTTTATACAGAGCCTGCAAGATATAATACAGAGACACGCATGTTTATACAGCGCCTGCAAGATATAATACAGAGACACGCATGTTTATACATCGCCTGCAAGATATAATACAGAGACACGCATGTTTATACATCGCCTGCAAGATATAATACAGAGACACGCATGTTTATACATCGCCTGCAAGATATAATACAGTGACATGCATGTTTATACAGCGCCTGCAAGATATAATACAGAGACACGCATGTTTATACATCGCCTGCAAGATATAATACAGAGACACGCATGTTATACATCGCCTGCAAGATATAATACAGTGACACGCATGTTTATACATCGCCTGCAAGATATAATACAGAGACACGCATGTTTATACAGCGCCTGCAAGATATAATACACTGACACGCATGTTTATACATCGCCTGCAAGATATAATACAATGACACGCATGTTTATACAGAGCTTACAAGATATAATACAGTGACACGCATGTTTATACAGAGCTTACAAGATATAATACAGTGACACGCATGTTTATACAGAGCTTACAAGATATAATACAGTGACACGCATGTTTATACAGAGCTTACAAGATATAATACAGTGACACGCATGTTTATACAGAGCTTACAAGATATAATACAGTGACACGCATGTTTATACAGCGCCTGCAAGATATAATACAGTGACACGCATGTTTATACAGCGCCTACAAGATATAATACAGTGACATGCATGTTTATACAGAGCCTGCAAGATATAATACAGTGACACGCATGTTTATACAGCGCCTGCAAGATATAATACAATGACACGCATGATTATACAGCGCCTGCAAGATATAATACAGTGACACGCATGTTTATACAGCGCCTGCAAGATATAATACAGTGACACGCATGTTTATACAGCGCCTGCAAGATATAATACAATGACACGCATGATTATACAGCGCCTGCAAGATATAATACAGTGACACGCATGTTTATACAGCGCCTACAAGATATAATACAGTGACACGCATGTTTATACAGAGCCTGCAAGATATAATACAGTGACACGCATGTTTATACAGAGCCTGCAAGATATAATACAGTGACACGCATGTTTATACAGCGCCTGCAAGATATAATACAGTGACACGCATGTTTATACAGCGCCTGCAAGATATAATACAGTGACACGCATGTTTATACAGCGCCTGCAAGATATAATACAGAGACACGCATGTTTATACAGAGCCTACAAGATATAATACAGAGACACGCATGTTTATACAGAGCCTACAAGATATAATACAGTGACACGCATGTTTATACAGAGCCTACAAGATATAATATAGAGACACGCATGTTTATACAGCGCCTACAAGATATAATACAGTGACACGCATGTTTATACAGAGCCTACAAGATAATACAGTGACACGCATGATTATACAGCGCCTGCAAGATATAATACAATGACACGCATGTTTATACAGCGCCTACAAGATATAATACAGTGACACGCATGTTTATACAGTGCCTACAAGATATAATACAGTGACATGCATGTTTATACAGAGCCTACAAGATATAATACAGTGACACGCATGTTTATCCAGAGCCTACAAGATATAATACAGTGACACGCATGTTTATACAGCGCCTACAAGATATAATACAGTGACACGCATGTTTATCCAGAGCCTACAAGATATAATACAGTGACATGCATGTTTATACAGAGCCTACAAGATATAATACAGTGACACGCATGTTTATCCAGAGCCTACAAGATATAATAAAGTGACACGCATGTTTATACAGCGCCTGCAACATATAATACAGAGACACACATGATTATACAGCGCCTGCAAGATATAATACAGTGACACGCATGTTTATACAGTGCCTACAAGATATAATACAGTGACACGCATGATTATACAGCGCCTGCAAGATATAATACAGTGACACGCATGTTTATACTGCGCCTACAAGATTTAATACAGTGACACGCATGTTTGTATAGCGCCTATGGGAAATGATACTATTACACGAATGTTTATACAGAGAATAAAAAAGGCTTTAATATGTCTATAAACAGCAGTGAATCGGAAAAATGACATGGGAATTGAAATCAATCAGCAAGTAATGATTTTTCTCTTCTCGGCTATTCACTTCTGCCTTTTGCTATTCACTTCTTTGCGGTTCAGGTCTGATGACACATCAGCTGCTTCTGTACTTTACACGAAGGCCAAATTGGATAATAATGTAATATCTGAAGCAGTATTACCGTGTAGCACATCACTGAATGATCGCTAAGCTAGCTCCATACACAATTACTCTACAGGAGACTAAACGTGAGTCTGGCACCTAAACACTGTGAATGGAAAGAATACAAAACTTCTCATTGGGAATGTGTAATTTGCATATGAAAACCATGAGGTGATGTCATAAGCGGGAGATGCCACAGACACATGTAAATCATATAATTCTTTTCTGGACGTAATTCTGCTGACACAACGTATAGGTCAGTATTTTTTTTCTCTACATTAACCGTATAAACAGTGTTTAGGTTGACAGATTCCCTTTGTAGAAAACAATATGGATGACGACCTCAGATCCAGTATATGTGTTTAACTTAACCCTTTGTGGCAATGTATGAAAATAAACGGGTCCACTGGAGAACAGTCCATCTGCATAGGGTGCTCCTAAATAATGATATTACCAGAATCTGTACAATTGCCTCAACTCTGCTAACATTAGGGTTGCCACCTGGCCGGTAATTTACCGGCAGGCTGGTAAAAAATTGGCATCAGGCCAAAGTTAAGTCTATGCAGACAGTACCAAGGCCGGTATTTTTTTGAAGAAAAAGTGGCAACCCTACTGCTAACACAGAGTCACAAATAACTGTATGAGGTCCTATAAAAGGTATAAAAATTACACATTTCCCGTGCTATACATAGTTCATTTGCATATCAGGTCAAAAAAGTGATGTCATAAGCAGGAGAAACCATAAATACATTTACAGGGTTTTATTCTTTTAATCCATGCTCTATATATATATTTATGTATATAAATAATTGTCTTTATTCACAGTATAATTAATGTTTAGGTTACAGAGCCCCTTTAAAGACGGCCATTTTCCCCTTGAAAACAGTGATAATCGGATAGATATGAAATCTGGATTGGCTGCTGCTATTGTACTAATATCCGGCCATTTATAATAATGTTACGGTGGATGTGACTAACCTCACGCAGTGAAAACAAACTGCGAATGTTGTAGTGCGCTTGTTCCAGTATATTGACCGCGCTCTCTGCCATGGCGTACGCGTCCAGGTAGTACCGGTGCTTACGTTCCTCGTCTTCCGCCAGGTTTGCGAGGATCCTAAAACATTAAAACTAAGTTAAAAAAAAGACAATACCGTACTGGAGAGACCAATTCAGACGTTCCTGTTACCCCAGCTCTCAGAGGTGCCTAACGGGGGGGTTTAAATAAAGCACCCATTTCTTATATCCTGTGATTTTGGAAAAACGGAACAGGTAACACTGACACAAAGAGGGGCATGTTCTAAAAAGACACAAATATATTTAATGTGCATAACTAATTTTACTCTTTGCTCCTTTTGTAAAGTGCTAAACATTTAACATTCAAATAGTAAAATGGGTAAGTTTGCGAATATTTTTTCTGCCTCTATTATTAGCGCTCGCTAAAAGCAAATAAGAAAAATAAGAATTATTTTTCACAAATATTCGCCAAAGTCTGTCGCAAATATAATGGCAATTTATTAGCGCAACCAGAAAAATGCACGCTACATAAAATTAAACGGAAGAGGCGCAAATCGGGAAGAAAAGCGTTACAAATAGTCGCAAAAACTGCTCCTTACTCATTTTTTTTTCCACTGCTCTTGTTTAGTACATGACCCCCACAGTATTTTTGGGGAGTGCAGTTGCCTTTTAAAACTCATAATTAAAGGTTGGGGTTTAAAACACGTTAATTAATAAATCCCCAAGATGGAGAAACATCCTGGGCTCCTGCAGCTGGCAAATGAAAGTGAGGAGTGTTAGCTTGCCACGGAGAACTATTTAAAGGTGCTCCAGCCGATGGCAAATGGCCAAAATGTAGGTACAATAACAGGGTGATCGCTGGCACTCCCGTTCATGTGGTAAATAAATGGGATTTAATCATGGGCAACAACAGAGAAATGGACAGAAACACTTGACGCGTCTACTGAGTCTTAATCATAAGTTAAAACGCGTTAGGAGTTTTTTAGTTTGTTTTTTCTACTGTCTGCCGTCTCCTTGTATTTGAAGTCTGTTTAATAAAAGGTATTACATTGCAGACCGTCTTGCGCCATTGTATGTTTTACCCAACGGATCCATGATTTGTAGTGTCAATGTTAGAAGTTACGTAGGTGTTGCAATGAGGAGGCATCTCCAGGGGTACACAGTAGAGGGGTGTAGGGGATTAGACATCTTGTACCTGAGGATATCGGAATGCTCGGCCATAAGATCCGCTCTCTGTTCTTTAAGTCCGTATCGGATTAAATCTGCTTCGGTTTGACTCATTTTATCACATATGTCAAGGAGCGTAACAATTGTCTGGGAAGATGCATTACCGGCTTTTATCAGGTTCTTGGCCGTCTGTTTAACAATTGAAAATTTCCTGGAAAACGAGAAGAAAAACAGAAAATATTGTCTCCTTTGAAAAACGGGTTGGAAAAAAAAAACAACATACATCTTCTTGTCAAGTGTTTCTTATATATACTTTTTATTCTCTACAATTTATTGTTTTTCTACCATATAAATGTAATGTACAGCTAGGGCTCACCATTAATTAATGCCTTATCTATATTAATTTTATTTATTTTTACAAATACATGCTTACCTTTAATTTTCCTTATTCTTTAATTATGCACATTTTGTTATATATTTTAAATCAATTCATATTCATTTCGTATGGTTTACAATGCACCCAACTAAATCACCAATTAACCCCTTCCCGCCTGTAGGACGCTGCATGCCGTCCTACTTTTTAGTGCCAAGATTGTAATAGGACGGCATGGAACGTACTACAGGGACTTGCAGCTGGGTCCTCACTGTCAGGGGAGGCCACAGAAAATGGAGCCGACGCTCCATTTTACAGTAAAAGCCTGCAGGAATGCATAGACCGTCCTGCAGGTAACGGCTCATCGCGGCTCCCCGTGATGAGCTGTACTGAGGATCCTGCTGCAGGGACTTGCAGCGGGATCCCCAGTGTCAGATGAGGCCACTTTGAGTGGCCTCAGTCTGACATAATAAATTTAGCGAACGCGCAAACTGAGCATCCGCTACATTTCTGGCATCCTGGCGTGCCCGAACTTCCATGTGATATCATGGGATGTTGCCAGGGACAGACGGGATCTATAGAGACCCTGATCTGGTCCCTGCATGGATGCCGATCAAAAAGTGATCGGCGGCCAGGAACAAAAAGACGCCGTTGGTGCTTTGGTTGTTAAGGACCAAAGCACCATGGGTCGTTAAATAACCTCTGGTGTGACTCTCTCAGCTCTCAGTTCCCCCCCACACCTTCCATTATCACAATCTACTTGTGACATTCCCCATCTTTTCTGCTTTTTTCACTCTCCTTATGTTTCTCATTTTCCCACTTCCCTCTAGAATGTAAGCTTGCGAGCAGGGCCCTCTACCCCATGGTTTAGTTTGAACATATTTGTCTAACTTTGTTTGTAACTCCCGTCTTATGCTCTGTACCAAGCGCTGCATAAATTGTTGGCGCTAAATAAATAAATGCTAATGTAAGGTAAAATTATTTTTGAACACATTTAGACAATTCATATATTTTAAGGGCTTTCTATCGACATACTTAGCTTTAGACTTACCTGGCATGCAGTGCTGCTATATAAAATCCACATTCCGACTGTCTGTTAGATTGTTTTTGTAACAAGTCTTTAAAAACAGATATAGTAGTCTCCAAAATTGCACACGCCTGAAAAAAAAACAAGTATTTAATTAAGAAATATAATCAGTGTTTCAATATATTACCTTCGTCTCCTTTTAAAGTCACTGGCTTTTTGTCCAAATATTTTGATTTGCAGGAAAACATTGGGAGATATGGTGTAGTGTGTAGGATATGTCATTGTTCAGTGCAATGGGTAACATTGGTGCTCCATTAATAAAATCACAATATTTGTATAAACAGCATAGTATTATTGAAAACACTGCTTGGTTTATGACATAATGGTAAAATCACACAATATAATAAGCAGAGCTAAAACTAGATGGACGGGTTTACCATTAGCGCAATTCCATCAGATTTTGTAAAATCCTCACCTTTTTCTCCCCGCCCTCTTTCATTTCCCCTAAAACTGCGTCGGTCATGGTAAGCGTGGATTTGTACCACATCTCCGCATCTCTTTCAGTCTCCTGATCTTCCATCAGTAAAGTTTTAGCCTGTCCGTGGTTCTTTTCACTGTTTGCCAGGAGCGCTAATGAGCAGAGGCATTTTAAGTGTTGAGATTTATCGCCAATCGCCTGTATGGGACGCAAAAAGGCAGATTTGAACCCTGAAATTCCTCATCCATTTTCTTTACTGTATATACAGAATATTTGTGATATGAATATGAATGCAATTATGTAATATAAAAACAGTGCTGAGGTTGGCACAGGGAAATCAGAAACGTCCTTGAGGATGTGGACAGATTAACTGTAGTCTACATCTTTACAGCACGCCGCGATGGTTTCGGTGCCGGTCTGGATGGCGACCATCGCATAACAAAACGAAAAACAAAATGGAGGTGCTCTGGTCACTGGGCTGTAGCCAAACATTTTCCATCTTACTAGGCTGTAGCCACATATTTTAAGGATATTCTGGTCTCGTTGTAGGTTCACACTGTATTGGGGTCATCCACACCCACCTGGAAAGCTTGATACGCTTCCGCTAGAAGATGCCGAGCGGGTTGGTAAAAGCCGAGCTCAATCAGCGTGTCTGCTTTCTCCAGCCACAGGTAAGGAAAGGACAGGCCACTTAATCCACTGCCATCTGCATTGAAACCTAAAACCTGCAAAAATAACAGATGTCAACACAGTTTCGATTTCTGGAGGAAAGCCACTAAAAACTGAACTGCAGCAATCAGACATCAATAGCTGACCTGGAAACATTCTCCAGCTGGTCTGTCTGTCTGTACATACCTTGGGTTTTGTATTAATGAGATGAGACGGGCTGTGCTGGTCCAGTGGTTTGTCAACATCTTGTTTTTCCTTCTTAATTAACAATATGTCTTGTCTGCAACTGTAATAACACTGTATAGTTAAATGATTTATTCAATGCAAAACAAAAAGATTTATTGTTATAAAGCCGGGAAGGGGTATGAACCAAAGCACATGGACTACCCTGGAAACCAACGATTGACTACTGCTGGCTCCTAACTATGGAAGTACCACTTCCCTGGCTCCTAAAAACATCCAGACTGGCTCCTGAAGTCTGCAAATATTGGCCATGCCTCTGATTATGGCCAATTCAACTTTACATTCTCAGGAAGACTCTCTGTCTTAATTAATTTAATTAATAAATATAACTTTTCATGGGAGGAAATCCTTCTCCACAACACTTGAAGCAGTAATCAGTCAACCCTTTGTAGCGTTTATGTCATGTTCATCTCATGGGGAACAGTTTTACCTTTCACTTGTAAAGTATCAAGTTTACAAATGAATGAAATGCTGAAAGACGAGTTCCAAGCAACAGAATGGACAAAAACGCACCTTATCTGGTCTTGTTCACTAATGTACATATTGCCAACTCGTTTCTGGTGGTAAGCGGCTGCCTGGTACAATTTTAAATCGTTGCAGACTTGAGAAATCCTTTAAAATAAATAAAGAAAGAAAATAATATTAAAGATGCATTAAACCCTAAAGATCGGCCCTATTAACGGCTTTGTCCTGGTCTAATGTGCAACTTACTTCTGAATTCTCAATTTGTTCTCTGCTCCTATTTCTACTCCAGTGCTGGCATTTTATACAAGGCTCTGGCTCCTCCCCACTTCTCACTGTGTGTCTGGTCCCTCCTACTTTACTGCCATCCTTTCTAAATGCTTACATTAGTATTAGCAGTCCCGTTTACTCCGACTTTCCTTTCTTTCTTACTAAGTGTTCACATTACTATTCCCACCTTCCTCCCTCCCGTCTTACATGACTGAGACACAAACAGACCGCGAGGAGCGACCGATGGTCTCAGCGAAGCCGCAGTTGACTTCTCCCAAGTGTTAATTTTTATGACACAGACTATGGGATATTATCTATTACATGGTACTTTCCTTCCACACAAATTGGAAGGGGGAATTAATCCATTTTAAATTAAATAATGTATTACTAGAAGATACACGCCTCAGTACTTCAGTCGATACAATGGCGGGCACGTATAAACATGGCACACACACAGATTGTGCCAAATACTGGCGAAATCAGAATGTGTGTCAATCTAAAACTCAGACTTTCGCCAAATACCGGGAGTCTGCGCAGCGCCTGCTGAATGCGTAGATTTCAGTTGTGTTGGCACACTTTGCGCCAGCATAGGCTATGTATAAATAAAAAAAGGCGCTGGAAATAAAATGATTTGTGTCAGAAAACTTCCGCCAAAGTTCGTTTCCCGCTCTGCAAAGTGTCGGTGCAAAAAAGGAGCAATCGCCGTTACACATAACAAATGGTGATTGTGCTTCTTTTTTTTTTTTTTTTTTATAAAACTCCTGACACTTTGAAGTGTGGGAGTTTTTATACACGATGCTTCTTTTTTTTTATATTATGTATATATCAAAAAATTACACATTAATAGACATTGTTCATTTTTCATACAACATAAATAAATACTGCAGGACTTTGTGTGCGCTTTCCAAAGACATAGATAGACATTCACCTGTACATAGAGCATTGTCCTGAATTCTCACATACACATTATGAGTGCTGGTATCCCCCTGATATACAGCACCTATCTAAAGAAGATAGACTCAGGGCCATCCTCGCCCATCATGCCTGTCCCGCAGTTGAGCCGCACCTTGCGGGTCAGATAGGTGGCACTTACCCCACGTGCCGTACGTTGGATGCTCTAGAGCTAATGGGATTATGGGTAGTGAAGTCAGTTGAGCCGCACCTCGCGGGTCAGATGGGTGCTCTAGAGCGAATGGGATTATGGGTAGTGAGGTCAGTTGAGCCGCACCTTGCCGGTCAGATGGGTGGCGCTTAGCACACGTGCCGTACATTGGATGCTCTAGAGCTAGAGTAAAGTACTTTACAATCTGTACTCCCGCTCACTTTCCTGTGGGTTCAATATGACATAAGGAACATTACTAAACTAACCTAAGGTGGTAGAGATCCGACAAACTTTCACTCGCTATGACATCATGTGCAATCACTTCTGCAAGATGAAGCACAGGAAAGGTCAGGTGAGGGAAGGAGATTCCCTGCAACTCCTTTACTAGCAGATCCAAGAAGTAAAGACTGTAGGTCTGTAAAAAAAAAAAAAAGGGGAACATTAGCACCCGTTATTACACATAACAAAGGTCGAAAAGTGGCCATTATGACAGTATTTCCTACGCATTTCACAAACTATTATTTAACTGATTCCAATTATTGAGAAATTGTTGATATATGTTCAGGAAGGACAGTACAAGATGCCTGTTAGAAGCTGCATAGCAAATTTTACTGTCTTTTTTATTTTTTATTAAAGTGCCTGGTCTATCACCTCGTGGCTCTATATGGCCATACAACATATGTGTACCTGTGCAGTTGGGAATATTACAATAATTAATACACTGAGTATATCCCATGAATTAAAGAAAACAAGACGAAAAAAGGAATTACTGAAATGGGTGATTCTACATCAGTGATAGGAGTTGTTAAATCAATTTTTAATTGAGTTGACATCTTCCAGGATATTGCACCCTCGGAGACTTGCCTGGAGCTATGCTCCACGTGGCATGGATTTCACATTATGCAACACACAAAGAATCTGATACAGAGGGGAACTAAAACAACTAAAAAACTGTGACATCATTCATTTCAATTGACAGCCCAAAAAAACATCAGTGCTGTACATAATGCCAAGATGAGCAGGTAATACCTTAAATTAACAAAGTGCTTATTAACCGGGGAGCACGGCACATGCCAATTTAATTAGCGATTGTGTGAAAAACAACAAAGAACAAAAGCAATAAACAGTATCTATTCTATGATTAATTAGGGAGCAGAAGCTTCTGTAGGGAGTAGACATTTGCGTGAGCCAAAAGGATGCAATATTCGGAAGATCCGGCACTGATAGTACTGTAATGAATGATGGTCTACATTTGCTTAATTAAAAGTGAAGACTGTAATGGGAAACCAGTGTTTCTGGACTACTCACAGGCTTCGTTAAGCTGGTCAGGTTAATTACATGGTATGAGGTGTCTAGTTTAAATGCTTCTCGGATTTCACCGGGGCAGTCGAAGTTTGCCCATTCCTCGGGGTTTGAAGGAATAATATCAATGTGTCCTTTCCGTTTGGATTTCTCTTTAGCCACTAAATGCTGAAAGAAGAAAACAGAGCACGAATATTGAGATCCAATCAGAAATGCTGCTGTCATGACGGCTTTTCAAAGCTTTGCTCTTAAAGGGACCGAAAACATTGTTCATACTTTGAATGCAGAAAATAAAAATCATCACAAACGCAAGTAAATTAAGAGGAAACAATATTCAATGTTTCAAAGTTCACAACTTCCACTGGAGGTAGACCTGCACTGCAAATGATGAACAGTCCTTTGAAGGTGTAAATATTGAAACATTAAAAAGTCACAGAAAAAAAATGTCTACGTTTTTGATGTAACCGATCATTAGAAATAAGACTTTAATATCTCATGAAGGGTTGATCAGATAAACCACTACCAAAAACGTGATGCTTTTTAATGTGGTCATTTATTTAAGACAGAATATATATATATACAATTTTTTTTTACTATCTATTTAACCAGGTCAATTTAAACTAGAACCATTCTGATCTCCTCAATAAAAGACTAATATCTCTGTGTAGAACATTCCCTGCCATTAAATATACATCACACAAGGATTACTACTATGACCCCTGGCTCACAGATCATCCTCCTCACAACAATTACAATATCCCTTAGAAATGCACCTTACAGAGTAACTGCTGTGACCTCTGCATCTCCAGCGTCCTGGAAACACATACTGATTACCCATGGACGAGAGCAGGAGAAAAGACTCGACCTCTGTTACTATCTTGATCTCTCTAATATATTACTCGCACACATTGCACGTGTCAAATGAAATAGACACTGCAAAGCATCGGGAGTTTTTAATATGGGCCCCGTTTTTATACATCCTTAAAGTTTTATATGTAACCCCCATATATATCTAAATGGCCATTTTGCAAAGTTTGAAAAAATGGAGCACACACCGTGGAAACCAACGGACGGTTCATCATAAACAAGGCCTATATTAGCACGTTCCACCGTGATGAAACCTCCTCTAATTTAGGATAACCTACTTGACTGGTTCTACTGTCTATCAAACACACCAATGCAAGACCCCTTTACCTTTCCTGCAGCTCAAGACCATTCAGAACCTAAAAGGTGCTAGTAGGCTCCACTTACTGGCAATGGAAATATATCCTGTGAACAGTGGACGGGTGAGTGCTCCAAAAACGCTGATGAAGCGGAGGATAATCGATAAGGCGAAATAAGGGGCACTCCACATTCCAATTTGATGCAAGAAAAAAAAAGGTGTTTTATTCTTGTGCAGACACCGACAATGGTACAGACAATAAATCCAGAGGGGGAAGGAAACCAGGCCTTATGTTTTATCATATTTTGTCTGCACTAGAATAAAACACGTTTTTTTCTTGCATCAAATTGGAATGTGGAGTGCACCTTATATTGCTTTATCACCTAAGACCACCCTAATCTGTCACCCAGAATACCTTTCTCTTCCCTTTTAATGGATCTATAGCTATAACAAGAGTGGATACGTTATCACAGAAGGGAACACATGATATCACTATAGTGCCCATCCTGTTTGAACGCTGTATGGAGACGCCATTAAAGGACCCGTATCACCTAAACTATGCTTTTACTGTAATGAAGCGATAATAAATCTATATATTGTATTGGAAAAATTGTAATCAAATGTCTAAATTAGGAGAAAAATGTTTCCCACTGAAAAGCAGTTCATTTTCATACCGTGCGACACGTGATGTCATCCGCAGGCGACGCCACAGACACATGTAAAACACATTTTTCTCCTAATTTAGGAATTTGTTTGCAGTTTTGCTAACACAATGTATAGATCATGTTTAATCATGTTTTATCCTCTACATTAACAGTAAAAGTAATGTTTAGGTGACAGAGTCCCTTTAAAATGGGTCTTTTTAATAGAAACACAACACTAGACATGCACATATGTGCTGTATCTCATAGAATCACTTACAAATGATTTCGGATTACATCGTTCTCCAGATTTTGCTACAAATAATAAAGGGGGGGGGGGGTGGGTTTGTCTTACTCCCTCCCAAACATGGCTTTAAATTGAAACAATACCGTTTGAAATCATGTGATGTGAAATAAAACGTTTGGAATTATGACCATAAATGAATAAAACAATTATTTGAAGCTCTAGGAGTGCGCACAGAGACGACAGATACATTTTCCGTTGGATGGATTGGGTTTAATAATGCATGAATGCAGAGATCTGTCCAGGAATACACTGAATATATACAAGGCATTGAATAAAAAGGGACTGTACGTATATCACACAGATTGCAGGTGCTCTATAGATAATGTACACTTGGGAGAGTCACACTATTTCTGCTCACGTGTGTAATTACAGGGGGGGGGGGATGTCCATGAATGAACATATACAGATCTTACTTCCGTCTCTGCTATTCTTAAAGTAAAACATGTAAAGTTTGTTATCCCTTGCCAGTGTCGGAGCCTGTCTGTACAGAGTGGGGGTCTCTCTCTGCTTTGATAAGATCCCCTCTGTTAATCCCCTTTAAAAATGGTTTTCTTTCAGACGCGGATGCTCCATATGCGCTTGGTGTGCACCGCACATTGAGTACACAAACCCCGGGAATACATCCGAGAGACAGACGGCAACAGAGTGAGTGACTTTAATGCCAAACCGTCTGTCTCTAGCACCTTCTCTGAGAACATGATCAGAATCTTGGATCAGCTCTTCCTTTATCAGAATCAAGATAAAGGAAGATCTGAGCCAAGATTGTAAACATGTCCGCCCCCTGACGGAGCCAAGATTCTAAACATGTCCGCCCCCTGACAGAGCCAAGATTCTAAACATGTCCGCCCCCTGACAGAGCCAAGATTCTAAACATGTCCGCCCCCTGACAGAGCAAAGATTCTAAACATGTTCACCCCCTGACAGAGCCAAGATTCTAAACATGTCCGTCCCCTGAAAGAGCCAATATTCTAAACATGTCTGCCCCCTGACAGAGCAAAAATTCGAAACATGTCCACCACGTGACAGAGCCAAGATACCTAAACATGTCCACCCCTGACAGAGCAAAGATTCTAAACATGTCCGCCCCGTGACAGTGCTATACAGAGCAAAGTGACCACAAAAAGGTACTTTTTAATCTTCATTAAAACATCTAAAATGTCTAAACTTGATGCAATGTTTCAATTGAACAGAACTTATTGTCCTTTGAAGAAAACATATTGATCCACTGTAAGGCTGTATTCCATGCTAAGCACACTATGTGATGCTGCTTTATTATTATAATATTCTCGATGAGCGTATGCGCATATTACATTACCTCGCTGGCATCTTTTTTACCCTTTTCTCTCTGAGAAGACGCCGAATGTGGATTCTGAACAGGCAGTGGGATTTTTGGCAATTGTTTAATAAAAGATCCAGCAGCTGGCAGTGACACCTACAGAAATAAGATACAAACGGGGGGGGGGGAAAAAATCAGATTTTCATGCAAGTAATACAGTGTGTGCACACTCATGACTACACAAAGAACACTTACACCTTGTACTGAGGTGTTAACCTTGCCGTGTGTCATATACAAAGTGTACACAGGAATTCCACACGTGTCTGTAAATCCAGGAGCACTGACGGTCCAGGTTATCAGGAATATCATGGTCTTTATTCTCAAGAGAGGGAATCGCAAGGAATTAAGGAAATTGGAAACTTAAAGCCAAAGTAATCGAGTTGGAAAAATTCTTCAATTAAACTATACTTCAAACTCTGTTATTTTTGGTCTTAATTTCCTTCTCAGTTTCCTCTTTCTTGAATACAGCCCCATGTTTGTGACTCCCCTTTTGCACATCTATCTGATTTTGGGAGGCAATAAACAATCGCCACTATACCCCGGGGAATGGGAACATATTTCCCAGTTCCAGAGGGAGCAGAGATCATTCCTATGATTATTTTTCTCTGGGGCCTAGTGAAGCAGAGAGAAGGCATATGATAGCATATACTCGCTTTCTGCCTCTTTAGATACCTGTGGAGACAGTGAGGGATTTAGCACATAATGGATTGTTTGTATGATTTATAATCGTTGAGATACAAAGCTTTTATTGCAGCATTATTTTCATTTTTTTTTTTTTTAAGGGAAGAGATTCTGTTGACAGTGTTGCTCTTTCTGTGCCCTCTAAAAGTGTCAAAATTCCCCTTATATGTGTGTACCTCACATTTGCCTTTCACAAAATAATTTGCTTAATTATATAATACTGTCTAAAGATCTTTCAGAGGAAAATGTGCCAGGAATCGTAATGTGTAAATTATGAAACACTTAAAGGTCAGGAAAATCTTTAAGCAATATAATTATTTATTTTTACTTTTTTTTTTTTATAAAATCTCTGGTTTGTAATAAGTGCTTAACTAAACAGCCAATATCTCATAAAGTGTTAATAAAAAAAAAAAAACATTTTAATCATCTTAATGTAGACATTTATTTAGAAATTTGTTTTCTCCACTTTACACTTATTTTAAAGAAACGTAAATTGAACACGGAATAACATGAGAGGGGCACTGTATCTTTGGGGAGAGTAGGTGTTTATGTGTTTAAGACTTATGACTAAGCTTGGCAACACGCGAAACGCGTCAGGTGGTCCTCTCCTATGACTCTTTAGTCCGTGGATGCATTCACTTTGTTTGTGTATGTATTTATTATATTAAAGCACCGTTGTACATCATCCTTGAGAGTGGAGTTCACACGTTTCTTTTGAAGAAGGTGTTTATGCTCTAATTTATGGGACTATGATGGGGCTTAGTCGCTAAACATTGAATTTACAACCACTTAGACCAACATAGCAGAGCTATTAAAAACTGTGTGTAATTCTGCGCCAGAGAGGAGGACAGATAAAGAAAGGTATCAGATTAAGGAAAGCCGTTTTCTATCACCAAAGAGCAAGTTCCCGTTTGCTCACAAGAGAAAAAAATACAAATGAGTTAAACCGGTGAATGCACTATAACACATAATAGTGGAGAAGCAGGGTTGTAAAATATACCAATAGCGTTTATATGGATTATTCACATAAAGTGAAGAAACAAAAAGTAGTGCAATAAAACAGATGTAATAAAATAAATGCAGCAAAGTGGCGAAACGCGCCAGCATTATCTTCTCAACAAAAGCAACAAACTTGACAGCAAAAACTACAGGCTCGTTTATTTTATTACATATATATATTCTACTGTACTAGTTCATTGCATGAATGGTTTTACATTTTATGTGAAAAGGCCCTTATCAAAATGCTACTGGTATTTTTTTACATCCTCCGTTTCAGCTCTATTATCTGTAATAGCGCTTATGCCAACTCAACATGGCAGGGCAGGAACTTACCTGCCAGATCCGCAGAATATAGGTATAGGCCATCAAACAGTGGTCTTCATGCTCAGGAGACATGCGACCGCTGATAACTGCCATTAGGGTATATGCCCGGGCCAAGCCCTCCAGCTGTCTCACGTTCCTTAAATCTTCTAGTGGGCTACTAGCACCCCTACCCTCATCCACATCCTCAGGCTTTGCATTTGGTTCTTCGTCGCGTGATCGGTCCTTACTCAGTGAAGATTTTGTTCTCGGCTTTGTCTTTCCTTTTTGACTCTTGCCTGTTGAAAAATCATATGTCTATTCAACAGACATATAAGAAGGGGTAAGTTGGAAAGCCCCACAAGTCCCAGGTGAATAGGCATATCTGGGAATCTGTACAGATGATCTGGGTTTGGCTGCTGCCTCCTAGCCTTCAGATCAATTCCTGTGTGTTCACATTGGTTGTGATGCACTTAGATCCACCCATTTAATATCTGGCAACACCTACTTTCAGTGATATTGCCAATATTCATAAAGGCCCATCCTGGCTTTATGAATATTGGCAATATCACTGAAAGTACCATGCAGGGAAGGTTATAAGTTACCATGCAGGGCAGGTTATAAGGTGCCATGCAGGGCAAGTTATAAGGTGCCATGTTGGGCAGGTTATAAGGTGCCATGCTGGGCAAGTTATAAGGTGCCATGCTGGGCAGGTTATAAGGTGCCATGCTGGGCAAGTTATAAGGTGCCATGCTGGGCAGGTTATAAGGTGCCATGCTGGGCAAGTTATAAGGTGCCATGCTGGGCAGGTTATAAGGTGCCATGCTGGGCAGGTTATAAGGTACCATGCTGGGCAAGTTATAAGCTGCCATGCAGGGCAGGTTATAAGGTTCCTTGCTGGGTAGGTTATAAGGTGCCATGCTGGGTAGGTTATAAGGTGCCATGCTGGGCAAGTATTTTTTAGGAACTTACCTTCTTCTGTATCATTATAAAACTTCATCTGTAGTAAAATATCCACAGCCCAGTGGAGCAAGGAAAGTGCGTCGCTAAGAGGAAACTCATTACAGAAGAGCCATCCTGCCATCTCCAGCATGTGATCTACCTTCTGCCACTGATTGTCTGGTTTCTTCAAAAGACACACAAAGTTTAGAACAATGAGGGTTATGTATAAATAATGTCACTTTTTATATGTCTGATCCAGGTTATTTTAGTCAGGTTTTTGCTCTTGCATCTGTCTGATAAGCATAAATCTGTAAGAATGAGTTTTATACACAAGAGAAAAAGGTAAAAAAAAAAAAAACTATGACTTTCTATTTTCACTTTCTGACTTTTTCTCTGAATAGGAGAATGTTTTCCACTTAGGTATTTTGGTCTTAAGTTTCCAGTGGGACAAGGCTCCACTCCACCATCAACAAAGCGATACTCACTGCCTTAGAATGAATTAAACCGGGTACTTGAAGGCAGACGACTAATTCCATTCATTTGAATGGCATTATTCTCAGAAAAAAAAGGAAATTACTTTTACTCAGCTAGTGTGGACAGTCCTGGTTTCTTGCAAACTGCTGTAATTTCACAAATTCATCCAGCTGTAAGTATTTTATATTTTAAGTCCCTTTAAGTTTGAAGTTCCCTTCTCAGTTCTCCACAATTCTCTCTTTCATGAATAAAGCGATGAGAGATGAGAATCAGTATAAACAATATATACACAATGAATGTGCTTGTGAAACTCCTCAAACCTATTATAAATCATATCGATAAAGTGTTGCGCAAATATCACAAGGTATATACTTATCTTGGATATCACTCGGTAATAAACCATGTAAATGAACAAAAATGAAAGAAATATAAAAAATACAATGTGTAGCACAGCAATAAATGAATTAGATGAATATATTATCCCCCAATGAAAAATTACTCACAAAAACAGAGCCTAAACCCTGGCACTGAGTGTAGGCTTACATCTAAAAACAGATAAAACGAGCAGCAATGTTAAATTATCACCCAGCGTTCGTCCGAGTGTCCCAAAACGTCCGAACATACAGCCAGCCTTCGGATATTCAGGCGGCAGGTAAGGGGAATCCACAAACCGAAACGAAAAAACGAAAGTCGATTTCCGGATGAAAGATCTTGTGCAGCGTCACCAAAATCTCGCGACGCGTTTCGCCCTCAGGCTTTGAAAAGATAATTTAACATTGCTGCTCGTTTTATCTGTTTTTAGATGTAAGCCTCATTTGCAGAGGAATATTAAAGGTGTATTTGTTATATGTACTTCATCTGGCTGTTTTCTGTTTTTATGCGTCATACCCCCGGTTGGAGAATTTGGGATTATCATCTCTACTGCATCCTATTCACATGCTGCTATGAATGATAGGACTTAGAGTTCCTCCAGCGCTTACACTCAGAGCCAGGGTTTAGGCTCTGTTTTTGTGAGTAATTCTTCATTTGGGGATAATATATTCATCTAATTCATTTATTGCTGTGCTACATAGTAACATAGTAATTTAGGTTGAAAAAAGACACAAGTCCATCAAGTTCAACCCTTCTACCTATCATTACAGCTTTTGATCCAAAAGAAGCAAAAACCCCAAAGGAAGCTATTTCGAATTTTGCCTCCTGGGGGAAAAAAATTCCTTCTTGACTCCAAGAGGCAATCAGATTTCTCCTTGGATCAATAAGCTATTTTATTAATGCTTATTCTATTATTAATAGCCCTGTATGTTTTGCTTTCCTAAAAAAAACATCCAAACCATTTTTAAATGCATCTATTGTGGTTGATAGCCCTACCTCTCTTGGCAGGGAGTTCCATAACTTTATTGTCCTAACCGTAAAGTATCCCTTCCTTTGCTGTCTATGAAATCTTTGCTCTTCCAGTCTCAGGGGGTGACCTCTTGTTCTTTGTACATTTCTGTTAATGAACAGGTCCCTGGAGAGCTCTTTATATTGGCCCTGCACATATTTATATAATGTTATCATATCCCCTCTGAGACGCCTTTTTTCTAACGTATATAAATTTAATTTTTTAAGTCTCTCTTCATAACTAAGATCCTCCAAACCCCTTATTAATTTTGTAGCCCTCCTTTGCTACACGTTGTATTTTTTATATTTCTTTCTTTTTTGTTCATTTACATGGTTTATTACCGAGTGATATCCAAGATAAGTATATACCTTGTGATATTTGCGCAACACTTTATCTGTTTTTGTTTTCTACACTGTGGGTTGTGTGTGCCTTGGAGGAGCCACACGAGTGTTTGCTGCACTTTTGATAACTTTATTCTGATTAGCGCCGATCACATTGTTTCGCTATTATAAATCAGACGCTTGCCCTGCAGGAAAGCTATACAATGAAGTGCAACCTTCTATAGTAATAAATGCTCCTTCACAGACCTGCAAGACGTCAATTGCGTTCTGATAGCAGGCCAGTCGCCCGGGTCTGCCTCTTGACGCGAGAGCCGCTTGATGCCAAAGCTGCGACAGGCATTCTTCTTCCTCGTCCTTGAACTTCTGAACGTCCATTAAAAAGTTCTCACCCCGTCTGGCCTTTACCAACACGCGATGTTTGAAAATGTTACTAGAATAAGAAAATAAATAAATAAAAAGATATGTTTTCCATGAGCGCAAAGGCAGGGGGGGGGGGGTAGAATGGCGATTGCGACTTTTGTGTTTTACCTTGGCGGAGTTCTTGTTTGACACGTACGCATGTCGCTGAGAGCGGCACAATTAGACGCTAACTCTGCTTGTGCCGCTTTTATAAATAACCCCCAAAATGGGACCAAGTAATACTGTATAGAGAACAGAATAGATTATAACTATAACATTTATTGGCTGCTAACTTTTTTATTCATGAAAGAGAGAATTGCAGGAAAAGGGAATTTCAAACAAGGCCAAAGTAACCCTTCTCAATAAATTCTGTCATGGATAAAGCCTTGTTTATTCTTCTTTTCTAAGTGCCAAACATTTTCCCACTACAGAGAAAGTGAGCCATTGTCTGCTCTGTAAATAACATGAAGCTTGTCTCTGCTATTCAAAAGGTGTTGGATAAACAAACAAAGTGATCCAATAACTTCCTCTGTGTCTCTTCTCTACAGGAATTACATTGTAACTTGACCTTGGGAAGTCCATGGAAAATAATGAATATACTGAATATAAATACACAGGTAGGTTCTTCTCCTGCTGAATTCGTATATTTACCTAATGCTGAATCTACTTCTTTGCTATCTTATCTCTGCATTGTCCACTGTTTTACATATGAGTATGGCTGTGTTTTAGAGGATAAGGGTTTTTATAGTACAGGAAGCAGTAAAGTCTTGCACTGTAAAGGAATGTAAAGAGTTCTTGGTATGGGCAAAGTTAGAATTTGTTCAATCTTTGGGTTGAAGGTTCAAATCCTGGCAGGGTTGATTCAGCCTTTCATTCTTCTAAAGGTAGATACATTAAGTCGGACAATTAAAACAATACCAGGAGGTCTATTTGAACATACTTTTCTTGGTGAAATACTTTGTTAATATACTTATCCTGAAGACCATTTAAATCTGTGAGCGTATTACGGGCAGATTAAATGGAAGCACTCACAGTGAGGTTAGATTATAGCAGTTTTCCAGATGGATTCGGCTGCCAAGACATCCAAGATGACCATAGAAACACACACATCCATCCCTCACCAATAAAAAAAGTAACTACTCCCAGAATGTCTCACGTGCAGTCACCACGCAAACATGAAGGTACCATATGTAACATATATGTGGGGCAGGCAGGAGCGTTGATCACGGTGGGCATTTACTGTACTTCATGATGGATGATAAATTCTCTTGGTAACATTTTGGCGAGCAGAGTGTACGGATATATGTTGTTTCTGCATGGTGAGCGATTAAGTAATAATAGCGCCGCACTTTTACTTACAGCCTGTGTTTGGTTCGCGGTAAAGTTGAGATGGCTTCATCCAGCACTTTGAGGCCAGATTCCCAGTCTTCTTTATCTGCGTGTATGGTAAACAGCAGCTCGTACAGAGATGATCTCAGGCCGAGCTCCTCATTAGATCTGTCAGTTTCACACGCCGTGTCTGCAGAATAAGGGTTATCAGGGGTTAATTGGAGCAAAACTTGAGGCCAAAAGTAGCCGAGTTGGAGAAATTCTCTTTCAACTCAACTGCAAACTCTGCTATTCAGGTCTTAATCTTGCAGTTCCCTTCTCAGCCCTGTATTTCTCTTTTCCACGAATCAGAGAAGACGCCGATTTATGTCTCTGTGCTCAGAGACGAGCACCGTGACGTCTATCCTGACGAGCTGGCCTCTGGGATTAATTGCTTGATTCCCAGGAATCAGGATACACGTAAGTTAAACACAGAGATGTTTTAAAATTGATGTACAGACTGAATGTGTCAGCTCAGGTGTATAATACACATTGTACAGTGGGCAGATGGCAACAAAATGATGTCTAATAATTAATGTTGCAACACTGCAGGTACAGCTGATAAATTTAGAAAATTCTAAAGGAGTTAAAAACATTTACATTTTTAATATAAGTGCAGGGGACGTGGCCAGGATATGAGACTACATTGTATGCAGCCTTAAATGTCCCAGATAATGGAGTTTTATTTGTGCTGACTCCTACAAACGTGTAATGTTTCCCATAATCCTCGGCAATCCCATGCTTGCCCCCTCACAGCTCACTCTCTAAGCCTGTGAAGGAAGAGGATGCTGGGAGATTTCTATGCTAAACCCTGCACTAAAGGGACTGTATCCCCTAAGCATTGTGAACGCAGTGAATAAGAAATGACTGAAACTGATCTGTACATTGTGTTAATGAAACTGTAAGTACCGTAAATGCTTAAATTAGGAGAAACATATGTTTTAGATGTATATTTAAACAATGATTAGGTGATACAGTCCCTTTAAGGCCAAAGTAGCTGAGTGGAGAAAAATGATGTCATTAAGCTGAGTGGGAGAATTTTTCCAACTCGGCTACCGTGGCCTTAAGTTTGTAATTCTCTTCTCAATGCCCTGCAATGTTCTCTTTCATGAATAAACTCCAAAAACAGTGTTGAGAGGTCATGAGAGGTCACGGGTGGGGCGATAATCCATCAGGCCTGGTAGTTTGATGGGCATTGCTGATGCTCCACATACAGGGCTGGATTAACACCAAGGGAGAGGGGAATCACAAAAACCAATATTATTATATTATTTATTTATACACATTTATAACAATAATGATCCAATATTACTAGAATACTATGATATTATCGTATTACACCATGATTATAATCTCTTATTTCACATTCAGCACTAGGAGGGGTTACTGGTGGCCCCTCATTTCTGTCCTCACATATAGTATTATCAGTTGTTCCACATTGAGTGATGCGCATTCAGTCTGCTCTCGTCAAGCGTTATCATTATTATTTCATATCAAAGTGTATTTTGTTTATTTCAGACTCACCGGCTGCATGGCTTTGAACATCCACTGAAGGCCAGAGGTGCAGTAAATATGTATTATCACCCACGAGCTGCTTGGAAAGACACAATGATACAGTATCATAGAGGATCCTGCCTTGCACAGCATGTATCACATTATATCTGGTGTCCAGGTCCATTATACTGTCGTCTTCTTAGTGTGCCCTGAAATCATTAGTAATGTCTGCCCCCTTGTCCATGTTGAACAACATCACCTCTGTGAGAGATGGAATTGACAAGAGAATTTCAAACTTAAGGCCAAAGTTGCCAAGTTGGAAACATTCTTAGCTGAATGGGAAAGTTTTTATTATTAGAATCCGAAAACATTTGGACAGTCTCTGAACACCCGGGCAGAGGTAGAGTCATTCATATTATCTTTGGGCAACCCTCACACTGAGGAGGTCAATATTTTTATTATTGAGGCAGCCTCCGAACTCTTGGGGTAAAGGCAGCAATATTTTTATTTTGTAGTCTGGTCCATTTTCCCAGAATCAGCCCAGACAAGGTTATTATTGGGGGGGAAGGGGGGGGGCGCCCTGTGCGGGCCACCCGTTTCGCCCACCCACCCCCTTCCTCATGTCTGTCTCTCTCCTCTCCCTTCCAATGTCTGTCTCTCTCCTCTCCCTTCCAATGTCTGTCTCTCTCCTCTCCCTTCCAATGTCTGTCACTCTCCTCTCCCTTCCCATGTCTGCCTCTTTCCTCTGCCTTGCCATGTATGTGCACAGATCGCACACCCCTAAGGTCGGCCTGGCTAAGAGCCATTTAAGCAGCTCCAAGCCCCTTTTTTGATGGGGGGGGCAAGGCTACATTCACTGGCCCCCTATACATTTTACAGGGGCCAGGGCAGTTTCTTAATTCGTGGAGTCAGTAGCTGTCTGATGGCCCCCTGGGGTGGGCAATTTAAAACAAATGTCTATTATTTTTACTTCAATTCTGTATAGGTATCAAACCCTTAGTCAGGCAAAATCTGACTCAATAAACCTCACCTTTTCCTGGAACCCAAAGGAGAGTAGTATATACCATCATTTCCCTAAAGTAACCCACTAAAACATACCTGATGGTGATTGGTCTCTGCATCAGCGATGGCCTTGATCACAGAAACAGTGGCTTCTTTTAAAGGTGCCCTTTCTTTGGCGGACTTAATCAGGGGGAGACAGGCATGCCAGAAGTAACTAGCAGCTTGTAACGTTAGGGTGGGATTGCCTGCATCTCCTGCTAACCTGGAAATAGAAAAAAAAAACAGCAATTAGATGAAAGCCAACAGCTGTAACCAAGCTAAGAGAATACTTTATTTTTTAAAATTAATTAACTGCCTTACAATGTCATTAGAACTCGGGACAGGGCCAGCAAGGGGGGCCAGAGAGGCAATTGCCCCCGGGCTGCCTACTAAATGGGCTGGGGCAGCATCACTTTTTCACTTCTATTTGCCCCAGAGCCCACGCATACAACTGCAGCCTTCTACTGCTGTAGAACTACAAACCCCATAATTCCCCACCTGGAAAGGAATTATGGTACTTGTAGTACAGAAACAGTTGGGGGGGGGGGCACAGTTGGAGTCCTAGGGCCTGGTGCGCAGCACTTGAATTGTTTTGTCTGTCTATCAATCTCTGTACCTTATCTGTCAGTTTAACTGCCCTGCCTGTCCACTTGTGTCTGTCTCTGATGATGGGTGGGCTGAAATTATTATTATAAAAAAAAAAAATGTGGCCAGCCCTCCCCTGTTAGGACAGATAAGGGGATTATTTATCCAGAGCTATTTAAATGTGGAATAATCAGCAGAAACAGTCCACTGGTGCCTCAAAATGGCGATGACATAATCTGACCGGGATATTTTCGAGATGTCGCACCCCTGCTCTGACTTCCATGCTTTTTTTCGTAAATCTAGTCCCCCACTGACACTGGAGACAGTGGATGACCCTGTGATTACTAATAAAAGCATTGTACGATTCGTGTCGTTAAGTCACTGAGTGCAAATAAGTCAGTGGGGGACTTATCTCAGACAAAGGGAAAGGAAGTCAATAGCTGCATCCCGTTATTCATTGGAATAAAAACACAAACCCTCCTGATGCTCTTTTAACCCCTTCACACTAAAGAACAAATATATACATCTGAAACAGAATGGTCTTTGTGGACCATATGGATGTATATATATATCTATATATGTCCTGACTGTCTGAGCAGCAGGTCCACCAGCTCTTGGAAGAAGACTTTGCCTTGAAACAAAGCAGTTTTCTGGGAGCCTGCTTGGAGCTCACCCGGGGCATTTGATAACCAATCACAGCGATCATTTACCGCCCAGGACAACGTGGATTGGTTTTGTTTTGGGCGTTTAAATATGGTACAAGGAGCTATGCCTTTTGATGGGATGAGATTAACCAGGCTTCTGTCTGATTCTAATCCCTTTTGAATAACGGTACTATGGAGCAGAAGGGATTCACATTTGATTTGGAAATATCCCTGAGACTTCCAGGCTGTCATGTAGATGATCATCTGCTCTTCCGTGATTGGCTGTTTGCCGCATGATTGACGGGCGCACACACCAATGATGGAGAGACGAAGACCGTTGTCACAAACAGAAGCCATCTAGATCGTTGTGAAGCTCACCAAACAAATCTACGCAGGTGATTAAACTATTTACACCTTAATGTTAGTGTCTTGCAGTGTGGAAACCTACCGTGCACTTAACTGGAAGGAATTCATGGCGGAAAGACGAGACAGCTTTTCCCCCGCCAAGTTATCCATTATACACTGGCCCTGAATGCAGGAAGCCACACTCAGCATTTCTCTCTCCAACGTCGAATCGCGTCTGCAACACCCACATCCAAGTTTATATTATACGTTATATTGCTTATACTGCAAGTGACAAGAGGTCTATATATAGAGTTATCAAAACGTCAACCTAATTAAAGGAACTGACCTAAGTATTGCTTATACTGTGACTGGAGAGAATAAAAAACATATGAAAAATGATCTGTACGTTGCGTCAGCAGAATTGCAGAACATGCATAAAATAAGAGAACAGTTTGTTTAAAACGTGTCTGTGGAGTCTGATGTTTATGACATCACCTGCGGCAAACTAAAGCCTTTTCATGGGGAAATGGGTAATTTGTAATTTGCATATCAAGTCCTAAGGTGATGTCATAAGCAGCAGACTCCACAGATACGTTTCAAAAACATAATGCATTGGCTGCACTTTTGCTAAATCAAGTGAAAAAATAATATTTTTTAATTCTCTTCATTCAGTGCAAACCATGCTCTGTCTCTTTAAACATAGGGGTGTTGATTCACTCAGTGGTGAAAGTGTGGAGAATTGAATACGACATTACAAAGTAACAAAAAAATGGCCAAATTAGAGAACTTTTGCAACTCAGTTGTCAAATCACAGTTAAGTCTATATGATGCCAAGTTGCATTTAGATTTCTATTTTTGGTACCTAATTAAAAAACATAACCTGCAGTAACATATTTAACCAGATGATGGCGCTCTTAGCTTTGTTATCAAAGCATTTGACTTAAAAGACTTTTTTTATACAGTTAATAAAAGAAAGTATCGTAGTGAATATTTATTATTTAACAGGGACATAGATCAAATGGATTACAGAACTAGCACTTTGGGTTTTAAAAACAAAACATAAAAATGGCAAATGTTAGAAAGAAGTAGAAAGAAATGTTAGTAGTTTTACATTCGGTTTGGTGAGTAGAAAATCAGATTATAAATAACATAATAGCTTTGGATTATATTATCAGCCACATAATGATCGGCAGAATATCTTCTAGGTGATGTGACTTCCGATGACTCATTTATATGAATGTAACTATGTATATTGTTTGGGAACATTGTGGAACTTTATTTACAAGCCAAACAAACTAGTGTTTGTACCAGCAAATCCTGTGTATAAAATGCACAGTGCAAAAAAGCAGAAAGAACATTAGAATCTGAGCTATATTATTATTAGCTAGGTCCCAACCATGACATAGAAATCTTCCCAACTCATTAAAAGGGCCGTTCAAATTAGCTTAGTTTCTGTCTGTTGTATCTGTATGTAAAATATATGAATTACGCATATTTTTACTTTGAAACACTTTACAGTTCTGTATTTTTACATTGAAAATAATTACTCCGGGGCTTCTAAATGAATTAACATGCAATATGATCATGTGGCATACATCGTTTAAACTGGCAAGAAATGAGTTCCAGACACATGTAGTAGGGAGGCTGGAGCTCAATCTTGAGGGGGAAGTCACGTCACGCCGTCTGTGTATGGCTCCACCCCCCCCTTCCCACGCTCCGGTACTGGCAAGTATGGGGTGTGTCACATACAGGATTCTCTTAGATCTGTTTTGACTGAATGGATGAGAGAAATAAAGGCTTCCTCCCTACTTGGTTTTTATTGATGCTTTTAAAGAAATGGACACTTTCACCTCTGCGGACCCTGCCTGGAATATGATTTAGTCACATGACATTTTGATTTCTTTTTTCCAGGATTTTGTAGTTCAGAGATCTACTTACGATTCTTTCTTTTTTGGACTTGTCTTCTTGTCGAACTGCAGAGCCTTTCGCGTACAGGTCAAAGCTAGATCCAGGCTGCGTGAAATGTGCGCAAAATGTGCTAATCGTGTAAACGATTGTAACTCCACAAGTGCATCGGACCATGTGCATTCTGAAGCCATTGCGTACACCTGATAAGAGAGGAAGGAAATCATTGGCCAGAGGATTGGCAGACAGCCCTGTTGGCAAATTTTAAGCATTTTATCAAGGGTGAAAGGGTTAATAAAGGTGAACTTTAAATGGCCTTTATTTAAAGTCGTACACACCCAAATACCTCTGTCCCGAAAAGTGGGACAGAAGTAGAGCTCAGCGGGACAGACCTCCCAAATCGTGACTGTCCCGTGCAAAGCGGGACTGTTGGAAGGTATGGTATTTCAGAAGGATACATACCTGAGAGAGGCTCGGTACAGTGAAGTCCATGAGTCCCAGGCCGTTGCAGGACAGCATTTCTAACGCTACGAGGACTTTTGTCATTTGATTTTGTCCTTCATTGTTGTCCTGAAAAGTAAATAATAAAGATAGCATTCAGTGTAATCACATCGGCTGCCGGGAGCCAATGAACACGTAATAAAACAGCCAGCATTCTTCTTAAAGGGACACTGACGGCTTAATACAATACAGGTTGAGTATCCCTTATCCAAAATGCCTGGGACCAGAAGTATTTCTGATAACAGATCATTTCCACAAGTGAGATATATTAAAGCCTCTCAGCTCTCATGCAATACAGAAGCGGAGCTGGAAATATCATCCAATTATTCAGTGGTCCATTCCCGGTAATTCCTTCTTTCATTGAATTGTAGAATTTTTCCACCTCGGCTACTTTGGCCTTACATTTGCATTCCCCTTCTCAAGCCTCTGCAATCCCCCCTTCCATGAATGAAGCCCTGAATGTAGAGACCCTGTTTCTTTTGTACATTCACAGTACACACAATGTTTGGGAGATGTAGTGCCTTTCAGTATTATGTGGCTTACACATAATGTTACCAATATCACCACTGTCTGTACATCTCATCAAGGTTTCACACTACCTCATCATCAGTGCCTAGTTTCGGTCCAATCTGCTGCTGGTACAGTTGTTTCGCTTTCACCCAGGTAGAGATGAGCTGATGCCGGACTGCGATAGGAACCACTTCTTCAGGCTTATTCCCATTCGTCAGTTCTAAAGCGTAATCGCATACCTGTGATTGATAAAGATATGGTAAATCACAGAGCAGCCCCCCCAAGTCATGTAATGAACTTTATACAATGTACAAATGAGGAGTCTCTCTTATTAAGTAAGGGGCCACTCAGGAAGCTCTGATTTTCCCAAAGAACTTCAGTGATCCAAATAGCTCTTAAATTCAGGCTACTTAGAGGCCATCGCAGAGATCTCGAACTTTATGTGCAAACGTTTCGGCAACCAGACTCCAGTCCTCCCCATATATTTCTATGGCCATTTCAGGAGGACCTTGGCTATTACAGAAATAGCCACAGGTATTACTGGAGATCTGCTTGTATTACAGACAAAGAAAGCAGATGGTAAAAGAGGGACAGTAATGAAACGAGTGGGAGGATTGACATATTAATATTAATAATAATAATAATAATTCACTTGGAGTATTGTACTCACTTGGAGTATTGTACGCAGTACTGGAGACCGTATCTCCAGAAGGATATTGATAGTTTGGAGAGAGTTCAGAGAAGGGCTACTAAACTGGTTCATGGGTTGAAGGATAAAACTTACCAAGAAAGGTTAAAGCATCTTAACATGTATAGCTTGGAGGAAAGACGTAACAGGGGGGGATATGATAGAAACATTTAAATACATAATCAACACAGTAAAGGAAGAGAGTATATTTAAAAGAAGAAAAACTACCACAACTAGAGGACATAGTCTTAAATTAGAGGGGCAACGATTTAAACGTAATATCAGGAAGCATTACTTTACTGAGAGGGTAGTGGATGTATGGAATAGCCTTCCAGCAGAAGTGGTAGAGGTAAACACAGTCAAGGAGTTTAAGCATGCGTTGGATAGACACAAGGCTATCCTAGCTACAAGACCGGGAACGGGGGACTAATAAAAGTACTCAAAAAATTGGTCAGACTAGATGGACCGAATGGTTCTTATCTGCCGACACATTCTATGTTTCTATGTTTCTATAATACTGTGAGAACGACAAATGACATGATAATATCATATGCTGAACTACACAATGACACTTGTATCAATTCTTAAGATGATCTTCCCATATGTTTGATGTGAATGTCTGCGGGATATCAGTTGAGATAAACTCTGATGTATTCTGAAGCGCGTTATATGTCCAGTAACCTCCCCCCAAGATCATCCAATGGTCAATGTCAATTTCATTTTAGATCTGCTCAAAGTATAATAAACCCAATGTGCAGCACGACGACAGAGTGATCCTGTGATCAAAAGATACAAAAGTGGATAGTAATGAATGAAGTGATGAGCATGAAACATCAAACAGTGCTTGATCAGGATGACTGTATGTTCAAATCACATGAAATATAGAAAAAACACAAGAGCCTGTGTGAACCTGAAATAAAATATATATAAGATATAGAAAATAACTCTAGTGGAATAAAACTCACATTTCCCAGAGCATAAAAAAAACAGATCTGGTGTGAAACGCTTTGTGGGAATAAAATCCCTCTGTGGATCTTCTGGGCTTGAAACTCAATAGGAGCCAGAAAGCAGTAGTAGTGGCAGTGATGTTTCACACCAGAGCTGTTTGATTTGCTGTGATAGTTTGGGATTTTCACTAGTGATTTGCTGTGATAGTTTGGGATTTTCACTAGTGATTTGCTGTGATAGCTTGGGATTTTCACTAGTGATTTGCTGTGATAGTTTGGGATTTTCACTAGTGATTTGCTGTGATAGCTTGGGATTTTCACTAGTGATTTGCTGTGATAGTTTGGGATTTTCACTAGTGATTTGCTGTGATAACTTGGGATTTTCACTAGTTATTTGCTGTGATATTTTGGGATTTTCACTAGTGATTTGCTGCACTGTTTAATTATTTTTCGTATATTTGTCATTTCATTCACAATCAACTTACTTATTTTTATACAAAATCGGATACTTTACTGGCACAACAAAAAACGAAAAAATAAAAAAAAATCCTTGAAATAGACGATCATCCTCCGGTGAACTTTTCATTTACTTTTAAATTACAGAATTAAAAGTAAAACAGTAGATGCTCACTATACCTCTGAGGATGTCGTAGCTGTCCAAAAGCATCAGGATTAACAGCAATGCTAATTTATATTTCAGGCAACACAGCGAGGGTGCTGTCAAGTACTGCTTTTATTTTTGGATATGTATTGCTATATGTGGATTGTTTGTATACCTTTGTTTTTTTCTGTTTTAAGGATTTTAAATGTACATATGTTTTTCTTCTTGTCATTGTGTGGTGACATTTTAGAATCGTATTAACAATTAAGAGCATGAGTTTAACTTAAAGGAAAACTAAACTTTAGATTTTTGACTTAGTGTTTATTAATTAACTTAATTAGACTTATACTTATTTTGGGAGGGGGCTTACTTTTCACTTTTTTACTTATTTCTGAAGCCCCAGCCCCAGCCCCTGCACAGACACATTTAAAACATATTTTGAAGATAGGGCCAGGGACTAATAAAAGTATTTAGAAAATTGGACAGACCAGATGGGCCGAATGGTTCTTATCTGCCGACACATTCTATGTTTCTATTATCCTATGGATTTGCTTGCAATTTTGACAACACTAGATAATGTTTTGTAGTTTTTTTTCTTCTACATGCACAGTAAACTGGTGTAGGTGATGCAGACCATTTAAAGTGGATGTGTTTAATAGAAAAATAAGAAAACTAATAATAGTATCCCTTGGATTTCATCTTATATTTAAGAGACAGGTGTACTGTAACTCAGGTCCATACCTCCAAAGCAAGCTTCACATCAGGAAGACCAGCTGGATCAATGGACAAAACATGTCCTGCAGGAGATTTTTCCGATCCCTTTCTTGGCGACTTTTTGTCTTTGGCTGAATGTAGACTTGTCTCTGGTCTTTTACTAGCTTTGGACACAGGTATCCAACGAAGGATGAGACCCTTGGCTAGTGCGTTGGACAACATCAGAAAAAGCACAGGATTTCTGGCAGTGATAAAAGAGACACAAGATCAGAAAGAATTATGGAGAAACCATCAAAGGATGTTGTGTATACACATGAAATTACACCATGCTGTGTGTTTCCCCCAGATGTCAGGTTTTAAAGGACAAGTGTAGGCACAATATTAACTTTTAATTAAAAGATTGAATCAAGAGTTGACATTTTAAATAGAAATGCTTTAATTAAATAATACAAATAAAGTAACTTATTGAGCCCTCTTTGCTCTGTATAGCTCTATTAAGGTGCGGACATGTTGTTTAGAATCCTGGGTCAGACCTGCCTTCAACTAACCCAAGATTCTAAACAATATGTCTGCCTCCTGATAGAGATATGCAAAGCAAAAGAGGGCTCAGTAAGTTACTTTATTTATATTCTTTCAATAAAGTATTTCTATTTAAAATGTCTACACTTGATGCAGTCTTGCTGTTCAACTTAAGTTGTAGCCTACAGTTGTCCTTTAACTCAACATATTTCTTTCTAAAAATAGTTTTCTTATTTATTTATAAAGTATTTTACCAGGAAGGATACATTGAGATTTCTCCTGTTTTCAAGCAAGTCCGGGGTCTATGAGTATTGCATTGTTACAATATAATATTAAAAATACAACATAATATTATGTTATGAGATTTATAAAAAAAAAAGAATAACTTGAAATGCTCAGATTAAAGGCTATAAATACATAGGAAATACTTAAAATGATTAAGCTTTATTTGTGCACTGCAACAATTTGCACAGTTCTGGGCACAGAGGTTAAAGCAAGACATAAATCTTAGTTAGAGGACGATAGACAAGGAATAGAGAGGATGGTGTCTTGTTTTACTGGTTACCGGCTGAGCAAAGAAGGTGAATGGTATGTCAGGATCTGCCATTTTTTCTCCTTTTAACAAATATTTTATAGTGAATTAGCCAGTGATAACAATATAGATTTGTGGCACGGATACATTTATTAAGCGCTAGTTAACATTAGCATTTTATTTTTGGTTTCATTTCTAAACCAATGGCCTAATTTAAGACAGTAGGAAGACCAAATTAGAGGTTGAGAACCAACCCCAAAATAAATAAAGAACATTAATAATATCTAGCGGCAGTAAGTTGTAATTTGATATAATCTTGATTTGTATTTGGGGATGGTAGTGAAAGAGAAGCGAGGACGGCAAACTTACCCATTGTTTCCTGTTATCTTGAGTGCAGCGAGCAGCTTCTGAAGGGCGTCCGCGAGCTCTGACAGCCGGCCAGCTACTATGAGGTGCTTGTTGTGGTTCAGGATGTACACGGCGGCATTGTGGGTAATCCAGGGTTCATTTAACTCCACTCCCAACTGGGCGGCTTGCAAAAAATTATCCGTGGCATATTTTGAAAGCTGTGAAATCCAGTCTCTATAATGCAGGAGTTAACAGAATTCTAATTAACATTAAACTGTGCAGGATGCCATTAAAACTCTGGTTCATGATCTCATTATTTCCGGGGTCTTTGCAATCTTTTCTTTAGTGGTTTCCATCGTCTATTATACCCCTATCATGTCTCTAACACAATATATGAACATCAAGCTGTTAGTTAAATCATGATGACTGCTGGGTACTGATTTTAATACATGGACAACGATAGGACGTTCCTGATAATTGCATCACCTTTCCAAACAGCTCACAATGGATCACACATTGAGGAGAGACCTGTGTATTGCAGAGATTTCTCTCAACACAAACTATATATATGTTAAAGGGACAGTCTAGTCCCCAAACTCACTTTGGTGCAAGATGAAGATCACTGCTTGTACAGTGCACAGGCTTTTTTCCAGTGTAATTTGATGCAGGCATTCTGTATGAATGGGGACTCTAGTTCGGTTTTTAGAAAGCCAATAGCATTACATGTATTCCATAAACCGAAAGTCTATAAACCGAAAGACATTCAGTTTATAGACTTTCGGTTTATAGAATAGCACTAGCATTACATGTATTCCATAAACCGAAAGTCTATAAACCGAATGTCACAGGTGAAGGCAACTTCTGCCTGATTCAAACGGCCTCTTGAAGGGAGCTCCTAGTGTTCAAAAGAAATCCCCCTTATTTGCAAAATCCTATATTTAGGGCTGCCACTTGACAATGGGGCACTTTTATCATCAGTGGCCTGTGCACAGATCAGTTGTGCGGGACACAATCCATAGCTATGGAGGAGACGGGCATCACCTTCTAAAGAGAGTGCAAAAAACAGGGAAAGGCTAATAGTGTAGTATTTGTTGAAAAACAGAGTGAAGACAGTACCCCTGCTGCCTCATGGGTAAATAAATGCACAGGGTTGTTATAGGGTATAAATCCTTCCTCTGCAGTTCACAGGGACCATCTCCATACTGACAGTGTGACCAAGGGGTTATACAAGTACATCCTTGATGTAGAGTGGACTAGACTTTAGGAAGGTCTATTACTTCATATACCACCGGGGAACAAATGGAGGCCAGAACCAAAAGTTCTGCTTTTACTCTATTTTTAATAAATACTACACTATTAGCCTTTCCCTGTTTGTTGAGCTTACTTGTGTTCGAGATTCAGCATTACCATCTGAGAAACGGAACAATCTACACCGAACTATATCCAGATATTCATTTTTACGGTTCGTTTATTTATTGCATGTTATTATACATTGTTTTAGTGTATGTGGGATAAGTTGGTTTTAAATCGTTTATTTATTTATTTATTTTTTAAAGGGGCCTTGTCTCTACGCCACAGGCATAGATGTTAAAACTACAGATAAACTAAAATAATAGGATATAGTTATTATTTATTACAACATTTTATTTATCTTATAACATATTATTAGCATTTCATTTTTTGTTTAATATCTAAACCAATGGCTTAATTTACGATAATGTCTGGATAATAGCTTATCAATAGGAAGACCAAATTAGAGGTAGAGATCCAACCCAAAATAAATAAAACATATTATTAAGATCGAGCTGCAGTAAGTTATAATATAAGCTTAGCTGTCAATTCCCAAATGGTTATCTCACAATGCTTAGAAAATGTATTATCAGTTACTATAAAAACACAGACACAATATGTTTATTGAAATCATACTTGTAAACGATCCATTCTGGATGCTCCTGTAGATTTGCAGCGATATAATTCACTGGGTGCGTACTTGAATCTTCTGGGGGGACAGGAGCATCATTCAAACGGGAGCCTTCTGATTTCAGTAAGTGTATCGTTGCCTGATAAAAATAGTCATGATTAGCGGTATAACTGTTGCAACATATGTCACAACAGACAAAACAAAACAAAGAAATGCTCACAGTCTGTGATAACTGTCTCTAATCCTCATATTCCTTCAAACAGTACTCCTCTGCCTACATAACAACATCTCACAAGAAGCATAAAGATATTATGTTTCAGCTGGTAATCACCCCACATGTCTTCTCATACACATTTCAGCTGTTGAACATGACATGGGCTTCAGACTTGCTTTGAGTAATCATTTCATTGTACAATAGTCTACTGAGTGTTTATAAACACTTTCAAACAGTTAAAAGTAAAACTAAATTGGGCAGACTAGATGGACCGAATGGTTCTTATCTGCCGACACATTCTATGTTTCTAAACTTTTTTTTTAATTAAAATGTTCGTTTTCCTGAACCTGAGTAAATCCAACGTCTATCATTACAGATACACGTGGGTTTACCCTTGACTCTGCCTCGGAGTTGAGGCAGAGCCGGTAAATAGCGGGCGCGAGCGGCCAGTGCATGCGCACAGCCAATCAGAGTGGGGGCTCGTCCTGCATATCTGCTAGTGGAGTTAAGGTAGCCTGGTTAAGGTCCCCTCTGCTGATCCCATTTCTGTCACAGCAGTGGCAGCGATAGACTGCTGGCGACAGCAGGAGCCCTGGAGCTTCCTACGGGTAGCATCATGTCTGTCAGTCAGAGGATAAATGGCATGTAGCTTAGAAATGTGTGCTTATATATTAGAAGCACAAGTGAAAAACAAACTTTAGTGGAACTGTAAAAGCATAGACACGGGTGTGAAACTTCTACATTATTACGTATAGAGGGGAATAAACTAACGATATCACCCACCTCGGCATTGATAAACCGTATTTCAGCAAGTGTTCTTAGGATAGTTATTTCGTCATTATACGGGATTATCTTGGGTTTCGGTGATTCCGATTCTAACCCCGTCGTTCTTCCTTCATCTGTAACGTTTGCTGCAGATTTTTTCTTTTTCACTAGCAAAGATTTTTTTTAAATGAAATGTTTCCAGTTTTAGCTATATAAAAACACAGCAGCATATTGCCATGAAATCCATATTTATAGAATGGTTTGTCGGCAAGCATTAACTGATCAAATCGAGGGCACACGGCTAAAACACAGTTTTTAATCTTTAATCCAGTCCGAATCCTAAATTATTATAACAGATGGACATGCGGCACATTGTTGCTTAGACTCAAAGAATATGCGTTCCCCCTCCTTGATATTGTATAGATCTGTGAATTTATTGTAATTCAGAAATTATCCAGGTATAGAACCATACAGAGGGCCCGAAAAAGACATTGTAAACCAAGTAAGGCATGTGATATATCAGCGATTAGTCGTAGGCATAGTGAACAGACACAAAAAACATATATTTTTACTCGGATAGTGTGGGCAGTCCTGGTTTCTTGCAAACTGCTGTAATTTCACCTAGCTGTAAGTATTTTACGTTGTAAGCAATGCAAAACGTCAAACATTTTAGAGTACTTTGAAAGCACATTTATATGCATTAACATTTGGAAGATGCATTTTGGACACCAGACAGTCCCTTTAAATGCAGATTAGCGGCAAGAGGTAAATCATAATGAAATAGGTAGGCAATCACATAAGTAATTATATTTATACTGCAGAACAAATCTTAAAGTTTTTGACCATGTCAAGGAGTGAGCTTGCAAATATTTGGTGCCTATATTCTGCAAAGTTGGACTTTCCTTTTCAGTTGTAGTGGTTCACCAAAGGATAGAAATACGGGTGATCCAGCCCTGGTGAGTGGACACCTTACGGTCTGTTTCGGTAGTACCCTTTGATACAGTATAATGTTACTTACACGCATCGTATGTCGTAATATTCCACCGTCCATCGTCGTACAACAGACAAAACCTGCAAGCCGCGCGGCACACATCCCACACCTCCTGCCTTCGGGCTACTTTTGCCAACTCTGCCCACAGCCGGACCCTACAGGTGAGAAAATAAATCGCAAAAATAATGCAGCCCTCTTCATAGTAAAAATAAAAGAAATATTCGAGCACGGTAGGAAGGTTTTACAATTTCCTTCCCCAGAAAAATATGATACTAAAAGAATGTAAAAAAAAATGTATTTGGATTAAATGTTGTTTTTTTTGGGGTGGTTGCTGTGTGTGGTTTGTAGTGTTTATTTATGTTAATGACTAATAAACTCATTATAACAGAAGCCAGAGCCTGGATGTACAACATTGCCTTTCATTTTTTTTTAAGCCATTCTTTACCTTGCAGATGTAGATGTCAGATATCATTAAGTTATAAGAAAACCTTATTCTAAGACTTACAAATTGCTTGTAGGTCTATCTATTAAATTGGATTGTAAGCTTGTGATGGGGGCACTCTCTGTCATCTGTCAATCTGTCTCCGTTCATCTAAATGAATCTGTATTTCCCTTTATGCTCTGGACCACGTGATGTGTAATTAGTTAGTGCTATATAATTAAATGTAAAAATATTAGAAAATCCAAAATTTGGTTAAGCCTAAGTAAGTCTACTAAAATTGGAAAATAAAGTGCTGTATGAAAATGGATTCTGATTATTATTTCAATTGTACTAAATCTTATTTTATGGCTTTTTGTCCAGCAGAGGTTGGGTGGGCCGACTCATACACAAATGGGTCTATTCAGTAAGTCCCGCCGGCAGAATTGCGGACAAATTCGCATTTGGTCTTTTCAATATGGCTGAATATGACCCGAATTGGGAGAAAATCTACACACTCTAACCCGACAATTCAGTTGCTTTCAATACAGGAAACTTGGCTTGGTGAATCAATAGGATTTTCCCTATCACCCCCCCCCCCCCCCCCGAATTTCTTTGATTTAAACTCACATATTATTATAATATAATGACATTATTTGCATTCTACATTCTGCAGGGGAGCAGTCCTGCTATGCCCAGTTTTACGTGTAGGGCGGGACATTGCAAACTGAACTACGCATGTTGGATCCTCTGTGTAGATCACCCGGAAGGCTAGCGGAATGTTCTGTCTAAGCTAGCGCCTCCAGCTGGCGGGGCATTGGCAGAGGACAGCGTTTGAGATCCAGGATTTTTTTATTGTGAGTTTTAAGATAAACACGTGTCTGCGGAGGCATTTGGTACACAGTACACACTATAGTGGTTTATTTCTTTGCAGGTTAGTGAACATCACTACACTGTGTGTAATCAAAACAAAACAGATACATTAGCCACATTATTACCATTTCAGGAAGAATAAGAGACTTTTCTAAGACATTACTAGAGATTTGTTTGCTCTATAGGAACACGTGGCTTCACTACACTCCAGTATTTGATTATGGCTTGTTCGCGATTTAACTAGTGTTTGTTCTATACTGTGAAGTATCCGTGTCACATACTTATATTACGGCAGCTTTTTTAGCGGAGTGCTTTTTTTCCAGTCAGACTTGTTTTTATTATTATTACGGCAATGCCCAAGTACGGGTTGTGAGTTTAGCACTGAACCGGTTCGGCCCTGAAGGGTAACTGTGCTTTTTGTATATGTTATATGTTGATTTACATGTTTAAAATGTTTCTGTTTTTATGTATTGTGTGAGATTGATGCCTTATTCAATAAATGTTTATTTTCTATTTTTGTAGCATTATGTAAGCCCCTCTTTTTTATTGATTACTTCTGAGTAGGCTTGCCACCTGGCCAGTATTTTACCTTCAGGCCGGTAAAAAATTGGCCTCAGGCCAATGTTAAGTCGATGGAGACATTAGTAGTATTTTTCTGAAGAAAAGGTGGCAACCCTACTACTTTTTATAGAGCCATTTAGTGTGGGGTCTATCTTACATTTTGGGGTTTTGGTATATTGGTCTTAGATCTAATACCCACCCTACTCCCCTGTGTGGTACTTTTCTAAGAGGGTAGTTTAGACATTAATAAGGAATAGTAGGGATTTTTTTTATGTTTAATGATCTTTATAAAAAGAAAAATTACGGTATGCCAGATGTTTACCTTGAGGCATAAAAGGGGAAAATTCAGACTTGAAATGAATCTCTACAGCAGCTGTCCAACTGCGGCCCTCTGTCAGCTGATCTACATCTCCCATGATACTTAGCTATGAGGCTAGCAGGGGAGTATGGGAGATGTAGTCGAACTACAACTTGACACCATTACTCTACAGGGAATTATAGTTAATAAAAAGCAGCTAGAAAGTCTGCCCAGAGCTCTAAAGATTTATACAAGGTCATTATCCACACCAACCTTTCACGGTCGTTTTTATTTTCCACGCGTTTCAAATGTCCTTCAGCCTTCCGGACGCATTTCGAATGATGCTGAGCTTTCGAACACAGGAAACTCACTCTGCCTTTATCACGCTTCCCTGTGGAGACTGATAGCAATAAAGTGTTCTGTTATCCTTGCTACACAAGACTTAATGGAGACGAATCATTACCTGGACAATAAACACCGGTCTTGTATTCCAATCACTACAAAGGTTTGTAAATCTCATTTAATAACAATTACTAAATGTGTGCTCATTCGCCTTATCCTGCTAAATGTTATCAGTAACTGGTAAAACACTGCGTCCTTTAAATCTGTAGTCTGGTAAGTTGCAATATATGTGTTCAGAGGGAAATCAATTAATTAAATCAAGGATGTTACTATGGTCACCTATATTCTACGCATTAATTCCACATGCAGGGGAGCATGCAAAAGATATACGTGTCCAGCAAAAAATCTGTGTGCTCTCTACAGGTTCCTGCGCCATAGATGTATGCACACATTGCAAGTATAGGTATACTTTGGGACACTTTCATTGTTACATTATCGAATAACTTGAAATGTTGCATTTTCTTCCCCCCAGGCGCCAGCTAAATGCGGTGGGAGGATCAGTAAAAGCTGATTAAATTAAATATATAAAACTCAGATTTACAAATTACAGTAAATTCATACATTTTTTAATAATTCAAGTTTAGCACAGAGTAAAACAGACATTTCAAGTTAGAGTTTAAAATATTGAGCACAGCACAAGGACACAGGACCCATACTTTAGTAATCAAATCAAGAGATTTTTGGCTCTCCCCAGCCAACACCACATGTATTTCTGTTCCACTTAGACATACCATAAAGAAATAAACATAATCAATATTTTCTTATTACCACATTCATGGCAGTCAAATTATGTCTGGCTAGATAATGGTGAAAACCAGAGATCCTGACATGGGGGGAGAAACTCAAATTAATAGACAGGCTGGCACGGAAAAGTATTTTTACAACAGAGATAAAGCGAACCCAGGACTTCTATCTGAAAACTTGGCTCCAGCGGAACTCAACGACGGGTGATGAGGGACAATGACGCATAAGGTTGGGATCAGGTATGCAGTGAGGGGTTCCCCTCCGGGGCGGCCCCGCCCTCCCTAAGCACAGGAGAGCCAATAGGAATGAGTATGAACGAGTGTGTTTGAAAGGCTGGAATGCAAATTGAACACACAGTATACATATAGAGAGGACGCGAACAACAATCCCTAGAATTAAATTAATTTTATGATCTCTCCACTCTGTGGCCTGGTGCCACCCTCTCTCTTTGTTTTCTTCTCTCTTTCCTCCCCCCTCCCTCTTCTTCTTCCTGGTTAAGAGAAAGGAGCCGAGAGATGCGGGAAAATCATATGTAACAGGGGAAAGGATTAATAATCAAAATTGATTCAGAACTATTTGTACATGTGTGAAATGTGTAAAATAAGTGAACTGTATAATGCACTTTGAAAATCAAAATTTAAGTGTAAAGATTTGTCCCTGTTTTTTATATTGAAAAAAAAAATCAATAAATATTATATATTAAAAAAAAGTGCAGTGACCACTCTACATTTTAATTGGTGGGATCAGTAATGCTGATAAAATTGGAGGTTATGTATAAAAAAAAAAAAAGGTTCTGAGTTATCTAACAGCTAGAGCACTACAATCTGAACTTAATCAGCTCCAGCCAGAGATCACTGAAGTGAAAACCATGAGACAGGCAAATCCCATCTCAGATATACAAAAACACAGTCATCTATAGCTAGACCATCAGGTATAGCTGCATCTGCTGTATTATCATTACAGACTGGGATGGACACCGCCAATACATCAGTGACCTAAAAGGAGGGCAGTTGAGGAGTATAGTTGCCAACTTCAGCCATGTTTCCAATGTATATATGTTCCACATGCTTCAGAAAGAGAATGCAGAGTGCGGAACGGCAGTATTTAATATGCATATACACAGGCACCCACCTCACCTAGCCATTGCTCCCACATTGCACCCCTGGACATGTCATGCACCCAGAGGACTTGCCTTACCCCTGGTGTCTAGTGGCACAGCTGGACGTTGTCTGTGTACTGACGAGTGTGCACATATAATCCCGATGCTTCTGGGAGACCAGACCCCATCACCAGACCCCATCGTTTCTGCTAAGATGGCTCAGCAGGAGCACTGGCCAGCACCTGAGGGTGTCTGTGCACTCCAGGACTGTCAGGTCCTTTACTGGGGTACTGCCTGTACCCCCCCTGATGGCGGCCTGGCAGGTCAAAACCAAAGCACCAATATTATTTGCTCTCAGATACATAGAGAATCAAAAGTAAAACCACAAAAAGATCACTGGGTAACATAAGTGATCCCTTTAGATCCCGTAACAGACATTCTAAGCATGATCCCCAGATGACTTCATACAAAGCAGCAGATCCATGACAGATTAATCTTCACACATTTAAATCACCTCTGGCTTCATTTTCACTATCGAGGACCATCTGAAACACATCTGGAGCCAGGCAGATACCAGCGTTGACCAGCAGAGAGCGCTTCATCCTGACCGAGTCTTTAGAGTTGCACTGTTTCGCCTGAGACAAAAGAAAAAGCATATAGTGGGTAATAGTGTCTGGAGCAGCGTCTCCAGTACCGTCTAAGATGTTCTCCTCTGGTACCATGTACTCACATGATTGACCATGTAGCTGATCATTATAATCATTGTTGTTATGTCTTTGACTAGTGCTCAGTGATGTGGGTTTAATGAATGAATTAATCATTTTATTTGCAGGAATATCATGTTTTTTTTTTTAGGTTTTATACTAAAACAGGATATTTTGTAGCTTGTAATATAACTATATACGGTCCATGTGTTTTACCAAAACAGGCAAAATATGAACTTTTATATGAAAGATTGCATCAAGTTTAGATATTTCAAATAGAACAGTTTAATAAAAGAATACAAACAGAGTATACAGAATACAGTTTTGGAGCGGCCTTGGAGGGTGGATGTCGGGATTTACAACCCTTGTCCTGCTGTTTGATGATTTTCGGAGTGTTCTACGGTAGGTTTTAAAATTGCTTTGGTGGGAACAGCAATAAAAGCTGCACTTTGGGGGAAGGTTACTGAAAGCATGTGCATGCATGTTATAATATCCCTGTACATGTGCATGTATAATATACAGGGGTACATGTGTGTACATCATCGCTCACACATCTATTGGTAGGTCATGACTGTCAGTTGAGTGACACCAGACCAGCCAGGTTCCTGGAGAGTCTGTAGTTGTACAAATAGATTTGAAAGGACTCTGTCAGTATAAAGAGAATAAACAAAATATAAACAAATATCTATACATTGTTTTAGCAGAATTGCAGCAAATGCATAAAATAAGAGAACTATAGGATTTAATGGTGTCTGTGGAGTGTACCGCTTAGGACATCACTTTTCAGTGGCAAATGTGTCATTTGCATACCAAGCCACAAAGTGATGTCATTACCAGGAGACACATTTAAAACATATGTTCCTCTAATTTTATGTGTTTGAATCCAATTTTTCTATACAATCTATAGATCATTTTTCATCATTTTTTATTCTCTAGATTCACGGTATAATAAGTGTTTAAGAAAAAGTCCCTTTAAGTTAATAATACAAATTACAGAATATATAAAACCAATTTACAGTTAAACTCAGAAGAGGCATGGGAGCTAATATATCTCCGATTAACCTGGATATTGAGCAATAATCTCCGGCAGAAGAGGAATATGTTATTCCTTTTTCTCACCTTATGTGTAATTTATTTGACCCCAGTTAACAGTATTGAGAATGATCAGATCGGCTCGAGCAGAGGGACACTTACCTGCTCAATAATCATGGTTGCCTGGTCCTCGGACCGCTCAGGTTTTTTATACAGCGTGGTGCGCAGCTGCAGGCGGTGGAGACATTCTTCTAGGAAGTTCTTGTATTGTCCACCGTTGTTTAAAAGCAATGCTTTCTGGATGTGCTGCAGGGCAGCTTCAATACGATCCTCATCTTCCTCAATGTGAGCAACTTCCAAGTGGATTTGGCAGCGCAGCTCTGTGAGCAAACTAATAAACGGGAAGGGTAATAAATAGGCAGCCATCAATTCCAAACAAATAGGCTACTATCAATTCCAAACAGGCTACCATCAATTCCAAACAGGCTACTATCAATTCCAAACAGGCTACTATCAATTCCAAACAGGCTACCATCAATTCCAAACAGGCTACCAAAAATTCCAAACAGGCTGCCATTAGTTCCAAACAGGCTGCCATTAGTTCCGAACAGGCTGCCATCAATTCCAAACAGACTAACATCAATTCCAAACAGGCTGCCATCAATTCCAAACAGGCTGCCATCAATTCCAAACAGGCTGCCATCAATTCCAAACAGGCTGCCATCAATTCCAAACAGGCTGCCATCAATTCCAAACAGGCTGCCATCAATTCCAAACAGGCTACCATCAATTCCAAACAGGCTGCCATCAATTCCAAACAGGCTACCATCAATTCCAAACAGGCTACCATCAATTCCAGTATTAATAAATGTTCCCAGCGTTGTCTACTTTGGCCTTTAGTTTGAAATTCCTTTTTCACTCTCCTGTAATTCCAGCTTTCATGAATAATAAAGTTTTGCAGGGAATTGTCAAGGGAATTGCAAAATTAAGGTCAGAATAGCAGAGTTTGAAGCACAGCTGAATGGGAGAATGTTTCCAACTCGGCTAGTTTGGCCTTACGTTAGATATTCCCTTCTCAGTTTCCTGTTCCATGAATAAAGCCGTATGCGATATCGTGAATCATTTTCATTCACAACCAAGTATGAAGCATCTTATCTAGATGGTGGATACACTGCCCCGCTATAGTGTGGAGCTTGTGATCCATTGAATCACATTGACCTCCAAGCCATTTACCAGATCTTGTGAAGACAGATCCGGTGCTCTATAGCTCAGTAGGATCCATCCTGGTCCAGCACTATCAAACAAACTGTGTTATAACAGCCGTCATCTAAGCATCTCTATTGTTAGGGACTGGCAATCTGGCACAGGGTAGGACTGGATCAGATCCCATGAGAAAATCTGCAAACTGTACATCTTCAAGAATTGAAAAAACAAAAGTAATTGCCTATTCATTTTCAAGTGACAGTATGCATTCATTTAGCCAGGTCTTTTGTCAGACTGCAATCATGTTTAAGTAGCCATCTTTTATAATACCTGCTTACCATATCTTACTAATTTATTTTAAAGCTTCACAGAAGTTACAGGAAACATATAATCCTTGTTTACGGGTAGATCTACACAAACGCCATTTGTTGTGATGAGATTTTTGATTTGCCTTCTTAAAAATGACACTTGATGTGAGCAAAGCTGTATATAAACTGGAAACAAACATGGTATTAAAATAAGTATATTCCAAGTAGTTACCTATCGATTGTTTCTAGCGCTTCACAAATTGCGATTAGAGGTTTCCGCACATGTTTGCGCAGATTATGTTGTAGCAGAGGAAGGCACAGGTTCCACTGGGTGGTGCACACAATCTGAATAGTACTGGGGTCAGCGACACGAAGGGCGTCTTCTAAGACAGAATCAAGTCTTTGTATAACTTTTAATTGTGCCTGTGAAAACATAAAGCATTACTGGAAGAACTAAGCGGCATAAAACATGGATACACAGTGGCAGGGTCACAACAGAAATTTTGCGGGCACCTTACAGAACAAACCATCTGGGGTCCCCCCATAAACATATCCTGTACTCCTGGTGGTCTAGGGCACTGCTAATTTGTAGGAGGCTCACCCCTATATAAAGACCACTCTTCCATCTGGTGAGCTATGTGGATGGATATGAACACATTCGCTCACCCTGCCTTATAGGCACTGCTCACTGGATGAGCACCGAGTAGGAGGGCGGTCTTTACCACTGCAGCTGCCCCCACGCCCCACCGACAAGGAGACATGCTGTGCCCAGCCCCAGATATAACCAGGCGCCGTGCTTCCTGAATTAATAGCGGTCCCGGTTACTTGTCCAGCACCACATAATGAAAAAAACCAAACTGTACTGTATTTGCTCGAAGGCGACCTTGATTATAAGGCGACCTTACATCCCGTCCTCTATAGTTTGGGGTAGGCAGTAGAGGAGCGTCAGAAATGTAGTCCTGCAAAATCTGGAAGGCAGCTCATTGCTACCCATTCCCTATATATAAAAAAAAATGTATTTACTAGTAAATCTATTTTCATACTTAAGAAGGTCTCTGCGCAGACATCCACCAGCTGCGTGGCCCCCAGGACTGATGCTGGCTCTGCGCAGTGGGGATTTTGTATAAAAATTAATTGTGGGGCAAAGTTTTAAATCCGAATGGAAACCAATGGAATCTTACTACTGATTACATCACTTTTAGAACTTCCGTTTATAAAGTCACTGTCTCCACCTTGTTTCTTATCGAAGTCATTTGTCCAGTTTATAATAAGAACTAAATAAAGGTACATTCACATATTCTCTGGTTTTCAAGTCCATCCTGTAGATGTTACTTTTGCCCAATTTAATGACCCACTTTTTATCAACATCCTGGAGGCTGGAGGGTTGTGTCGGCCCCACTGGGAATTTAAGTTGCAAGGGTTCTACAGATGGCGCATTGCCCCCCTGAGCCATCTCCCCGGATGTCTAGTTATATCACTGATTTAGAAGGATCTCCCTGCACAGAGTTGCCAGGGTAGTCGCATTTCTCGGGGTCCTGTCCCATAAAATTCGGATCTGGCATTATTTCTATCCATGTATTAATGTTCTGCCAAGCAAAAAATCTGTGATGAAGTTATTCACCACTGACCCGAAGAGTGCCACTAATATATTAATTTCAATAAATAGGCATTATTCCTGCCTATGTAAAGCATGGTGTTTACATCTGGCAAACATACACAGGCTTAAGGCCTGGTAATGGGTAGGCAGCTTGGAGCTCAATGCTGAGGGGGTCACACAACACTGTGTGATATCACACGGAGATGCATAACTCTGCCCCTTTAGGATACGCCCCCTTTTCATACAGGGACCTCAAAAACCGAAAGTATGCTGGCATGAGATACTATTTCTGAATGTACCCAGGTCTACTAATATAAAACTGTTATCTAGAATTCTGATGGGAGAACATAGACTACAGAGTCCCTATAATTATGTTATGGCCATGCGCACCAACCGCATGCTGGTGAGGAAAGGAAACTGACCCCCATTCCTAACTGATCGAGTTAAAATATCCCAGAGTGATAAAACAGTGGAAGATAGCTCACATGCTAAATACTCTGACTACAGAGCATGTTCAAACCTCAATTCCATGGGTTCAGTCCTTACTACTTTCGATGTTTTAAATTGAATAATAATAACATTCAGCTGCCGATTCACTTAAAGGACAACTGTAGCAAAAAATGTACTTCTGTTTAATTGAAAGATTGTATGAGGTGTAAATGATTAATAAAGAAAACCTTTAACGAAAGTATACAAATAAAGTTCCTTATTGAGCTTTCTTTACTCCATATAGATCTCTCAGGGGGCAGACATGTTGTTTAGAATCTTTACTCCATATAGTTCTCTCAGGGGGCAGACATGTTGTTTAGAATCTTTACTCCATATAGATCTCTCAGGGGGCAGACATGTTGTTTAGAATCTTTACTCCATATAGTTCTCTCAGGGGGCGGACATGTTGTTTAGAATCTTTACTCCATATAGATCTCTCAGGGGGCAGACATGTTGTTTAGAATCTTTACTCCATATAGTTCTCTCAGGGGGCAGACATGTTGTTTAGAATCTTTACTCCATATAGTTCTCTCAGGGGGCAGACATGTTGTTTAGAATCTTTACTCCATATAGTTATCTCAGGGGGCAGACATGTTGTTTAGAATCTTTAATCCATATAGATCTCTCAGGGTGCGGACATGTTGTTTAGAATCCTTAATCCATATTGCTCTCTCAGGGGGCGGACATGTTGTTTTTAATCTTTACTCCATATAGTTGTCTCAGGGGGCAGACATGTTGTTTAGAATCTTTACTCCATATTGTTCTCTCAGGGGGCGGACATGATGTTAGAATCTTTACTCCATATAGTTATCTCAGGGGGCAGACATGTTGTTTAGAATCTTTACTCCATATAGTTCTCTCAGGGGGCAGACATGTTGTTTAGAATCTTTACTCCATATAGTTCTCTCAGGGGGCAGACATGTTGTTTAGAATCTTTACTCCATATAGTTATCTCAGGGGGCAGACATGTTGTTTAGAATATTTAATCCATATAGATCTCTCAGGGGGCGGACATGTTGTTTAGAATCCTTAATCCATATTGTTCTCTCAGGGGGCGGACATGTTGTTTTGAATCTTTACTCCATATAGTTGTCTCAGGGGGCAGACATGTTGTTTAGAATCTTTACTCCATATTGTTCTCTCAGGGGGCAGACATGTTGTTTAGAATCTTTACTCCATATAGTTCTCTCAGGGGGCAGACATGTTGTTTAGAATCTTTACTCCATATAGTTCTCTCAGGGGGCAGACATGCTGGTTAGAATCTTTACTTCATATTGTTCTCTCAGGGGGCAGACATGTTGTTTAGAATCTTTACTCCATATCGTTCTCTCAGGAGGCAGACATGTTGGTTAGAATCTTTACTCCATATCGTTCTCTCAGGAGGCAGACATGTTGGTTAGAATCTTTACTCCATATCGTTCTCTCAGGAGGCAGACATGTTGTTTAGAATCTTTACTCCATATCGTTCTCTCAGGAGGCAGACATGTTGTTTAGAATCCTGGGTCAGATCTTCACTCACCTTGGTTTAGATGAACAAAGATCTGACCAAAGATTCTAACCAACATGTCTGCCTCCTGGTAGAGCTACATGGAGTAAAGATGGCTCAATACGGTGCTTTATTTGTATTTGTATTGCTACAGTTGTCCTTTAATTCGAAAGCGTGCGCTAAAAAATACTTTGAGTCCCACTGGGAGACAGGCGCTATATAAATACTAGTTATTATCATTTATAACGGGCCAAATTGTGAAAATGGAGCAATCAGAAGGAACATTACACTGTTTTCCATGGTAACTGCTATAGACCTTTACCCCAGAATTATTGATATTTTTATACTCCAATCCTACGCAGAATCTGGATGTTACAGAAAGTGAAGCCAATTATAACTTCTGTTATTTTTCCCATGATGAAGGCAAATAAAAACATTTGTGATGTTTCCTCCACAACATTAATAAGTGGAATTTTAGCAAATAAACAAGGCTAATTGGCGAGTATATTTTCCCAATATTTTCATTTTATACCTCCACAGTACTTTTGGTATATAAAGCAGTTCTGCTGCCGGCATTTAGCACTTCAAGCTCACTCTGGAGACACTGGAGGATTAAGAGAGTTTGTGGATCCTGATTAGAAGAAAGCAGATGTAAGACATGAATAATGTATTAGTACAAAACTTCCAGCTTGGTTTCGATGCATGCAGTTACAGTTCACACAAAATAGCAAGAAACAAAAATGGATTTCGAAGGCCCAATCTACTCTGAAGTAAAAGACAAACTCAGGAACGTGGGGGAGATAAGTGGAAATTAATCTGTCAGGTAAAATACTGTTAGTGAAGAAACCAATGTAATTTCCTTTTTTTTTTAGAAATCTCTGTAACTATAAATAATAATAATAATAATGGGAATACTTAAAAGAGATGAATTTTGAAATCACCTTCTCAATTCCCTCTTTGACATGGTGCGAGAGGAATTGCAAACAAATGAAGAGAATAAGACAAAAAGTGTTGTTTAAATGTGACTGTCTCAGTGTATCAATTTGTATTCACTTCACTAATACTATAAGCAATGTTTTAATGACATTGTCCCTTTAAATCTAAAATACTGGTTCAGAAATCCATATAACTAAAGTTCCCTGTGGCTGACGATTTGAGGGATTATCGTCTGTAGCTGCTAATCTATAGGTCACAGGAGTCCACACTCCTCACCCAATGCTGGATGATCATTCTGTATACAGTACATTGTACCGTACAGGTTTCTCGAATCACTGTCATTGTTTGACACTTTATTTGGGACTGATCACAAGTGACAACGGTTTTTGTTTTTTTTAAACGTTTCTTTTTTTAATTTGGCTTCTCAAGACAATCTCACTTAATATACCAAACTGACAGACATGCCCTGAAATATAGGAATTATACAAATAATAAGTCTGAAGGTAAATAATAAATAAAATGACAGAGCCCCTCCCTCCCATGGACCAACATAAAACAATAACCCAAACCAAATCCAACCCAGTAAACATACAGTGACATGTGTATTCTTCAAATCCTGTATACAAGAAGAGGCCAACTGGCTGCACTTAAACGCCATTGCCAAGCGAGCCAGCTCAATCAGAAGAGCGGTCCTGCAAGCAAATTAAAGAATTAAAGATACACAGAGAAAACAAATGTAAATACACAGTTTTTGAAAACAAAAATTAAAAAAAAAAATATATATATATACTTGTTGCATTAAACAGGTAGTAATGCTAAGATTTAAAAACGTTTAATAAATTGGTTAGCTTTTACTTACATTATCAATGTTTAAACTAGCTCCCTAACTAGACGTAATTACTAGTTTTGTAGCATATACAAACTTAGCACTAGGAGATTATTCCTAGTGGGTCACTGCAAATGGAAATCACTAAACAGATATTTGTGTATCAGACTGAAAGACAACTAGGAAAGCTCCAAAAACACCATGCCCACATGTAATCATGTGTCCTAGTGCTTGAATTCTCTCCTGCTATGTCAGGGATATCCTTTAAACAAGATATGATAGAAAGATCATTTAAAAAGGGAATTATTCATGGTACATTTAGCTTCAAACTTGTGTTATTGCTCTCATTTTATTATTCCTAGTTTATCTTTTAGAGGTACATAATACATATTTTTACAAGGAACAAGGAAGAATATGGAACTATAAATACATACTTATTAAGCCCAATATTTCATGATATAATGATTAGGGAAATTCTGTAAATGTATAAAATCTTACTTTTGTGAACCCGGGGAACGTGGAGGGCTTTCTTCTTCAAGAGTTGATAAAAGTTTATATGTGTCATTCAGATTGGTGAAAATGTCCTTTGTTGTTAAATTGCTGCCCAGCTGCCTTCATTTCAAATAAATAACATGTATATTTAATAACTACTGCAAAGGACTGAGAAGGGAATTTCAAAGTTAAGACCAAAGTAGACATACAGCTGAATGGGAGAATTATTCCAACATATAACATAGAATTTCATAAAATAAAAATGAGTTATAGGAGTATATGTACAAAACTAGTAACCTTTCAGATGTATGCTGCTGCCATCTCAATATACACTACATGGACAACAGTATTGGGAGGTAACCACAGGTGTATAAAATCCATTACCACAGGTGTATAAAATCCATTACCACAGGTGTATAAAATCCATTACCACAGGTGTATAAAATCCATTACCACAGGTATATACAATCCATTACCACAGGTATATACAATCCATTACCACAGGTGTATAAAATCCATAACCACAGGTGTATAAAATCCATTACCACAGGTGTATAAAATCCATTACCACAGGTGTATAAAATCAATCACCACAGGTGTATACAATCCATTACCACAGGTGTATAAAATCCATCACCACAGGTGTATACAATCCATCACCACAGGTGTATAAAATCCATTACCACAGGTGTATAAAATCCATCACCACAGGTGTATAAAATCCATTACCACAGGTGTATAAAATCCATTACCACAGGTGTATACAATCCATTACCACAGGTGTATAAAATCCATCACCACAGGTGTATAAAATCCATCACCACAGGTGTATAAAATCCATTACTACAGGTGTATAAAATCCATTACCACAGGTATATACAATCCATTACCACAGGTGTATAAAATCCATTATCACAGGTGTATAAAATCCATTATCACAGGTGTATAAAATCCATTACTACAGGTGTATAAAATCCATTACTACAGGTATATAAAATCCATTACTACAGGTATATAAAATCCATTACTACAGGTGTATAAAATCCATTACCACAGATGTATAAAATAGATTACTACAGGTGTATAAAATCCATTACCACAGGTATATACAATCCATTACCACAGGTGTATAAAATCCATTACCACAGGTGTATAAAATCCATTATCACAGGTGTATAAAATACATTACCACAGGTGTATAAAATACATTACTACAGGTGTATAAAATCCATTACCACAGTGTGTTGAGTGGTGTAAAGCACACCGCCACTGGACTCTGGAGCAGCTGCATGCACGCCTCACATCACCAAGTACAATGCCAAGCATCGGATCTAGCGATGTAAAGCACACCGCCACTGGACTCTGGAGCAGCTGCATGCAAGCCTCACATCACCAAGTACAATGCCAAGCATCGGATCGAGTGGTGTAAAGCACGTCACCACTGGACTCTGGAGCAGCTGCATGCAAGCCTCACTTCACCAAGTATAATGCCAAGCGTCGGATCGAGTGGTGTAAAGCATGCCACCACTGGACTCTGGAGCAGCTGCATGCAAGCCTCACTTCAACAAGTATAATGCCAAGCGTCGGATCGAGTGGTGTAAAGCACGCCGCCACTGGACTCTGGAGCAGCTGCATGCAAGCCTTACATCACCAAGTACAATGCCAAGCATCGGATCGAGTGGTGTAAAGCACACCACCACTGGACTCTGGGGCAGCTGCATGCAAGCCTCACATCACCAAGTACAATGCCAAGCATCGGATCAAGTGGTGTAAAGCATGCCACCACTGGACTCTGGAGCAGGTGCATGCAAGCCTCACATCACCATGTGCCAAGCATCAGATCGAGTGGTGTAAAGTATGCCGCCACTGGACTCTGGAGCAGCTGCATGCAAGCCTTACATCACCAAGTACAATGCCAAGCATCGGATCGAGTAATGTAAAGCACACCACCACTGGACTCTGGAGCAGCTGCATGCAAGCCTCACATCACCAAGTACAATGCCAAGCATCGGATCGAGTGGTGTAAAGCACGCCGCCACTGGACTCTGGAGCAGCTGCAAGCAAGCCTCACATCACCAAGTACAATGCCAAGCATCGGATCGAGTGGTGTAAAGCATGCCGCCACTGGACTCTGGAGCAGCTGCATGCAAGCCTCACATCACCATATGCCAAGCATCGGATCGAGTGGTGTAAAGCACGCCGCCACTGGACTCTGGAGCAGCTGCATGCAAGCCTCACATCACCAAGTACAATGCCAAGCATCGGATCGAGTGGTGTAAAGCATGCCACCACTGGACTCTGGAGCAGCTGCATGCAAGCCTCACATCACCAAGTACAATGCCAAGCATCGGATCGAGTAATGTAAAGCATGCCACCACTGGACTCTGGAGCAGCTGCATGCAAGTCTCACATCACCAAGTACAATGCCAAGCATCGGATCGAGTGGTGTAAAGCACGTCACCACTGGACTCTGGAGCAGCTGCATGCAAGCCTCACTTGACCAAGTATAATGCCAAGCGTCGGATCGAGTGGTGTAAAGCATGCCACCACTGGACTCTGGAGCAGCTGAATGCAAGCCTCACTTGACCAAGTATAATGCCAAGCATCGGATCGAGTGGTGTAAAGCACGCCGCCACTGGACTCTGGAGCAGCTGCATGCAAGCCTTACATCACCAAGTACAATGCCAAGCATCGGATCGAGTAATGTAAAGCACGCTGCCACTGGACTCTGGAGCAGCTGCATGCAAACCTCACATCACCAAGCACAATGCCAAGCATCGGATCGAGTGGTGTAAAGCACGCCACCACTGGGCTCTGGAGCAGCTGCATGAAAGCCTCACATTACCAAGTACAATGCCAAGCATTGGATCGAGTGGTGTAAAGCACGCCACCACTGGACTCTGGAGCAGCTGCATGCAAGCCTCACTTGACCAAGTATAATGCCAAGCATCGGATCGAGTGGTGTAAAGCACGCCACCACTGGACTCTGGAGCAGCTGCATGCAAGCCTCACTTGACCAAGTATAATGCCAAGCATCGGATCGAGTGGTGTAAAGCACGCCGCCACTGGACTCTGGAGCAGCTGCATGCAAGCCTCACATCACCAAGTACAATGCCAAGCATCAGATCGAGTAATGTAAAGCATGCCATCACTGGACTATGGAGCAGCTGCATGCAAGCCTCACATCACCAAGTACAATGCCAAGCATCGGATCGAGTAATGTAAAGCATGCCACCACTGGACTCTGGAGCAGGTGCATGCAAGCCTCACATCACCAAGTACAATGCCAAGCATCGGATCGAGTAATGTAAAGCATGCCACCACTGGACTCTGGAGCAGCTGCATGCAAGCCTCACATCACCAAGTACAATGCCAAGCATCGGATCGAGTGGTGTAAAGCATGCCGCCACTGGACTCTGGAGCAGTGAAAACATGTTCTGTGGAGTATTCACGGTTTGACAATCTGATGAGCGAGTCTGCGTTTGGCGGATGAAATTCCCACGGAAACAGTCCAAAATCATATGGAAAGTCTTCCCAGAAGGGTGGAAGATGTTATAGCTGCAAAGAGGGAGCCAACTACATATTAATGTCTATGTATTTAGACTGTGATGTCATAAAAGTGCCTGTTGGTGTGATTTTCAGGTGTCCCGATACTTCAGTCCATATAGTGTATATTAATTGATTACATCTATTGAATCACAGGGGAAGATGAGATACAATACAGTTTGTACACAGTGTTAATGAACTTAAAGCATCTTAGCGATTTATTCATGGTCAAAGTAGCCAAGCTGGAAAAATTCTCCAAATCAACCAAATGGGAGAAACCTTCCAAGATGGCAACTTTGACCTGAAGTTAACTCTCTCTTAGTAAAAATAGAGTTTTGATGGTTCCTTCCAATGAAAGCAAAGCAAACAAAGAATGGCAATACACACATTAATACTCACAGTCTCAGCTTCTGGATTTTATGGATGACTGACAATGCCACTGATGTTTTCATTACCTTGCCTGCTTTAGCAGAATCAATTAATTTGTGATGTACCTTAATGTAGGAAATGCATTATTTATCATTTTTACAAAAGCAAACAGCAAATGCACTTTGCATGTATATATCTACCTGAATACACACTCAAACACAATTTCCATCAAGGATTAGAAGCCGCTGCATTTCAATTATAATTTGGTTAAGTAAATGCTAAAATCTAGTTCATTATGTTTTTAGAAGAAAAAAAAAAAAGGAAAGCTGAGGTCTAACGGAAGTAAAAGGAAAAATAATGATGACAAAAAAATACAGTCACAAGAAGATCTGAAAAAATGATTATTTAAAAAAAAAAATGGGGAATTAAAAAGAAAAAAGAAAGAAGTTAAAACAAAAATATTCAGATTGCAAAACATTGTGATGATTAATTGGTCCATCCGGTCTAATTAAAGCTTAAATGAATAAGCAAAAAAATGGGAAAAAACTTTATTATTATATATATATATATATATATATATGAGTGCTCAAAATATTGTGTATATACATACAGCTGCAATAACTTGTGTGGTCCCTCACACCAGACACATTAAGTGAAAAATTGCTCATTAAAGGAATTAGCTAATTGGCAAATGCCCTGACTGCAGAGCCTGTTCAAACCTCAAAGTCACAGGTTTGAATCCAGGCAGGGTCAACTCAGATCTTCATCCTTTTTGAGGTTGTTGAATCAGTACCATCAATTGGGTGCCGATTTGGTTAATTCCGAGATCTAAAAAGCGCTTTGAGTCCCACTGGGAGGCGCTATATATAAATACTTATTAATATTTGTATTATTACCCCAGGTATTGTAGAATTCCTTTAAGGTCTTCGGAGCAAGAAGGGATTGTCACCATAAAATGTAAAGCACAGCAGGCTAAGATGCACTTTCTACGTGGTCATGTATTGAAATATAATGATTAACTAAAAGAAATGCCGAGGAACAGGAAAGAGAAAAGTGAAAGTATATGTAAGAAAACGTATTAGTATCTGTATCATTTAGGGATAAGCACAGACGTGGGTCACTGCACCTGGAGGGACACCACACTGACAGGGTCAATGAATGGACAATTCTTTGTGTGTCTGTATAATTCAGTCATTTTGTCTTCTCAACAAAAGCTTGAAATGTTCTCACTTAAAAATGTAAAACTTAAAAATGACTGCAAAAAAGAACACGACATCCTCAAAAGTCAAGTGAAAAAAGAAAATGAAAAAAAAAAAAGTTTAAAAAAAAATAATAATTTAGTTGAATTTGATTTGTGCAGAATGTAAGCGAGTTATAAATACATAGGTTAAATGATTCCTTCACTGAACATTTTTCACTGCTTACTATAGAAATAGCTTGAAAGGATATTTACAAACACTAGTCATTTTATAGAGATATTAAAAAGCAATCCCTCCGCTCTAACACACGGTCTACTGATTTAGTATTTCCAAGACCTTTTTAGATGATCAAATTATGGTTTTAAATCTCATTATTTACCATTTTAGAGAATAATTGAGGGTATTTGTGTGGTACATTGATTTTGATGTATTCAGCTGCCGATGCTGCAAAATCAGCAGCTTGTTTCGTTTTTGGGGCGTCCAACATGCAGTCAAGTAGCTCCCTGAAAGAGACAGTTTATTTATCATTTTTTAGCTCATAAAACATTTTAAATGTTCCAAAAACTATTAAACCTATATAAAAATACAGTGAAGGAGTGTAAGCATGCGTGGGATAGGTAAAAGGCTATCCTAGATATAAGATAAGGCCAGGGACTAATGAAAGTATTACTGGTAGTGGATGCAATGAATAGTCTTCCAGTAGAAGTGGTAGAGGTTAATACAGTGAAGGAGTTTAAGCATGTGTGGGATAGGTATAAGGCTATCCTAGATATAAGATAAGGCCAGGGACTAATGGATGTATTACATTACTGAGAGGGTAGTGGATGTATGGAATAGTCTTCCAGTAGAAGTGGTAGAGGTTAATACAGTGAAGGAGTTTAAGCATGCATGGGATAGGTATAAGGTTATCCTAGATATAAGATAAGACCAGGGACTAATGAAAGTATTACATTACTGAGAGGGTAGTGGATGTATGGAATAGACTTCCAGCAGAAGTGGTAGAGGTTAATACAGTGAAGGAGTTTAAGCATGCATGGGATAGGTATAAGGCTATCCTAGATATAAGATAAGGCCAGGGACTAATGAAAGTATTACATTACTGAGAGGGTAGTGGATATATGGAATAGTCTTCCAGTAGAAGTGGAAGAGGTTAATAGAGTGAAGGAGTTTAAGAATGCATGGGATAGGTATAAGGCTATCCTAGATATAAGATAAGGCCAGGGACTAATGAAAGTATTACTTTACTGAGAGGGTAGTGGATGCAACGAATAGTCTTCCAGTAGAAGTGGTAGAGGTTAATGCAGTGAAGGAGTTTAAGCATGCATGGTATAGGTATAAGGCTATCCTAGATATAAGATAAGGCCAGGGACTAATGAAAGTATTACTTTACTGAGAGGGTAGTGGATGCATGGAATAGTCTTCCAGTAGAAGTGGTAGAGGTTAATACAGTGAAGGAGTTTAAGCATGCATGGGATAGGTATAAGGCTATCCTAGATATAAGATAAGGCCAGGGACTAATGAAAGTATTACTTTACTGAGAGGGTAGTGGATGCAACGAATAGTCTTCCAGTAGAAGTGGTAGAGGTTAATGCAGTGAAGGAGTTTAAGCATGCATGGTATAGGTATAAGGCTATCCTAGATATAAGATAAGGCCAGGGACTAATGAAAGTATTACTTTACTGAGAGGGTAGTGGATGTATGGAATAGTCTTCCAGTAGAAGTGGTAGAGGTTAATACAGTGAAGGAGTTTAAGCATGCATGGGATAGGTATAAGGCTATCCTAGATATAAGATACGGCCAGGGACTAATGAAAGTATTACATTACTGAGAGGGTAGTGGATGTATGGAATAGTCTTCCAGTAGAAGTGGTAGAGGTTAATACAGTGAAGGAGTTTAAGCATGCGTGGGATAGGTATAAGGCTATCCTAGATTTAAGATAAGGCCAGGGACTAATGAAAGTATTACTTTACTGAGAGGGTAGTGGATGCATGGAATAGTCTTCCAGTAGAAGTGGTAGAGGTTAATACAGTGAAGCAGTTTAAGCATGCGTGGGATAGGTATAAGGCTATCCTAGATATAAGATAAGGCCAGGGACTAATGAAAGTATTACTTTACTGAGAGGGTAGTGGATGCATGGAATAGTCTTCCAGTAGAAGTGGTAGAGGTTAATACAGTGAAGGAGTTTAAGCATGCATGGGATAGGTATAAGGCTATCCTAGATGTAAGATAAGGCCAGGGACTAATGAAAGTATTACTTTACTGAGAGGGTAGTGGATGTATGGAATAGTCTTCCAGTAGAAGTGGTAGAGGTTAATACAGTGAAGGAGTTTAAGCATGCATGGGATAGGTATAAGGCTATCCTAGATATAAGATACGGCCAGGGACTAATGAAAGTATTACATTACTGAGAGGGTAGTGGATGTATGGAATAGTCTTCCAGTAGAAGTGGTAGAGGTTAATACAGTGAAGGAGTTTAAGCATGCGTGGGATAGGTATAAGGCTATCCTAGATTTAAGATAAGGCCAGGGACTAATGAAAGTATTACTTTACTGAGAGGGTAGTGGATGCATGGAATAGTCTTCCAGTAGAAGTGGTAGAGGTTAATACAGTGAAGCAGTTTAAGCATGCGTGGGATAGGTATAAGGCTATCCTAGATATAAGATAAGGCCAGGGACTAATGAAAGTATTACTTTACTGAGAGGGTAGTGGATGCATGGAATAGTCTTCCAGTAGAAGTGGTAGAGGTTAATACAGTGAAGGAGTTTAAGCATGCATGGGATAGGTATAAGGCTATCCTAGATGTAAGATAAGGCCAGGGACTAATGAAAGTATTACTTTACTGAGAGGGTAGTGGATGTATGGAATAGTCTTCCAGTAGAAGTGGTAGAGGTTAATACAGTGAAGGAGTTTAAGCATGCATGGGATAGGTATAAGGCTATCCTAGATATAAGATACGGCCAGGGACTAATGAAAGTATTACATTACTGAGAGGGTAGTGGATGTATGGAATAGTCTTCCAGTAGAAGTGGTAGAGGTTAATACAGTGAAGGAGTTTAAGCATGCGTGGGATAGGTATAAGGCTATCCTAGATTTAAGATAAGGCCAGGGACTAATGAAAGTATTACTTTACTGAGAGGGTAGTGGATGCATGGAATAGTCTTCCAGTAGAAGTGGTAGAGGTTAATACAGTGAAGGAGTTTAAGCATGCGTGGGATAGGTATAAGGCTATCCTAGATTTAAGATAAGGCCAGGGACTAATGAAAGTATTACTTTACTGAGAGGGTAGTGGATGCATGGAATAGTCTTCCAGTAGAAGTGGTAGAGGTTAATACAGTGAAGCAGTTTAAGCATGCGTGGGATAGGTATAAGGCTATCCTAGATATAAGATAAGGCCAGGGACTAATGAAAGTATTACTTTACTGAGAGGGTAGTGGATGCATGGAATAGTCTTCCAGTAGAAGTGGTAGAGGTTAATACAGTGAAGGAGTTTAAGCATGCATGGGATAGGTATAAGGCTATCCTAGATGTAAGATAAGGCCAGGGACTAATGAAAGTATTACTTTACTGAGAGGGTAGTGGATGTATGGAATAGTCTTCCAGTAGAAGTGGTAGAGGTTAATACAGTGAAGGAGTTTAAGCATGCATGGGATAGGTATAAGGCTATCCTAGATATAAGATAAGGCCAGGGACTAATGAAAGTATTACATTACTGAGAGGGTAGTGGATGTATGGAATAGTCTTCCAGTAGAAGTGGTAGAGGTTAATACAGTGAAGGAGTTTAAGCATGCGTGGGATAGGTATAAGGCTATCCTAGATTTAAGATAAGGCCAGGGACTAATGAAAGTATTACTTTACTGAGAGGGTAGTGGATGCATGGAATAGTCTTCCAGTAGAAGTGGTAGAGGTTAATACAGTGAAGCAGTTTCAGCATGCATGGGATAGGTATAAGGCTATACTAGATATAAGATAAGACAGGTACTAATGAAAGTATTACTTTACTGAGAGGGTAGTGGATGTATGGAATAGTCTTCCAGTAGAAGTGGTAGAGGTTAATACAGTGAAGCAGTTTCAGCATGCATGGGATAGGTATAAGGCTATACTAGATATAAGATAAGACAGGTACTAATGAAAGTATTCCGATTTTTTTTTTTTAGAAATGGGGCATTCTAGATGGGCTGAATGGGTCCCATCTCTTGACATTTTCTATGCTTCTCTGTAGAAAACGTATAACAGGTTACAAATTAATAAAATATGTAAGACAAGTAAAGTTGTTTTTTCGTTTTTTTATATCTAGGTGCCTAGATCCATTGCCAATTAAATTAGAAAGAAGACACACAGTCCATTGAATCGCAACCTTCCCATATAATGGTGTTTGTTGGATCTGAATAAAAGAAAAATAAACCCTCAAAAATGTCTAATGTCATCTCAAAAAAGAAAAAACAACAATATTGTTGATTGTTACAGCCTTGTATAGCTAGAACATCCTTTACATACAATCATTCAGATTATTCTCTAACATTTAATGACTGAAGAAAAAAAAAAACCTCTTTCCTGAATTAAACCCCATGCATGTGTATTGGGTTATCTGTTTTATCTTATAGCGATTTTTACCTTTTAAACTTTCCTTTTGCAGGAATGTCCTGGGTATGGGGGATCCATCCACTGTGAGATGTTTTTAAAGGAACATCCCCTGGAATCTCTGATAATTAATCAGACGGATCCCGCAGAGATGCCCGAGTATTGCACACATGTGGAAAGCGCAGGGCACATGTAATCCTGAGTATACACTTGTACCATTTAGAATTATGCAAAAAAATAAAATAGGACCTGCATAATGCAGAGTGGCCCAACAAATAAGCCTGAACCTTGATTAATGACACAACACAAATCATCATTCTCTCCAATTCAAAACGGATTTAAGTGGTACTTATAATTTTCAAGCTGCTCAATACTCTTTAATGAAATTAAATATAAACATTTCTAATTAATATATGAACTGTGCCATTTTCCTATTGGCAGAGTGGGCATATTGCATCAACTGCCCGTTTCTTGCACGGTGGAAGCATTACATTCTGGATTTTGAATGGTTGCTGGCTGTAACTTTGTTTATTTTCACAGTAACTGTATTGAAAAGGATATTAAATTGTCACTTGTTTTCATAGCGGCCATCTCTATTCTAACAGCAGTAGCATTTTCACGCGGTATTACGCCAGTTTCCGCACTTTTTATTTCGCTCGTGTTGCACTTACATCATCAGTTCTGCTCTCCAGTCCTTATCGCATTCATTAATTTCTTCCAAAGCTTTCACAACCGCGCTGAGACTGGGAATAAGTAGGTGTCGACGCTCCGGTTTTAGAAAGGGACGGACCATTTGCCAATACAAGACTGATGCGTTGTACACTAAGAAATGATACCTAAAAAAAAAATGCATGAGACGTGTGAGGCTGTAACCCTTCATCAGTCAATACAAAAGGGACTTCTCTATGATTCTACAGCATCATCCATATGGTCACTGCTTCTACTTGGGTCATGATCTAAAGGAGTGTGTATGTGTACTAAGTACTGGAGATTGGGGGCCTACTCAAGGTAGTACATCAAAGGAATGGGAATGTGGCATATAGCAGAGTAGTGACTGATCTCACTCGCATTCAGTGGCTGACACTCTTGTCTCATGATATGATTTGATTAGCATGGCTGTGGGGGAGACCCCTCACTTCCAGGACCCTTCTAAAAAAACTGTACTGGCTCAACTTCAGCTATTCATGCAAACACTAGGGGAACTGCTGGAGAAAGGAATTTCAAACTTAATTCCAAAGTGGAAACATTTTCCAATTCAGCTAAACTATTTTTTTTCCCAATTTGGCTTCTCTGGCCTTAAGTTTTGCAAATCTCTGGAATGGGGCTTTCTGAAAACTGGGGGAGATTGAGCTGTAATGTATTCCCGGACAGCTACTAGAAGAGTTCCCCACCCTCACTAGTGTCTAACAGATACACACAATCTTTAATAATCCAGGAAAACAATACATATTTCTCAATTATTTTTTTTTACAGCATTTCCAATTGCAAGAGTTTGTCCATGTTTACAGTAGCACTCCCATGGGTACACATGGGTACCATATTAATGTCTATTTACTAATAGGGGAGATGAACATGTCATCTCATAGGCTCGAATATACATTGTGCTGGGAAAACCTGGTGAGTTTGCCTGGCTAGGTGATTTTTAACAATGCATTGTGCAGGGCAAACTCCCTCTTAGCCAGAAAAGCTTGGCAGGTTTGTCCCTGCACACTGTATACAGTGTATTAACTCAGTGAGATGTTTTAGTAAATAGATCACAATAAGACACATGAAGAACATAAAGAGTTCTGTGAAACAAACCTTTCCTGCTGTTTTGCAAAACTAATTGCTTTTAGGTAATACGCCACTGATTTCTCCAATTCTTCCTGCAACAAAGAAAAAGACTTATTACAAGTGTAAGAATAGTGTAGTGCAGATACTCTTTAACTCACCCCCATATATATATATATACATTACAAGTGTAAGTGTAAGAATAGTGTAGTGCGGATACTCTTTAACTCACCCCCATATATATATATACATTACAAGTGTAAGTGTGAGAATAGTGTAGTGCAGATACTCTTTAACTCACCCCTATATATATATATATATATATATATATATATATATATACATTACAAGTGTAAGTGTGAGAATAGTGTAGTGCGGATACTCTTCAACTCACCCATATATATATATATATATATATATATATATTACAAGTGTAAGTGTGAGTATAGTGTAGTGCGGATACTATTTGACTCACCCCCGTATATACACATTACAAGTGTAAGTGTAAGAATAGAGTAGTGCGGATACTCTTTGACTCACCCCCGTATATACACATTACAAGTGTAAGTGTAAGAATAGTGTAGTGCCGATACTCTTTGACTCACCCCCGTATATACACATTACAAGTAAGTGCCATACTAAATATATAGGTATACCTAATTATTAGCCAATAAATATATATAAATCAAAAGCAGTGAAATTCAGCCTGTCTGAATTTAGTGAATATAGTATAAAAACTCCTCTGTTGACCCTGCTATACCCTTATTGCTCTTTACATTTCATTGCAGATATTAGAGAATGTACCCATGGCAATGGTATGAAGAGAGGAAGACCCCTGATGCATTTCGCGCTCCACTCATAATCATTGGTCAGGGTTCTCCCTCTGCAGGATAACTCTTGGGAGCGCTTGCTGACCGTGATAGGCTAATGAGATTTGTTTTCAGAGATCTTAAAACTTTGCTGCTCTCAAAGATTAAGTGGGTTATGGATAAAAGCAGCAAATGCACAAATAGTGGTAGATAGTGAGCTACTGCTGAACGCACCACTGTATAATACTAACGCCTAATGGAAAATCAGGAGCTTGCTCTATATGCACCTGACCCACACTTCTGGGGTGCACCGGCAAACCCCTTTTACATAAATAATCAGGTTCTTTTCAGTGGTGGAGAATCTGCACCACATTTATATATATTTTGGCAGAGGGGCTATTTCCCACATATAGCAGGGTCAGGATTTTTCTTACCTTTCTGAAACTTTCTCACGGGACTTTTTATAGATAACCTCTTAAATCTTGTACTTATATTCTTATGGAGAAGCAACATACAGACTATGAATGGAGGGGAGCAGGTCAATGGCTACCGACCCACAATGCTGTGAAAGCAAGATGACCCACAATGCTGTGAAAGCAAGATGTAGAGAACTTAACCTGCATAAAGCGTAGAAACAGTGCCTGGTGCTCGGGTAGTATCTGCGACAAACTGGCTGTTATTTTTCCCACATGGAGGTAAAGCTGGCTGGAGACGCGTTTCACATGCTTGACTGTAAGCGTAACACTCAACCTTACGATTATGTGCACAGGAGCTTATGATTAAGCATGCATGTGTGCAACACGCTCCTGCCAGCTTTACTGGGTGTGTGAAAAATAAGACACACTTTGCAGCAGACACCGGTTGGTTTCGATTGGTTGCGTAAGCATAAGGTTCTGTTTCTTCATTACATCATATGGTGTTTCCTCCATCTTAAACTGTCCTTAGGAGATGATACAAACATTCTCTTGATAAACTGCAAAACAAATGATGTCTGTACCATACTAGTAGCAGCCTGAGGAGCATGCAACTGGGCTTTGCACAAATATGCCCTTCCGTAGAACTGGTTTGGAGGAGGCTCGTTCTTGAAGTACATTTGGAGGCAGTCTGCACCCACTGCAGGATTTCCAAACTGAAACAAATACAAAGAAAACAAGAATACAAAAATCAAAACAGTCACATAACAAATACAACTTATTTCAGGAAAGTAAATTTAATGTCAACTATACAGAGTATGAGCTCGTGTCCACTACTATGTGAAATGTAAAATCCTAATATATAGTTACACTTACAACTTTCACACAGATTTATATCCAATAAGAGGGTGAAAAACATCTCCACTGACGGACCAAAAACAGGATTATAATTTGTTTTGTTTACACTAAAAGTATTAATCACTTATTAAGACACTTACTTTGAGCGCATGTTCGGCACATAAGACGTACAGGTCAGGGCTGAAGTTCTCTGGGGCGCCTTCCATATATCTGTCCTCGTTAGCGTCTTTGATTAGTTTGTAAGCATTGAGAAGGGCAGCAGTGTCTTCATAAAGATAAAAAAATGAAAGAGTCAATTAACTAACAAGTACATTCAAAAGAATATCAGTAGCATCATTTTAAATAACAGTACTGATGTAGACATTGGAAGCATCACATCTAAATTCAACGCAACGGAAGAACCTGTCCGGAAAGGAAGAGCCAATCAGCAATGCAGTAACATAACCCAAGCTACTATTTGACCAGCATAGCTTGTGTCTAAGGTTACCAGGTCAGCCATTTTGTCCTGGATACAACATTTGAATGTGCCTTGCAGTGTGTAAAAGTCATACGTGAGCAGAAGGAACTCAACTAACTAATCAAGGATTGATCCCACAAAACCACGTGAATTAGTTAATTAAACATGTTTCCAGGACATTCCACATACCTCCCAACTTTGCCCCCAAGTGAAAGAGCGGGCCAGAGGTAGAGCCCTGAGGGACAGTGGGATATAACTCCAGGACAGTTAGGAGGTATGCTTCTATACACTGTATGTGGCCAGTAATAAAACTGGCAACCCTAAGTGAAACTGAAAATAAATTATATATTAAACGGCCAGTAGTTTCTTAGAAAACAAAACCAGACATAAAAGATTTCAGAAACATATTGTACCTGATGCTCAGAGGGATTTCTCTAACTGCTTAAATGCACTATAAAAATATTTCACGTTTTAAAGGACAACTGTAGCAATTTTTTTTTACTTATGTTTAATTTAATTTAATAATTAGACGTTGTACCTAGTATGCAAAAGGAATTAATACCTAAAAGATACAGCTGGCTCCAAAATACATTTTTTACATGTAGAGATGGTAGCAAATGTATACACCAGGTATGGTAAGGTACGATAGGTTTACATATTCTTGTTAAAGCTTATTTTCTGTACAGGGAAAGAAAAGGGAAGAAAAATGGCCATAAAAAAAGCAATTTAATTTGAAATTAAAACTAGTCAGAATAAGGCCTGGGACAATACCTTGCTGAGTCTCAGCTGTAGACAGGTTCTGTCGGATGATCAGATCCATTATGCTTCATAAGATGATCTGCAATACACATATTAAAGAATTTCACACATTTAGTGTTTTTAACTTCAAAACTGCGGAGGGGGAAGGGGGGGGGGGGACGGTTAAAAAATGTGCAAGTGTCCCGAGAGTGAAAATAGGTGCAGTTGCTGTCATCATATTTGTAACAACCACCTTTTATATAAACCTAAACTTCTTCTGCCTGAAATTGTGACACCACTGGACTGAAATATTGGAGGCTGGTTACATATTACAACACAGAAAGATCTGCACAGTTAATACAGGTACAGTGTGTATGTATTATATATATTATATGTTGATACAGTCTGTCATAACAAAAATCAAGTTCATGTTTATAGGTAAATATTTTATTTTAGTCAGTTAACAACATGATACATTGTTTATGCAGAATAATATTCTGTACATATTTTATATTGCGGTATACGTAAATCATTTTACAAAATATTCACTTTTAGTAGACAAAGGGAGTGTCCAAATCAGCAATGAATAAACTGAGCTCAAACGTCAAATTTAACCCCCAAAAATACTAAATTAATGTCCTGCATCCTGGATATTGCATTATAGGCATCCTATGCGTATGGTGGGAGTTGCAGTGCACAGAAAGTAAGAGTATAGTGGGAGTTGATGTGCACAGAAAGTGAGAGCATGATGAGAGTTGCACTGCACAGCATGTGAGAGCATTGTGGGAGTTGCAGTGCACAGCATGTGAGAGCATGGTGGGAGTTGCAGTGCACAGCAAGTGAGAGCATGATGGGAGTTGCAGTACACAGCAAGTGAGAGCATGATGGGTGTTGCAGTACACAGCATGTGAGAGCATGATGGGTGTTGCAGTACACAGCATGTGAGAGCATGATGGGTGTTGCAGTACACAGCATGTGAGAGCATGATGAGAGTTGCAGTGCACATAAAGTGAGAGCATGGTGGGAGTTGATGTGCACATAAAGTGAGAGCATGGTGGGAGTTGCAGTGCACAGCAAGTGAGAGTATGATGGGAGTTGCAGTACACAGCAGGTGAGAGCATGATGGGAGTTGCAGTACACAGCATGTGAGAGCATGATGGGAGTTGCAGTACACAGCATGTGAGAGCATGATGAGAGTTGCAGTGCACAGAAAGTGAGAGCATGGTGGGAGTTGCAGTGCACAGCAAGTGAGAGTATGATGGGAGTTGCAGTACACAGCAGGTGAGAGCATGATGGGAGTTGCAGTACACAGCATGTGAGAGCATGATGAGAGTTGCAGTGCACAGAAAGTGAGAGCATGGTGGGAGTTGCAGTGCACAGCAAGTGAGAGTATGATGGGAGTTGCAGTACACAGCAGGTGAGAGCATGATGGGAGTTGCAGTACACAGCATGTGAGAGCATGATGGGAGTTGCAGTACACAGCAGGTGAGAGCATGATGGGAGTTGCAGTACACAGCATGTGAGAGCATGATGAGAGTTGCAGTGCACAGAAAGTGAGAGCATGGTGGGAGTTGCAGTGCACAGCATGTGAGAGTATGATGAGAGTTGATGTGCACAGAAAGTGAGAGTATGGTGTGAGTTGCAGTGCACAGCATGTGAGAGCATGGTGGGAGTTGCAGTGCACAGCATGTGAGAGCATGATGGGAGTTGCAGTGCACATAAACTAAGAGTATGATGGGAGTTGCAGTGCACAGCATGTGAGAGCATGATGGGAGTTGCAGTGCACAGCATGTGAGAGCATGATGGGAGTTGCAGTGCACAGCATGTGAGAGCATGATGGGAGTTGCAGTGCACAGCATGTGAGAGCATGATGGGAGTTGCAGTACACAGCAAGTGAGAGCATGATGGGAGTTGCAGTGCACAGCATGTGAGAGCATGATGGCAGTTGCAGTACACAGCAGGGAGTGGGGGTCCCGTATTACTGCCAAGCAGTATGACCCCCCATACCGTGACACTCACCTCCACGCAGCACCCTGGTAACGCTTTCCGAATAGTAACACGGTTGCCTAGCAACAAGCCAGGCAGACTCCGCCTACAGGAGCCGCAGAGACTCAAACATGGAACGTTCAGTGAGCTTCGCGCTGTGACTGATCTATAGACTATACTATCAGTGTGCTCTGCAACATCCCAAGGAATGTCATAATAACTATCCAAAACCAATGTAACATTGCACATTATAGTATACATCAGGTGCAACAAGGGTCTCCAAAATATTCAGGATGTTATAGGCCAACTCCCATCAATATATACGGAGCTAGTGATGGTGGTGGCACAGCATGACTCCCATCCATATATACAGAGCTAGTGATGATGGTGGCACAGCATAACTCCCATCCACATATACAGAGCTAGTGATGGTGGTGGCACAGCATAACTCCCATCAATATATACAGAGCTAGTGATGATGGTGGCACAGCATAACTCCCATCAATATATACAGAGCTAGTGATGATGGTGGCACAGCATAACTCCCATCCATATATACAGAGCTAGTGATGGTGGTGGCACAGCATAACTCCCATCCATATATACAGAGCTAGTGATGGTGGTGGCACAGCATAACTCCCATCCATATATACAGAGCTAGTGATGGTGGTGGCACAGCATAACTCCCATCCATATATACAGAGCTAGTGATGGTGGTGGCACAGCATAACTCCCATCCATATATACAGAGCTAGTGATGGTGGTGGCACAGCATAACTCCCATCAATACATACAGAGCTAGTGATGATGGTGGCACAGCATAACTCCCATCAATACATACAGAGCTAGTGATGATGGTGGCACAGCATACCTCCCATCAATATATACAGAGCTAGTGATGATGGTGGCACAGCATAACTCCCATCAATATATACAGAGCTAGTGATGATGGTGGCACAGCATAACTCCCTTCAATATATACAGAGCTAGTGATGATGGTGGCACAGCATAACTCCCATCAATATATACATAGCTAGTGATGATGGTGGCACAGCATAACTGTCATCAATATATACATAGCTAGTGATGATGGTGGCACAGCATAACTCCCATCAATATATACAGAGCTAGTGATGATGGTGGCACAGCATAACTCCCATCAATATATACAGAGCTAGTGATGATGGTGGCACAGCATAACTCCCATCAATATATACAGAGCTAGTGATGATGGTGGCACAGCATAACTCCCATCAATATATACGGAGCTAGTGATGATGGTGGCACAGCATAACTCCCATCAATATATACAGAGCTAGTGATGATGGTGGCACAGCATACCTCCCATCAATATATACAGAGCTAGTGATGATGGTGGCACAGCATAACTCCCATCAATATATACAGAGCTAGTGATGATGGTGGCACAGCATAACTGGCATCAATATATACAGAGCTAGTAATGATGGTGGCACAGCATAACTCCCATCAATATATACAGAGCTAGTGATGATGGTGGCACAGCATAACTCCCATCAATATATACAGAGCTAGTGATGATGGTGGCACAGCATACCTCCCATCAATATATACAGAGCTAGTGATGATGGTGGCACAGCATAACTGGCATCAATATATACAGAGCTAGTGATGGTGGTGGCACAGCATAACTCCCATCAATATATACAGAGCTAGTGATGGTGGTGGCACAGCATAACTCCCATCAATATATACAGAGCTAGTGATGATGGTGGCACAGCATAACTGGCATCAATATATACAGAGCTAGTAATGATGGTGGCACAGCATAACTCCCATCAATATATACAGAGCTAGTGATGATGGTGGCACAGCATAACTCCCATCAATATATACATAGCTAGTGATGATGGTGGCACAGCATAACTCCCATCAATATATACAGAGCTAGTGATGATGGTGGCACAGCATACCTCCCATCAATATATACATAGCTAGTGATGATGGTGGCACAGCATAACTCCCATCAATATATACAGAGCTAGTGATGATGGTGGCACAGCATAACTCCCATCAATATATACAGAGCTAGTGATGATGGTGGCACAGCATAACTCCCATCAATATATACAGAGCTAGTGATGATGGTGGCACAGCATAACTCCCATCAATATATACAGAGCTAGTGATGATGGTGGCACAGCATAACTCCCATCAATATATACAGAGCTAGTGATGATGGTGGCACAGCATAACTCCCATCAATATATACAGAGCTAGTGATGATGGTGGCACAGCATAACTGGCATCAATATATACAGAGCTAGTGATGATGGTGGCACAGCATAACTCCCATCAATATATACAGAGCTAGTGATGGTGGTGGCACAGCATAACTCCCTTCAATATATACAGAGCTAGTGATGATGGTGGCACAGCATAACTGGCATCAATATATACAGAGCTAGTGATGATGGTGGCACAGCATAACTCCCATCAATATATACAGAGCTAGTGATGATGGTGGCACAGCATAACTCCCATCAATATATACAGAGCTAGTGATGATGGTGGCACAGCATAACTCCCATCAATACATACATAGCTAGTGATGATGGTGGCACAGCATAACTCCCATCAATATATACAGAGCTAGTGATGATGGTGGCACAGCATAACTCCCATCAATATATACAGAGCTAGTGATGATGGTGGCACAGCATAACTCCCATCAATATATACAGAGCTAGTAATGATGGTGGCACAGCATAACTCCCATCAATATATACAGAGCTAGTGATGATGGTGGCACAGCATAACTCCCATCAATATATACAGAGCTAGTGATGATGGTGGCACAGCATAACTCCCATCAATATATACATAGCTAGTGATGATGGTGGCACAGCATAACTGGCATCAATATATACAGAGCTAGTAATGATGGTGGCACAGCATAACTCCCATCAATATATACATAGCTAGTGATGATGGTGGCACAGCATAACTCCCATCAATATATACATAGCTAGTGATGATGGTGGCACAGCATGACTCCCATCCATATATACAGAGCTAGTGATGATGGTGGCACAGCATAACGTGTCTTCCATTATTAATAAGGGAACAGATATTTTTGGCAAACTTCACTTTTTCTATCAAAAACCTCTTTGGTGCAAAGATGGCACAGGCAGGCTGTTTGGGGCACTGAAGTTGTTTGGTGCAAAGATGGCACAGATAGGCTGGCACAACCCATTTATATAGAATCCTGCATTGTTGTCAGAGAGCTTCCGCCAAACAAAATGTATTTCCCCTTACTCTATAGTGTCAGGATCTATTTTAAAAAAAGTGCAATCGCCATTTTATATAGCGAATGGCAACTTCACTCTGTTTTTCCAGTTCTGGACTCATTACAGTGCTGGAGTTTTTCTACATAGCTGCCATTGTGTTAGCAGATTTGTGGTGTCTCTCGTGTCTCTCTCAATATACACGTTGTAGGTTCCTATGTGTTTCACTGCCCAGTGTTATAGAGCTAACATCTCTATGGACTTTTGGTTTGTGTGAGTTCCTGCTGATGGGGGTCTGGCTTTGTAATCCAATTGTACAGCTTGCTATTATATCTATATGTTACTTGCTAGCTGCTCCAGATGTGTTTTACACCAGCTGCCCACTCCAAATGTGCTTTAAAGAGCTTTAATATTTCCCCCCAATCCTTCAGATATATTAAAAACGCTACGGATACATTTATTAAATGTTCCATATTTTTTTAGCCTTTAACATTTTTCTGCATTTGGTACTGTGTAAAGAATGAAGAATCCAGTGACATTCTTTCTAAAAGCCTAAACTGATTATCCAGAGCTGATTCAATAGACCTCTCCTACATATTTCATATACGTGCCATTTAGTAGCTTTTTGAAGCTTTGCATATTTTAATATTGGGAAACATATGTAATGCGTAGCTGCAAAAAAATCACCCTCTTACTTATTATCCTGAAATATTCATTTCATTTCATAAAATATTTGTGTGAATCTCCGCAGTGGAAAGATTCCCAGCATCTGAAATCCACAGCAGATAAGACTGGATTTTATAAGGCATTTTTATTCCCTGTAAATGTTGTGAAGGGAACTTTTGGGCAATGATCTGAAGAATTTAAAGAAATCCTTAACTCTACTTCAGTACTCATCTGGGACTGGAGCATGGATGGAGAATTCATAGACACTATGCATTCTATAAGGCATGCTCAATTGACTCTGATCAGAAGAATTAGGCAGACTAGAAGGGAGTTCAAAGATCTTAGCCCTCCCAGGTTAACACCTTTTCTTCAGAAATTATACTAGCCCCATAGCATTACATCATTATACCAGCCCCATAGCATTACATCATTATACCAGCCCCATAACATCCAATCATTATACCAGCCCCATAGCATCCCATCATTATACCAGCCCCATAGCATCCCATCATTATACCAGCCCCATAGCATCACATCATTATACCAGCCCCATAGCATTACATCATTGTACCAGCCCCATAGCATCACATAATTATACCAGCCCCATAGCATCACATCATTATACCAGCCCCATAGCATCCCATCATTATACCAGCCCCATAGCATCACATCATTATACCAGCCCCATAACATCCAATCATTATATCAGCCCCATAACATCCAATCATTATACCAGCCCCATAGCATTACATCATTATACCAGCTCCATAACATCCAATCATTATACCAGCCCCATAGCATCCCATCATTATACCAGCCCCATAGCATCCCATCATTATACCAGCCCCATAGCATCACATCATTATACCAGCCCCATAGCATTACATCATTGTACCAGCCCCATAGCATCACATAATTATACCAGCCCCATAGCATCACATCATTATACCAGCCCCATAACATCACATCATTATATCAGCCCTATAACATCCCATCATTATACCAGCCCCATAGCATCACATCATTATACCAGCCACATAGCATCACATCATTATACCAGCTCCATAGCATTACATCATTACACCAGCCCCATAGCATCACATCATTATACCAACCCCATAACATCACATCATTATACCAGCCCCATATCATTGCATCATTATACCAACCCCATAACATCACATCATCATTACACCAGCCCCATAACATCACATCATTATACCAGCCCCATAGCATTGCATCATTATACCAGCCCCATAGCATCATATCATTATACCAGCTCCATAGCATTGCATCATTATATCAGCCCCATAGCATTGCATCATTATACCATCCCCATAGCATTTCATCATTATACCAGCCCCATAGCATTCCATCATTATACCAGCCCCATAGCATTGCATCATTATACCAGCCCCAAAGCATCGCATCATTATACCAGCCCCATAGCATCATATCATTATACCAGCCCCATAGCATTACATCATTATACCAGCCCCATAGTATCACATTATTATATCAGGCCCATAACATCACATCATTATACCAGCCCCATAGCATTTCATCATTATACCAACCCCACAGCATTGCAAAATTATACCAGCTACATAGAATTGCCTAATTATACCATCCCCATTGCCTTGCATCAGTATAACCAGGGCCGCTTTAACCAACGGGCAAGGTGGGCACTTGCCCAAGGCCCACTGGTTAATGGGGGCCCAAAGCAGCTGCACGGATGCGGTCCGGCTTACTGTTACTGTCACTTCTACCGGGTATGACAGCAAGTCATATCCGGTGGCTGTATTTCCCTCCTCCACATACACAGTGTTCGTGGAGGGATGACTGCGGAGGAGACAGCCGGGGACAGAGGGAGCAGCAGCAAAGTGAGTACTGGGGAAGGGGGGAGAGGGGGCAAAGCTCTTCAGCAAACTGGCGGTGGCATATAAATGGGCAAATTGGCTGTGTCATATCATTGGGCAAATTGGCTGTGGCATTTTAATGGGCCAACTAACAGTGGCATATTAATGGGCAAAAAGTTGCATATTAATGGGCAAATTGGTTGTGACATATTAATGGGCAAATTGGCTGTGGCATATTAATGAGAAAACAAGCAGTGACATATTAATGGGAAACATGGCTGTTGCATATTAATGGGAAAAATGGCTGTGGCATATTAATGCACAAACTTACAGTGGCATATTAATGGGCAAACTAACAGTTACATATTATTGGGAGAACTAACTGTGGCATATCATTGGGCAAATTGGTTGTGGCATATTAATGGGCAAATTGGCTGTGGCATATTTAGGGCAAGCTAACAATGGCATATTAATGGGCAAGCTAACAGTGACATATTAATGGGCAAACTAACTGTGGCATATCAATGGACAAACTTGCTGTTGCAAAGTAATGGGCAAACTAACAGTGGCATAATAATGGATAAACATATGCCATGTCTTCCATCCCAAATCTCTGGCTACCATTTTATTTATTTATTTAACATATTTTATTTGTGTTCCCTTTCACTTACACGCGCATGGTTCTTATCTGCAAACACATTCTACGTTTCTTTTATTCTAAATATTTCCATTTGAACGTCAGCCCTTTCCCTACACTGAAAAACTTCAAAGTACCGCTAAACTGAATAGCTTATTTTAAAGAAGCAAAGGTGGGAGCTGCAGCTCTGTGAGAGAGTCAGCTAACATTTCACTCTCATTGGTTGTGCACAGGCCCCAGCTGCTATGATATAAGCTCCTCAAAGCTAAAAGGTGTGCTCTGTGTGTCATACAAGATGGCCGCATGGACCTGTGACATGATCTCCTCTAAGTGTTTTACATTTAGAGGAGTCCACTGTTGGACTGTACAGCAAAGGGTACCATCCGAAAGGCATTGTAATCAAGCAATAGTGGGATGCAAGACCCCTTTGTATGGCAGCCATTTTGGAACAAGACCCTTGAAGCGACTGTATGACCTAAACATTGTTTTTACTGTGAATGTAAATGACTGAAAATGATCTATACATTGTGTTAGCAAAACTTTTTTGATACCAAACATTTTTTGCCATTGATTTGCCTCCTACCCATTATTTTGATTACCCCTGTGCCTGTGTGGACAGGCCTGGGGTGTGACACCATATTGCTAATATAAAACTGTACTATTTCTTCTAGTGTGCTACCACCTCGTCTACTGCTTTGTGATACTGAACAGAGCATCTGTCATGGACGCCTTAAAGGAACAGGCCTGGGTGCAATCCTTCCAACTCCAGGATGCCAGGAGGGTCAGTCTTACCCCTGAGACACCGAAAAAAAAGTTTGGGACTGAAGGACTGCCATCCTGAACTCTAACGGTACTCTACAGGACAGAGCCTCAAATCCATGACTGTGCCGCATAGAGTGGGATAGTTGGCAGGCATGTGGGTGCATTGGATCTGTGCACCTCCTACTGCCCCAGGGAATGGCAGCATCATCTATCCCTGCTATCCGTGCCAGCAGACATCCTTAACCAATATCACAAGCAAACACATAATTGGCCTTATTGAAACAGTGACTATATATATTTTGCCTTCACTTTCCATTGCCGTCTTCGTTATCTCTGTAGAAGAGAAATCAGCCTGCAGGTCCTGCCATCTTCCCCTGCTCCGCACATTATCTCTGCTGCTCGATCTTCCTAATATGAGAACCTAAGGTTTCTCCAAATTCATTTAAATATTGTAACATTTTCAAGAAATAAGGATGATCATCTTTCATTCAATGGTTTTCTTATTATTCTTTTCTGGGGAGAAAACTATTCCCCAATATACTGACAGTCGATAAGTAGAAAGGCAAAGAGAGTGCGGGTAGGTTCGACACAGGTTATCTCCAGAAAAAGATTTGGATTTTTTTATTGCATGGAACCAGTGGTATATCTCGGTTTTGTGCTGCACTAGGCAGACGAAATTCGGGCACACCAGCCCACCCACACACTGACTTTGCATGGCAGACCCAGGGCATGTCGCATCACCCACATTGTACACCCATTACATCACCCACATTGTACACCCATTACATCACCCACATTGCACACATTACATGCCTCCATCTCCTCATTACATGCCCCCATCACCCATTCCATACCCCATCACCTCATTACATGCCCCATCACCTAATTACATGACCCCATCCCCCCATTACTTGCCCCATCACACACATTATATAGCCCCATCACCCATTACATTCCCACGTCACCCCATTACATGCCTCCATCACCTCATTACATGCCCCCATCACCCATCACATACCCCCATCACCTCATTACATGCCCCATCACCTAAGTACATGACCCCATCACCCCATTACTTGCCCTATTACACACATTATATAGCCCCATCACCCATTACATTCCCTCATCACCCCCATTACATGCCCCATCACCTAATTACATGACCCCATCACCCCATTACTTGCCCCATCACACACATTACATAGCCTCATCACCCATTACATTCCCCCGTCACCCCCATTACATGCTCCCATCTCCTCTTACATTCCCTCATCACCCATATTGCACACACATTACTTGCCCCCTAGGCACGGGCCTTGTCTGCCTCACGCTGGATACAGCACTGCATGGAACTTAAGGTTCTATGGGACACAGCCAAGGTCATCCATGCCTCCCAACTGTCCCACTTTGTGCAGGACAGTAACACTTTTTTGAGACAGAGATAGAACTCCATAGTATAACGGATATTGGGACCCCAGTAGTGCGGCCTCATATCATGTGTCAGACACCAGAGAATGCGTCAGTTTGGGAGTGACACAATCACTGGGGAGGAGATGACTGGTACCTCCCTAGCTGGAGATGTGTCCTGAGTCAGCCTGGAAGTCAGTGTTTGATTTACAGAAGATCAAATAGAGCATGCTCCGTATTATCATCATTCACAAGCCTTTTTAATCACCCAGATATTGCCTGCTGTATAATTAAAAGATTATATAGAGGGTTCAGTCCGTCTTTAATTAATTAAAAATATAATAAAGACATCTGGTCCAGTCTGCCATCATTACAGCAAGGATGAATTGCTCAGCATTAGTCCCTAAAACGCACAATGTATTCTTGCTGTGTCCATTATTACCAATGTATTACTTGCATTGTGTTTCCTGCAAAGCATTTGATTGCTAGCACTGGAAAAAGGTTCTTTCCTAATAATTATGCACTTCTGATTTGGTCTGTACCTAGATAGTAATTATGGTAAATACCAAACCTGTCAAAACAGTGGTTAAAAAAAAATCTTACTCCATTTTTTATCTAGTTAAGTGACAATGCATGATGGGGCATAATGAGCCATGTAATTAAGTTTTGTAAAATACCTGTTAACAGTTATATTACTCATCTTCCATCAGTGAGCATACATTACACAGAAACTATTGGAAGAATCGACAAGAACAGTTTTACTCCCTCCTTGGTTATTTTTTAAAGGAATATGGAGCATGGCCGAAATATCCTCCCTCCCTTGATACTGTTCCAGTGGGCCTGTTTGAATTTGGCCCATGGCACAGAGGATAGCTGTAATGTGTTTTCTAAGAAAGATCTTTCATGGTTCTCTTCATGTTGAGCTTTTCTGTTTTATTCAGGTCAACAGAGCAATTCTGTTTTTTTTTTTTCTCTAGTCAACACGGAGACCCAAGAAGTGTAAGAAAAGATATCAGCTGCCTATGCCCTACTGGTTTCATGATTGGCCAGTGTATTAAACCACAGAACACTTGTATATCGGGCAACTGAAGTCATGTATTTTTTGGCCTTAAAGAAGAAAAGGGATAGTCCCCCTAACCAGATGCAGTAACCCCTACCACCGTCATCTGTATTCAGCCCTCGTGATGGCTGGCCTTACCTTCTACGGTCATATTCCCGGGATATCCTTATTAATCAGCCTCGGTGGGTGCATGGGGGAAGTCCACTAGCTTCCACCCATTCCTAGAGCAGGTGAGGAGGCCCTATGTGGGTAGGTCATTGCGCATCCTTGGCCAGACTTCGCCCACCAGATGCTCAGCTATATGCTCTTAGCCCACGCACCAGCAGCTAAAGGTTCCCGCCTTTGTCTCAACAGCCAACCAGCTGGTTACGTTTGCACCAGAGCCTAACCACATAATCAGTGTCCAAATTACGCCCATCTCAACACTCAGCAGGGTGTTTTTTCTACCCCCAGAAGTAGTGAGTTCCACATTACTACCAGCTGGTACACTCCTCCACCACCCCCCATCGAATGTATTGCTAGCATAGATCCAGAAAAATGGAGGCTGGGCCAATCTGCTTCCAAATAGGGACAAATTTATTTTTGACCTCATAACTTAGCAGCCAAACAAGTCCATGGAGCCAACTGCTGCTCAGCAAGTTCACTGCTTGTCTTTCGAAGCTGATGGCGTCTTGGAGCTTACGGTCACCTACTGATCTTGCATGACTTGGGAGAGGAGGGTGGGAAGCAAAAAGAGAAAAAGTTAACAATGAGACTATGCTCTTCGGTAGCCTCTTAAATAGTCCTGTCTCATTACTCTAATCCTATTAATAACGTTCTCCCAATCCCATTAATGGTCTACCCTTATAATCAATTTACTTTCCAGGCTGTCCCAGCTCATAGCCCTTGTTCCATTGTTTAAGGGCTCCAATCATGGGCCAGTCTGGTGGCCATCTTTGAAAGCCTGCAGACGAGACACCGTAATGGCACAGTCTCTCGCTTTCTCCAACATTCATTACAGCAATCTGCACGACAATACATCCCAAGAGCTTGGCGTCTCAAATTACTTATATACCATACCGTATACATACAAGTATATACAAAGAATTGTAAAAGTTTTTTTGCTCTTTGGCAAAGATAATAATAAAAAAAAAAACAGTCTAACAATTTATCTAAACTCTGACTTATTTTGTAAATATTCACCTAATTTTAGAGTGGGAGTAGCTGTGGATCTTTTTACCTCTGCAAGCAATCTTGTATATTTATTTAAATGTTTTATTTATCATCAAATGCAATCTCATTGTAAAACATTTACAAATATCATTAAAAAGTGAAGATGCTAGGCCTGCATATTTAATTAACAGTTTTAAGCTGCGTCAGCCCCCTTGCTACCGAATAGTTTTTTTTTTTTTTTTTATATTAAAGTAGACTGTTGTACAGACTGTACAACTCCCCAATCTTTGCTATTTACATTGGGCTGTAAAGAACTATTTGCTACAAAACTTACCTTTTGCACAGTGTTGCCATATGGATGGCCCCTTCTCCATCAGTCTCGGTGAGATGGACATCAATCAGTGATTTAATCAGAGCGATCCAATCAGAGCGATCCAAACAGAGCGATCCAATCAGAGTGATAAAATCAGAGCGATCCAATCAGAGCGATCCAATCAGGGTGAACCCATGGTGATGCATAGGGATTAAACCATACTTCCCGGTGATCTACTTGCAGTTTGCATGATATTTCCAACAAGGGCAAACACCAAACCCAGGTTAGGAGGTTTAACATCATGCTTGTATTTAACTGACAGCATGGAGAGTATAAAGCCGCGGTAATCACAGCATCTGTTTCTAAAATGCCAAGGCTAACTCCAACCAATGCAGCCCGTGTATAAGGCTAACTCCAACCAATGCAGCCCGTGTATAAGGCTAACTCCAACCAGTGCAGCCCGTGTATAAGGCTAACTCCAACCAGTGCAGCCCGTGTATAAGGCTAACTCCAACCAGTGCAGCCCATGTATAAGGCTAACTCCAACCAGTGCAGCCCGTGTATAAGGCTAACTCCAACCAGTGCAGCCCATGTATAAGGCTAACTCCAACCAATGCAGCCCGTGTATAAGGCTAACTCCAACCAGTGCATCCCATGTATAAGGCTAACTCCAACCAGTGCAGCCCATGTATAAGGCTAACTCCAACCTGTGCAGCCCATGTATAAGGCTAACTCCAACCAATGCAGCCCGTGTATAAGGCTAACTCCAACCAGTGCAGCCCATGTAGAAGGCTAACTCCAACCAGTGCGGCCCATGTATAAGGCTAACTCCAACCAGTGCAGCCCGTGTATAAGGCTAACTCCAACCAATGCAGCCCGTGTATAAGGCTAACTCCAACCAGTGCAGCCTGTGTATAAGGCTAACTCCAACCAGTGCAGCCCATGTATAAGGCTAACTCCAGCCAGTGCAGCCCATGTATAAGGCTAACTCCAACCAGTGCAGCCCATGTAGAAGGCTAACTCCAACCAGTGCGGCCCATGTATAAGGCTAACTCCAACCAATGCAGCCCATGTATAAGGCTAACTCCAACCAGTGCAGCCCATGTATAAGGCTAACTCCAGCCAGTGCAGCCCATGTATAAGGCTAACTCCAACCAGTGCAGCCCATGTATAAGGCTAACTCCAACCAGTGCAGCCCATGTATAAGGCTAACTCCAGCCAGTGCAGCCCATGTATAAGGCTAACTCCAACCAGTGCAGCCCATGTAGAAGGCTAACTCCAACCAGTGCAGCCCGTGTATAAGGCTAACTCCAACCAGTGCAGCCCATGTATAAGGCTAACTCCAACCAGTGCAGCCCGTGTATAAGGCTAACTCCAACCAGTGCAGCCCGTGTATAAGGCTAACTCCAACCAGTGCAGCCCATGTAGAAGGCTAACTCCAACCAGTGCAGCCCATGTATAAGGCTAACAATAAATACTTAATTTGTACAGTCTATAATCAATCAAGTAGTCATTAATAAAAAAGGAAAGAATAAAAATACTATATAAGCTTGCTCTACTAAACATGCATGTGCTTCTGATAGGCTGATCTCCTCGTACATGCTGTAAAGAAGCAGGATTAAAATCATTAAAGATATGTAATAAACAAACAGGCATACAATTCTTACAAGGACAATAAAATAGACGGTCTTCCCTTGTGGTCCTTCCTCTCACAACTTCTGTGTAGAAATATAGGGGACCCTGCGTCCAAATACAATGTCCATAATAAAAAATGAATAAAAGTCCAGGATAGGACGTCTCTTGGTCCACAATAGTCACGTACAACGCATTTCACAGCATTCAGCTTCCACACAGTGAGCTTTTATAATCAGAAAAGCAACTTTTGAATCCTGCAACTGTAATGTGAAGTCATTTATTATCAAACCCATTTGGGGCCAAGGTCATCCAAAACAATGATTATACGGTGTAAGGAGAGAACACAAAATAAAGATCTATACATTGTATGAGCAGAATTGCAAGCAAATGTGTAAAATATGCATATTACTCGGACACAAATATATAAGAGAAATAAAGGATTTAAATGTGGCTCCTGCTTATGACATCACCGTGTGGCTTGGTATGCAAATTACACATTTACCTTTGAAAATGAGTTAATTTGAACGACAAGTCACTATCCAAAAACTTTGGGGATTTTGCCATAAGTTGTAAATTCCACACACACCTGTCAGAATGCAAACGCACAGGCATTTATTCAGTGCCCAGCCCCCTTAAGCTGTGATATAGCCTTTCCATGCATTCTCGGATTCCACACACAAAGGGTCATACAATGACACGTGTGCAGACCTGACACGCCAACGGCAGGTTCCCAACGATGCCTCACATCACAGCTTCATCACAGTAACAGTGATTTATTTGCTCTATACAGTATTTACATTGATATTACTGGATTTCATGATAGCGGAGAGGATTTAATATATCTTATCGGTGAAAATGATCTGTTATCCAAACTACTTCTGCAATGTTTAAGATGACATAGTCCCTTTAGACCACGGTTTGGACCGTACTTACCTGTGTCATCATTATTATCATGATCCTGTCTAATTGATCCATCTTTCTATATCATATATCAAACTCAGCATTATCATGAAATCACTGCACACTGCATACATCCAATAAATTAAATAATATAAATATATCCCTTTAAAATACAATCACTTTAGTCAAACTCACAGGGGATCAGTAAAAAAAAACATTACTGTTGAATTGTGTATAGTAAGATCTCCGAGCTATTCACCAGTATGAACGCGCTAGGGAACAAAAACCTAATTATCTGCAATTTAGTCCTTGCCGCCACTAAAAAAGTTACATTAAATAACTGTATTCATGCTAATTGAACGCATTCTTCAATGTTTTTTTTTCTTTCCAATAAGTTCATGATGAGCATGCTCAGAAGAATGCTTCCCACTTCGATTATTTGCAAACAATAAAAGTTTATTACAAACCATTCCCTTGCGGTATTCCTTGAATCTTTTCTGAGAAAAAAAAAATGTGAATCTACAGAGGAGGGGCAATTGTTGGGGTGTGTGTGTGGGGGGGCAAATACCATTTAGTTGCCCTTGGTGCCACTTCCCCAGCCCACCTGATATCATAAGAGATAGACAAATAGACATGCAAGACCGATCTGCTGACAGATAAGGTACAGAGATTGGCAGGCAGACAAGACACTTTGATAGACGAGTGAAAGTGTTAACTAGGGTATTGAATAGGGGTCCATCCCCAGCTCATTGAGAGATATTAGACAGAAGCCGGGGGGTAGGGTTGCTACCTTTTCTCCCAAAAACTACCATAATTTCACTATCTCCATAGGCCTAACATTGGTCTCAAACCATTTTTTTTTAATGGCCAGATGTCAACCCTACCAGTGGGCAATTGCCCCCTTTGTCAGCCACCCCCCCCCCCCTGGTTATATCCCCCACATAGAAAACATCCCAGGTCACTTAGTTTTACAGCGATAATATTTTAACTTGTTTGGAAGCAAAGGTAAAGATCCTGAATCCAGATCATTATAATGTAATATAATAAGGTGATTATTACACAATAAGTGCCCCCCACCCACTCCCAGGTGCACTATATTTGGGGTCCTGTGAAATTGTATAAATTATAGTTTAAGACAGATTGTCTGAGAGATTCGGTTCCATGGAAGCGAGAAATACAGATGGGTTTCACCATGTTGGGAGTCCTTTGGCGTAGTGATGGGCTAAGCAAAATATGGCCATGTATTGTGACTAAATCTCCAATATTTCTTCATCTGAGAAATGACTTCATCTAAAATTATTTAAAAATGTAAAAAATATATTGTTAAGGTAATATGTTGTATGGATGCACGCTGAATTTATGTATTGCGTGATTTAGACTTTGACACGCGCCCTGACAGCGCCAGTATTTGGCAGAATCGCCGTGCACGCCACCCTAATCCATAGCCACCATCTTGGTTTTCTCATGTTCACAAGGGGGGTTATTAATTAAGATGATATCGGAGACATACGGCAATATGATATAATGTATATTTAGGATTTACTCCATAAAGAGAGAACTGCAGGGAATTTCAAACTTTAGGCCAAAGTAGCCGATTTGGAAAGATTCTCCAATGTAACTGAATGGAACAATTTTTCCAGCTCAGCTAATTTGGCCTTAAGCTTGAAACACTCGTCTGAGTTCCCTGAAATTCTCTCTTTATTGAGTAGACTCACAAATCAATTTTCAGTTCACTTGTCATCGTTGGCAAGAGTCTGACTCTGGCTTGATGGACCGGATCCTCAATCACAAAGCATGTATATGTTATAGTCCATGTTTTGTACCATTTTAAAAGTTAGATTTTTCTTGGTTAATTGAGACGTGCGTCACACTACTAAATAATGATAATTAACCCCTTCAGCCCCTCTGGGACACAATGTAACTATATATTTTTATTTTTATTTTGCTTATATATTCAAATTCTTTTATTTTATTTTATTTTTTTATAATGTTTTTTGTTGTTTGTTCTAGTGGTCCCATCTCTGTCTTATTAGCATTCCCAGGCAATGTGGGAACTCTGGACCCTCTTCTAATGACAGGTGAGAACCTCTCTTAGCACAGGTCTCTACCACAGCTCCCTTGTGATATAATGATACTAGGATAGTACTAGGATACACACCCTATATACTATTACAAAAAATACAAACATCCCAAGGGAGCAATCCAAGAGGTTTGTGCTACTGGACACCCAGATATAGACTCCCTCCGCTTCGAACCTCTCTTCACAGAGCTCTCTGCCAGAGCAGTGATGCAGGGTAGCAGTATATGATGTCATACTCCCACTCTCTGTATCATTACAACAAACATAAGAATCTCAAAGGAGCATTGCCGGAGTTTTGTGCTATTAGATACCCAGATCTAGGCTCCCTCAAGCTCTGCTGGACACTGGGAATCCTTACTACGACAGAAATATATTTTATTTATTTTTCTAAAATATGTATAATTCTTTTATTGGAAATAATATGCAGCCATATTGTCCTCTACAAAAGCAAACTATCCAAAAGCTGATGTGTTCCCTACCTGACCCCAAAACTTATTAACGAGCTCATTAATAATCTGTTTCCAAATGTAACAGATTATATAAAACAATGGCTAACAAGGAACAGAACAGAAATCTGCCAAAAGGAAAACAATAGAAATGTGCTAATTTGTACAATTTGCACCCGCAGAGTCAATCAGAAAGTTTAATGAGAGCTAGTCCGACTCCTCAGAGTGATGCTTGGAGCAGATGTGTACTGATGGCAATCTCACCTGTCAACCTGGACTGGAATTGCAATTATAACTCAGCAAATGATACAAGGTCTCACGTCATCTGACAAGTCTTAATTCTAAAAGCCTTAGAGGGACTCAGTCACCTACACATTGTGTATACTGTGAATGAAGAGAATAAAACAATAATGGAAAATGATGTTAAAATAAGAGAAATCTGTGCTTTTACATAGTTGCCAACATTGGCCATATTTCCAGGGACACATATGTGTTCCACATGCTGCAGAAAGAGCATGCAAAGTGCAACCCGGCAGTATGTAGGAAGGATATACACACAGACAGAATCCAATGAATCAATCATGGTAGGTTCTATGAGATCTCCACCCTGATTAATTAATTGGATTGTGTCTGTGCGTATATCCAACTAACATACTGCTGGGCTGCACTTTGCATGCTCTTTCTGCAGCATGTAGAACACATGGCGAATGTTGGCAACTATGCTTTTAATGTGTCTGTTTTGTCTCCTGGTGGCTTTGATATGCAAGGTGGGTTTGGCCAGAGGTTACTGCATAGGTGTTAAAGATATAGTTGCCAACAGGCCTGAATAATCCAGGACAGTCCCATCAAATTTGTGTCTGTCCCAGCATCACTGCTGCCTATGCCCAGTTCTTTGCACTGTGCATAGGCAGCATTACATTTACACTGTATATATCTGAGCGATTGACACAGCCTTGAAACCCTAACTGAGGAGAAATTAGCTTCAGATACCAAGAATGTGTACCAGGGATGTTGGAGAGCAATCTCCCAGAGTGAGCTGAGAAGTAAGATGGTTGCCATACTGCTTGCCACTATGGATAGGGGAAAGGATGATGCAAGGTGAAAAACTAAGAGGTAAAATCACATGATGTGTTAAGTCTAGTAGTGTGTACTGGAAATTCACTTGGGGTGGGTTGGGTTGTGGAGTAGTGCAGGGTGGCCAGGGGTGCACAAAATAATTGAAAGAGGTGGGTTTCTAAACATGGTTACAGCTATAAAATGTCATGTGTATTCAGCACATTCATTTAGAAGACCCCCTATACGTACGGTGTTCTGACAAAAAACTGGAACAAATTCTAGAGGGGGACACACGGGGGGGCTGCCTCTGTCCCCCGGGTGTGACTTCCACTTACTAGCGTAGCATGTCACTGATAGATGTTTTACCAATTGCTTGCTACGCTAGTAAGTAAGAATAATAAGTAAGACGCTTATACTTTACCTGTCACCGCAGCTGATCCAGAGGGGGTGTGAGGTGGTGTGTGTCCCTCGCACAGGCGCATTTCTGGCAAAGTTACATCTAATTGACAGATGTAACTTTGTGCGCATGCGCTGTGGTGCGCAATGAGTGAATTGTGCAGTAGAATTTGCTCCAGTTTTTTGTCAGAACAAAGGCATGAAATGCGTTAGGTATCTTGTGTGCTCATGAATTGACGTCCATTTCTTTGGCTTGCAATGCTGGGGATGTCCAGCGCCATATTGGAGTCCAGCGCCATATTGGAGTCCAGCGCCATATTGGAGCTTGCGGCCTACACCACTTAAGCCAATGGTGATCCACTGTTTCTATTATTACAATGGAAAATTCCAGAGTTATGAGCCACATTTTTTAAATAAAAAATAAGATGTTGATGTGTCTTGTACTGAATTGTCTCTTAGAATGACAAGGATACTACCTCTACAAGATGGAGGCAGGGGGCTATAACAGAAGGCTTGGCACACATGCAAAGTCTTGCTCTTGCCTCATGGCAACTGATCTGCAGCTAATTCCGCACGAGGAATGGTTCCTTCTGTCTCCCAAGGTAGAACGAGCCTGTAAAGAATCAAGTACTTTAGCAAGACCAGCTCCACCACCAGATATTCTGCTCCACAAAGATAATATCCGCAACAAAAACATAATCTGATGATTAAAGAAGAGCTGCTCTTTAATGACCCCCAAGCTCGTTAGTCATTCTTTTCAGAGGATAACGTTAATTTATAATTCTTGTACTTTATTAATTAGAGGCATTCTTTCACATCACGATGGAAGTCAGATTCTGTGAAACTGATAGAGACATTAAGCCCTCGGTCCCATTGTTTAAAGATACAATGCGTAATCTTTCCTATTTTTTAGCAGTCTAGACCTCGGGTGTACGTATATTTTATACTAATGTTTGAACACAGATTAGTGACAATTATGCAGATCCGCTAGTTAATACCAGCGGAGTAATAATCAGAGCACCCTTTCTGTTTGTTGCTGCACAAGTCCGGGGGTAGCTTATTATGAAGACTCTGGCAATTATTTTCTCTCCATTAAACTGATCTTCGTCTATTTTTGTGTGATTTATTGGCCGTTTTTTTTTGGTCTGCGCACACATTTTTCAATTTTTTTTACTCCACCTGTCTGAGTCCTTTCTTTCATCGTCAAGGACACAGCCAAGACTTGAGAAATACTTTAATCCCACCCTACTTACTAACTTTCATAGTTTAAAAAAAAAAAAAAGCCAATCAATTCATTGGACTGTGCCCTCTACAAGCTGTAGGGCATCCCTCAACTTGGGCTACTGGAAGTCCTTCTCTGTTTATCCAATTGTCCCTAAAGTCTCTGAGTGCCCTACGTGTGTTTAAAACATATCTGGATGCTAGCGTGTGTTGGTACTCTGCATTTTGCCTGCTGTTTTTCTATCCTTCATGTGTGTGTGTGGGGGGGGGGGGGGGTCCAACAGGTGGACGCCAATTTTTTTCGAACCTTCTCATGGTCTTTGTCAGATATGGCAAGAACCCCAAGGCTTGACAAAACCCCCCAAAAGGATCAAACTGTTCTGGGACCACTTGTTGGATGCTGAGACAAATGGTCCCTTAAGGCGCTGTATAGTAAAGGGGAGAAAGCAGTCTTTTGACAACAATAGACTATTTGAGATCTTGAGAGACCCTCCACGTATCTATTATTGTTCATGCTCTGTAGAACTATAGAAACATGGAATATGTAGGCAGATAGATTTGCTCAGCACATCTAGTTTGCCCACATTATTACCTGCCTTAAAATACTCAGACATTATTTGATCTTATATTCAGGATAGCCTTATGTGTATGCCATCCATGCTTAGCAGTTTATCTTCCAAATTATCTCTACAGGGCATTTTTTTTAAACTTTCAAATCCCTATGTCTTGTGATTTTCTGTTTTTCTATTAGGTACAGACACCTAATAAGCAAAGAAGTAATCTAGTATGATTGCATTAAATGTAGACATTTTAAATAGAAATGCATTAAGGCAACAGTACAAATAAAATACCTTATTGAGCAGCTCTGTATAGCTCTATCAGGGAGTGGACGTGTTATTTAGAATCTATGCTCTGCATAGCTCTATCAGAGGGCAGACATGTTGTTTAGAATCTTTGCTCTGTATAGCTCTATCAGGGGGCAGGCATGTTGTTTAGAATCTTTGCTTTGTATAGCTCTATCAGTGGGCAGACATGTTGTTTAGAATCTTTGCTCTGTTTAGCTCTATCAGGGGGCAGACATGTTGTTTAGAATCTTTGCTCTGTATAGCTCTATCAGGGGGAGGACATGTTGTTTAAAATCTTTGCTCTGTATAGCTCCATCAGGGGGAGGACATGTTGTTTAAAATCTTTGCTCTGTATAGCTCCATCAGGGGCGGACATATTGTTTAGAATCTTTGCTCTGTATAGCTCTATCAGGGGGAGGACATGTTGTTTAGAATCTTTGCTCTGTATAGCTCTATCAGGGGGAGGACATGTTGTTTAGAATATTTGCTCTGTATAGCTCTATCAGAGGATGGACATTATGTTAGAACAGTATAATGGAGAGGATCAATAAATGGATACATGTTATCACCTAATGAGAGTTCGCTAAACTAACTTGTGATTTCTTGCAAATGATCTGAACCAGTCAGTATGCTAGAAGGCCATGATCCGTGTCCAGCCAGGAGTAAGATCCAACATTCATCATTCATGGAGTTTGTGGTGGACTTTAATTGACCTTCCCACAGACACTTTGCCTATCCTTGTAATGTGATTTCTATAAATTGGTCTCCTTCTTACCCAATGGCAAAAAAGAAAAACACTCTGAATTTTAATTGAATTGAATCACAGTTTGTCCATCTATCCGGCAGTCACTTCTTCCTACAATGTAGGTCTTGTACCTCCTCCCCCATTTACACTACACTTTCCCCTGCTCCTACTTTGTTCCACTCTGTCTCCTCTGACATAAGCCTTCCCCTTAACTCGTCCAGATGTTATCAGTCAGAGACCCTGGCTTCAGTACAGATTCAACACTCTAAAAGCATGTTGTGAGATTGACTATCAACCAAGAGGGAAGCATCCTGCAACTGGTCCCAGAGGCTGCTTTTCAGGATTAAACACCTACATCATCTGCACAGACAAAAAAAAGGATGTGCGAGTCCCAAATAATTTAGGTACGTACAAGAATCTAAGCTGATTTTAGCCATTCATTTTTTGTTTGGTTGTTAATTTTGAGATGCATTGAGGCGTGACAGTACAAGCACTGTGCAAGCTTTGTGATAGAAAAGATGTTTGTTTACAAAAAATGCCATCCATTTCTGGGTCAGGCTAGGATACTTTGAAAAATCCGGGCAGCTTTGAGTAGACTGATTTTGCATGCAGGTTTTTTTTGCTGCTGATAAGATGTATGCATGCTAATCTGTTTAGAGATAGCAGATGGTTTGTAAAAGTAATGAGCTACAAGCTGAAGAGGCAAAGTTAGCAAAGCCCAATTTTAATTTTTTTAAATTTTAAATGATGTTACAGAACGAAAAAAATAAAACTATTTTTTTTAGTGTTTGAGCATTAGTAAAAATGTCCATGAAGCTTAAGATTAGATTATTACATAGACAGTCATTTCTACAATTTTTAAGAATACATTTTCTAAAAATAAATTGAAATAAGGAATGTGACAACTGCATTAAGTATTCAATGAATCCAACATTTCAATTATAAGTAAAAAAGAATTAAAAACAATTGATAAACAAATATTAAACATGATCTTCATATTTTATTTGCAGTGTTTGGTTATTGTAACAAACTCACGAAGGACAAATAATGATTTTGTGTATCACGTTTCTCTGTCATAATACTTAGTTTCTATTTATAAGTTATAATTTAGTCTTTTTTGTTTCAGATAAAATAAAAGGTTGAATTACTCACTAAAAATGAAAATTTAGGTTGAAAATAGTTGGACCAAATGGGCACCAGTCATCCGAATCATCTTCACCTGTATTTAACCCAGAAATGTTTTTATAAATTATTCTACATTCTCCAGCCCCCAGTATTTACTACAGGAGAAATATATAAAGTGTCACATGTACTGACAGTAATTGTTCCCAACATTATAATACAGCAAATGACCAGCAGTGACATACTGAAAAGAGGGACAATTTATTAATTTTTTTGTATTTATCTATTTGAACATATTAAAGGGACTCTGTCACTTACACATTGTTTTTACTGTAAATGTAAAAATTGAAAGTAGATTGAAAATTATCTATACATTGTGTAGCACAATTGCAAACAAATGCCAAGATTGGGATAGATAAATGCTCTAAATTTGTCTGTAGAGTCTCCTGTTTATTCCCACTGAAAAGCAGTTCATTTGCATACCGTGCCACAGCTGATGTCATAAACTGTAGACGCCACAGACATATTTAAAACATATTTTTCTCCTATTGTTCGCATTTTCTATTAACACAATGTATAGCTCATTTTCAATATTTTTTTATTCTCTACATTCACAGTAAAAACAATGTTTAAGTAATACAATCCCTTTAAACAAAAGCCTAAAAAGCAAAAAGCCTGAATCAAAAACATTTGCAGGACTTATTCTAAATCCACAGGTAGAACTTTGTAATCAGTGCTGGGCTGATCAACGGATATTGAATAATCAATCCAGGCCACATTATATTTGGACCGTGTATTCATCTATTTGTCATCCATATGGATATTAGTCTATTATTCTACTTACCTCTGATGAAGAGCTACAGGGTGAAACGTGCCAGGGCTACAGGGTGAAACGCGCCAGGCCCCCTTCTGTTCATACCTGCTTGACGCCACAACACCAAGTAGTGTTTATAGTTTTGTAGATATTAAAATGATGTTTGTATATATCATATGTGTACATAATTTCAAGTTCTTGTATATGTTTAGCACTCTTTCCAATTTCCCCTTTTGGCTTTGGGAACTGGCTATTGGAATCTGTAGCTGCTTGTCTGTCTATCTAGCATTTCCTCTATTCTGTTCTTTATTATCCTTTTTTTATTTTTCCCCTGGTGTCGTCTTATATTGAATTCTCCAGGGACATCCTGTGTGTCTGTGATAATGGTGCTGATGACCAGGGGGATTAACTATTTTTAACATGGGGAATTGGATAATAACAGGTTCAACCAGCCTTGCCAACATTCTCCTATACAAATGGCATAACATTTTGGTACATGTGGTTAGATGTCTATTTCTGAGAAAAAGAGGCAATACATAGTAATAACATAGTAACATAGTAACATGAAAAAAGACACAAGTTCATCAAGTTCAACCCTTCTACCCATCATTCCAGCTTTTTGATCCAAAAGAAGGTAAACGGGAACGGGGGACTAATAAAAGTACTCAAAAAAAATTGGGCAGACTAGATGGACCGAATGGTTCTTATCTGCCGACACATTCTATGTTTCTATGTTTCTATGTTTAAAAACCCCTAAGGAAGCTATTTCGAATTTTGCCTCCTAGGGGGAAAAGTTCCTTCTTGACTCCAAAGGGGCAATCAGATTTCTCCTTGGATCAATAAGCTCTATTATTAATGCTTATTCTATTATTAATAGCCTTGGATGTCCTGCTTTTCTAAGAAAAACCATCCAGATCATTTTTAAATGCATCTATTGTGGTTGATAGCACTACCTCTCTTGGCAGGGAGTTCCATAACTTTATTGTCCTGACCGTAAAAAATCCCTTCCTTTGCTGTCTATGAAATATTTGCTCTTCCAGTCTCAGGGGGTGACCTCTTGTTCTTTGTACAGTTCTGTTAATACATAAAACTATACAAGGGCCCGGCCAAAATTTTCGTTTAGTTTTTGTCCTTTTGGACTAAAACAAATTTTGTTTCATCCAAACCGAATTTCGTCAATTGACGCATTCATTCTGATTAAAACTCGTCCATAATTTTAGTTTCGAAAATTCTATTTGGAAAAGGAGTTCAGCTGCTAAAATTGTAGCCCCGGTCCTCCCCACAGAAGTCTGGACACAAACACATGATGTTTTATTTGATTTATTTATTTAGTTTTGTTTTAATTTTATTTAATTTCGGGGGCCATTACGAAATGACCATGGCTAGTATGGAAATAGCCGAGGTTCAAATTAAGTTAAAGTAAGAGAAAAAAAAAAATGTATAAACAATAATACAATATATTAAAATAAAATATTATAAGTAAACATACATTAAATAAAAGAATAAAGAAATATGAAAACAACCTAATTAAAATAAATGAATAATAATATCAAGCTATATTATATTATAGTGAAATATATATCATAGTGATACATACATACTTGAAAACAAAATACATCTCAGTGAATCCTTCATGGTAAAATACTTTCTAAAGAAATATGAAAAAAACATACATTTCTTATTGGCATGGTAATAGATTTAATATGTCATAATAGCATATTTATTACTAAAAAAGTATAATGATTGTAATTTATTATTAAAACATGCAATTACGCATAAATGGTGCTATTACCACATCAATTAAAAGATAATGTGAAGTACACATATCACGTACGCCACTTAGTAACTCCAATTAAATGGCCACGTATAGGTACATACTTTTCATGGAAATATGTCCAAGCAATGTGGCCATCCACACCGTGGACACAAAACACAAAATAGTACCGGTAACTGGTACCTAGTATGGTTACTGGTGGTATGATGGCGGGAGGGTACATATAATCTAGCAGCTGTTGACGATAAACAAAAACCGGGGATGTGATGTCAACATATAGCTGGCATGACATCATCGGCTTTGTCATACGAGCTAATTAGACCATACTGGGTAGCTGAACTGCGGATTTCTCTGCAATTTGGCTTCGTGCCTCAATGTGGCGTGACACCGGGTCAGATTGGGGCATATTGAGTTGAACCTTAAATAAAAATAAATAAATATAAAAAACCATCACAATAATAATATTGTAAACATTATTATATTATTATTAACATATATATATATATATATATATATATATATATATATATATATATATCATAGTAATATATATAATAGAATAAATATATTACTAATTACAATAGTTTTCAAAATTCAATTGTTGTAATTCATTATTAAAATATGCTATTCTGGCACAAATGGTGCAATTACCAAGTCAATGAACACATCATGCAATATAAAATACACATATTACATACACCACTTAGTAACTCCAATAAAAGTTAAGGAATGTCCAAATTAATAAATGGCCGATATAAAACAAATGATTTTTGTGCAGTAGTAATGGTGTCGGAAATACGATGCCCTGCATCATCACTGCACGCTGGGGAGCGCCAGCAGCACTTTTTGCTGCCTGCGGCTCCCTTGTGAAGTAGACAGGTCCGCCCCCTCCCAGAATCCTCCAGTCCGGCCCAGCAGAGGGCTGGTGAGAGGAGATCTTATGATCTCCCCAGCCAGTGCCTCTACCGGCAAACTTTTTTTTTTTTTTTTTTACAGTGGCGCCTCCTGATGTGTTGCATACTGTGCGGTCGCAAATTCCAAAGGCAGACGCTGGGTAGACCCCCTGACTGCATGTGTTCTGGGGGGGGGGGGGGTAGCAGCATTTCAATGAGCGACTCTTGGCCCTGCGATCAAATAAAGTAAAAAAATGTGTTTTAAATGTGTCTGAATGGTTTGTCACGAATGGTTTGATAAACTAATGAAGTACTTTTCACTGTGAAATGTGCCATTTGCATATCAAGACACAAACTGATGTCATATACAGGAGAACACAACAGACACATTTAACACATATTTATCTCTTAATTTATAGAACATATTATTATTATTATTAAGTGTTCTTGCATAGCAAGACCACTTAATGTTATCTCACATATATATTATTATTATTATTATTATAGCAAAATTTGCCACCCTAACTCCTCCCACAGTTTTTACACTACATAGACAAAAATTTACCAAAACGTGCAGATTGTTCCCGATCGGATTGCTATTACTTTGTGGAACGTTTCGCCGAATGGTTCACGGAATATCGTCGTTTTTGTGGCGCAATTTGTCCCATAGGAATGAATGGCAAAGCTAGAGTGGGAGCTGCCAAAAGCTGAAAAATCAGGACATGATTTCTAAACTGCCACCACTCCCTCATTTTCAAGCCCACCTACACAAATCTTATATCAAAACGTTCAGCTATCCCTGGTGCCACTAAACATGTAAACGGCTAAGCCGTAGTCCTGATAGTTTTCACAATATGACCATTTGTTTGCAACCAACGCCGTCCATTGACATTCATTGAAACTTCACTCTGCAAAGCTCAAATTTGAAGTGAAATTTCTAAACTGCGGCTGTGCCTTCATTTTTAATACTTCAGAGACATACTATGCATCAAAATGTAGGTCTGGGTCTTGTGATTCTCACAATATAAAGCTCTTCGCTGTAGGATTGATAGTTTTTAAAATACGACCGTTTGAATATGGCAACCGCCAAAATACTCTGACCTGTGTCAAGCTGCAGCAGCAAGTGATGTCATAGACAGGGCCTTTTGAACACCTGCTAATGTTTTTATAAATGTATGGTTTAATGTAACTGTGCAACAACGTTGCAATTAAATGTGCTATGTAAATGATAACAGTTACTCCGCCCACTCCAGTTGTAGACTACAGGTGGAGGCAAGAACACTTCACACAATTTCCCCAGAAATTGTAACTTTTCTAGTTATTATTGTATTATCTCCTCCATTCACAGTATTTAGGTAACAGAGTATCTAATGCAGAATTCTGGATTTTTTTTTTAAATCATTTATTTTCTCCGCAATTTATATTGCTTTTCAATTAAAATCAAAAGTTTCAAAAGAAAATACCGTACATGACAAAAATAAATAAAATAACTATTTTTGGTAGAATCGGCTGAATCCAAGCCGTCACACAGCAGCTGCCCTTCCACGAGGGACCGGATAAGACCCATCCAGATGTGCCCTGCTGTCTGAGTGCGCTTTCATCGACAGTAATTGGAGCAATTTGTACCAACAGTCACATATGTTCCACGGCAAGAATAAATGCAAAGTGGCATCCAAGTCTCCTGCTAATGGACTGCTCTGGCTTACAGCTCCTATAGCCACTAACTCACCCGCGGCATCGCGACCAGTAGGACGGGAAGGGGGAGGGGTGGTCTCCTGCAGGAACCTTGCAAATAACACTTAGTCATGCGTAAAACATTAACCTGTTAAGGACCAGTCTTGATCTGTGGCGTCATAAAAAACGTTTTCAGACATGGAATGTCCAACGCATTCCGCATTTTCCATGCTGTGTATCACGGCTGGACATTCCGCGCTACCATTGGTCTTTATTCATTGGGATCACACCATACATAGTAACATAGTATCTTGTAATATTAAAATAAATATATCAAATAACATCATTTTTATAAAAAATAAAAATAAATGTTTTTAAATTTAGTTTTTTTTTATATATTACCTGTTACCTACAGTGTCCTAAAATATAATTTTATAATCTCAGGTAAATTAAAGAAACAGATCTAGCTGATTTAGTTTTTTTTCTTTACTCAACATCTTACATCATTTCTTTTAACATATAGCTTGTCATAGTTTTATTTCTGCTGCTGGAGCAAAAGTCCTGACTAGTTTTGTTTTCAGTGAATTCAAAAGCCCCCGATACAATTGTGTTTCATATAAAACTGCTTAGAGAACGCTAAATTGTACTAAAGTAAAAATAAATGAATTTCCCATATGTTGGAAATGAAGCTGGCTGGAACTTTCCCTTTAATATAAATATAAATGGCTGTTTTTTTTGTGTTTTATTTTTTCTATCTTGTGCTAACTTATCTCTTCTTCTTAATAATGCAGAATATGAATGGCGCTAGCTGACACTGAATATTGCAATCGGGATGTAGACTTTAAGTTCTTATGACACCATATCTGACATTTTATTCTTCTGCAATAATCTTGTTGACAGCTGGGGGAAAAAAACAAACAAACAAACAAAGAACAATGAACCAATGTCAGGCAAAAGACACAAGCTAGTCTTTACATCATAGACATTTCTAGTGCGTTTGCTAATAACAATCGGTGAAATCCCCATCTTTCTAACCCAATTGAGATATTTAAAGGTCCCAATAACACAAACTCCTCTCTTTCTGATGCTGGAGCTATTTTGTATCAGCATCGGGATTCGATCAGGTGTGAAATTAAGTAAATTTGAATATTTCTGCTTAGAAAGATCCTAGTGATAGTGTATGCTGGATTACTGACAAGTCACCGAACCATGTCGAATAGCCCCTGGCAGAATAAATGTTCTTATTTGGATTTGTGCTATAGCAATAATTATTTCCAAAGCAAAGCACATTGTCAGTTTGTACAATAAAATTACGATTTGATCCCAGGAACATGTTTCACACATTCTCTCTATTCTTCTTCTCTTCAAATTAAGGGAATTTCTACTGTACATCCAAATCTGACATCTGTTTACAAAAGAGTGAACTGAACTGTAAACATCTAAAAGCCGGTTGGAGATTTTTCCCCAGTTTGGCTATTTTGGTCCGAATGTTTAACAAGCCGACGGTCAGTTCAGCCCAGTTCACTGTTTGGTGACTATATATGTTGAATATATACTAATATTGATATTTACTGATGGGGAAACTCTTTTATTAAGCAGACTAAATCAGATTTTTTTTCCAATTACTCCTAATAAAACTGATAAAAGGTAAAAAAACAAACATTTACAGTATTATAGAGAATTTCTATATACTATGTTACATTATATTAACCATTTACGTAGCTCTTGATACAGAATACAGAGAGGGACTTTATAAGTACGTTAGATGAACAGAGAAAGGCTGATATATAAGGTAATCTTGGTGCTCCCAAGATTACAATCTAGAGAGAGTGGGGAGAAGGAACACATAAAGTGAGTGAAAAGGTCAAAGAGGAAGGCAATGGTAGTAACAGTATTTGGGGACAGTGTGAGCTAGATGGGTTTGGCCAGTGGTTAATTAATGGGTATTCTAGTGGGATGAGTAGTAAGCTTCATTACTCCTAACAGTGTTTGGGGACAGTGGGAGCTGGGTGGGTTTGGCCAGAGGTTAATTAATGGGTGTTCTAGTGGGATGAATAGTAAGCTTCCTTATTCCTAACAGTGTTTGGGAACAGTGGGAGCTGGGTGGGTTTGGCCAGAGGTTAATTAATGGGTGTTCTAGTGGGATGAATAGTAAGCTTCCTTATTCCTAACAGTGTTTGGGAACAGTGGGAGCTGGGTGGGTTTGGCCAGAGGTTTATTAATGGGTGTTCTAGTGGGATGAATAGTAAGCTTCCTTATTACTAACAGTATTTGGGGACAGTGGGGGCTGGGTGTTCTAGTGGAATGCATGGTAAATTTCTTTATTCCTAACAGTATTTGGGAACAAGAGATCTGAACCATGTGACATATGTTCTGTATACTGCGTTGTCTTCCTCTCAGCTGTTGAATGGCTCTCTCTTTTCCTTTTTAGGAGGGGGCACTCACGTGTGCCTCTGTTTCCAGTTCCAGCAATGTATCTTCATCATCTGTGGACTGCAGCACTTCTGTCTGTCTTCTGTAGGTAAGTCGTAGCATTCCTTCTAGGACATTATGGGGAACATATCTTACGCGCCATCGTACGGACAATCACTAAACATCCTGCTGCGTTTCTTTGGGAGATAATAGTTATCCTTATTAAGCCATGAAAATGCTGTATGAACTTATTTTTCATGGGTTACTAAAACTTCAAGATGGGTAAACCCTTAATTATCTAACATGGATGATATTGGTGTCAGCCTGTGTGCTCAGGTCTACTCTGTAACGATATAACCACGCATATAAGAGATATCCAGGGACCTCATCCAACATTGTTCAAGGTGGGCCTTTACTGGAAGAGGTGATGGACAATTTAATGATGTTCCGCAAGACTTTACAGACTGGTGTGCCTATCAGTGGTGTATCTTGGTTTTGTGCTGCCCTAGGCAGACAAATTTTGGGCACCCCCCCCCTACCCACGATGCACACCCACGACATGACCCATAACCCACGTTGCACACCAAGGACATGCCCCATCACCCCATTTACATGCCTCTATCACCCCATTACATACACATTGCCAATATTATTTGCCCATAATATTCCCCAGCTAATTTGCCCAATAATATGCCAGTATCATTTGCCATTAATATACCCCAGCTAATTCGCCCAATAATATGCAAGTATTAATTGCCATTAATAAGTCACAGCCAATTTCCCCAATAATATGCCAGTTTTTGCCATTTAATTAGCCCCTGCCAATTTGTCCAATATTATGCCAGTATCATTTGCCATTAATATACCCCAGCTAATTCGCCCAATAATATGCAAGTATTAATTGCCATTAATAAGTCACAGCCAATTTCCCCAATAATATGCCAGTTTTTGCCATTTAATTAGCCCCTGCCAATTTGACCAATATTATGCCAGTATAATTTGCCATTAATATTCCCCAGCCAATTTGCCCAATAATATGCCAGTGTTATTCTACCATTTACCGGTAATATGCCCCAGCGAATTTGCCCAATATTAAGCCAGTATTATTTGCCATTTAATATGCCCCTGCCAATTTTCCCAATAATATGTTAGTGTTATTTGCCATTAATAAGCCCCAGCCAATTTGCCCAATAATATGGCAGTGTTATTTGCCATTTAATATGCCCCTAACAATTTGCCCTACAATATGCCAGTGTTATTTGCCATTTAATATGCCCTGCTAATTTTTCCAATATGCCAGTGTTATTTGTCATTTTATATCACGCAGCCAATTTTCCCAATAATATGCCAGCGTTATTTGTTATTTAATATGCCCCTGCTAATTTGCCCAATAATATGCCAGTGTTATTTGCCATTTAATATCCCGCAGCTAATTTGCCCAATAATATGCCAGTGTTATTTGTCATTTAATAAGCCCCTGCTAATTTGCCCAATTATATGCCAGTGTTATTTGCCATTTAATAAGCCCCAGCCAATTTCCCCAAATCCCCCCATTTCCCCAGCACTTACCTCTCCCTGGTGGCTAGTGGCAGGCAGCATGGTCTCCTCCATGCTGCCTGTTCAGCTCCCAGGCGGTTGTGACCCGCGGCGGTCTTTTTTTTTTTTTTTTAAAGGGGCGGAATTTTTTTTTTACATTTATTTTTTTCAGTGCTGGGGGGCGCTGCCGCCCCCCAAAATTTGCCGCCCTAGGCATCCGCTTAGGATGCCTCGTGGTAAATACAGCACTGGTGCCTATCCCATCAGACACTATGCTGACATCTTCAGGTTGTACTCAGATCGGAAGATCCGATTCAGCTACGGATGTTGCATGAATTAGCGAGAGCCGAACCTGCGGGCAAACTTTGATTGTCGTAGCAAACTGAGAAATCCAGTACTGATAGGATAGTTGGAATACTTTTCCAGCTCGTCTATCTTTCCAGCTCAGCTACTAATTCACGAATGAAATCACTCAATCAACTCTGTCTGCTTATAAAGGAACTTAATAACTTACTTATTGGTCTTGGGGTACGAGTCTTGCTTCGGGTGAAATCTGAGCTTAATCAGCAAATCCGACAAATGCGACAGTCTCTCAGTCATAAATGATAAAGAATACCCAGTATAACATATTTAGCCATTTCTTTAAAAACCTTCCTTCGTCTGACCAGCCTTGACCCAGCCACACCAGGGAGAAAACTGCACATGATATAAAAAGTACACAGTTTGTTGTATTTTGTTTGTTTGTTTGTTTGTCTGTGTGTTGAAGAAATTAAAGTGGATCCTGTCAAAACCACAACAAAACAAAAAACATACTTGGGGGCAACATGTATTTGTCATATTACTAGTATTATTATTAATTTTGAGTCTGGTGGGACCAAGCCCTCGGTCACCACTCTGTCACCAAGTATTTGTAATGGACTGCTTTGCTGTCATTCGCTTCTGGTTATGCTGTTTCTGTTTGTTTGTCATGTGCTTGTTATTCACCTCTGTTTGCCTGCACTCTCCTCCATATGACAGTTTTTAGATGTATTTTCTCCATGTTGAGGTTCTCAGTGCTGTTAATGTGAGAAGGTCAAGTGGGTGAAATTTGGCAAGAGAGGCAATTTTAAGATGAATGACTGCGGTTTTAGATCTTTATGAATCAACCCCAGTGTCTGTCACTGCAGATATAAAGGGATAGCTTCACCTACAATATCCAGAGGCATTTTAGATAGGTGCTGTATCATGTAAAGACATAGAAACAGGTCTGTCTTATCAGTTCTTCTTATCACTATCTAACAAGTAAATATTGCTGTTGTTATAGCAACAGTCCTGCCTATCTTTCTAAGCCACACCTTATTCAAATGTCACTGAATTTAGAAGCCCCGGTGGAATTATTTTCAATGTACAACTACAGGAGAATTGTACCTTGCTTTAAATTATTGTAGATATTTCACATATATTAAACACCTTCCCCAATCTCACAAAGCATCTTCCATGCTGATGTCCAGCTTGGAAAAAAGTGCATGGGAAAGTTGACATTTTCATACCTGGAAAAAAAAAAACTTATCTGTAAAATGACACATTTTTCTAGGTTTCAGTGGTGTGGCATGGCTAAGAATACAGCTGTACACTCAGAATACAAAGGCCAAGCAGTGGGTGGGGCATGGCTAAGAGTACAGCTGTACACTCAGAATCTAGGAAGGCCAAGCAGTGGGTGGGGCATGGCTGAGAGTACAGCTGTACACTCAGAATCTAGGAAGGCCAAGCAGTGGGTGGGGCATAGCTATATTATGATAAAAACAGGGCTTGCTTTACGCAACATGCCAAATGAACTAAATAAAATATTTTATTTTAAACATTGCATCCCATAAATCATTAATACCAAAGACACATAAAGCATTAATTGCAGGTGAGAAACATTTTGTGTTATCTTTTATTCTCCGTCTTTTCTCCGCAGCTCGGTACGTTTTTCCTTTGCTGATGAAATTCTCCCCCCAACGATTCAGAAGCTAATGAAAGGATACAATAAGTACCTACGCCCTTTCTTTGACAGTAAGTGCTGGGGTAACTGGTCAGTATGTATCAGCTTTAACATAATGCACAGGACGTATAAATGGCTGTGATGTGTTGGCTATATGAAGTGATATGATTTACTATGTAGCGTAATGATAATAATCCTAATTTTTCATATAGTGTTTTTAGAGCATCCTGTAATTTGTCAACAAATCACCCAATGATGATACATTTTATTATTACCTTAAAGAGCCTCGTAAGTTTTTTTATTTTTTTACTTATACTTGAAGGGAAAATATAAGCCCCTATCCCTTTATCTCCCTCTCGGCCAGTTATCCTCCTAAAAGCCATTTTATCTAGGTCTTTGTATATCATTCCCATCACCCACATTGCACATCCAGGGCTTACCCCACAAATATGCCACAGACAGTTTTTCCATAAATATGTCACAGTTTGCCCATTAGTATACCACAGTTTGCCCATTAATATGACACTGTTACTTTGCCCATTAAAATATGCCACAGTTTTTCCATGAATATGCCACAGCCAGTTTGTCCATTAATATGCCACAGTTTGTCCATGAATATGCCACAGCCAGTTTGCGCATTAAAATATGCCACAGTTTGTCCACGAATATGCCACAGCCAGTTTGCCCTTTAATATACCACAGCCAGTATGTCCATTAATATGCCACTTTTAGTTTGCCCATTAAAATATGCCTCAGTTTTCCCATTAATTTTCCACAGCTAGTTTGCCCATTAATATGCCACTGCCACCTCCTTCCCCTTTCATCTTAAAGCTATGTTTTTTTTAGTTTTATACTGCTGAACTGTTTGGGGATAACTCCATTCATGGAACCGGAGATGCATTGACCACACTGGACCACCAGGGACCTTCCTCTCAAGTCAAGACATGCTTGAAATCACGATGGCGGCGGGTGGAATATTGCATATATTTTATATTTTACATGGGAAGGACAGAGAACACCCACCCACCAATATGCCTGAACAATATTTGGGTAACAATCTTCAAACAATTTCTTCTGATCTCTACTCTTTGCTGTGGGCACCTAAGGTCAAGCCCAGGCATATAGCTGTGCCGTCCAGGGTAAACATTGGATAATAATAAATATAATAATTCTGCTTCCTCGTTACTTGGTCTCATGGCCGTCCAGTGCTTCGTACAGCATCTTCGCTTTAGTTTTTTCCGAGATGCTCCACTGCTGTGCATTTCAATGAGACACATGGCTGACAAAACAAATACGATGATTTGGAATAATCAGCATGGGATATAATACCATATTCAAAGATAATGTCCCCTGGAGAGGTCTGCGCGGTTTGTGCTAAACTATAGGAGACAGCTTGATATTTATTTCATATATTTGCTCATCTTCTATTCCCTCTGGTTTATATGTTCAAAACTGAGCTGTCAAAGCGATCCATATATATCCATGTACACGCTTATGAATTATTAATAAACGCTCAAATTAAAACAGACAGAAAACCTGATATTTATAACTCGTTTACAATAAATCAAAATGTTGTTAAATTACATTCACGATCTGTTGTGTAATACTGGAATGATTATGTGCTCGGGGTTTATCACGGTGTAATACGATTTGTAAGTAATGATTATTGAAATCTATGCCACATTAACCTGTTACTAGGATTATTTAAATCATTATTACATCGTTGATCTAATATTTCTATGCGTTTTTCCCTGAAATATTGTTACTAATAACAGAATACCAGAGTTATTGCTCATTTGGGGTATTTATATTGTTACTGTAATATAATGTGATTATTTGATACACATGTAAATATTGTTTCATTATTGAATATGTAACAATAATAGCACAGCTGCCTGGCTTATATCAGCTTATATCAGCAGTGCTATTCATTTACAGAGATAATTCTCATTATTTCCAATTTAATTGATAAGGATGTATTGACTACAGAACACAATAGGATCTATGTGTCTGTCTCCTGATCCACTGCTACAGAGTAATAACAAGGGTGAGGTGACTAAGGCACAAGCCCCCAATGGAGGGGGCATAGCACAGCCCCTCAGAACAGAGGGTGGTATATTGAGCGGTGATAGATCAGCAGCCATGCTCTCTTGATTAGTATCTGGTAGTGGTGATAGTTCATCTATGTATGGATCCACCCTGAATACCACCTATGTATGGATCCACCCTGAATACCACCTATGTATGGATCCACCCTGAATACCACCTATGTATGGATCCACTCTTTATACCACCTATGTATGGATCCACTCTTTATTCCACCTAGTGTATGGATCCACTCTTTATTCCACCTATGTATGGATCCACTCTTTATTCCACCTATGTATTGATCCACTCTTTATTCCACCTATGTATGGATCCACTCTTTATTCCACCTATGTATGGATCCACTCTTTATTCCACCTATGTATGGATCCACTCTTTATGCCACCTGTTTATGGATCCACTCTTTATTCCACCTATGTATGGATCCACTCTGTATGCCACCTATGTATGGATCCACTCTTTATTCCACCTATGTATGGATCCACTCTTTATTCCACCTATGTATGGATCCACTCTTTATTCCACCTATGTATTGATCCACTCTTTATTCCACCTATGTATGGATCCACTCTTTATTCCACCTATGTATGGATCCACTCTGTATGCCACCTATGTATGGATCCACTCTTTATTCCACCTATGTATGGATCCACTCTTTATTGCACCTATGTATGGATCCACTCTTTATACCACCTATGTATGGATCCACCCTGAATACCACCTATGTATGGATCCACCCTGAATACCACCTATGTATGGATCCACTCTTTATACCACCTATGTATGGATCCACTCTTTATTCCACCTATGTATGGATCCACTCTTTATTCCACCTATGTATGGATCCACTCTTTATGCCACCTATGTATGGATCCACTCTTTATTCCACCTATGTATGGATCCACTCTTTATACCACCTATGTATTGATCCACTCTTTATTCCACCTATGTATGGATCCACTCTTTATACCACCTATGTATGGATCCACTCTTTATTCCACCTATGTATGGATCCACTCTGTATGCCACCTATGTATGGATCCACTCTTTATTCCACCTATGTATGGATCCACTCTTTATTGCACCTATGTATGGATCCACTCTTTATACCACCTATGTATGGATCCACCCTGAATACCACCTATGTATGGATCCACCCTGAATACCACCTATGTATGGATCCACTCTTTATACCACCTATGTATGGATCCACTCTTTATTCCACCTATGTATGGATCCACTCTTTATTCCACCTATGTATGGATCCACTCTTTATGCCACCTATGTATGGATCCACTCTTTATGCCACCTGTTTATGGATCCACTCTTTATTCCACCTATGTATGGATCCACTCTGTATGCCACCTATGTATGGATCCACTCTTTATTCCACCTATGTATGGATCCACTCTTTATTCCACCTATGTATGGATCCACTCTTTATTCCACCCGTGTATGGATCCACTCTTTATGCCACCTGTTTATGGATCCACTCTTTATTCCACCTATGTATGGATCCACTCTGTATGCCATCTATGTATGGATCCACTCTTTATTCCACCTATGTATGGATCCACTCTTTATTCCACCTATGTATGGATCCACTCTTTATTCCACCCATGTATGGATCCACTCTGTATGCCACCTATGTATGGATCCACTCTTTATTCCACCTATGTATGGATCCACTCTTTATTCCACCTATGTATGGATCCACTCTTTATTCCACCTATGTATGGATCCACTCTTTATGCCACCTGTTTATGGATCCACTCTTTATTCCACCTATGTATGGATCCACTCTGTATGCCACCTATGTATGGATCCACTCTTTATTCCACCTATGTATGGATCCACTCTTTATTCCACCTATGTATGGATCCACTCTTTATTCCACCTATGTATTGATCCACTCTTTATTCCACCTATGTATGGATCCACTCTTTATTCCACCTATGTATGGATCCACTCTTTATTCCACCTATGTATGGATCCACTCTTTATTCCACCTATGTATGGATCCACTCTTTATGCCACCTGTTTATGGATCCACTCTTTATTCCACCTATGTATGGATCCACTCTGTATGCCACCTATGTATGGATCCACTCTTTATTCCACCTATGTATGGATCCACTCTTTATTCCACCTATGTATGGATCCACTCTTTATTCCACCTATGTATTGATCCACTCTTTATTCCACCTATGTATGGATCCACTCTTTATTCCACCTATGTATGGATCCACTCTTTATTCCACCTATGTATGGATCCACTCTTTATACCACCTATGTATGGATCCATTCTTTATTCCACCTATGTATGGATCCACTCTTTATTCCACCTATGTATGGATCCACTCTTTATTCCACCTATGTATGGATCCACTCTGTATTCCACCTATGTATGGATCCACTCTTTATTCCACCTGTGTATGGATCCACTCTTTATTCCACCTGTGTATGGATCCACTCTGTATTCCACCTGTGTATGGATCCACTCTTTATACCACCTATGTATGGATCCACTCTGTATGCCACCTATGTATGGATCCACTCATGTATGGGCCCCAATATAAGGTCATCCCTGACCGACACCCGCTACCTAGCATCACAAACCACAGGTAGCCATATTGGCTTCGTTGGTGGGGGTGGGGGTCAGATTAGGAATTGTTACTGCACCAAGGCACATTTTCCTGAACAGTGGGTATTTTTTTCACGGCACAAGTTATAAAATAGACATTACTGTTTATACAACAGATAGAAGATAGTTTTCAGTTAAATATTTACAGAAATAGGATCCATCCGAGCATGATAATGAAGAAAGAAATCTTGTAAATAGATATAATTCACTGCTGACATGTTCAGTGATCTGTATTACAGCTTCTGTTACATAGAGCGGCAGATTCTAATTCTACTTAATGCCCTTTCAATAACAAATGATAAAATGCCTTTAAAAGATTCATTTTAACAAACTCATAATGATAATGATTGGCCCTGTATGTAGCAGGGATACAGGGCGGTTTGATGTTTTTGTGACCTTTCCTACAAGCTGCTCTGACGGATATCATGTGGTCTTTTAACTGAGAAAAGAGCTGCGCTGATCTGACAAATACCCTGCAAAAAAAAGATATCTATTAAAATGTCTCACGCCGTCTATGATGCCCTCGATCCTCAACTTTGGTCCAGGGAAAGGAAACATCCAAAAAAAAAAAATAATCCAGCTTCTGCTATTTTTTTTGTCCATTTTATGTTTTAGACTAGTGATCCCAGGAGATTATGGGCAGGACATTATATAATAAGATGAGAATTAAGACAATGAAATTGATAGACCAAAAAATCAAATAGAAAGACATGTAACTAATTATTTGTGGTGTGTTTTATGTTTTTTTTAATACCTTTCCTGTCTTGTTGTAGACGGGCCAGTGACAGTCGGCATGAGTCTGGACATTGCCAGTATTGACACAATATCGGAGATTAACATGGTAAGTGTATGAAAAACTGGATGTGTCCCCTTCATTGTAACTTAGTAACTCGAACCTATAAAGGTTAATAAGTTAGACACTGCTATTGACCAAACAAGAGGGAAAAAAAATGTATATATATATGTCCCGCACACAAATATGGCATTCCGACGCTTTTCAGCATCTGATCCATTATACTGTATTTGGGTTGCACCAGTGTACGAGGTGCCATAAGACCCAGGAGACCTATGATTAAGAGGTTTGCCTAGCTGATAAGGCATTTATTACTGGTTCCCTGCCTCTGCTGCCACTCCAGGCTTGTGGTTTTATTTTTACTTACAGTACACTTGTCATGGACCCTTTTTTGCCCCCTTCTCCATAATCCCCCCCCCCCCCCCCTTGGATTGATGCTGCTGTCTGCCTTCAACCAAATGTTACTTTAAGAACCACTCAGAAATTTGGGACTGAAGCATACACCCCAGGCTCTTGATGTTTGTTCAGAGTCTGTCTTATACATAATTAATTTCTATCCCTCACTGTGCACCATTCGTTACAATAAACAGCAAGATGGGATTTTTGTTTTACTTCTGTTAAACGCCAACCACTTTGATCCAAATACTGTTGACTGGATGTGCAGGATCATCTTCCCCACTATATAAACCTGACCCATTGGTGAAAGTTCATACGTAGAGCCCGTCCTGTAAAGATCACTAGACATGCCAAAAAAAGTATACTTCTATGTAACACTCACAGCTTTAGTTTCCTTTGTAAATAAACATTGAATAAAATAGTCCTTCTTTTATTACATTATTATGTGTCTCCTTTAGCTGTGTCTCTGGTTTAAATATATTGTTTTATAGTGCTGTGGTGTTATTTTATAATCTATGTATCTTACATTATCAGACAGGTGGTTTTATTAAGAATGTGGGACTCCTGTAAGTGGTACAATGTCTAAAAACACTAAAATGATTTGCCAAGACAGGGAAGAAGTACTGAGGTTGTAATGTGTTTAGCCATTAAACTGTCTGACTGTTTTGGAAACTTTTTTGGTAAAAATATTCTATATTTTGCACTTTATTTCCAAGTATGTACTATTGCGGATTTAAAACAATGTAAATCCTTGTTTCAGTAAATATAAGACAGCATTGCCGTGCTAACTTGTACGTGCATGTTTGTGATATGTAGTTACATTATTCAGTTTAGAGAGAAAACTCATTGCAATGTTATTCTTTGTAGGACTATACGGCCACCATATTCCTGAGGCAGCGCTGGACTGACGAAAGACTCTGCTTTCAGGGCAATAAGAGTCTAAGTTTAGATGGGAGACTTGTAGAGCTGCTCTGGGTGCCAGACACATTTATAGTAGATTCCAAAAAGTCATTTCTTCATGATATCACTGTCGAAAATCGTCTAATAAGGATTTATCCGAATGGGACAGTACTTTATGCACTGCGGTAAGCATATTACGCTCGTGTTTATTACTTGTTTACTGAAAGTTAAATATAAATTGTGTGCTTTACAGTTACATTTTATAGCTTGGATTACATCGACTACTTGCTTTACTTAGCAATGGGAAACTCACACTTCCTGTTTCCTCCCAGTAGATCTGCAGAATTCTATCGACTTCCTGTTCTGTTCTTGCATGTGCTTGGAAGCGCTGTCAGTCATCCTGACAGATCTAGTTCCCTTCTCCTTTGTCCCAGACACCGGAGAATGCGACTTGGATTCTGGAATTTCAGTCCGGAATGTCACTGTCCTGCCGAGCTATACCTCTGTCCAAAAAGGCAGGACAAAGGTAGAGTTTAGCGTGATAGAGGCACAGCACCCACCTAATTGGGACTGTGCCATACAGAGTGTGAAAGTTGGGAGGTAAATCCAGCAGTAGTTTCAGGAGAGCACATCATTTGACACAGAGTTTTTTTTTATTTTTTAGGTAATTATATCAAAGGACTTAGAATAGATAGGAATAGATAGACAGTGTAAAAGAAGGAGGCAGAATGCTTGGCTGTATAGGGAGAGATATTAGCAGAATGCTTGGCTGCAAAGGGAGAGGTATTAGCAGAATGCTTGGCTGTATAGGGAGAGCTATTAGCAGAATGCTTGGTTGCATAGGGAGAGGTATTAGTAGAATGCTTGGCTGTATAGGGAGAGCTATTAGCAGAATGCTTGGTTGCATAAGGAGAGGTATTAGTAGAATGCTTGGTTGTATAGGGAGAGGTATTAGCAGAATGCTTGGTTGTATAGGGAGAGGTATTAGCAGAATGCTTGGCTGTATAGGGAGAGGTATTGGCAGAATGCTTGGCTGTATAGGGAGAGATATTAGCAGAATGCTTGGCTGCATATGGAGAGGTATTAGCAGAATGCTTGGCTGTATAGGGAGAGATATTAGCAGAATGCTTGGTTGCATACGGAGAGGTATAAGCAGAAAGCTTGGCTGTATAAGGAGAGATATTAGCAGAATTCTTGGCTGCATAGGGAGAGGTATTAGCAGAATGCCTGGTTGCATAGGGAGAGGTATTAGCAGAATGCTTGGCTGCATAGGGAGAGTTATTAGCAGAATGCTTGGCTGCATAGGGAGAGTTATTAGCAGAATGCTTGGTTGTATAGGGAGAGTTATTAGCAGAATGCTTGCTTGTATAGGGAGAGGTATTAGCAGAATGCTTGGTTGTATAGGGAGAGGTATTAGCAGAATGCTTGGCTGCATAGGGAGAGTTTTTAGCAGAATGCTTGGTTGTATAGGGAGAGGTATTAGCAGAATGCTTGGCTGCATAGGGAGAGTTATTAGCAGAATGCTTGGTTGTATAGGGAGAAATATTAGCAGAATGCTTGGTTGTATAGGGAGAGTTATTAGCAGAATGCTTGGTTGTATAGGGAGAGGTATTAACAGAATGCTTGGTTGTATAGGGAGAGGTATTAGTAGAATGTTTGGTTGTATAGGGAGAGGTATTAGTAGAATTCTTGGTTGTATAGGGAGAGTTATTAGCAGAATGCTTGGTTGTATAGGGAGGGGTATTAGCATAAAACATAGAATTTCCCGGACTTGTATGTGCCACATTTTAAATTTACTGAGCAATCCGTTTTTGACAACTATGAGGTTTTTTTTTCCTTCTGCTGAGATTTGACAGAACATTATCCACTAACTCAGAAATGACAGATGTAAAAATGTGTCCAAATGACTTTTACTGTGAATTCAAATGCAGCTAATAACAATAAATCACTATATAAATGTCTTTACAGAATCACTACTACCGTGGCCTGCAGCATGGATTTAACAAAATACCCCATGGATAAACAGACGTGTACCCTACAACTGGAAAGCTGTAAGAAATATTATTATCACTGGGGGTTTTTCTGTTTAACCATAATTGAGAGCAGGAATTCATATAAACTGATTTAATTCACATATTCTGATATGCTATTTTTTTTTCCAATTTTTGGAAAGCTCGTAAGGACCAATAGGGAGGTAATAAGCCTCCCAACCAGCAGAGCATCCAATCACTGTCTCTGATTTCGCGTTTCCTTCGGACTAGAAAAAGCTGACTATGGATCTGGCAGAGGGTGATATGCAGTTTCTGTGAGAGGGGCAGTCTAAAGCCATGTAGAGACTCAGAATCCTTTCATCTAATGGTCAGATTTCAGATCTACAATTCCCATTATTGGGCATGCCTCCCAAGTGCCCCCAGTTAGGAGACACAGTCACAGTTTTTGCCCCAAATCCGTCTGTCCCTCTTTCCTCCTCTGAGGTCCCTTTTCTCTAGGAACACGCTAGATGTGTTTGAGTAAATCACAGAGCTCCAAGGTAATGACATCATACAGGGGGCTATTTGATAAAAGGTGAGTTGCAGGGGAGTTGAGGTGAGATGAACATTTCATGTCACCGCTATACATTTTGGAGGTACTTGGTGCATTTCCTCATGATGAAAACTCACCAGACTTGTCCCAGCACAATGTATAGATAAACTGGAGAGAGAAAATATTCATCTAACCTCAACTCACCTTATCTCACCTCATCTCAGCTCAACTCCCCTGCAACTCACCTCAACATCCCTCACCTCACCTCCCCTGCAACTCACCTCAACATCCCTCACCTCACCTCAACTCCCCTGCAACTCACCTCAACATCCCTCACCTCACCTCCCCTGCAACTCACCTCAACATCCCTCACCTCACCTCCCCTGCAACTCACCTCAACATCCCTCACCTCACCTCCCCTGCAACTCACCTCAACATCCCTCACCTCACCTCCCCTGCAACTCACCTCAACATCCCTCACCTCACCTCCCCTGCAACTCACCTCAACATCCCTCACCTCACCTCAACTCCCCTGCAACTCACCTCAACATCCCTCACCTCACCTCAACTCCCCTGCAACTCACCTCAACATCCCTCACCTCACCTCAACTCCCCTGCAACTCACCTCAACATCCCTCACCTCACCTCAACTCCCCTGCAACTCACCTCAACATCCCTCACCTCACCTCAACTCCCCTGCAACTCACCTCAACTCCCTTCATCTCACCTCATCTCAGCTCAACTCCCCTCATCTCACCTCAACTCCGCTGCAACTCAACTCCCCTCATCTCACCTCAACTCCCCTCATCTCACCTCATCTCAGCTCAACTTCCCTCATCTCCCCTCAACTCCCCTGCAACTCAACTCCCCTCATCTCAGCTCAACTCCCCTCATCTCACCTCAACTCCGCTGCAACTCAACTCCCCTCATCTCACCTCAACTCCCCTCATCTCACCTCATCTCAGCTCAACTTCCCTCATCTCCCCTCAACTCCCCTGCAACTCAACTCCCCTCATCTCACCTCATCTCAGCTCAACTTCCCTCATCTCACCTCAACTCTGCTGCAGCTCACCTCATGTCACCTGCAACTCACCTCAACTCCCCTGCAACTCAACTCCCCTCATCTCACCTCATCTCAGCTCAACTTCCCTCATCTCACCTCAACTCTGCTGCAGCTCACCTCATGTCACCTGCAACTCACCTCAACTCCACTCATCTCACCTCAACTCCCTTCATCTCACCTCATCTCAGCTCAACTTCCCTCATCTCACCTCAACTCTGCCGCAGCTCACCTCATGTCACCTGCAACTCACCTCAACTCCACTCATCTCACCTCAACTCCCTTGCAACTCACCTCAACTCCCCTCATCTCACCTCAGCTCACCTTATCTCACCTCAACTCACCTCGTCTCCCCTCATCTCACCTCAACTCACCTTATCACCCCTCAACTCCCCTCATCTCACCTCAACTCCCCTGCAACTCACCTCAACTCCCCTCATCTCACCTCATCTCAGCTCAACTTCCCACATCTCACCTTAACTCCGCTGCTGCTCACCTCATGTCACCTGCAACTCACCTCAACTCCCCTCATCTCACCTCAACTCCGCTGCAGCTCACCTATTGTCACCTGCAACTCACCTCAACTCCCCTGCAACTCACCTCAACCCTCCTTTATCTCACCTCATCTCACCTCAAGTCCCCTCATCTCACCTCAGGTACCCTCTTCTCACCTCAACTCCCTGCAACTCACCTCAACCCTCCTTTATCTCACCTCATCTCACCTCAAGTCCCCTCATCTCACCTCAGGTACCCTCATCTCACCTCAACTCCCCTGCAACTCACTTTTTACTAAACAACCCCCAGTGTGTTTAAATTGCAGTAAATGTGTTTATATTTCATTTTTTTTTTTCCAAAACTTAAGTCTCCCTTTTTTGCCATTTGAAATCTTGGGAGGGATTTGATTCTCTTGGAGATAAATAATCCCTAACTTACAAAATCTCCCGGTCAGTAAATTGGAACAAATAAATAAACAAACATACAAAAAAAAAATGATTATGCCACTGATCTGAATAATCATCCAACACTGCACTTAAAGGCAAAAAAGCACAAAACATTTTATTCACGACAGATTACATCCCCTATTTTCTGCTTGATAAATCTTGTCCAATATGTATGAGAGCATGCACTTACTGAACTGACCTGCAGGGATCTCTAGTTCATTTATGAAGGAATTCAATGTTGATGCACTAATTGGTGATAATGGTACAACAAACATTATTTAACCCTTTAAACAGCAGCAGAGCCAGCGGCGCAGTACAGGAGCTTTCCTCACTGGCACTTGGTGAATGTAAAGGGGTCATTTTCCAAGGAAAACTTTTATTTTGACTGTGGAAAAAAAAAACATAACTTTTCACCCTAGAAGAAAAAAAAAAGCACAGTGTATAACTGTGAGAGCCTTTATTACTTTCTTATTGTGAAAGGTTTAAATAATGATATATACATTGTATTTATATGAACAATAAATTGTGTATATATATATATATATATATATATATATATATATATATATATATATTGCAAATTCTCCCTCGTTGTATTAACCTCTACCACTTCTGCTGGAAGGCTCTCTGATGCATAGACCACCTTCTCACTAAAATAATATATTGTAATGGTACTTTTGAAGTATAACTTTACTGAGAGGGTAGTGGATGTATGGAATAGTCTTCCAGTAGAAGTGGTAGAGGTTAATACAGTGAAGGAGTTTAAGCATGCGTGGGATAGGTATAAGGCTATCCTAGATATAAGATAAGGACAGGGACTAATGAACGTATTACTTTACTGAGTGGGTAGTGGATGCATGGAATAGTCTTCCAGTAGAAGTGGTAGAGGTTAATACAGTGAAGGAGTTTAAGCATGCGTGGGATAGGTATAAGGCTATCCTAGATATAAGATAAGGACAGGGACTAATGAACGTATTACTTTACTGAGAGGGTAGTGGATGCATGGAATAGTCTTCCAGTAGAAGTGGTAGAGGTTAATACAGTGAAGGAGTTTAAGCATGCGTGGGATAGGTATAAGGCTATCCTAGATATAAGATAAGGCCAGGGAATAATGAAAGTATTACTTTACTGAGAGGGTAGTGGATGCATGGAATAGCCTTCCAGTAGAAGTGGTAGAGGTAAATACAGTGAAGGAGTTTAAGTATGTGTGGGATAGACACAAGGCTATCCTAGATATAAGATAAGGCCAGGGACTAATGAAAGTATTACTTTACTGAGAGGGTAGTGGATGTATGGAATAGTCTTCCAGTAGTAGTGGTAGAGGTAAATACAGTGAAGGAGTGTAAGCATGAGTGGGATAGGTATAAGGCTATCCTAGATATAAGATAAGGCCAGGGACTAATGAAAGTATTACTTTACTGAGAGGGTAGTGGATGTATGGAATAGTCTTCCAGTAGTAGTGGTAGAGGTAAATACAGTGAAGGAGTGTAAGCATGAGTGGGATAGGTATAAGGCTATCCTAGATATAAGATAAGGTCAGGGACTAATGCAAGTATTATGATTTTTTTTTTTTTTTTTTTAATTATTTTAAATTTGGGCAGACTAGATGGGCTGAATGGTGATTTTCTGCCAACACATTCTGAGCATCTCTGGCTTTCTAATTTAAGACCTTGCCCTCTTGTACGGTTAGCTCCCCTCTCATCCATTAACATACTCATTCTCCATATTTAAATATTCCTACCATATCCCCTCTCTCTTCTTTCCTCCGAGCAGTACATTTACAGACCCTTTGGCCCAGAATCATTCTCTCTACCTAACTCTCCAATACATTAAAGTGTCAGTTACTCACTTATAAAACTTTAATGTTTTTAGAAGCAAATGAGAGCCACGGGTGCTATAAAAAAAACAATATGTATCTTTACAGATGAAGCTAATCTGGCTGAGGTATGCCCCCCATGGACACAAACCACTAGTGCAGAGATAGACCCTCCTTCACACATGTAATCACTAGAGGGGATCTAGCAGTGAGTACCATATAAGCCTGCATGCCTCACAATGTAGCACAGAGCCCGCCTCTTGTATACTCCCTCTCACTGATGTCACTGAATTTAGGGGGCCCGATCAAATTATTTTAAATATGAGACCACAAGAGACTGGTAAAAAAAAAAAAAATGTAAAAATAAGTTTACTTATTTAACATATACCAAATTCATTATAACATGCTTATGTAGAACTGTCCTTTAAAAACAGGTTATTGTTCCTGCTGTCTGTGGAGTCTGCTGCATTCAGCACTGGGTTTGGCTTTTGTAGTTGTTTGTGTCATTGAGCTATCCATTTACCATCGTATCCCACTTGTTGTACCTCCAGGGGGCTATAACATCAACGATGTCATGTTTTACTGGACCAGAGGGAATGATTCAGTTCGCGGGCTCAATACGTTACGCCTGGCGCAGTACACGGTGGAAGATCATTACACATCAGTGTCCGAAGCCGTGTATGAAACAGGTATTTTGTGCAGTGCAAATTCCCGTTTATTTATCTAGTAAGAATGTCATAAAATTACAGTAAATTATATTCAGTGAGTTCTGCTATTTTTTCCCTGAGTTCTGTTATTGTTTCAGTGAGTTCTGTTATTGTTTTAGTGAGTTCTGTTATTATTTTAGTGAGTTCTGTTATTGTTTTAGTGAGTTCTGTTATTGTTCCAGTGAGTTCTGTTATTATTTCAGTGAGTTCTGTTATTATCTCAGTGAGTTCTGTTATTGTTTTAGTGAGTTCTGTTATTATTTCAGTGAGTTCTGTTATTGTTTTAGTGAGTTCTGTTATTGTTCCAGTGAGTTCTGTTATTATTTCAGTGAGTTCTGTTATTGTTTCAGTGAGTTCTGTTATTGTTTTAGTGAGTTCTGTTATTATTTCAGTGAGTTCTGTTATTGTTTTAGTGAGTTCTGTTATTGTTCCAGTGAGTTCTGTTATTATTTCAGTGAGTTCTGTTATTATCTCAGTGAGTTCTGTTATTGTTTTAGTGAGTTCTGTTATTGTTTTAGTGAGTTCTGTTATTGTTCCAGTGAGTTCTGTTATTATTTCAGTGAGTTCTGTTATTGTTTTAGTGAGTTCTGTTATTGTTTTAGTGAGTTCTGTTATTGTTTTAGTGAGTTCTGTTATTATTTCAGTGAGTTCTGTTATTGTTTTAGTGAGTTCTGTTATTGTTCCAGTGAGTTCTGTTATTATTTCAGTGAGTTCTGTTATTGTTTTAGTGAGTTCTGTTATTGTTTTAGTGAGTTCTGTTATTATTTCAGTGAGTTCTGTTATTGTTTCAGTGAGTTCTGTTATTATTTCAGTGAGTTCTGTTATTGTTTCAGTGAGTTCTGTTATTATTTCAGTGAGTTCTGTTATTGTTTCAGTGAGTTCTGTTATTGTTTCACTGAGTTCTGTTATTGTTTCACTGAGTTCTGTTATTGTTTCAGTGAGTTCTGTTATTGTTTCACTGAGTTCTGTTATTGTTTCACTGAGTTCTGTTATTGTTTCAGTGAGTTCTGTTATTGTTTCACTGAGTTCTGTTATTGTTTCAGTGAGTTCTGTTATTGTTTCAGTGAGTTCTGTTTTTGTTTTAGTGAGTTCTGTTATTGTTCCAGTGAGTTCTGTTATTATTTCAGTGAGTTCTGTTATTGTTTTAGTGAGTTCTGTTATTGTTTTAGTGAGTTCTGTTATTATTTCAGTGAGTTCTGTTATTGTTTCAGTGAGTTCTGTTATTATTTCAGTGAGTTCTGTTATTGTTTCAGTGAGTTCTGTTATTATTTCAGTGAGTTCTGTTATTGTTTTAGTGAGTTCTGTTATTGTTTCAGTGAGTTCTGTTATTATTTCAGTGAGTTCTGTTATTGTTTCAGTGAGTTCTGTTATTGTTTCACTGAGTTCTGTTATTGTTTCAGTGAGTTCTGTTATTGTTTCAGTGAGTTCTGTTTTTGTTTCAGTGAGTTCATGTTATTGTTTTAGTGAGTTCTGTTATTGTTTTAGTGAGTTCTGTTATTATTTCAGTGAGTTCTGTTATTATTTCAGTGAGTTCTGTTATTGTTTCAGTGAGTTCTGTTATTGTTTCACTGAGTTCTGTTATTGTTTCAGTGAGTTCTGTTATTGTTTCAGTGAGTTCTGTTTTTGTTTCAGTGAGTTCATGTTATTGTTTTAGTGAGTTCTGTTATTGTTTCAGTGAGTTCATGTTATTGTTTTAGTGAGTTCTGTTATTGTTTCAGTGAGTTCATGTTATTGTTTTAGTGAGTTCTGTTATTGTTTCAGTGAGTTCATGTTATTGTTTCAGTGAGTTCTGTTATTGTTTTAGTAAGTTCTGTTATTGTTTCACTGAGTTCTGTTATTGTTTTGCCCATTAATAAACCATTGTTTTTCCATTAATTTGTCACATTCAATTTGTTCATTCATTTGCCACAGCTTGCCAATTATGATGCCACTGTTGACCATGAATATGCCACATCCAGCTTTCCCATGAATATGCCATAGCCAGTTTTCCCATTAATATGCCACTGTTTGCCCATTAATATGCCAAGACCAGTCTGCCCATTTATATGCCACTGTTTACCCATTAATATGCAACAGTCAGTTTGTTGATTAGTATACCACTGTTTTCTTATTAATTTGCCACAGCCATTCTTTCCATTAATATACCACAGTGTTACCATCAATATGCAGCCAGTTTGTTCATTAGTTTGCCACAGCTTGACCATTATTATGCCACTGTTGTCCATGAATATGCCACAGCCAGCTTGCCCATGAATATGCCATAGCCAGTATGCCCACAATATGCCACTCTTTGCCCATTAATATGTCAAGGCCAGTTTGCCCATAAATATGCCACTGTTTATCCATTACTTATGCAACAGCCAGTTTGTTCATTAGTATGCCACTGTTTTCTTATTAATTTGCAACAGCCAGCATGCCCATTAATATGCCCCTCTTTGCCCATTAATATACCACTGTTTTCCCATTATTTGCCACAGCCAGTGTGCCCATTAATATGCCACAGCCAATATGCCCATTAATATTCCACAGTCAGTATGCCAATGCCATTCTTATCCATTAAAATGCCACAGCCAGTATGCCTATTAGTATTCCACAACCAGTATGCCCATTAACATGCCACTCTATGCCCATTAAAATGCCCCAGCCAGTGTGCCACATACAATGCCCTAGCCAGTATGCCCATTAATATGCCACAGTAGGTTTGCACATTTTTATGCCACAGCCGGTATGCCCCCTGATGGTGGCCCTGATAGAGTGATATCTATATCCTGCATTACTTGTATCAACTGGAGCAAGTGAGGCAGTCGCAGACTCAGTCACAGGGAGAATACAAGCTCTCTGCTCTGCATTACAGGAAAGTACACAATGTGCTGCCCTCTGTCAGGAAACATACACAGTACAGATCATGTCTTTCTGCTCCCTCAGCTTATAATGATGGAGGAGAAGGAACTGACTAACAGGATGGAGGTTATTCAAATTGTGTAAGAAATGGAAAGGATAGGTAGATATCTTTCTATTGAATTATGTTATGGGTCTACTCAATAAAGAGAGCATTTTCCCCCAATGTAGTTGAATGGGAAAATGTTCCAACTCGACTACTTAAAGGGACTGTCTGGTACCCAAAATGTATCTTCCAAATGTTAATGCGTATTAAAGTACATTCAAACTACTTTACAATGCATGTTTTACATTTTGCATTGCTTAAAATATGAAAATCTTACTGTTAGAATAATTTGTGAAATAATAGCAGTATGGTAGAAACCAAGAATACCCACACTAGCTTAGTTAAAGTCACTTCCTCTTTTTTATGCTGCAGGAACCAATGCGAATAATGCAATTTAAATGAATGTAATATCCTGTTTCTCTAGTGATGTCATCAGACAATATGTTAAAGTGCTACGCGATCCTATGTGGGAAAGAGCAATGTCACTTAGAGTCCACACAATGAATTATATTCCAGCAGCACAGGAAGTGACTAAATTAAACAAAACATTATATCCTCGGTGTCTATATAATCAGTGTTGCCACACATGCAGTGAAGATGCCGAGTAATCACTGAGGAGGGTTTAAATCAAATATTAAAAAACGTGATTTATGCAGAATACCTGCATCAAATCACACTGGAAATAAATCTGTGCATTATACAGACAGTAATCTTCATCTTGCACCAAAGTGAGTTTTGAGACTAGACAGTCCCTTTAACCCCTTAGTGACATCACCTTTTGACCTTGTCTTTCCCTTGGTGACATGGGCTGTTTTGACATTTCTGGGGTGTTTGTGTTTAGCTGTAATTTTCTTCTCTCTCACATACTGTACCCACACAAATAATTTATAGTTTTTATCGCCATAAGAAGAGATTTTGTTAGATACCATTATGTTCATCATAATTTACTACAAAAAATATCCTAAAATAACGGAAAAAACAAAACAAAACATCTTTTTGCTTTTTTTCCAGGACGCTATCCAAAGTTAGTGTTTCACTTTGATCTGAAAAGAAATATACTATATTTCATTCTGGAAACATATGTACCATCCATCCTGCTGGTCATACTCTCCTGGGTTTCCTTTTGGATCAGTCAGTCATCTGTACCCGCTAGAATATGCATAGGTAATGTATCTATCGGTAATCAGAAAGCGTAGAGATCTCACATCTGTTATCAGCTGATTATTTCTGCAATCTACATTGACAAAAAAAAGAGAACTAAAATCTTAAAGAGGGAACAAAGGCGAACATTCTTTTTTTTTTAATTAAAAGTCCACTTTATGATAAGTAAAATGCATTATGAATTTTATTTTGATCACTTATGCCTGCTGTGTTATTAAACCTTTACTGAAGGAACACCAGAGAAGATCACAGTACTTGTCATGTCAGTGACCTCTGAATGTGTCAAAATTCACAACTTCAGCTGGAGGAACATTTGCACCTTAAAGGATGCACTGTATAGCCCTGGGTCGGGGGAGTTGGGGGAGAAGGACTGGTATAGACCTTTGATATGCAAATATATCTATGAGCTGAAATTATAATGAGTCTGTGGGGTAATGTGGATATCCTTCCTAGCAAGCAATACTTTTTAAATTGGAAGCCAATAAAAGGTAAGTTCTTAATATCCTTTAAAATTCAAAAAACTATTTATTTATCTTAAAGTGGCCCTTTTATTTAGAAAGTTACATCACTTTTTTACTTAACTCCTACTGTAAAAGTCAGTTGTAATGTAATGTGAACAGTGATTATATGAAGAAGCATACTTACAGTTGTATAAATATGTTAGGAAATGTATGATATTGCTCGTACAGCTCCTTAAATTGGAAACATTATTTAAATGGATTTAGAGTCGCTGACCAGACAATCCACAGATTGATATTTAGTAATGGCAGCCGCCTGACTGTTATAACATGTAGACTTCCTCCAGCAATAAAAGTATGTGTAGAAAAATCCCATAACTTTTTCATAATGATTATATAACTTTATTAAGTAGGCGCTAAAATACCTGCTGAATCTAACAAGCATTATAGTCTCTTTAAATGTAACAGTTTATTTCCCACCAGCTCATTTAATGAGTGGTTGGCAGTTCAATTTAAATATTGCGTGGATTTTATAGATCTTGTACTAATGAGCTATAATATCTTTTTTTTTAACGACCTTTTCTTGGTAGCAGTATTGATGGTCTGTAGTGCAGTGTTGCTATATTTTTGCTATTTTCCTATGACATCACCAGCTATTTCCCATAATGCATGATGATAAACGGCTAGCTAGGTGCCAGAACAATCGCTGGTATAGAATAGGCATCTATCTCAAATCATTGCTGCTAACCTAAGCTTATATTCCAATAAAAAGAACCTGTACATAATATGTAGAATAAGGCATTTTACATAGATGGAGCTGTGTACATGCATGTCCCATACACAGATAGAGCTGATAAGTATAAGTTATAGCTCATATGTTAAAAATATAAAATCGGCAATACCAAATAATATGTAAAATACAGTAATCTTAACAGTAGAAAGAAACTTAAGATATGAACTATCCATAAATAAAGACATGGGTAATACAGAGTATTAAAACTATTCAACTTGTTATTAAATCCCAAGAAATGTTTTTCATGTATTTAAAGGTTCTTTTTCTGAAGCGGCTCCACTTTTTAATTTAGTGTTAAGCTAGTGACCTCGTGCGTTTCACCTCAACGGCTTTCTCGGGGGTCTCAGGAGTACAGCAGGGAAAACATTCTTTTTATTCAAGTAAGTATGTACAAAGAGAGATATATATTCAGTGGTGGATATTATAATTCACAAAGAGGTAGAGTAAGTGGTAGCAGGACCCTTGCTACCATCGGGTCTTAACACATGGAACACGGTCAGCTCAGTGTCAAAACCCTTGGCATGGATGGGCAAAGTGTCCATCCAAGGAGACTAGTCTCTGCATGAAGGACCTTTGAAGGTCAATAGAACATCATTAAATTGTCTATCTCAAAGGCCAGTAAAATGAACAACGTTGCGTCTATCTAAATTTACGGCATGTTATTTCCTTGATACTGAGGCAGAAAGCTTGGACCTAGTAATGATAATGGCATCTAATAAAGGTTTATTACAATGTTTTTTTTCCGTAGGTGTGACTACGGTACTGACCATGACGACTCTCATGATGGGAGCGCGGACATCCCTGCCCAACGCCAACTGCTTTATAAAAGCCATAGACGTTTACCTGGGTATCTGCTTTAGCTTTATATTCGGGGCTCTGTTGGAGTACGCCATCGCACATTTCTGCACTTTTCATCGACTGGATCAAAAGAATTTGGAAAAGGTGAGCAAGGAACAAATGTAACTTACCTTGTGCAGGGGGCAAACCTGACGAGTTCATCCAGAGTTTCTGATGTGTCCGTAAGCAGTCCGATATAAATCTTACTAAAGCGGGGAGTTCAGATGCTAGCATGTCAACAATTATCTTCTGATTTTATAAAGTCAAAACAGAAACATCATCAATATATTTTGAACGTCTGTAGGAAAGAACTACAGAGGTCAAGATCAGAGACAGCATGGGTTTACTTCAGGGAGATCATGCCAAACTAATCTTATTGATTTTTTTGATTGGGTAACTAAAATAATAGATCAGGGTGGTGCAGTAGACATTGCTTACCTAGATTTCAGTAAGGCTTTTGACACTGTCGCACATAGAAGGCTTATCAATAAACTGAAATCTTTGAGTTTGGATTTCAATATTGTTGAATGGATTAGACAATGGCTGAGTGACAGGCAACAGAGGGTTGTAGTCAATGGGGTATATTCGATGCAAGGTCTTGTTACTAGTGGGGTACCTCAGGGATCTGTTCTTGGACCCATTCTCTTTAATATTTTTATTAGCGATATTGCAGAAGGTCTTGTTGGTAAAGTATGTCTTTTTGCTGATGATACAAAGATTTGCAGCAGGGTTGATATTCATGGAGGGATAAGCCAAATGGCAAATGATTTAGCTAAACTAGAAAAATGGTCAGAGCAGTGGCAACTGGCATTTAATGTGGACAAGTGCAAGATTATGCACCTTGGGCGTAAAAACCCAAAAGCAGAATATAGACTATTTGGTACAGTCCTAACCTCAACATCTGAGGAAAGGGATTTAGGAGTAATAATTTCAGAGGACTTGAAGGTAGGTAGGCAATGCAATAGAGCAGCAGGAAATGCTAGCAGAATGCTTGGTTGCATAGGGAGAGGTATTAGCAGTAGGAAGAGGGAAGTGCTCATGCCATTGTACAGAGCACTGGTGAGACCTCACTTGGAGTATTGTACGCAGTACTGGAGACCTTATCTCCAGAAGGATATTGATACTTTGGAGAGAGTTCAGAGAAGGGCTACTAAACTGGTTCATGGCTTGAAGGATAAAACTTACCAGGAAAGGTTAAAGCATCTTAACATGTATAGCTTGGAGGAAAGACGTAACAGGGGGGATATGATAGAAACATTTAAATACATAAAGGGAATCAACACAGTAAAGGAAGAGAGTATATTTAAAAGAAGAAAAACTACCACAACTAGAGGACATAGTCTTAAATTAGAGGGGCAACGATTTAAAAGTAATATCAGGAAGTATTACTTTACTGAGAGGGTAGTGGATGTATGGAATAGCCTGCCAGCAGAAGTGGTAGAGGTAAACACAGTCAAGGATTTTAAGCATGCGTGGGATAGACACAAGGCTATCCAAGCTATAAGACCGGGAACGGGGGACTAATAAAAGTACTCAAAAAAAAAATAAAAAAATTGGGCAGACTAGATGGACCGAATGGTTCTTATCTGCCGACACATTCTATGTTTCTATGTTTCTATGTTAGAACCTCTCTACTCAATAGGATCTAGGCAAGTGAGGATCAGAAAAATTGGATACCATTACTGTTGACATCCTGATACAGGGTCCCTGCATGAGGTGCGGGTGCTTGACTAGACAAGGTTTACACTATGTGATTTATTCATGAATAAGAGAATTGCAGGTGGGTCTAGGACTCTTCTTCGCCGCATCTTCATCGCTGACAGTTCAGCGCGGCAGTTAGAACGCAGAACTGTCAGCAATGAAGTATAACGCGGCCGTTTCATCGCGGCTGCAGCTATGTAAGAGCTGACAGTTCAGCGCTGAACTGTCAGCTCTTACAAATCTAAAAGTAAAACTAAAATACCCCCCCCTAATAAATGATTCCCCCCCCAATAGTAACACTAAACACTAAACCCCAATACTAACACTAAAATTAACCCCAATACTAAAATGAACCCCCTAAACCCTAATACTAACCCCCGACCCCTAATACTAAAGTTAACCCCCTAATACTAACCCTAATACTAACCCTAATACTAACCCCTGACCCATAATACTAAAGTTAACCCCCTAAACCCTAATACTAACCCTAATACTAACCCTAATACTAACCCCCGACCCCTAATACTAAAGTTAACCCCCTAAACCCTAACACTAACCCTAATACTAACCCCCGACCCCTAATACTAAAGTTAACCCCCTAAACCCTAATACTAACCCTAATACTAACCCTAATACTAACCCACGACCCCTTATACTAAAGTTAACCCCCTAAACCCTAATACTAACCCTAATACTAACCCTAATACTAACCCCCGACCCCTAATACTAAAATTAACCCCCTAAACCCTACTACTAACCCTAATACTAACCCCCGACCCCTAATAGTAAAATTAACCCCGAACACTAAACACTAAACCTAATTCTTACTCCCTAACAAACTAAAATCGGTAAAATACTTACCTTTAGCGATGAAATGTCCCGCAATGAAATTACCAGCGACGATCTGTCTTGTGCTGCAGAGTCGGCGGTGAAGCGGCTGCGCGGAAGCAGCCGCGATGAAGTGTCCCATCCCCTTGCAGGTGACTGTTAGGGAATTTCAAACTTAAGCCCAAAGCAGCAGAGTTGGAAACAATTCATCTGTATTGGAGAACTTTTCCAATTCGGCAATTATGGCCTTAAGTTTGAAACTTCCTTGTCAGTTCCCTGCAATGTCTTGTTTCCTGAATGAAGCCCATTGTGCGTGTCAATGACAAAGCCCTAATAATTCTGGGATGGGCCTTGATATTTAATATTAGGAAGCATGAAATTGGCACGCGGTGGATGCAAAGACCTTGACGGGTTTTTAGAGACAATAATGGCAAATTGTCCTTGGCAAATTCCGTGAAGGTCAATAGAATGTTCCATCGCCAGGAACAATGTTGGCGCCTGTCTGTGGTTAGAACGTGGAAGCCTCCACTTCCTTTTACACTCTGTCCCTGACTGTCTTCTAATGTACCGTTTCTTCTACCAGGAGATGATGGACAACGATGACATGGACATGAACGGCTCCATTGCTGCTGTGTCCGGAGAAGGAAGAAACTCGAACAAAGTCATTAGCACCGGAACAAAACAGTCAGAAAAGAGCATCCGGCCTTGGATGAAAGCCCTGAAGAGGCTGCTCTGCATATTTTATTGCTTCCAAGTGGAAAACCCACATCACATAGATAATTATTCCAGACTGTCTTTCCCCTTATCCTTCATGGTTGTAAACGTCCTGTACTGGGTATACTATCTGTATTTTTAAATCACTAATATTCAGTAACTTGGTCTGTTTATGAACGATAAAGTAACCATGGAAAACAGACCCTTACTGGAAATTAAAATAATTATCTATTTTTGTTGTCATCGCTTGCGTCTAGCTAGATTAAAACCTACTGTACTTTATTCTAAAATATCTAAATAAGAGGAAACTCGATGATCGTACTTTTTCTGTACATATTAAAAAAACATATTTATTTTTCTCTAGCGCAAGAATATAATTTTTAGTTTGTGTCAGAGAGGCATGAAATGATATCTGTTTGATTAATGTTTCTGCGTCCAATAAAATACTGTTTAGTACAAAGTCAATGATTGAATACAGGAAGAATGGGACCGAAAAACATACCCAATAGATAAATGTACATTCATAAACTGAGCATACATATGTAAAAGTGATTTTAAACATCGCTGAACCATTAAAAAGATTATAATTAATGACTGATGAATTTGTTACATTATAAAGATTGGCATTATTGTACACAATACAAAATGTAGTCAGTGCATATATCAAATGAACTGTTTGGTGCCCAAAATACATCTTCTAAATGTTAATGCATATTAATGTGCTTTCAAAGTACTTTAAAATGCATGTTTTACATTTTGCATTGCTTAAAATATAAAATGCTAGATGAAATTGTAAAATTACAACAGTTTGTAAGAAACTAGGATTGCCCACACTAGCTTTCCTTTCTTCTTTTTTTACTGCACCAACAAGAATAATTTCATTCAAATGAATGGAATTTCCTGTCTCTATAGTGATGTCATCAGACAATGTGTCGCACTTTTAGGAGATCCTACTGTGTACAAGAGCAAGGTCACTTAGGGTACGCATAATGTATTACATTGCAAATGCACAGGTAGTGACTAAATGAAACAAAACTTTATCTGCTCAGTGTCTATATAATCAGTGCTGCCACACCTGTAGTAAACATGCAGAGTAATCACTGGGGGAAGGTTTGAGTCAAGTATAAAAAATGTGATTTATGCAGAATGCCTGCATCAAATCACACAGAGGGGGGGGGGGGGGGGGGGGGGGAGCCTGTGCACAATACAAGCAGTGATCTTCATCTTGCACCAGAGTGAGTTTGGGGGCTAGACTGCCCATTTAAGAGAAAAATGCATTTTAAATGGGCCTGTGATGGCTTGATAGGTAAATTAACTACTTTCAATGGTATATGTGTAATTTGCACATCAAGTTACAGGTGATGTCATATACAGGGGACACCACAGACCAATTTAAAATGCATCTGTCTCTTAATTTATGGATTGGTTCAATTCTGTGACACAATGTAACACTGTTTACAATTCAGTTGTTTACATTATAAAGGAATGATAGAAGTCACATAGACAGACCTTCCCTGTGACTCTAACAAAGCGTTTTATTCATAGAGAGAATTGCAAGGAATTGAGAAGGGAATTTCAGACCAATGTAGCCGCGTTGACACAATCCTCCAATGCAGCTGAATGCGATGCTTTTTCCAATTTTTCTACTTTGGCTCTATGTTGGAAATTCCCATCTCATTTCCCTGCAATTCAATATTTCATGAATATAAACCCTTTATTTTGTAATAATTTCCATGTAAGGATGTCAGTTATTTCTGGTTCAGAAAGCTCACGGACTAGATTACAGAATGGTCATCGCATAGTCACCTGGAGATGGAGCAGATCCTACAGAGGGCTTATGGCTTCCTCTCAAGTCCCCAATCCAGAGTACTGTCAAGTCCACAGTCCATATCCTCAACTTGTTACCATCTTGGACATCATCAGACATTCAGGTCACCGGCAACAACATTATCATCATCATGGGAGGAAGACTGGGCATGGGCTACAGAAGCCAGTGACTAAAAGTGACATGTAACACTGTTACAACTAATTGGTTAATATGTCAATGAACTGAGTTAATCAAAGTCAACCCGCCGAGGAGAATTTCCTAAATTTGCAACAGCAGCAGTCTACTGGTCCGCCAAGTGTTCCCTAAAATATCTGGTGATATTAAATAAATTGGACTGATCAGCAGCCCAGTACGGATGTACTCAGTATACTGAAATTCAAACAGTAAATCTTAGTGAACAGTAAAACTTAGTGAACAGTAAAACTTAGTGAACAGTAAATCTTAGTGAACAGTAAAGCTCAGTGAACAGTAAAGCTTAGTGAACGGTAAATCTTAGTAAACAGAAAAACGTAGTGAATAGTAAAGCTTAGTAAACAGTAAATCTTAGTAAACAGTAAAGCTGAGTGAACAGTAAATCTTAGTGAACAGTAAAGCTTAGTGAACAGTAAATATTAGTGAACAGTAAAGCTTAGTGAACAGTAAATCTTAGTAAACAGTAAAGCTGAGTGAACAGTAAATCTTGGTGAACAGTAAAACTTAATGAACAGTAAATATTAGTGAACAGTGAAGCTTAGTGAACAGTAAATCTTAGTGAACAGTAAAGCTCATTGAACAGTAAATCTTAGTGAACAGTAAATCTTAGTGCACAGTAAATCTTGGTGAACAGTAAAGCTTAGTGAAGAGTAAATCTTAGTGAACAGTAAAGCTTAGTGAACAGTAAAGCTCAGTGAACAGTAAAGCTTAGTGAACAGTAAAGCTTAGTGAACAGTAAATCTTAGTGAACAGTAAATCTTAGTGAAAAGTAAATCTTAGCAAAAGTTAAAATTTCAACTCCTCAAAGATACCCTAAACATAGGGTTATATACCTGAGATTTTGATCTATATTTTCACATGCATCGTAAGAAATTAGCAGCTCTTATTAATGTTTTTACATATATGATGTTTACAAATGAGTGAGTATCGAATTTATCAGCAGGGTCAACCAATGAAATACCTTGCCCCTCGCATAGCGGTGGGCCAACTCACCCACTGGAGACAGTTTAACCCCTAGATGCCATTGTCTCTGCCAACAGGATTTGAATTGGGTGGCATATGATTGCTGGGATTCATTATAATAGCAGTCAAATATCCCTAGTTAAAATGCATATATACATCGTTTTGGCAGAATGGGCTAATTAGTATGGTTGGAATATTTTTCAATTATAGAACACATGTAAAAAGAGCGATTGTTTAAAAAACTGACTATTAAAAAAAACACTTTTTATAACTTTGACCTGAAAAACACTTTACGCAATTACAAACAGTAAAAAGACCCCATTTAAATAGTTTCTAAATGTTATCCTCAGTTTAGAAATATGCCTGTTTACATGTTTTCCTACAGTTTATTGCAAGTTATAGGGCAATAACAGACAGTAATATTTTTGTTTCCTAACCAATGTCTCCAGGTAACCTTTTGTACCCAACCATAATCATCAACTGTAACACTAACCCTATCCCTAATTATAACGCTAACTCATCTGTAACCTTAAGTGGCCCTCTAACCCTAACTATAACCCTTGATCTAAGGCTAATAGATCTTTTTTTTTCTTTTAATGCAATGTTGCTGACTGCATCTACGGCAGTCAAGCAACAGGGTGATGGAAGCGATTTCTGATCACATCTGATGCACTTGCTGGATACAGGCCTTGCGCCATAATGGAGGAGCATGCTGCTTTCCAATATGGCACCCATTGCGTGGCTGATTGTAGTGCCCATCATTATGTTGCATGATGCCTCAATGCTGGGTTTCACTGCAGGATATACCAGGTAATTAAATGTCCACTAAATGACCCATTCTGTGTGATGTACCTGGTATATCCATGGTCGCGAAGGAGTAAAAACAAATGCATTGAACATAAAATCAGTTAGAAGGCATTACTCAGGGGGTGGACTCTCCCCTTCCGCAGCAGTTTTCATACTAATAAAGTGATGTCATGAGCTATTACTCTGCAATCAGATTCTCACTGCTGAATTCAGCTGTTTCAAGTGCTTGGAATGTTAAGGTACAAAGTCTCAACCATCTGTGTGTGCTGTGATCTAGCACAAGAGGGAGGGGTCTGGAGAGATAGACTGGACTGTTTCCATAGCAACAGTGATATGTGCATTTTATATATATGAAGCAAATCTACAACATACAGAAGGTGGGGGGGACGACATTCTATGTTTTTGGGTGTAAAATTATTTTATTATCTTTTTTATTTCCTTATATTGCTTACTTCTGAGTACATAGGCGCCTCATTTGGTAGCCTTTCATAGAAGCACTGCCCCCCCCCCTTTTTTTTTAAATAAACCTAAAAACCAAACATCAACATGAATATTAAACAAATTAGCATGTATTTATTTATTTTTTTACACATTTTTTTTTATACAGGTTAGTCATTACCAGATTTATCAAACTTAGTCATCCCCTGTTTAAATACATCTAAAAATAAACATGAACAGAAATTGGCTCATAATGTTCTTGAAATGCCTTCTCTTGGTCCTGTTGTGTATTTTAGTTTCTGCAGCGTTGGTTTACTATTCATTGTCCAAAATCCTTGTTCTTTTTACTGCAGTGCTGCAAATCCTTGTTTGACCTACAGATGTCACCTTACACCCACTCTTCCTAGCGGAGATATGAATTCTCCTTAACATTCCAGAAAGAGAGAGAAAAAACAAATAATCAGCATTCGTGACTCGTAAATATAAACCGTACACTCAGATTTTTTACAACGTTGTAACAAATCACACATTCAATTTGTATTATTCGATGCAATACAATGTTATTGACTTTAATGCACATTCCCTGTTTCACCCACAGTAGGCTGTATCAAAATAACAAATGATTGAGCAGCACCTCGGAAATAAATTATAAATACGGTACAACGATTCTAGGTGATAAATAAAGATATTTATTTGTTGTAAGTGCCAACATATTTGAGTTCTGAACAGCATAAACAAGAGAAAAAAAGCAAATGTATCTGTGATATGTTCGTGGGGAAACATGACGATACACATAATATTTGGGTCCTGCTTTGCAGGCACCAATGTGGGGCTTCAGAGAGAGGGGATAGGAAAGTGCAAGTAATATTCCAGACAGAGGTTGACTGTATTATTATTGGACGCCAATATGGGCTGTTTACACTGCGTGGATTCGTGTCTCATTTATCTATCTTTGTTTATGAGGTGTAGGGTTTCTGGAGGATATTAACTAAAACAAACCCTTGGCCAACAAACATTAATAAAGAGGGATGAAACAGCCCCCAAATGAACTTTTCAGCAGACTGAAGCATGCTGCAAAAGTGAGTCAGTTCAGTCTAACGACAGCTCAGTGGTACGACAGCACCCACTGGTTAGACATTACCAGGTGCATCAAACTTAGTTTAATTCCTAGAGTGGCCCTTAAACCAGGAAGTTCTTTCTGACCATCTAAGTGTTAGTTTGTCTCATGAAGAAAGGAAAGGATTTTAGAAAATCATATAATTAAGTATGGATCTGTCTTGCTTAGCGGTAAATTCACTCTTCATTCTTTTGTTTGCCCCCAAAGCGGTACCGAATAAGTGAGGAGTTTATAGACCTAAAAAACAAGGTTCCAATATATCAACATAGCATTAAGAGATCATGAATTCATGGATACATGGGAAGGAGTTATTAGACGTTGGGCGAACTACAAACCCAGCAGACTGTGCCTAGTGGCTCTAAACCTCCTTCATTTTTCTTCCATAGTCAATCCTGGGATGATATGCTTACAATGTTTAACCAGACATAGACGATCTATGGGGTAGGACATTGAAGATTAGACATAACATCACCATCAATGAAAGGAAGGCACTAGACAACTTAAACAAAAACATGGATATTGTTAGTGGCAGACAAAGGGGGCATAACTTTTATTTAGAATAGAGAGGAGTATATCAAAGAAGCAAACAGATTACTAAGTGACAACACAACCTATCTTAAAGTATCTCAGAACACTACATACAAATATGAGAAGTGCCTTAAAAATGGACTAACTGTACTACACACAAAAAAGCTATTATTGAGAAGGAGGACAGGTGTTATCTATATATTTTTGAGGGATCCCTGATTACAAGTATTAAATTAAAATGTATTTTAAAATTAGTAGGGCTATAAAATAGGAGGATCAACTCAATGAAACAATAGATGTTCCCAATGACTACCTCGCTCTAAAAACTGCATTAAAACCTGTTTAAAACATGTTAATATTTAATGATACTTAGAACATTTCACCAACTTCATAATGGAATGCTAGACTTCTGTCAACTCATAATGGAAAGTGATCTGTCCCTTGAGAAGTATTTCACATGAACCAAAGAGCATAGAACTCTGTGTATACATTGGTTTCCTGTGTTTTCATCCATCATGGAGGGATTTAGGCACATATCACTTTTTCCTGGCTAACCATGGCAGCAGTTACGTATGGGTTAGCTCCACCCTCAAGGTAGGTAGGACAGAAACAAACTTATAAGAGAGCCCCCGCCCCCTGTCTCCTCAGTCTTTTTTCTGTCCTCATTGCTATTAGGACGGGGCCCTTTGGGCCTGAGATTTTTATTATTTTTTTCTATTTTACACTTTTTTACTCACCTTCCGGGAAGTTCAGCCTCTTTCTTTCCGAAGCCCGGTTCCTGTCATTTCAAGGTTCCCTGGGATATTTATTCCTCCGCACCCTTACATCTGAATGGTACTGGAGATGATTTGGATTTGAAGTTTGGACCCTGTTCCTCCGTAAGCTTACTGCAAGTGGTACTGGAGATGTATGGGATATTAGCAGAGGTCTCCATTCCTGCTGTTCTTCATATGGTATGTATGGGATATTTTTCTCCCTTCCTTTACATTTTTTACACTTGGGCATGGCTGTTTTTCCCCCCTGTGCCTCTCTGTTGTACTCTGGGGCGCTTCTGCGTTCCAGCCCTACCTTTTTTGTGCCTTTTTTCTTCTGTTTTCGGGCACTGGAACGCATTTGCGTTCCAGGCCTCGTTTTCAGTGCCGTTTTTCGGCGTTTGGAACGCATATGCGTTCCACGCCTCGTTTTCAGTGCCGTTTTTCGGCGTTTGGAACGCATATGCGTTCCACGCCTCGTTTTCAGTGCCGTTTTTCGGCGTTTGGAACGCATATGCGTTCCACGCCTCGTTTTCAGTGCCGTTTTTCGGCATATGCATTCCTAATCATGTTTTCTTTCCCTTTCTAGACAGGTGGAACGCATATGCGTTCCACCTCTTAATTTAGGGAGTTTTTTGTACTATTTAAGGGCTTCTGCTTCAGCCCTATCCTTTCTGGGTTCACTCAGAACATTTTCCCAGGACCTTTGTTCCCTGTGCCTGCCTTACTCCAGCCTCAGGTATTTCCTTTGTATTCTGTGAGTTGTTTTTCCTTACTTTTAATATGTTTCTCTTTTGGGTACTTATGTATTTTTTCTTTCTCAGCCTGCCCTTTATATTTTTGCATTTAATATGTCCTCCTCATCCAAGAGGTCTCGTTCTCGTCACTCTAGGTGAGTTTTTTATTTCTATTTTTATTTTTATTTTTTCATTTTAAAGAGTGTTTTTCGCCTACTCACCCTGGTGTTTTTTCCAGCCCCAGACCGGAATCCGATCATCCCAGGAAGAAAACAGAGAAGCGCCCTCGCTGTTTTGCATGTGACGCTACTCCTTTAGAGGGCAAACGCCTTTGTGGGGACTGCTTGACTCAAGCTGCCGGCCCCCCTGATCCCTCTCCGGATCTGATACACCTAGTTAATCAGGCAGTTGAAAAGAGCCTGAAGGAACATTTGGGTAATCTGGCCCCTGTCCAGCATACACCATTTACTGAGGAGTGTTTGTTTGCTGATCGGCCCGACTCTGAAGATCCTTTGGATTTTGGGCATTGCTCTTCGGCTGAGGAAGACATTGATTCAGGCGTTCTTCTGGACCCTGCCCTTATTGACCACCTTATCGGTGCTGTTAAGAATACTTTGGGTATTACTGAGTCTCTTCCCGAGCTGGGTACGGCGGATAAATACTTCACCAGTCTACATAAGAAAAGGCCATCCTTTCCGGTTCATAGCTCCATTGAGGAATTGATTTCTACCGAATGGAAGAACCCAGATCGTAAAGTTTCTTCCGGCAGGAGGATCTCTAGATTGTATCCCGTGGCTGATGAAGATGCCTCTTCCTGGTCTTCTCCTCCTGTGGTGGATGCCCCTGTCATTCGGGTGGTCCGGCGTTCGTCCCTACCCCTGGATGGTCCGGCACTTTTACATGACCCCATGGAACGACGAATAGAGGCCTCCTTGTCAAGAGCCTATGTTGCGGCCGGTGCTATCTGCCAACCTACGGTTGCCATGACATCTGTCTCTCGTGCCCTGAAGTGTTGGATCCTCGACCTAAAGGATGACATTGAAAGTGGGGTTCCCAGAGAACGGCTTCTGGAATCTTTCTCCAACATCAATCTGGCGACTGAGTTTTTTATTGAATCATCTTCGGATGTTTTGAAGCTCGCGGCCAGGTGCATGGGCTTGTCGGTTTCGGCCAGACGTGCTTTATGGTTGAAACATTGGCATGCCGACAACTCCTCTAAGAACTCTCTGGTCTCCATTCCGTTTGAGGGCAAGTTGTTGTTTGGCAAGGTTTTGGATGATGCCATCCGTAAGGCCGCCGAAGGAGAAAAGGTTTTTTTGCCACAAGAACGCAGACGTCTTCCCAAAGCCGTTTGGAACGATCGTCGGAATTTTCGTTCCTCCTTTCGGGATTCCAGACAATACCGTCCTGGCAGAGAGGTGGCTCGCTCATCAGCATGGAGGGGCGGTTTCCGCGGGGCCGCAAAGGGTTCCCGCTCCCGCCCGGCCTCTTCCTTTCGCGGGAAGTACCAGTCATGACGGCCTTCCTGTCCGGGCCCCTCCGGTCGGTGCTCGTCTTCTGGCCTTTTCGGTGGTCTGGGCAAGTTTTTCCACGGATTCCTGGGTCCGGACCATTGTTCAAGACGGTTACAGCCTGGAGTTTCGGTCCCCTCCACCTCCTCTTTTTGTCCGTACAAAACTTCCTACGGACCCCCAACGGAAGGATATCCTACGAAAATTTCTACGGTCCCTCCTCCGAGACGAAGTTATTATTCCTGTGCCTGGGCTCGAGCGCTTCCAGGGAAACTACTCCCCCCTGTTTTTTGTCGCCAAAGCATCAGGAGACCTAAGACCGGTCCTCGACCTGTCTGCTTTGAACCGTTCCATGATGGTCAGAAAGTTCAGGATGGAGTCCCTCCGGTCGATTGTTCCTTTTATCTCCCCGGGCGATTGGATGGTCTCCATCGATCTCCAAGATGCCTATTTTCACGTTCCCATCAGGATTCGGCACCAGAGATTTCTACGCTTCGCCATTGGGGAGGATCACTTCCAGTTTCGGGCCCTCCCATTCGGCCTCAGTACGGCTCCTCGTACCTTTTCCAAGGTTCTGGTGGTGTGTGTTGCAGAACTTCGCAAGAGGGGCCTAACAATTTTTCACTACCTAGACGACATTCTCATCGTGGCTCCTTCTCGAGACCTTGTCACCTCTCAGCGGGACGAGGCGTTGATTTTTCTGCAAGAAGCTGGTTGGATAATCAACTTTACGAAGAGCCAACTCCTTCCGTCCCAAACCCTGGTCTTTTTGGGGGCGTGCTTCAACACCCTCACGGCTACTGTTTCCCTGTCATCGGACCGTCAGTCTCGTCTGATTTTGGCTATCCAGAATGTCGTCCTTCCCGGTTGGCTCCCCATCAGAAAGCTTATGTCCCTTCTAGGGATCCTGGTCTCCACTATCGGCCTAGTTCGTTGGGCTCAATGGCACACCCGGTTTCTTCAGTCCCTACTGCTACCCCATCTCCCAGTTCCCAGGTCCTTCTTGGACGAAAAATTGTATTTACCGGAGATAACTTCTCATCATCTGGCCTGGTGGTTGGAGTTCCGTCACCTCAGGAGAGGTTTTCCGCTGACGGACATCACTTACAAAGTTGTCACGACGGATGCAAGCGCTCATGGTTGGGGAGCCCATCTGGACGGTCACTACGCCCAAGGAGAATGGTCCCCTGCGGAGAGTGGTCTTCACGCAAACGTCCTGGAACTGAGGGCAATTTACAGGGCCTTGCTGGCTTTTCATCGACCCATTCGGGATCATTGGGTGAGGATCCAGACAGACAACAAGTGTGCGGTTGCCTACATCAACCATCAAGGAGGTACCAGGAGCCTTTCTCTCAGCCGAGAGTTCGAGCCGATTGCTGTCTGGGCTCAGGAATCAATCGAACACCTGTCAGCAGTTTACCTTCCGGGTCCAGAAAACACGATGGCAGACTTCCTGAGCCGCACCACTCTCAATACAACGGACTGGAGACTTTCATCCCAGGTGTTCGATCATCTATGTCTACTGTGGGGTCGTCCGGCCTTGGACCTGATGGCCTCTCCCACGAACACTCAGCTTCCTCGCTTTTTTTCCAGGGCTCCTCACCCCATGTCGGAGGGCGTGGACGCTCTCTCTCTCCTATGGCCCAAGGAGTTCCTATATGTCTTTCCTCCTCTCCCTCTCATTCCGAGACTCCTGGGGAAATTACGTTTGGAGAAAGCAGAAGTGATGGCCATCCTTCCTTGGTGGCCCAGGAGGCCTTGGTTTCCGCTGGCGAACAGGCTGTCCGTCCAGGACCCTTGGCTTCTCCCACCTCGCCTGGACCTCCTGTCTCAAGGCCCGGTGTTACATCCTTGCCCCCGCTCTCTTCAACTAGCGGCCTGGCGATTGAGCGGCAGTCACTGCGGTCCCATGGTCTGTCGGAAGGTGTCGTCTCTACCCTACTGAAGGCTCGGAAGCCTAACACCTCGTCCACATACCATCGTATTTGGTCTGCCTTCCTGGTTTGGTCTGAGGGTAGAGATTTGGATCCACTGTCACCTTCCCTGCCTGATGTTCTGGCTTTTCTCCAAGCTGGCCTGGATCGGGGTTTGGGTCTGAACTCCCTCCGGGTTCATGTCTCTGCCCTGTCTGCACTCACATCAGTTCGTTGGGCGTTGGATCCTTTGGTGATTCGTTTCTTCAAGGCGGTTCTCAAACTCCGTCCCCCGGCCCGTTCCTTCACGACCCCTTGGAGCCTTCCTCTGGTGCTTCGTGCCTTGTCTGGACCTCCTTTTGAACCCATGCAGGATGCCTCCCTGTGGTAGGTGACCCTGAAGACCCTTTTACTGCTGGCAGTGACTTCGGCTAAACGCTGTTCCGAACTTCAGGCTTTTTCCGTTGACCCTCCGTACACGGTCTTCTCTCCGGATCATGCCCTCCTTCGACCTGTCCCGGAATTCCTACCTAAGGTGGTTTCAGCCTTCCACCTTAATCAAGAGACTGTTCTTCCAGTGTTTTTTCCGAACCCCTCGTCACCTGAGGAATCCCGCTGGCATACCTTGGATGTGGTGCGCTGCCTGCACCTCTATATTACCGCCTCTTCTTCCCTGAGGAAGTCTTCCAGGCTCTTCATCCTTCCTCTGGGCTCTCGACGTGGTGAGGCGGCCTCTGTCTCCACCCTACGCCGTTGGATTGTGGCTGCTATATCCAAGTGCTACAGCTCCAGTGGTGTTCCAATTCCCCCAGGTCTCAAGGCTCACTCCACTAGGGCTGTTTCCTCTTCATGGGCGGCTGAGGCTGGTTCTTCAATGGCTACTGTTTGCGGAGCTGGGAACTGGTCATCCGGTTCCACCTTTTTCCGACATTACCGTCTGGATGTCCGCCGGGCTGATGAATCCTCCTTCTCTCACGCTGTCTTGGCCTCTGTCTAGTCTAATTAAACCTTTTTCATTTTTGCAGCATTTTCTTCTGTGTCTGTGTTTTTTGGTTGTGTGTTCTCCCATCCCTATCTGTTTTTGGCTTGGGTATGTCCCATACGTAACTGCTGCCATGGTAAGCCAGGAAAATTGAAAATTGTTTCATACTTACCGTAATTTTCTTTTCCTGGATATTATCCATGGCAGCAGTCAGTTCCCTCCCTTGTTGTTTCTTGGTTTTGAGGAGCTGGTTACTAGACTGAGGAGACAGGGGGCGGGGGCTCTCTTATAAGTTTGTTTCTGTCCTACCTACCTTGAGGGTGGAGCTAACCCTTACGTAACTGCTGCCATGGATAATATCCAGGAAAAGAAAATTACGGTAAGTATGAAACAATTTTCAATTTTCATGCTGCTCCTGCTGAGCACCTAATTCATCTGTATTCAGAGGAAAATCAATAAATGAATACATTCTGCAAGGGAGGATGGGAAAGGTATATGTGTCCAACACTAACACAGTCTGACGTGTGCTGTATATATGCACACGTTACAAGCATAATAATCATTTAGGATACTTTACTTTTTTGAAAGACTTATTAAAGAATAGGGATGCCGATTTAGACCAATGTCTTCATCAATCTCATCCTTCGTCTACTGAGTCTTAAAAACAATTTTCCGCCTTCTTCCGACATGCATGACTGCCTCACGTAACCTGGTCCTGCTTGTAAATATCATCTATTCATCATCCAGTCTCATAGCCTTAATATAAGCATAGGAAAGAAGGATACTCTTGCCTACTGGCTGCAAACTCCAGACACATCCAGCTATGATTACATCTCTCTTGCACAATACTCTTATAAACCTTTTTACATTTAAGCATAGTCTAAATTATTGTCTATTGATTTATTTCTCCACCAATATAGATGTCGGGTCCCACAAAATTATAAAGTAAATAGCATACAATACATTCGGATGTGGATTTACCCCATTTATATCTTTCACTCAGCTCAGAAACGTCATAGTTTATCCCATTGTATTGCTGTAAATAATGATTTAATCAGCTGTTTCATACACTGAGTGGATCTCTTGTCAAACCAACTTCTTTGACTCATCGACATGGAGAGCAGGTAGTAAGATATACCGGGTTAGACAGGACTGGAGAGCAGGTAGTAATATATACCGGGTCAGACAGGACTGGGGAGCAGGTAGTAATATATACCGGGTCAGACAGGACTGGAGAGCAGGTAGTAATATATACCGGGTCAGACAGGACTGGAGAGCAGGTAGTAATATATACCGGGTCAGACAGGACTGGAGAGCAGGTAGTAATATATACCGGGTCAGACAGGACTGGAGAGCAGGTAGTAATATATACCGGGTTAGACAGGACTGGGGAGCAGGTAGTAATATATACCGGGTCAGACAGGACTGGAGAGCAGGTAGTAATATATACCGGGTCAGACAGGACTGGAGAGCAGGTAGTAATATATACCGGGTCAGACAGGACTAAAGAGCAGGTAGTATTATATACCGGGTTAGACAGGACTGGGGAGCAGGTAGTAATATAAACCGGGTCAGACAGGACTGGGGAGCAGGTAGTATTATATACCGGGTTAGACAGGACTGGGGAGCAGGTAGTAATATATACCGGGTCAGACAGGACTGGGGAGCAGGTAGTAATATATACCGGGTCAGACAGGACTGGAGAGCAGGTAGTATTATATATCGGGTCAGACAGGACTGGGGAGCAGGTAGTAATATATACCGGGTCAGACAGGACTGGGGAGCAGGTAGTAATACATACCGGGTCAGACAGGACTGGAGAGCAGGTAGTAATATATACCGGGTCAGACAGGACTGGGGAGCAGGTAGTAATATATACCGCGTTAGACAGGACTGGGGAGCAGGTAGTAAGATATACCGCGTCAGACAGGACTGGAGAGCAGGTAGTAATATATACCGGGTCAGACAGGACTGGGGAGCAGGTAGTAATATATACCGGGTCAGACAGGACTGGAGAGCAGGTAGTAATATATACCGGGTCAGACAGGACTAGAGAGCAGGTAGTAATATATACCGGGTCAGACAGGACTGGGGAGCAGATAGTAAGATATACCGGGTCAGACAGGACTGGAGAGCAGGTAGTAATATATACCGGGTCAGACAGGACTGGAGAGCAGGTAGTAAGATATACCGGGTCAGACAGGACTGGGGAGCAGGTAGTAATATATACCGGGTCAGACAGGACTGGAGAGCAGGTAGTAATATATACCGGGTCAGACAGGACTGGGGAGCAGGTAGTAATATATACTGGGTCAGACAGGACTGGAGAGCAGGTAGTAATATATACCGCGTCAGACAGGACTGGAGAGCAGGTAGTAATATATACCGGGTCAGACAGGACTGGGGAGCAGGTAGTAATATATACCGGGTCAGACAGGACTGGAGAGCAGGTAGTAATATATACCGGGTCTGACAGGACTGGGGAGCAGGTAGTAATATATACCGGGTCAGACAGGACTGGAGAGCAGGTAGTAATACATACCGGGTCAGACAGGACTGGGGAGCAGGTAGTAATACATACCGGGTCAGACAGGACTGGGGAGCAGGTAGTAATATATACCGCGTCAGACAGGACTGGAGAGCAGGTAGTAATATATACCGGGTCTGACAGGACTGGGGAGCAGGTAGTAATATATACCGGGTCAGACAGGACTGGAGAGCAGGTAGTAATACATACCGGGTCAGACAGGACTGGGGAGCAGGTAGTAATACATACCGGGTCAGACAGGACTGGAGAGCAGGTAGAAATATATACCGGGTCAGACAGGACTGGAGAGCAGGTAGTAATATATACCGGGTCAGACAGGACTAAAGAGCAGGTAGTATTATATACCGGGTTAGACAGGACTGGGGAGCAGGTAGTAATATATACTGGGTCAGACAGGACTGGAGAGCAGGTAGTAATATATACCGGGTCAGACAGGACTGGAGAGCAGATAGTAAGATATACTGGGTCAGACAGGACTGGGGAGCAGGTAGTAATATATACCGGGTCAGACAGGACTGGGGAGCAGATAGTAATATATACCGGGTCAGACAGGACTGGGGAGCAGGTAGTAATATATACCGGGTCAGACAGGACTGGAGAGCAGGTAGTAATATATACCAGGTCAGACAGGACTGGGGAGCAGGTAGTAATATATACCGGGTCAGACAGGACTGGAGAGCAGGTAGTAATATATACCGGGTCAGACAGGACTAAAGAGCAGGTAGTATTATATACCGGGTTAGACAGGACTGGGGAGCAGGTAGTAATATATACTGGGTCAGACAGGACTGGAGAGCAGGTAGTAATATATACCGGGTCAGACAGGACTAGAGAGCAGGTAGTAATATATACCGGGTCAGACAGGACTGGAGAGCAGGTAGTAATATATACCGGGTCAGACAGGACTGGAGAGCAGGTAGTAATATATACCGGGTCAGACAGGACTAAAGAGCAGGTAGTAATATATACCGGGTCAGACAGGACTGGAGAGCAGGTAGTAAGATATACCGGGTCAGACAGGACTGGGGAGCAGGTAGTAATATATACCGGGTCAGACAGGACTGGAGAGCAGGTAGTAATATATACCGGGTCAGACAGGACTGGGGAGCAGGTAGTAATATATACTGGGTCAGACAGGACTGGAGAGCAGGTAGTAATATATACCGGGTCAGACAGGACTGGGGAGCAGGTAGTAATATATACCGTGTCAGACAGGACTGGGGAGCAGATAGTAATATATACCGGGTCAGACAGGACTGGAGAGCAGGTAGTAATATATACCGGGTCAGACAGGACTAGAGAGCAGGTAGTAATATATACCGGGTCAGACAGGACTGGGGAGCAGGTAGTAATATATACCGGGTCAGACAGGACTGGAGAGCAGGTAGTAATATATACCGGGTCAGACAGGACTGGGGAGCAGGTAGTAATATATACCGGGTCAGACAGGACTGGAGAGCAGGTAGTAATATATACAGGGTCAGACAGGACTGGAGAGCAGATAGTAAGATATACCGGGTCAGACAGGACTGGGGAGCAGGTAGTAATATATACCGGGTCAGACAGGACTGGGGAGCAGGTAGTAATACATACCGGGTCAGACAGGACTGGGGAGCAGGTAGTAATATATACCGGGTCAGACAGGACTGGAGAGCAGGTAGTAATATATACCGGGTCAGACAGGACTGGGGAGCAGGTAGTAATATATACCGGGTCAGAGAGGACTGGGGAGCAGATAGTAATATATACCGGGTCAGACAGGACTGGAGAGCAGATAGTAAGATATACCGGGTCAGACAGGACTGGGGAGCAGGTAGTAATATATACCGGGTCAGACAGGACTGGAGAGCAGATAGTAAGATATACCGGGTCAGACAGGACTGGAGAGCAGGTAGTAAGATATACCGGGTCAGACAGGACTGGAGAGCAGATAGTAAGATATACCGGGTCAGACAGGACTGGAGAGCAGATAGTAAGATATACCGGGTCAGACAGGACTGGAGAGCAGATAGTAAGATATACCGCGTAAGACAGGACTGGAGAGCAGGTAGTAAGATATACCGGGTCAGACAGGACTGGAGAGCAGATAGTAAGATATACCGCGTCAGACAGGACTGGAGAGCAGGTAGTAATATATACCGGGTCAGACAGGACTGGGGAGCAGGTAGTAATATATACCGCGTCAGACAGGACTGGAGAGCAGGTAGTAATATATACCGGGTCAGACAGGACTGGGGAGCAGGTAGTAATATATACCGGGTCAGACAGGACTGGAGAGCAGGTAGTAATATATACCGGGTCTGACAGGACTGGGGAGCAGGTAGTAATATATACCGGGTCAGACAGGACTGGAGAGCAGGTAGTAATACATACCGGGTCAGACAGGACTGGGGAGCAGGTAGTAATACATACCGGGTCAGACAGGACTGGGGAGCAGGTAGTAATACATACCGCGTCAGACAGGACTGGAGAGCAGGTAGTAATATATACCGGGTCTGACAGGACTGGGGAGCAGGTAGTAATATATACCGGGTCAGACAGGACTGGAGAGCAGGTAGTAATACATACCGGGTCAGACAGGACTGGGGAGCAGGTAGTAATACATACCGGGTCAGACAGGACTGGAGAGCAGGTAGAAATATATACCGGGTCAGACAGGACTGGAGAGCAGGTAGTAATATATACCGGGTCAGACAGGACTAAAGAGCAGGTAGTATTATATACCGGGTTAGACAGGACTGGGGAGCAGGTAGTAATATATACTGGGTCAGACAGGACTGGAGAGCAGGTAGTAATATATACCGGGTCAGACAGGACTGGAGAGCAGATAGTAAGATATACTGGGTCAGACAGGACTGGGGAGCAGGTAGTAATATATACCGGGTCAGACAGGACTGGGGAGCAGATAGTAATATATACCGGGTCAGACAGGACTGGGGAGCAGGTAGTAATATATACCGGGTCAGACAGGACTGGAGAGCAGGTAGTAATATATACCAGGTCAGACAGGACTGGGGAGCAGGTAGTAATATATACCGGGTCAGACAGGACTGGAGAGCAGGTAGTAATATATACCGGGTCAGACAGGACTAAAGAGCAGGTAGTATTATATACCGGGTTAGACAGGACTGGGGAGCAGGTAGTAATATATACTGGGTCAGACAGGACTGGAGAGCAGGTAGTAATATATACCGGGTCAGACAGGACTGGAGAGCAGATAGTAAGATATACTGGGTCAGACAGGACTGGGGAGAAGGTAGTAATATATACCGGGTCAGACAGGACTGGGGAGCAGGTAGTAATATATACCGGGTTAGACAGGACTGGGGAGCAGGTAGTAATATATACCGGGTCAGACAGGACTGGGGAGCAGGTAGTAATATATACCGGGTCAGACAGGACTGGGGAGCAGGTAGTAATATATACCGGGTCAGACAGGACTGGGGAGCAGGTAGTATTATATACCGGGTCAGACAGGACTGGGGAGCAGGTAGTAATATATACCGGGTCAGACAGGACTGGGGAGCAGGTAGTATTATATACCGGGTCAGACAGGACTGGGGAGCAGGTAGTAATATATACCGGGTTAGACAGGACTGGAGAGCAGGTAGTAATATATACCGGGTTAGACAGGACTGGGGAGCAGGTAGTAATATATACCGGGTCAGACAGGACTGGAGAGCAGGTAGTAATATATACCGGGTCAGACAGGACTGGAGAGCAGGTAGTAATATATACCGGGTTAGACAGGACTGGGGAGCAGGTAGTAATATATACCGGGTCAGACAGGACTGGGGAGCAGGTAGTAATACATACCGGGTCAGACAGGACTGGAGAGCATTTAGTAATATATACCGGGTCAGACAGGACTGGAGAGCAGGTAATAATATATACCGGGTCAGACAGGACTGGAGAGCAGGTAGTAATATATACCGGGTTAGACAGGACTGGGGAGCAGGTAGTAATTTATACCGGGTCAGACAGGACTGGGGAGCAGGTAGTAATATATACCGGAGTCTGACAGGACTGGAGAGCAGGTAGTAATATATACCGGGTCAGACAGGACTGGGGAGCAGGTAGTAATATATACCGGGTCAGACAGGACTGGAGAGCGGGTAGTAATATATACCGGGTCAGACAGGACTAGAGAGCAGGTAGTAATATATACCGGGTCAGACAGGACTGGAGAGCAGGTATTAATATATACCGGGTCAGACAGGACTAGAGAGCAGGTAGTAATATATACCGGGTCAGACAGGACTGGGGAGCAGGTAGTAATATATACCGGGTCAGACAGGACTGAGGAGCAGGTAGTAATATATACCGGGTCAGACAGGACTGGGGAGCAGGTAGTAATATATACCGGGTCTGACAGGACTGGAGAGCAGGTAGTAAGATATACCGGGTCTGACAGGACTGGAGAGCAGGTAGTAATATATACCGGGTCTGACAGGACTGGAGAGCAGGTAGTAAGATATACCGGGTCTGACAGGACTGGAGAGCAGGTAGTAATATATACCGGGTCTGACAGGACTGGAGAGCAGGTAGTAATATATACCGGGTCTGACAGGACTGGAGAGCAGGTAGTAATATATACCGGGTCAGACAGGACTGGGGAGCAGGTAGTAATATATACCGGGTCTGACAGGACTGGAGAGCAGGTAGTAAGATATACCGGGTCTGACAGGACTGGAGAGCAGGTAGTAATATATACCGGGTCTGACAGGACTGGAGAGCAGGTAGTAATATATACCGGGTCTGACAGGACTGGAGAGCAGGTAGTAAGATATACCGGGTCTGACAGGACTGGAGAGCAGGTAGTAATATATACCGGGTCTGACAGGACTGGAGAGCAGGTAGTAATATATACCGGGTCAGACAGGACTGGAGAGCAGGTAGTAATATATACCGGGTTAGACAGGACTGGGGAGCAGGTAGTAATATATACCGGGTCAGACAGGACTGGAGAGCATGTAGTAATATATACCGGGTCAGACAGGACTGGAGAGCAGGTAGTAATATATACCGGGTCTGACAGGACTGGAGAGCAGCAAAACGTCAAACTTGGTGAGTACCGAATCGATCAAACAACAATGACAGAATAACACAGTAACGACACAAGGATGGAGAAACAAGGAAAATGCAGGTGACAAGGAGGCCCTAGGTCTGCTATTGATCAAACCATACATCGGATTTTGAGCAAATGACCAATTAAACACTTTGTAAGCTTGCGAGCTGCCACCTCCTGCGACCCGGACTCATCCTGTTTGCGTACGGTTGCTTTAATAAAACACGGCCCTGCGTTATGAGTTTTGCTGCGTCCAAAGGACACATGTGACTTCTATAAATAATTGCAGCCTCTTTGTTATGCTATCATCAGCCATTCACTGTGGTCTGCCGCCTATCCCATCCTTGCAGGCATTTAAGCCTAATGAATTGCTGCTATAGATTGATTGGAGGCTGTTAGGGGCCATGGAGTTGAACATACTGCCGCTTAGTGACATCTAACTGACAGGTAAATAAAACCCAACCACTGTACATCGGCAATGTGGCCTTTTCCTGTCACTTAGCCTGGCTTCCCTTCACTGTGCTATGTACATACATCATGCAAAAGGAGAAGGAAATTCTTCATGTGAATACAGGATCTGTCTGGTCTGGTTAAACCCCTGCAATCTAGGCCACTATCACAGGACCATCTGGGGGTTACAAACCTCCTAACATTGCTAATAATCTCAGCAATCTTATTATACGGTCGGTATTTACCACCGAGGAAACAAAATGGCTCAATTTTTTTTTTTACAATACACATTTTGCAAAATGGAACATGTAGAGGAGATTGTTTAATCACTGAGGGAGTATTTGTATTTTGTGCAATTAATAATTCATACGCTCTTTATATGCAGCACCGGATATTCAGTTTGTCTTCAGGGTTTTTGTTATAAAGTAAGGAATATACTGGCAACGTGTCTCAGAAACATATTGTAACATTTCCGTTTAATGCTGTTACATCTTAATGTTCAGAAAGTTCTTCATACACTAAATACACTGGGCCTTAATGTAGATATTTAAATATTGTATTTATCCAGTAGTATTTTTTAATTTACACTGAGATAAAACTTGCTTTTACCTAGTAGGAATGGAGATTTGATAGGCCTCTTGGTTACCCAGCAGTAATCACACTTTGACTGGTAGTTACCCCGTAGTAATGATGTTTTGATTGGCCTCTTAGTTACCCAACAGTAATGGAGCTTTGATTGGCCTCTTAGTTACCCAACAGTAATGACACTTTGATTGGCCTCTTAGTTACCAAACAGTAATGGAGCTTTGATTGGCCTCTTAGTTACCAAACAGTAATGGAGCTTTGATTGGCCTCTTAGTTACCAAACAGTAATGGAGCTTTGATTGGCCTCTTAGTTACCAAACAGTAATGGAGCTTTGATAGGCCTCTTAGTTACCCAACAGTAATCACACTTTGATTGGCCTCTTAGTTACCAAACAGTAATGGAGCTTTGATAGGCCTCTTAGTTACCCAACAGTAATCACACTTTGATTGGCCTCTTAGTTACCAAACAGTAATGGAGCTTTGATTGGCCTCTTAGTTACCAAACAGTAATGGAGCTTTGATTGGCCTCTTAGTTACCAAACAGTAATGGAGCTTTGATAGGCCTCTTAGTTACCCAACAGTAATCACACTTTGATTGGCCTCATAGTTATCAAACAGTAATGGAGCATTGATTGGCCTCTTAGTTACCCAACAGTAATGGAGCTTTGATAGGCCTCTTAGTTACCCAACAGTAATGGAGCTTTGATTGGCCTCTTAGTTACCAAACAGTAATGGAGCTTTGATTGGCCTCTTAGTTACCAAACAGTAATGGAGCTTTGATAGGCCTCTTAGTTACCCAACAGTAATCACACTTTGATTGGCCTCTTAGTTACCCAACAGTAATGGAGCATTGATAGGCCTCTTAGTTACCCAAAAGTAATCACACTTTGATTGGCCTCTTAGTTATCAAACAGTAATGGAGCATTGATAGGCCTCTTAGTTACCCAACAGTAATGGAGCTTTGATAGGCCTCTTAGTTACCCAACAGTAATCACACTTTGATTGGCCTCTTAGTTACCAAACAGTAATGGAGCTTTGATTGGCCTCTTAGTTATCAAACAGTAATGGAGCTTTGATAGGCCTCTTAGTTACCCAACAGTAATCACACTTTGATTGGCCTCTTAGTTACCAAACAGTAATGGAGCTTTGATAGGACTCTTAGTTACCAAACAGTAATGGAGCTTTGATAGGCCTCTTAGTTATCAAACAGTAATGGAGCTTTGATAGGCCTCTTAGTTATCAAACAGTAATGGAGCATTGATAGGCCTCTTAGTTACCCAACAGTAATGGAGCTTTGATAGGCCTCTTAGTTACAAAACAGTAATGGAGCTTTGATAGGCCTCTTAGTTACCAAACAGTAATGGAGCTTTGATAGGCCTCTTAGTTACCAAACAGTAATGGAGCATTGATAGGCCTCTTAGTTACCCAACAGTAATCACACTTTGATTGGCCTCTTAGTTATCAAACAGTAATGGAGCTTTGATAGGCCTCTTAGTTACCAAACAGTAATGGAGCTTTGATAGGCCTCTTAGTTACCAAACAGTAATGGAGCTTTGATAGGCCTCTTAGTTACCAAACAGTAATGGAGCATTGATAGGCCTCTTAGTTACCAAACAGTAATCACACTTTGATTGGCCTCTTAGTTATCAAACAGTAATGGAGCATTGATTGGCCTCTTAGTTACCAAACAGTAATGGAGCTTTGATTGGCCTCTTAGTTACCAAACAGTAATGGAGCTTTGATAGGCCTCTTAGTTACCCAACAGTAATCACACTTTGATTGGCCTCTTAGTTATCAAACAGTAATGGAGCATTGATAGGCCTCTTAGTTACCCAAAAGTAATGGAGCTTTGATAGGCCTCTTAGTTACCCAACAGTAATCACACTTTGATAGGCCTCTTAGTTACCCAACAGTAATCACACTTTGATTGGCCTCTTAGTTATCAAACAGTAATGGAGCTTTGATAGGCCTCTTAGTTACCAAACAGTAATGGAGCTTTGATAGGCCTCTTAGGTACCAAACAGTAATGGAGCTTTGATAGGCCTCTTAGTTACCAAACAGCAATGGAGCTTTGATAGGCCTCTTAGTTACCAAACAGTAATGGAGCTTTGATTGGCCTCTTAGTTATCAAACAGTAATGGAGCATTGATAGGCCTCTTAGTTACCAAACAGTAATCACACTTTGATTGGCCTCTTAGTTATCAAACAGTAATGGAGCATTGATTGGCCTCTTAGTTACCAAACAGTAATGGAGCTTTGATTGGCTTCTTAGTTACCAAACAGTAATGGAGCTTTGATAGGCCTCTTAGTTACCCAACAGTAATCACACTTTGATTGGCCTCTTAGTTATCAAACAGTAATGGAGCATTGATAGGCCTCTTAGTTACCCAACAGTAATGGAGCTTTGATAGGCCTCTTAGTTACCCAACAGTAATCACACTTTGATAGGCCTCTTAGTTACCCAACAGTAATCACACTTTGATTGGCCTCTTAGTTACCAAACAGTAATGGAGCTTTGATAGGCCTCTTGGTTACCCAGCAGTAATCACACTTTGACTGGTAGTTACCCCGTAGTAATGATGTTTTGATTGGCCTCTTAGTTACCAAACACTAATGAAGCTTTGATAGTCCTCTTAGTTACCCAACAGTAATCACACTTTGATTGGCCTCTTAGTTACCAAACAGTAATGGAGCTTTGATAGGCCTCTTGGTTACCCAGCAGTAATCACACTTTGACTGGTAGTTACCCCGTAGTAATGATGTTTTGATTGGCCTCTTAGTTACCAAACACTAATGAAGCTTTGATTGGCCTCTTAGTTACCCAACAGTAATCACACTTTGATTGGCCTCTTAGTTATCAAACAGTAATGGAGCATTGATAGGCCTCTTAGTTACCAAACAGTAATGGAGCTTTGATAGGCCTCTTAGTTACCCAACAGTAATCACACTTTGATTGGCCTCTTAGTTACCAAACAGTAATGGAGCTTTGATAGGCCTCTTAGTTACCAAACCGTAATGGAGCTTTGATAGGCCTCTTAGTTACCAAACAGTAATGGAGCTTTGATAGGCCTCTTAGTTATCAAACAGTAATGGAGCATTGATAGGCCTCTTAGTTACCAAACAGTAATGGAGCTTTGATAGGCCTCTTAGTTACCAAACAGTAATGGAGCTTTGATAGGCCTCTTAGTTACCAAACAGTAATGGAGCTTTGATAGGCCTCTTAGTTACCAAACAGTAATGGAGCATTGATAGGCCTCTTAGTTACCTAACAGTAATCACACTTTGATTGGCCTCTTAGTTATCAAACAGTAATGGAGCTTTGATAGGCCTCTTAGTTACCAAACAGTAATGGAGCTTTGATAGGCCTCTTAGTTACCAAACAGTAATGGAGCTTTGATAGGCCTCTTAGTTACCAAACAGTAATGGAGCTTTGATAGGCCTCTTAGTTACCAAACAGTAATGGAGCTTTGATTGGCCTCTTAGTTATCAAACAATAATGGAGCATTGATAGGCCTCTTAGTTACCAAACAGTAATCACACTTTGATTGGCCTCTTAGTTATCAAACAGTAATGGAGCATTGATTGGCCTCTTAGTTACCAAACAGTAATGGAGCTTTGATTGGCCTCTTAGTTACCAAACAGTAATGGAGCTTTGCTAGGCCTCTTAGTTACCCAACAGTAATCACACTTTGATTGGCCTCTTAGTTATCAAACAGTAATGGAGCATTGATAGGCCTCTTAGTTACCCAACAGTAATGGAGCTTTGATAGGCCTCTTAGTTACCCAACAGTAATCACACTTTGATAGGCCTCTTAGTTACCCAACAGTAATCGCACTTTGATTGGCCTCTTAGTTACCAAACAGTAATGGAGCTTTGATAGGCCTCTTGGTTACCCAGCAGTAATCACACTTTGACTGGTAGTTACCCCGTAGTAATGATGTTTTGATTGGCCTCTTAGTTACCAAACACTAATGAAGCTTTGATTGGCCTCTTAGTTACCCAACAGTAATCACACTTTGATTGGCCTCTTAGTTATCAAACAGTAATGGAGCATTGATAGGCCTCTTAGTTACCAAACAGTAATGGAGCTTTGATAGGCCTCGTAGTTACCCAACAGTAATCACACTTTGATTGGCCTCTTAGTTACCAAACAGTAATGGAGCTTTGATAGGCCTCTTAGTTACCCAACAGTAATCACACTTTGATTGGCCTCTTAGTTACCAAACAGTAATGGAGCTTTGATAGGCCTCTTAGTTACCCAACAGTAATCACACTTTGATTGGCCTCTTAGTTATCAAACAGTAATGGTGCATTGATAGGCCTCTTAGTTACCAAACAGTAATGGAGCATTGATAGGCCTCTTAGTTACCAAATAGTAATGGAGCATTGATAGGCCTCTTAGTTATCAAACAGTAATGGAGCATTGATAGGCCTCTTAGTTACCAAACAGTAATGGAGCTTTGATAGGCCTCTTAGTTACCAAACAGTAATGGAGCTTTGATAGGCCTCTTAGTTACCCAACAGTAATCACACTTTGATAGGCCTCTTAGTTACCCAACAGTAATCACACTTTGATTGGCCTCTTAGTTACCAAACAGTAATGGAGCTTTGATAGGCCTCTTGGTTACCCAGCAGTAATCACACTTTGACTGGTAGTTACCCCGTAGTAATGATGTTTTGATTGGCCTCTTAGTTACCAAACACTAATGAAGCTTTGATAGTCCTCTTAGTTACCCAACAGTAATCACACTTTGATTGGCCTCTTAGTTACCAAACAGTAATGGAGCTTTGATAGGCCTCTTGGTTACCCAGCAGTAATCACACTTTGACTGGTAGTTACCCCGTAGTAATGATGTTTTGATTGGCCTCTTAGTTACCAAACACTAATGAAGCTTTGATTGGCCTCTTAGTTACCCAACAGTAATCACACTTTGATTGGCCTCTTAGTTATCAAACAGTAATGGAGCATTGATAGGCCTCTTAGTTACCAAACAGTAATGGAGCTTTGATAGGCCTCTTAGTTACCCAACAGTAATCACACTTTGATTGGCCTCTTAGTTACCAAACAGTAATGGAGCTTTGATAGGCCTCTTAGTTATCAAACAGTAATGGAGCATTGATAGGCCTCTTAGTTACCAAACAGTAATGGAGCTTTGATAGGCCTCTTAGTTACCAAACAGTAATGGAGCTTTGATAGGCCTCTTAGTTACCAAACAGTAATGGAGCTTTGATAGGCCTCTTAGTTACCAAACAGTAATGGAGCATTGATAGGCCTCTTAGTTACCTAACAGTAATCACACTTTGATTGGCCTCTTAGTTATCAAACAGTAATGGAGCTTTGATAGGCCTCTTAGTTACCAAACAGTAATGGAGCTTTGATAGGCCTCTTAGTTACCAAACAGTAATGGAGCTTTGATAGGCCTCTTAGTTACCAAACAGTAATGGAGCTTTGATAGGCCTCTTAGTTACCAAACAGTAATGGAGCTTTGATTGGCCTCTTAGTTATCAAACAGTAATGGAGCATTGATAGGCCTCTTAGTTACCAAACAGTAATCAGACTTTGATTGACCTCTTAGTTATCAAACAGTAATGGAGCATTGATTGGCCTCTTAGTTACCAAACAGTAATGGAGCTTTGATTGGCCTCTTAGTTACCAAACAGTAATGGAGCTTTGATAGGCCTCTTAGTTACCCAACAGTAATCACACTTTGATTGGCCTCTTAGTTATCAAACAGTAATGGAGCATTGATAGGCCTCTTAGTTACCCAACAGTAATGGAGCTTTGATAGGCCTCTTAGTTACCCAACAGTAATCACACTTTGATAGGCCTCTTAGTTACCCAACAGTAATCGCACTTTGATTGGCCTCTTAGTTACCAAACAGTAATGGAGCTTTGATAGGCCTCTTGGTTACCCAGCAGTAATCACACTTTGACTGGTAGTTACCCCGTAGTAATGATGTTTTGATTGGCCTCTTAGTTACCAAACACTAATGAAGCTTTGATTGGCCTCTTAGTTACCCAACAGTAATCACACTTTGATTGGCCTCTTAGTTATCAAACAGTAATGGAGCATTGATAGGCCTCTTAGTTACCAAACAGTAATGGAGCTTTGATAGGCCTCGTAGTTACCCAACAGTAATCACACTTTGATTGGCCTCTTAGTTACCAAACAGTAATGGAGCTTTGATAGGCCTCTTAGTTACCCAACAGTAATCACACTTTGATTGGCCTCTTAGTTACCAAACAGTAATGGAGCTTTGATAGGCCTCTTAGTTACCCAACAGTAATCACACTTTGATTGGCCTCTTAGTTATCAAACAGTAATGGAGCATTGATAGGCCTCTTAGTTACCAAACAGTAATGGAGCATTGATAGGCCTCTTAGTTACCAAATAGTAATGGAGCATTGATAGGCCTCTTAGTTATCAAACAGTAATGGAGCATTGATAGGCCTCTTAGTTACCAAACAGTAATGGAGCATTGATAGGCCTCTTAGTTACCAAACAGTAATGGAGCATTGATAGGCCTCTTAGTTATCAAACAGTAATGGAGCATTGATAGGCCTCTTAGTTATCCAACAGTAATGATGCATTGATAGGCCTCTTAGTTACCAAACAGTAATGGAGCTTTGATAGGCCTCTTAGTTACCCAACAGTAATCACACTTTGATTGGCCTCTTAGTTATCAAACAGTAATGGAGCATTGATAGGCCTCTTAGTTACCAAACAGTAATGGAGCTTTGATAGGCCTCTTAGTTACCCAACAGTAATCACACTTTGATTGGCCTCTTAGTTATCAAACAGTAATGGAGCTTTGATAGGCCTCTTAGTTACCCAACAGTAATCACACTTTGATTGGCCTCTTAGTTATCAAACAGTAATGGAGCATTGATAGGCCTCTTAGTTACCCAACAGTAATCACACTTTGATTGGCCTCTTAGTTACCAAACAGTAATGGAGCTTTGATAGGCCTCTTAGTTACCCAACAGTAATCACACTTTGACTGGTAGTTACCCCGCAGTAATGATGTTTTGATTGGCCTCTTAGTTACAAAACAGTAATCACAATTTGATTGGCCTCTTAGTTACCAAACAGTAATCACACTTTGATTGGCCTCTTAGTTACCCAACAGTCATGATGCTTTGATTGGCCTCTTAGTTACTCAACAGTCATGATGCTTTGATTGGCCTCTTAGTTACCAAACAGTAATGGAGCTTTGATAGGCCTCTTAGTTACCCAACAGTCATGATGCTTTGATTGGCCTCTTAGTTACCAAACAGTAATGGAGCTTTGATAGGCCTCTTAGTTACCCAACAGTCATGATGCTTTGATTGGCCTCTTAGTTACCCAACAGTAATGGAGCTTTGATAGGCCTCTTAGTTACCCAACAGTAATGGAGCTTTGATAGGCCTCTTAGTTACCCAACAGTAATGGAGCTTTGATAGGCCTCTTAGTTACTCAACAGTAATGATGCTTTGATAGGCCTCTTAGTTACCCAACAGTAATAACACTTTGATTGGCCTCTTAGTTACTCAACAGTAATGATGCTTTGATAGGACTCTTAGTTACCCAACAGTAATGACACTTTGATTGGCCTCTTAGTTACCCAACAGTAATGGAGCATTGATAGGCCTCTTAGTTACCCAACAGTAATCACACTTTGATTGGCCTCTTAGTTACCCAACAGTAATGGAGCTTTGATTGGCCTCTTAGTTACCAAACAGTAATGGAGCTTTGATTGGCCTCTTAGTTATCCAACAGTAATGGAGCTTTGATAGGCCTCTTAGTTACCCAACAGTAATGGAGCTTTGATAGGCCTCTTAGTTACCCAACAGTAATGGAGCTTTGATAGGCCTCTTAGTTACCCCACAGTCATGATGCTTTGATAGGCCTCTTAGTTACCCAACAGTAATTGAGCTTTGATTGGCCTCTTAGTTACTCAACAGTAATCACACTTTGATAGGCCTCTTAGTTACCCAACAGTAATGGAGCTTTGATAGGCCTCTTAGTTACTCAACAGTAATGATGCTTTGATAGGCCTCTTAGTTACCCAACAGTAATAACACTTTGATTGGCCTCTTAGTTACTCAACAGTAATGATGCTTTGATAGGCCTCTTAGTTACCCAACAGTAATCACACTTTGATTGGCCTCTTAGTTACCCAACAGTAATGGAGCATTGATAGGCCTCTTAGTTACCCAACAGTAATCACACTTTGATTGGCCTCTTAGTTACCCAACAGTAATGGAGCTTTGATAGGCCTCTTAGTTACCCAACAGTAATGGAGCTTTGATTGGCCTCTTAGTTACCCAACAGTAATCACACTTTGATTGGCCTCTTAGTTACCAAACAGTAATGGAGCTTTGATTGGCCTCTTAGTTACCCAACAGTAATCACACTTTGATTGGCCTCTTAGTTACCCAACAGTAATGGAGCTTTGATTGGCCTCTTAGTTATCCAACAGTAATGGAGCTTTGATTGGCCTCTTAGTTATCCAACAGTAATGGAGCTTTGATTGGCCTCTTAGTTATCAAACAGTAATGGAGCTTTGATAGGCCTCTTTGTTACCCAACAGTAATCACACTTTGATTGGCCTCTTAGTTACCAAACAGTAATGGAGCTTTGATTGGCCTCTTAGTTACCCAACAGTAATCACACTTTGATTGGCCTCTTAGTTACCCAACAGTAATGGAGCTTTGATTGGCCTCTTAGTTACCAAACAGTAATGGAGCTTTGATTGGCCTCTTAGTTATCCAACAGTAATGGAGCTTTGATAGGCCTCTTAGTTACCCAACAGTAATGGAGCTTTGATAGGCCTCTTAGTTACCCAACAGTAATGGAGCTTTGATAGGCCTCTTAGTTACCCCACAGTCATGATGCTTTGATAGGCCTCTTAGTTACCCAACAGTAATTGAGCTTTGATTGGCCTCTTAGTTACTCAACAGTAATCACACTTTGATTGGCCTCTTAGTTACCCAACAGTAATGGAGCTTTGATAGGCCTCTTAGTTACTCAACAGTAATGGAGCTTTGATTGGCCTCTTAGTTACCCAACAGTAATGGAGCATTGATAGGCCTCTTAGTTACTCAACAGTAATGGAGCTTTGATTGGCCTCTTAGTTACCAAACAGTAATGGAGCTTTGATTGGCCTCTTAGTTACTCAATGTGGCGAAACCGGCCTCTCCACGTGTCCTTGGAGGGGGCTGCTTGCCCGCCTCTTGCCTTTGGACTATGGACCCTGTCTGTAATGTGTTTAAGCCTTCCATTGTTTAGTTATGTCAGCCACCCTGTCTGACTACCTTGCTTCTGGCTCCAGATTAAAGTGGCTAGATACTGCTTTACTGGTGATGTGTTTAAGTTTTCTATTGTTTAATCAAGTGTTATCTGATTGCAGTTTGGTGTATATAAGTCTGTGTTGTTTGTCAAATAAAGTAGTTCAATCTTGCTGTAAAAGTTCCTGCTTAACTCTCAAAGTGAAGTGTCGTCTCATTATTGGGGGAAGGATTTATTGTATGCTGTTCCAGTTTGACTGCTAGGAGAGTAAACCTATTCGTATGGTTCCTATTCAACTGCCTACAGCATTCATATGCTTGGGAGGATTCATATGCTTCTCCGGTTTGGTGGTTGTGGTGTCTGCTGCAGTGCTTGGAGTCCTCAGGAAGCGCTAGGAGCATCCTTTAACGGAGGTACCCAGTCGGGGTGCCAGGTGATCCGTTACATTGGTGGCAAGCGGTGGGATGGCGTCCTAGTGCGAGGTAAAGCAGCTCAGAGACACAGTCGTTTGGATTTACAAATTGAAGGCGACGCTAGTGTTTATACAGCGTCCCTGTCTACATAAAGATTTGGGAAAATGGGGTTCGTGGATCCTTGGGCACCTCGCACACCTGAGGAAGAGGGTGAATTGGACTGGAGAAATATTGCCCGGCAAGAACTATGGTACAATGCCCTGGAGGAAGTCCAGTATCGACGGCAGCAGCGCCTTCCTGGTGTCGCATACCGGTTGGAGGAACAAATGGCCTGGCGGATGCCGCTTCTGGGAGACCAACCCGGAGGGCAGCAGGTCAGACAACTTGAGTACCTCGTGGAAAGGGAACTGAGCCTTGACGCCTCATACCGGGCACTGTGGTGGTGCACTGTCCAGCCAGAGACATGGAGGGCAGAGGGCATCCAGCCGGAGGGGGAGAACTACACTAGCCCTGGCCTGTTGTGGAAGGCCTTAGCAGAAGACGTCGACTTTGGCAGTCCAGCAGAGTCACGGTACTGGGCTATTTTTTATTACCGGGGTGAGATGGTACAGGGCCCGAGATCTATGGGACTGGGACAAGACCTCCACCGTTTGGCTGCCATGGAACGACAGCTAGAGATGGACTATGTGGAACTACTAAACTCATGTCAGCCACAGGGCATAGACACAGAACAGGAAAACTGGCTGGGAGACCCAGACCTGCCAACCTACAGCTGGGAAAACGCAGCCGAGGTACCCCCTGCTTCACTACCAGCGGCAGAAGTAGGGGACCTCATAGACTGGTCCTGGGAAGACCCACAGATGGCAGGTGGAGATGGGATGGCGGTCTCTCTACCGGCCCTACAGGGATGCTGGGCGGTCGGCCCAGATCTCCAGCGGCAGTGTGTACCCCAGGGAGCAGAAGGTGCAGTCCTTCCTCCCCAGCGGCAGCGTGTACCCCAGGGAGATGAAGGGGCCGTCCTTCCTCCCCAGCGGCAGTGTGTACCCCAGGAAGCAGAGACCATCTGTCTCGCACCCCAGCCGCAGGACAAAATATTGAAAGGGGAGACAGTTGGTCCCCCTCTCCACCAGCAAAGAGAGTGTCAGGGAGAGGAGCAGGTTACCCCCTCTCCCCAGCGGCAGTCTACAGTTCAGAGAGAGGAGCTTGTTACACCCTCTCTCCAGCGGCAGCCTAACCCACCAAGGGGAGATGTTAAGCCCCACAACTATGCAGATGGGACCGTAGTCTCTGCACTTGCAGCCCCAGGGGCAGGGACGGTCGGTCCTGTCCCCCAGCCACAGAGCAGTGTATCCAGAGGGGAGACAGTCGGTCTCCCCCTCCCCCAACCAGGCTCCAACCAGGCTACTTCAGTGGTAGCGCTGGCACCCGGGCAGAGTACCGCTGGTCTCTGCCCACTCAGCAACCCACCAAGGCAGTCTACCAGCCCCCCGCACAGCTGTGGTGAGGCACCTGGACATGGACAAGTTGCTATTTCATCCAGGTGTAGTAACCAGTTATTGTGGGTGGGTTGTATTGCTGTTTGTGCTTCGTGGGTGGGTTTCTGGACTAACCAGGGCACTGACCGGCAGGAGGTCAGATACCCTGTTAGTTTGGATGGTAAAGGGGAGAAATGTGGCGAAACCGGCCTCGCCACGTGTCCTTGGAGGGGGCTGCTTGCCCGCCTCTTGCCTTTGGACTATGGACCCTGTCTGTAATGTGTTTAAGCCTTCCATTGTTTAGTTATGTCAGCCACCAAGTCTGACTACCTTGCTTCTGGCTCCAGATTAAAGTGGCTAGTTACTGCTTTACTGGTGATGTGTTTAAGTTTTCTATTGTTTAATCAAGTGTTATCTGATTGCAGTTTGGTGTATATAAGTCTGTGTTGTTTGTCAAATAAAGTAGTTCAATCTTGCTGTAAAAGTTCCTGCTTAACTCTCAAAGTGAAGTGTCGTCTCATTATTGGGGGAAGGATTTATTGTATGCTGTTCCAGTTTGACTGCTAGGAGAGTAAACCTATTCGTATGGTTCCTATTCAACTGCCTACAGCATTCATATGCTTGGGAGGATTCATATGCTTCTCCGGTTTGGTGGTTGTGGTGTCTGCTGCAGTGCTTGGAGTCCTCAGGAAGCGCTAGGAGCATCCTTTAACGGAGGTACCCAGTCGGGGTGCCAGGTGATCCGTTACACTCAACAGTAATGGAGCTTTGATTGGCCTCTTAGTTACCCAACAGTAATCACACTTTGATTGGCCTCTTAGTTACCCAACAGTAATGGAGCTTTGATTGGCCTCTTAGTTACTCAACAGTAATGGAGCTTTGATAGGCCTCTTAGTTACTCAACAGTAATGGAGCTTTGATTGGCCTCTTAGTTACCCAACAGTAATGGAGCATTGATTGGCCTCTTAGTTACCCAACAGTAATGGAGCATTGATTGGCCTCTTAGTTACTCAACAGTAATGGAGCTTTGATTGGCCTCTTAGTTACTCAACAGTAATGGAGCTTTGATTGGCCTCTTAGTTACTCAACAGTAATGGAGCTTTGATTGGCCTCTTAGTTACTCAACAGTAATGGAGCTTTGATTGGCCTCTTAGTTACCCAACAGTAATGGAGCTTTGATTGGCCTCTTAGTTACTCAACAGTAATGGAGCTTTGATTGGCCTCTTAGTTACCCAACAGTAATGGAGCTTTGATTGGCCTCTTAGTTACCCAACAGTAACTGGGGCCACTGTGAAATCCCATTGCTTTGTCGTTTTGATTTGAATATAATTCACTTATTACAGTGTCTGTGAGTATAAATATCATGTACTGAAATATTGAGTATATACAGGCAAATCTATACACTAGAAACCATAGATAAACTTGCATGCACATCTGTTTACAAATAATCTAAGGAAAGATGTTACTGCCAAGTACATTAGTGTACAGACATTAGCTGATGCAAATTTTGATGCCTAAAATAATATGGCTAATGGTGCCATTTGCCAGTAAATAATGATGAGCTGTTCCAGCTCTCAGCTGCTTATGACTTTATTGATAGCTCATTTTTATTTTCTGAGCAGTAATGTTTGTGTTATATGAGGTTCTGTTCACAAGCTGCACTATATGCAGATGAATTTGTACATATGGTGCATCAATACAACAGAACTCTATCATTACCCCCTGTGAGCACCTATGGTGATGTACTTACATTAGCAGTTACATTCCCGGAATTTCAAGGGTTCATGTTGCAGAGGAATTTTTCCTCCCTTATACAGGATGAATTGGGTCTGTGAAGATTTATTATAATTTGAAATAATTATTATTATTATTTTCCTTTGGTTTCCTTAATTTTATCAATGTGTTTTTGCAATGTATTTATTAATTGAAAGGTAATTCCCAGCTACTGAGGTACAGCGGTCTACAGTATTAACTGTGGCTTGATTTGCAAATGAACTGTTTTTCAATGGGAAATGTGTAATTTGCATATGAAGCCACAGGTGATGTCATAAGTAGGAGACTCCACAGACACATTTTTCTCCTAATTCAGGCATTTACTTGCAAATCTGCTAACATGAGTTATAGATAATTTCCAATCGTATTTTATTCTCTACTTTCACAGTAGAAGCAATGTTTAGGGGATACAGTCCCTATCACAACTCTCTGGAGTCTTTAAAAAGCCTAAGATATGCCGACCAATCAACACTTGGCGATCTATCCCTTGTTCAGATCTCATGTAGGTGTGCAGATCAGTATGGCCTCTGTTTACAGTTAAGAATGAACAAGGGTCATATTATCAATCTGATTCCAAAAACCTTCTTCCAAATTGTCCCACTCGTTTCACATTTACCATGATAACAAATAGTCAGCACATCCCAGACTGGTAATGTCTGTGTAAGGAACAGGTTATAATAACTGAAAACAATGATAAAACAGACACAATCACACAACAGAAAAGTGGCTCAAGAATGTCAAGTGGGCTTACATTATGTTAGGGATAGGGAAATGGTAGGGATCCTTATAGGGATAGGCAAAGTGACAAAGACACCTGTGTCCGTGGCCAGGTCAGTGAAGGCTCCATAGAACATCATTAAAATGTTCATAACAAAGTCCAGTATTATGCCACCACCAAGAGGCTAGGGTTAGGTACCAACTGGTCAAGCCAAGAGCCAGAGATTCTGCCCAAAATATTGCTCATGGTGGACATTTGTGGTGGACAATGTAATGATATGTGGACCTTTACTGACCTTGCTGTGGACACTGGTGTCTCTGTACGGGACCCTTTACCTGTCCCTGATCATGCTAATGCTCTTACAGTTTTTCAGACTCATACCACCATTGGAGTGACTTGGATCCCACCCTCTCCGGCCTGGATTCATCCGCTGTGGTTTTTTTTTTCATAATCTTGGTTTTCAAAACAATTTTTTTTGTTCAGAAATTACTTCTCACTTGATTAATTTATCTCCCTGAGGTCTGTTCTGTACCAGCGCAATCTGATATTTTGACATTCAGGCTGGCGGAAAAAATCGTCAGAATGTGTTCATGGTTCTAGTAAATGTTTTGTGATAGAGACAGTTTGTATTCTTAGTGAGTGTCTATTAATAGCTGGGGAGACAATTGGAATGTGTTACACATAGCAGATTTTTATTCTCTAGTGAAAAAAAAAAAAAAAGAAAAACAAAATAGTGAACATACAACTGCTTTTTTTCCCCACTGAACAGATCTTTGCTAATTGAAAGATATGCGTTCCCTTAATCAATGAGGAGAACAATCAATTTTTTATTTATATATATATATAGTGATTTCTTCCAAGGGAACTAAAGGGTTTTGGGGTGCGCTGACAGTATGAGTCAAATCTGAAGCTGATAACAGATGTCAGTATTCAATGGTTCTCATTTTATTAACTTTGGAAGGATAGTAGTCATGGACGTGACACGTAGCACGTAGCGTGTGCACGCCAGGAGGTGAAGTACGGGACGCCCAGCGGTATGAGGATCTGAATGAGCCTTTTCCACTGACGACGACGCTACAGCCCAAAGCTGGAAATTCAAGTAACAGCCAGACGCCGGACCGGTGGAACAGATTGTAAAGAACATGATAAAGGTAAACTGTACAGGCCAGAGGGGACTTCTCCACAAACCCACTTAGGATAACAAGTTAGGTGCTTTGAGCTATTTCATCTAACCGTGAGTAAGCCCTTCAATTACTATTCTAACTGCACCGGTGGTATGTATAAATGACGTGGCAACTGAAGCTTTATAATCCATTCAAATGTGAGTAAACTTATAATTAACTTGGCAATATTCCATGTGTACCAGAGGTACCCATCAATGGACAGGTCAATTGAAGGATATCATTATTTTAAAACTTGCACCAGTGGTACCCGGAAAAAATCTTTGGTAATTAAAGAATATCTACACACTCAAACGTGTGCTAGCCTGACAATTATCCCGGTAACTTTTCATTTGTACCAGAGGTTTCCAAACAGCATGTGCTAAATTGAAAGATACAAAATATATTCAAACTTGAACCAGAGGCATCTTAAAAAAAAAAAGGGGGAAAGGAAAAAGGAAAGAAGAAAAAAAGAGAAAATAACCCCGTGGTAACTGAAGGATATCTATATATCTAAATGTGAGAAAGCCCTTATTACTTTGGTACTACTTCCCTTGCATAACTGACATTCACAAAACTACCATTATATCCAAGTGTGAATAACCCCCTAATCTCCCAGATAAATCCGAGGCATCCGTAAAACTATGTGCAAACTGAAAGATATCAATATATCTACACCTGAGTGACCACCCCGTTAGTATTCTACCGGCACTAGAGGTACCTCATAAATAAATTGGGGTAATTGAAGGATATCAAGACAAAAAAAAAGGTACATACATAAATCTAGATAACCAGAGGCTAACTAGCCGGGTCAACAAATTAAAAAAACGAGACACAATAAGGCCACAATGAAAAAGGGTCAGCAAAAAAAAGATAAAAAAGGAGGATAAGTTAATTAAAAGAACCTCTGGATTTTTTACCCCAGTAATGAGCAAAGACAAAGGGGATAACCTCACGGATAAAGCATGTGCTTTCAAAGTACTTTAAAATGTATATCTGACATTTTACATTGCTTAAAATATAAAATACTTACAGCTGAAAGAAATTGTGAAATTACAGCAGGGACTGCCCACACTACATGAGTAAAAGTAATTTCCTTTGAGAAATCCAACCAATGAGAATAATGCCATTCAAATGAATGGAATATCCTGTATCTCTAGTGATGTCATCAGACAATGTGTTGCTCTGTTAAGAGATCCTACTGTGTACAAGAGCAAGGTCACTCATAGACCACTCAGTAGACTCAATTTGAGGAGGACAGGAAGTGACTATATGAAACAAAACTTTATATCCTCAGTGTGAATACAATCAGTGCTGCCGCACCTACAGTAAACATGCAGAGTAATCACTGGGGAGGGCTTGAGTCAAATATTAAAATCACACAGGGATAAAAGCCTGTGCATTATACAAGCAGTGATCTTCATCTTGCACCAAAGTGAGTTTGGGGACTAGACTGTCCCTTTAAGGCTAAAGTAGCCACACATGAGAATTGTTCTTGCTCAGCTAATTCTCTCTTTCGGGAATACAATAATGAGTTGACCATGCAGGGAATTGAACCTGCAACCCCCAGGTTTTAAAAAAGTGATTTGTGTGTAAAACAAAGTGCAAAATTGGTATGATAATGATACTTGCGGTGCTACAGAAAAACACAGCCTTCTGAAGCCCTCTCCAAAATGCTCATGAAACAGTATACAAAACAAGGAACAGAATGGCGCGAGATAGTGGGTCCCTTAAATTAAATAAGAAACAAGCAACAATAGTGCAATATTGCACAAAATCAAAATAATGGAATAATTTAGTGGTGATGATTATGCTCACAAACACACGTGAGGAATGATCATATCAAACCTCACGTGATTTCTTCAGAAATGTAATAGAGTCTGAAATGTATCAAAATAACAAAAAAACATGTGCAGGACCAAAAGGACTGGACAGATAATGGCCCTTGATGAAGAACAAACTCCCAGGTTTCAACAGGTCTTCTAGACAGAGTTATCTCAGTATGAAGCCTGGAATGCATTAATATTCCTTCTTTTTTTTTTTTAGATCATTTTTATTTTATTATATTTGATGTTAATACATTTTGTATACACTAATATATCTTATTTGAAATTTATTTGCCAGAGATAATTTGTTAACAGTCGTATAAATAACGAATAATATCTATTTAAACATTAAAACATTAAAAATAAATAAATACATAAAGCTGGGAACAATTTCTGTGTGGATGCTCAAGTCCAATGTGTATATAATGATATTAGATATGAGTGAGTGTCAAGGCTCTGGTCTTATATTACCCTAGAAAGGCATGGACTGTTGTGGATTATGACAATATTGTGATATTTACATAATAGATAGAAAATACTTATGGTTGGACGTAGTTTACAAATGACATCTAATGATAAGGGATAATGTAATTTGGTTCATATACCATGGTGAAGTCTGAAAGGTGTATTTAATTTTCTTTCTTAGATCTAGAGGTAATGAGTTGATATATAAACTCAAATCATTGAAAACAATGTTCCTCCCCTCCATTTATGTTTTGTTGGGTAGTAAGCCAGTTCATATGAAAGAGATAGAGATATTTTTGTTAACATTCATTCCTAATTTGCATCAGCCCTACATATAGTTCCTGTCCAATTGTCCCGGGGTCCAGTGGGGTAAATAGATCCTCTCTTGCTTTTCAGCTTGCTTGTACTTGATGAAGTAGATATTGGAACTCTCAGATATTGGAACTCTCAGATATTGGAACTCTCAGATATTGGACCTCTCAGATATTGGACCTCTCAGATATTGGACCTCTCAGATATTGGACCTCTCATATATTAGACCTCTCAGATATTGGAACTCTCAGATATTGGACCTCTCAGATATTAGACCTCTCAGATATTGGAACTCTCAGATATTGGAACTCTCAGATATTGGACCTTTCAGATATTGAACCTCTCAGATATTGGAACTCTCAGATATTAGAACCTCTCAGATATTGGACCTCTCAGATATTGGACCTCTCAGATATTGGAACTCTCAGATATTGGACCTCTCAGATATTGGACCTCTCAGATATTGGACCTCTCAGATATTGGACCTCTCAGATATTAGACCTCTCAGATATTGGAACTCTCAGATATTGGACCTCTCAGATATTAGACCTCTCAGATATTGGAACTCTCAGATATTGGAACTCTCAGATATTGGACCTCTCAGATATTGGAACTCTCAGATATTGGAACTCTCAGATATTGGACCTTTCAGATATTGGACCTCTCAGATATTGGAACTCTCAGATATTGGAACTCTCAGATATTGGACCTCTCAGATATTGGAACTCTCAGATATTGGAACTCTCAGATATTGGACCTCTCAGATACTGGAACTCTCAGATATTAGACCTCTCAGATATTGGACCTCTCAGATATTGGACCTCTCAGATATTGGAACTCTCAGATATTGGACCTCTCAGATATTGGACCTCTCAGATATTGGACCTCTCAGATATTGGACCTCTCAGATATTAGACCTCTCAGATATTGGACCTCTCAGATATTGGACCTCTCAGATATTAGACCTCTCAGATATTGGAACTCTCAGATATTGGAACTCTCAGATATTGGACCTCTCAGATATTGGAACTGTCAGATATTGGAACTCTCAGATATTGGACCTTTCAGATATTGGACCTCTCAGATATTGGAACTCTCAGATATTGGAACTCTCAGATATTGGACCTCTCAGATACTGGAACTCTCAGATATTGGACCTCTCAGATATTGGACCTCTCAGATATTGGACCTCTCAGATATTGGACCTCTCAGATATTGGAACTCTCAGATATTGGACCTCTCAGATATTGGACCTCTCAGATATTGGACCTCTCAGATATTGGAACTCTCAGATATTGGACCTCTCAGATATTGGACCTCTCAGATATTGGAACTCTCAGATATTGGAACTCTCAGATATTGGACCTCTCAGATATTGGAACTCTCAGATATTGGACCTCTCAGATATTGGACCTTTCAGATATTGGACCTCTCAGATATTGGAACTCTCAGATATTGGAACTCTCAGATATTGGACCTCTCAGATACTGGAACTCTCAGATATTGGACCTCTCAGATATTGGACCTCTCAGATATTGGACCTCTCAGATATTGGACCTCTCAGATATTGGAACTCTAAGATATTGGACCTCTCAGATATTGGACCTCTCAGATATTGGACCTCTCAGATATTGGAACTCTCAGATATTGGAACTCTCAGATATTGGAACTCTCAGATATTGGACCTCTCAGATATTGGAACTCTCAGATATTGGACCTCTCAGATATTGGAACTCTCAGATATTGGACCTCTCAGATATTGGAACTCTCCTGGATAAGGGAAATCGTTCTAAAATAGGGCTATACTCTTGGTCAGTAGGGATTGTTTAATGGTTGAATTGGTAACAGTGGATCTTCCTCAGTCTATCATCTCTCATGTAATTATAATGCCGGGTGCTGCAGACTAAATATAAAATCCCCCCAGTGTTACCCTCTAACGGGTGTTCTTGGCATCTCCTCTGCCGTGCCCTTCTGATAACTTGTCATGACAATGGCACAGTTACACTTTCTGTGGCATCCAATTTCCTACCTCTTTTTGCCCCAGTTTTCCAACAACCTCTTCCTTCTAATTGTAATTTCGCTCTACAGTCGGCTCATTCTACTCCTCTCTGGGGTAACTGGGACTTGGAATTGGAGGGTAAGGGGCTGTGTTGGTGGTCTCACATAAAATGTCCCCTGCTAGATAGTTTCAGAGAACATATTAAACCCTGGATTAAAGACGGTATCAGGCCAAGGTCGAATAAAATCTTAAATACGTATGCAAGTCCTAATTAGTATTTTGCTGCATGTGTGCTTTTCCAGTGCTATGTGATCTTTTTCTGTCTATATGGATATTTTTCCCCCCTTTCATCTCCAGCATGTTTTTTCAATTACCGGCTGATGAAGTAATGACTATATCTAGATTCAAGATAAAGGATATTTATATCCAAACTGCAGAAATGACTGATGTTTCACATCTCGGTGCCAGTTCTTTCATTTTTCATTTTGCCGTTTCTGCTTCTGCAAAACTGATCTTAAACCCAGTGTGGGAACATGTAGAAAATACCAGTTCTCTTGCGATGCATTTATTAAAGTTGACTTACCATACAGGGACGGTTATGTTAAAAGCAGTCTGTATGTTGGAGCTTTAGAAGAACGAGTGGCCTTCTGTCTCTTCAAAACTCAATATTAAAGATAAGTCCCTCTATAGCATACAGGCACGGGTGGCATTTGGTCAGAGGTCATGTGAAGGGTCACTGTTTTTGGGTCGCCAAACAGCCAATGCAAACAGCAAATGTGTCTCAAGAGCTGTTTGTGTGCACCTTACAGTAATCTCTGTGTCTCAATAGCTGTTTGTGTGCACCTCACAGTAATCTCTGTGTCTCAATAGCTGTTTGTGTGCACCTTACAGTAATCTCTGTGTCTCAATAGCTGTTTGTGTGCACCTTACAGTAATCTCTGTGTCTCAATAGCTGTTTGTGTGCACCTTACAGTAATCTCTGTGTCTCAATAGCTGTTTGTGTGCACCTTACAGTAATCTCTGTGTCTCAATAGCTGTTTGTGTGCACCTCACAGTAATCTCTGTGTCTCAATAGCTGTTTGTGTGCACCTTACAGTAATCTCTGTGTCTCAATAGCTGTTTGTGTGCACCTTACAGTAATCTCTGTGTCTCAATAGCTGTTTGTGTGCACCTTACAGTAATCTCTGTGTCTCAATAGCTGTTTGTGTGCACCTCACAGTAATCTCTGTGTCTCAATAGCTGTTTGTGTGCACCTCACAGTAATCTCTGTGTCTCAATAGCTGTTTGTGTGCACCTTACAGGAATCTCTGTTACATGGTGATACAGTCAAAGCATGACTACAGTAAGGGACGGTAACTGCGATAAGCTGGGTTGCTGCGGTGTGGTGCAATTCATCATCAGACCTATGGCAGATTTGTAGAGATAAATAGTAAGCCTCCCTCCCTGAGTAGGCAAGTAGGAGGATATGTAAAAATAAGAGTATGCTAATGACATTATCTTCCTTTAAATGTTTACTGATAATAGTACTGAATATTTATCATCTTAAACATAATATTACAGTCTGACAGCCCTATGTTACAATCTATTTAGACAATAACCACACCTTTAAATGGAGATTCAATGAGAAAGAGGAGGCCCGGTTCATGCTGTTTTAAACAGTCAATGAGAAAGAGGAGGCCATGTTCATGCTGACTTCAACAGCCAGTGAGAAACAGGAAGCCAGGTGCATGCTGATTTGAACAGCCAATCAGAAAGAGGTGGCCAGTTTCATGCTGATTTGAACAGCCAGTCAGAAAGAGGAGGCCAGGTTCATGCTATTTTGAACAACCAATCAGAAAGCGGAGGCCAGGTTTATGCTGATTTGAACAGCCAGTCAGAAAGAGGAGGCCAGGTGCATGCTGATTTGAACAGCCAATGAGAAAGAGGAGGCCTGGTGCATGCTGATTTGAACAGCCAATGAGAAAGAGGAGGCCAGGTTCATGCTATTTTGAACAGCCAATGAGAAAGAGCAGGCCAGGTTTATGCGGATTTGAACATTAAATCTGAAAGGGAGGTTTGGTTCAGGCTAATTATTATTTAGTTCTATGCACACGAGACAAGAGACACACTGATAACGAAGCCTCCAGCTTGCACATTAGTAACACAAGCAGAAGAGACTCTTGAGTTTATTTTTTCCGCAGCGGAAACATCTACACAAAAGAATAGAAAGATCTCCGCTCAGAATAGAAGCAAATGGAAATGTTTTGCATATTTGTCAGTGAGAGGGTGGAATAAACTGTGTCACAAGCCGTCACGACCCTGATATTATCGCAAGCCCTTGTATCAAGGAGAAATCCGAACAAAGCAGCATTAGTCGTCATTAGTAAAACTTCTAAGACCTTCACCACATCACTTTGCTTTCTTCCTAAATGAATAGTCCTTGAAGGAGAAGAGAAATGACTGATAATTAGATACTGATAGAGCTGCACAGATACAAACAGTGATCTTCTGTGCATCTTGGATGTTACAGGAGACATTTTTGATAAGCTGGAACCTTGTACCGTTCGAGTGTCCCTTAGCCAAAATGCTTGGGACCAGAAGTATTTTGAATAACCGGCCACTTTCCCCAATAAGATATATTAAAGCCTTTCAGCACTCAGAAGATCACCCTTCACCAGCCCTCTGTGGGCGAGCATGTAGCTGGATGTCTGTGCGCTGCCCATGACATCCTCCATGGCTGCCTCTTGTCCTCCGCGCACATGTCTACAGTCTGAGTCAACTAGAGGACATAGTCTCAACTAGAGCACATAGTCTTATATTAGAGGGGCAACAATTTAAAACATTTAAATACATAAAGGGAATCAACACAGTAAAGGAAGAGAGTATATTTAAAAGAAGAAAAACTACCACAACTAGAGGACATAGTCTTAAATTAGAGGGGCAACGATTTAAAAGTAAAATCAGGAAGTATTACTTTACTGAGAGGGTAGTGGATGTATGGAATAGCCTTCCAGCAGAAGTGGTAGAGGTAAACACAGTCAAGGATTTTAAGCATGCGTGGGATAGACACAAGGCTATCCTAGCTATAAGACCGGGAACAGGGGACTAATAAAAGTACTCAAAAAAATTGGGCAGACTAGATGGACCGAATGGTTCTTATCTGCCGACACATTCTATGTTTCTATGTCTGAGCGCCACCAGGTCACATGACCCCCAACGCTCTGACCTCAGAACACGAGTGGGCAGCATAAGTGGCAGCCTGGGAGGATGTTAGTGTGTCTGGGTAACGCACAGACATCCAGCTGCCTGCTCGCCTGCAGAAGGTAGGAGAGCAGTCAGAGCTTCTACCTGCACACTGATCATTTTCTTTAATTGCAAAATCAAGTTCAAACATGACGACTTTGAAGTTTAGGTGAATTGGATTTTTTTGGCTATGTGTCAAATCACTGCAATTCCTTCTTTCATTAATAAATCCCTATTTTTGTTTTAATTCTTTGCATTCCCAGGACAAATAATGTTTATTTGCAGGAGGGCCTTTTTTTTTTATCATCTCACAAATGACTTTAATTTATATAACGCAAACCGCCTCTGTCTTACAGTAAATGGAGGTTCTAATCCGCATCGGTAGAGTACTAACACATTGATATAACCATTAACATGTCCCGGGGGTAATTCTCTTTAATTTCTCCAGGCTTTTAGTTTTATCTAATATACTATTACAGATGTGAGATGTTAATTCCTGCCCCCAAATAAAATACTATAAAAAAATGATGAGAAAATATCGAACAATTAGTGGATTTTAAAACACAAAAAGGATATCTTTCTTCCTTTAATGAATAGTTTGGAATTTAGGTTTATTGGACTGTTTTGCATTGTGTGGCAGTAATAGGGAAGAAGAAAACGGCATATGTAATTCTGCAATACGGAAAATAAATGCTTTTTTTAAACCCATCGTTAGCACAAGCCGTGGAAGAAATAATACATGCAGAGAATGAATTAATAGGATACAAATATGCTGATTTTATTATGGGAACAGAAAATACAAGAAAATCAGAATAAAAAGGATAAAATATACGGTACTGGAAACATAACAAATTATTTAAATCATAGTTTTGTTTAGGAGATCTAGAGAGTGATCTATGCCTCTCTTTAATTATACAATTTAGAATATTTGTTTTTTTTGTTACACCTTTTATTATAAATGTTTTTTATTAATTCCATAATATTTTTACATGCTGCTGACTATTTACCAACAGATAAAAAGTATCAATGAAAATAATAGCAGATCAATCAACCTTCAAAGCACAGTGCATCGGCAGTAACAAATGCTGGGACAGACCCGGATTTGATCAAAAACAGTTCTGGTTTTTAGGTGTCCTGTCTCGGCAAATCCAGAACTCTTGGCAACTATGATAAATCTGTGCTTTCACTTCTGCCACTTTAGATTCTATTTTATACGTACCTCCCAATATTTTAAATGGTGAAAGAGGGACAGTTTTGTTTTTGGGGTGAGTGGCTGGAGGTGTTGCTATGGGTGAGGTATTTTCTGGTGACTTTATAACCAATTGAGATCTATTTAGCAGCTAGTTATCTTAGAATAATGTATTTATTTAATTACAAATGTAAAGACAATAACTGCATTTTAAACACTTAATACACCAATCAGCCATACCATTATGACTACTGACAGGTGTCAAGCTGGCGGAGGCAGTGTGATGCTTTGGACTGACAGGTGGCAAGCCAGCGGGGGCAGTGTGATGCTTTGGGTAATGTTCTGCTGGGAAACCTTGGGTCCTGCCATTCATGTGGATGTTACTTTGACACGTACCACCTACCTAAGCATTGTTACAGACCATGTACACCCTTTCATATAAAGGGTATTCCCTGATGGCATTGGCTTCTTTTTGAAGGATAATGCACCCTGCCACTAAGGTTCAGGAATGGTTTGAGGAACACAACAATGAGTTCAAGGTGTTGACTTGGCCTCCAAATTCCCCAGATCTCAATCCAATCAATCTTCTGTGGGATGTGTTGGACAAACAAGTCCGATCCGTGGAGACCCCACCTCACAAGTTACAGGGCTTAAAGGATCTGCTGCTGACGTCTTGGTGCCAGTTACCCCAGCACACCTTCAGAGGTCTAGTGGAGTCAAAATGGGACCCACACAATACTAGGTAGGTGGTCATATTGTTATGGCTGATCGGTGTATGAGTTTCATTGCTTTTTATTTGCTTAGAAAAGAAGAGAGGAACATATGGATTCGGGGCAACGGGCAGACACTTGGCCGGTGTGATTTTATGTTGTACATCCCCCATTACATGCGTTATTTAGATGGCCATTAAACTCTTTTTGGCAGTTCTCTGACATTTTAAGCTCGTGGGGGAGGGGGGGAGGCTGAATAATATAATCCTGTTAGTGAAAATTTTCCTGGGAATTTTTAATAAACAGGAAATGTCCAGTCAGGTCATAGATTCCTAACCATTCATGTCAGGATTTTGGCTGAAGGATGTTATGTCCTTGTTCATCCAGCCCGGCACGGATTTGGCTTCGCTTTTTCAGGTCATTGTCCGGCTGAAATATGAGATTTATTTCCTAATTTTAGAGTTAATTTTAACTCGATGTTTAAATGGGTAGCAATGGCAATATTGTTTTTTTTTTTGTCTTTATTTCATAATGCTGCATTTTTCTGTTTAAATTGGTAATTAAATGACCTGTGTGTCATGTTCGGTTTACAAGATATCACTGCTTACGCAGGGTATAAACCAAGCCCTGGCAGATTTCCATCTTGAAATCTATCTAACGGGGCGTGCTCTCTCCCATGAGACCTTGTTGGTTTAGCAGCCTGTCAGTCTGACAGACAAGCTTTACCCCCGACCAATAAGGGAGCACCTCCACAAACCATACCCACAAGCAGCATGCCTTCCGACATGCTCCACTGACAATGCAAGAAACTGGGGGAAAGCACCACCTTGGAAGAGGGAGTGTCAGTGTTGCAGCATTTGCAACGTAGTACCTGTCACTCAAATTCACAGTGCCACTGTGCATGCACAGTATTCCCAAACACTGAATCGGGAAAGTTGGGTTTATGAAGTTGTACAATTGCCAACGCTCCCAGATTTGATGGTACAAATCTCTTTTCTGAGATTTTTTCCCCATAAAAATGTGTGAATCCAAAGTATGCCTAGTGAACAAAGAAAATTCCTTTTAAACTATGTGCTGTATGTCTTCAGAGACATATATAGTCTACGCGCACCAGTTGAGTTCCAGATGACTGAAAGTTGGCTTTGCGAAGTGGGGGATCACGTGACCTAACATAACTGCACCCACTTGGCCCTGGAATGTTGCCAGGTATGAAGCAGACAATGAGAGAAAGTAGGGGACCTAGTGCTAGGTTTCGACAGTCCTACATCTGTGATATCTTCTGAAATACATACAGTTGAAAAATTAGCAACTCAGCAAAACAGGGTGCATTTTTTATTACCTTTCACATGTGACATCACTCCCTCTTTAACTTAATCATCATACAGTCAGTTACGTCGTCTGTTCCTCATTTACGCCACCAGCACCCCCACTCCCTGCCAAAGGGAAACATTCCCATTACATTATACTTCACAGTCGGTGCTGACTTGTCAATGTCCTGCCCTGACCTCTGGCTTTTCCCAAGACTAAATCTTGCCACCAAAATACACATTTTCCTGCTGTACCATCTTTTTACTGTGACCTGACATTACCGTGTAGAATTAGGGTGGGCAGATGGCTCTGTCAAAAATAATGGACACTACAAAACCATCGCTGCATCCTGACACAGAAAGCAATGAAAACATCCAGTATTGATTTACGCAAATACTGGACAGCCCAGGACAATACTAGACACCTGTCGACCTTATGTAAAATTTCATAGTATGAGTACAGCCAATCAAGTTCCGGATTGAAGTCACAAATGAGGATTCTGTATAAGGGTCAGTGAAACAGCTGCCATCTTTAATCTACAGACTCCCCGGGCTATACTCAAGCTTTGGCAGAATGCACCTGGCATCGTTATATATTACTTTGTGCGTTCTGCTTACTTTGCAAAGAAGGAATTTAAGACCCCGGCAAGAACAATGAATAATAGAGATGGGATTGACTAACCAAGCACACGTGTTTTACAGGGGATGAAATTTAAGGATATGTGTTTCGATTTGAGCGACTTACAGAATAAATACTAGGTCTTATAACACAGTCTTGCACAGGCATAAAAGCTTTTCTTGCTTCCATTAAGACTCTGGACTTTGGCTGACATCATGAGAGAATGCCGAGGTGAATCTCAAAGTACCATAAACATGAACGAAATGGGAAAGCTGAGTCAACCTCAAGAACGACAGAATAAACATTGCTGGTGTTTACTGACTGTACATATGGGATTTATAGAGGTCGATGTTCTCTGGTTCATCCATCATGGTCGGCCACACTAAAATGTTGCAATAACAGATTAAAACGAAAACCTTAGGAGCATTTTCAGTGTGTTTTATTATTCCTGGTAAACTCTTCTTGAAGGGCGATGTCTGTGATGGACTTCCCGAGATCCCGTCAAGTGGAGATGTCTTCTGTGCCAAGCTATCTCCGGCCAATGAGATGTCTTTCAAGTGCCGCAAGAGGTCGAGTTCATGGGGAAATGGACACTGAGATACTGAAACCTACAGAAGAGGGTTCGCGAGGATTCAGATTTCCTCATTCATCAATTAAATGGCCGATTTATACTAGGAAGACCGGGCTGTAAATTACGATGTTTGTAACATGAGGCCTCGACCTTTCAAGTCCCATGGGTGGGAAATAGAAGATAAAATGCTACATACACAAAGCAGATATTGCCCCCTCGGGTGTGTCCAAGTGAGGCACACAGATGATTATATTTAAGCTGTTTCTGCACAATGTGCTGCACCTCAGTATATGTTGGTGATGTAGTAATAATAATACAAGGGGATATCATTTGTAATAAGGTAACTGACTTAATATGTACCGCCTAAAAATTAAATTTTTTCATGTTTTTTTTTCTCTCTGAAATCTTCCACTCATTCCATATAAAAGAATAAGAAAACATAAGCATTCCCTTCGACTGTCCCGTGTTTTGCGAGACAGTCACGATTCAAGGCTGACTTTCATTCTTCGGTGCTTTGGACGTGTGCAGTGGTACCGTCAATATGATAGCTTCTCTTGACCAACTACACCGCCATTTTGTTTTGGGTTCATTCATACAGCTGTGGCTATGGGCAATATCGGTATGTTTTCAGTGACTTTATACCCAATTAATAACCCTTTAAGCTCTGCCCATTTTTTCATTATCGAGTGGGGGAGAGGGGGTTCATCTCCCCCTTTTACTTCCTCCACCAGCCATAGGACTAGTGCCAATAAAAGAATTGGAAGCAAAATGCACAAATTAAGAGAAAAGTATATATTTTACTGAGTCTGTGGTGTCACCTGCTGATGACATCTCCTGTGGCTTTATATGCAAAGTAACTACTTTTCAATGGGAAATGTCTAATTTGCATAGGAAGCCGCAGGTGATGTCATAAGCAGGAGACTCCACAGACACAAATAAAACATATGTTCCTCTTATTTCATGCATTTGCCATTCTGCTAACATAATGTATAGATCATTCTCTCTATATTCGCAGTATGAGCCATATTTAGGTTGGCAGAGGTCCTCTATCCTGGAGGCTGGAGGTTTTGCTGGTAAGTTGGCTTACGTTTCTTGCCAGAGATCTTTGTATCTTTTACATTTAATGCAAGATCTGAATGGCCTATCATAATGTAACGTATTACTATGATATAGAGCATCTGTGACGGGATAGCCGTGTCAGAGAACGCTCTGTGAAGGGTTAAATCCCGTGTTTGGCGCTGTTGGGGGTCAGGCATCTAATTAGAAACACACATGACATTCGATACTGTAGCTTGCAGACCAATGCACAGATATAATATGTGAAACTGCTCAGCATGTTTATACTTAACACACCCAATGGAAATGGACATTTAACACCGTGAGTGCCAGGGACTCATTCATGCAATTAGAGAATATTTTTTTTTGCTACAAGGGTCTGTATTCTCAGAACCACTTCTGGGACGTGGAGGGCACGGGGGGGGAAAGATGCCCTACTTTAAAGAGTGGTGTTTTGTTGCCATTTCTATAGATCGTCACGGACATTGGTGTCCTCGTATGGATACTTTGCTTGGTCTTTGGTTTAAATGTTTCACAAAATACGAAAGCAGAATGGCGCAACAGTAGTGAATACGTGGATTGAATATTTTGCAATGAAGAGTAGTAAAATCCTTCAAAATTTAATATGATTACTGTAAAAAAAACACAATAAAACACAAACATGTGTATGACCAGATACAATAAATATATGGGCCCCTAATACAAGGAGAACTCACAAAACGGTGGAAAGGATAAATCAAATAGAGATGATGGCTGGAATAACATCAGAGTTGGCCTGCACCTCAACGCGTTTCGCCGGATACTACACAGCTTCTTCAGGAGGAATTTGGAAAAAAAGTGCATTAAATGTTTCAGCAGGAAATCACCCAGCATGTCCTCCCATACACATTCAGTTTATATACGTGCACATATCCCATAATGACTTATTGTGTACTAATAGACCCTATTAACATGGCAACTTTTAAATATTTGTTCCCAGGATACAAGGGGGCGGGGCTCAAAAGGACTGGATTTTGCAAAGTCACGACAGTGAATGAAGCTAAGAAATTGAGGTCTAGCCACCCCGGTGGAGATATCAGATGTCTGCAGCTCATATCTCCTCGTTTAAGCTGTCTTAAGACATACACAGTTTGCATGCAATGCTGCCTGTACAGAGTGCTAAGCTGGGACAGACACAGATTTGACGCTACAGGACTACAACAAACAGGACTGTCCAGGCAAATTCAGGACTGTTGGCAACTATGGGGGTCATGTACTAAACAAGTGCAGTGGGGAAAAAAAGTAGGTAAAACATAAGGAGCAATTTGCGACTATTTGTAACATTCTGCGCTTGTTTTCCCTGATTTGCGCCTCTTCCGTTTATTTTCATTTAGCGTGCATTTTTCCAGTTGCGCTAATAAATTGTGATTATATTTGCGTGCGCTAAAGAGTTTTGCGAATATTTTGTGAAAAATAATTCTTATTTGCGCGTGAAAATTACACCAGCTTTTAGCGAGCCCTATCAAAAGAGGTAGAAAAAATATTCGCTAAATTGCCTGTTTTTATTCGCAATTATTTCCGTTTTTATTTGCAATTTGCTCGGACGTACTGTCTGAGTGTTACATGTTTAGTACATTGCAATAGGAGCAAAGAGAAAAAATAGTTTTGCACATAAAATATATTTGCGTTTTTTTGGTACATGCCCCTCTATGGATTAAAGTTATGGCTTACTATGCACTCAAATCTTTGACAGGTCCTGTAGATACTCTGTACTTGACTTGTGTGAACATGTAACACGCTCACACGTATGATCGTGGCTCAGAAACCTTGAGATCTGAGTGCTTAAATCTGTTCCTAATCTCTTAATGGCCTTAAAAAAAAGTTCTCCGACAACAACAAACAAAGTGGTAAGAAAAATCAAACCCTTCATTTCTCAAAAAATCCTGTCCATATGGCCTGTGCTGAATTCAGTGGAGTCTGACCGTTATTGTAAAGATTGTAGAAATGAACCACTTAGAAGCATTTACATCTTACAACAAAACATTATCGACAGCGCAACAAAGATGACATCCATTCTATGGCTGGATCGAGGGCATTGAGCAATGTAAAGGTTAAAATGTATGCAATCTATTTAGAATGACTATAAATTAAAAGAGAAATAACATTTAATTAAAAAAATAAATATATTAAATATATAAAAATGAAGCAAATTAACATAAAATAATATAAAAGAATGTTTCATTAAAATGTAAAAAAAAAATGTATATTACTGTTGTAAATTACTATATTACTATTATAATATCTAACATTAATATATTATAATTTGACTAGCAAGACTCAGTATGTTTCTTTGTTACATTAGTGTGTACATTTTGCTTGTAAGCTGTTCCATTGTTATACACCAGCTAAGCACTATAAAAATACACCTGAGTGGTTAGTAAAATTACTGGTAAATGTTGTGGCAACAGTCAAGATATCTGACCCAGTGTACCATCTAGTAGTATGTGACACTGTACTACCCTATAGGACTATAGTGGGCTACAATGTGTATATTATCGAAACTCATGGAACACAAGGCTTGTCAGCTATAAGTTGTAACCTCGTTTCTAATTCTGTCTCCTAAAACAAAATTAAAAACAGCGCTCCGCTATAACCAGAACCTATAGCATTTATATTTGGCCCTCAGTCTACTCAAACTATATGTATACATGTGTGTCAAGAACCTATTCCAGGAGCTGTTCTACTTAGATCCCCTAAGCAACATAAAATGGAGATTATATGTAAATATTCACTAAAGTGTCTGAAAGTTTTTTTCTTTTTTTTTAAAAAAGGCTTGATTAGGAGACAACAGGTTCAACATGGGGGGACAAAAAGGGGGACATTTTGGCTAAATGATACTTTAAATCCCTTGTTTCGTTTGGGTGGGGTATAGGCGATGCTCCGCGGTGCTCCACTACTGTGAGTTACCTGACTAGTTGTAATTGAGAATTTATATGGTTTGTATTTTCTTTCAATGAATATTATTACGGTTACTCTAGTACCTAGCTGACCCTACACATATCTGCATCCCGATGGATTGGACTTAACTCACCCTTGGGTCTCTCATTTTCCACCCAATTTATTTGAATACAAAAATCCCCCAAAAAATCAAACAATGAAAGTGTACGGACGTCAGAAAGCCTCCGCAGATGAAGAATAGTTTAACTTACAATAGCTTAAAATAAACATAGGGAATAGTATTTATATTACTGTCTTAGATCCGCCACACGTTTTTTATTGGTCAGTGGTTGCAGATTATCTGTATGTCCTCCATACAGTGCATCCAGCTTGTCAGGTAGGTTGAATTTTTATGTGGTGTTATTTTACAATCTTTTTTTTCGTTCATGCTGGGGGCTGACAATACCGGACATTACATTATTTTCCAGAAGAGTCTGAGATCCTCTGAAGTAGCTTAATGTTTAAAAAAAATATTCTTTTGGGGGATTATTATTCATCCAGCCCCTACTTTTACTGTACTACACATTATTTGTTTCTTTTCTTTTCTATATATATATATATATATATATCACTTTTTGCGCAACACTTTTTTATTTTGTTTGTCACTGTTATTGTGTTTGTTTGGTGGAGCGACACTAGTGTTTTTTTGCTGCATTGAGATTTTTATCGATTTTTTTATTGTTTATACTTTATAGCGCTTAACACTTTTTCACTGTTTGAAAAAAATATGTCTGACTTTTCTCACCTGTGCTGGCAACAATACAGGGGTGTCATTTTGCAAGAGAATTAAACCTAGGTGGGAGGTGCATTTTATATTGCCACTCTGAAGGTGTTTGCAGGAATAGAATATTTCTGTTTGTTTTTTTTGTTTTTTTTTACCCTATTCCAATAAAAGCCATGATTGAAAAAGTCCAGTCTCAGTGAGTTCATCTATGTCGCCAGCATTTTTTCTGCTATTTTTTTTTTTTTTTTATTTGCAAGAGAATTACCCTGGCAAGAATAGGCATCAATCAATATCTGGAACAAAATCATGCAGCCATAAAAAAATGATTTAAAGCTTTAAGCACCTCGGAGTAATTTAGTCCTAAGGGACTTCTGGGCTGGGTTCTATTTTAGGATTTACAAAATTGTATAGGAGAGTGAGGGGGGTTTCTCTGAATTCTACATCTTTTATTAATAACATTCACTTTGGAGTTTGTCTAAGCTGTCCAAGGGTGGGCTGGAGATCTCAGATGTGTCAGATCTTGACTCAGTCTTCATATCAAAGTTTTATCCATTTTTTTATTTTCAGTCCAGTAATGATGCAAAATATATCAGAAGAGAAAGGGGCGAGAAAGAGGCAAAGGCTGAGTGCCCCAGCCAGATCGGAAAGCTTTGGCTAGCCGTGGGACTCTGCTGCCTGAATGTAGAGTATATAAAAATGATCAAAAAATGTGTTTGGAAGAATTGCAAGCAAATGCCTACATTAGACGAAAACTGGGCTTTAAACATGTCTGGAGTGTCGCCTGCTTATGACATCACCTGCGGCTTGATATGCAAATGAACAGTTTTTTAATGCAAAATGGGAAATTTGCATACAAGGCCACAAGGGGATTTCATAAACAGGAGACCCCACAGAACATTTAAAACAAATTTCTCTTTATCAAGCGCTGTGATCAGATGTGTGTTTTGTTGCCGTCTCTGTAGGAGTTATTTGTCCTGACAGCGTTCTGCTGGTATATTGAAAGCTGCAGGTGCTGTATCTGCCGCGCCGTCTGTGTCTAAGGATTTGATAGAAATATAATGATACGCAGAACCAGCAGATATTTTTCTCCCTTTTATCTAATTAATCTGTTGTAGTTGAACAAAGTAGTGACACAATTATTTTTGTTTCAATTCCACTACAGACACCAAATATAATAATAAATAACAAAATGTGAAAAAAAAAAAAAAAAAACCTCTTCCAAATGATCATAGCTTTAATCCTTTCCCTCTGATTCTGAACCGCGAACTTATAACTTTGCAAAGAACATGCAAAGTAAGCGTCCGATAATACGGTATATTACATAACTACGGTTTGATTTCCTCCAGACAGCGACCGATGTGAGATTTCGGATTATGAAGAAGTGACAAGGCTTTGTTTGACTCAAATGGAAATGTTGAGATAGAATCGTCTGTGTTGTAATTTGCATGTGAATTACCCGTCACTCTCCACATCACAATAATCTGTAGAAATAAATGTTTTCCAAAGGGGAATCACCCCTCCCGGTGTCCTGTAATGTCCTGGCTTGTATTAATCTTAAATTGGATTTGCTAAAAATGCTCGGATGATGCTATCTCTCCCAGATCAGAGGAAGGAGCTAGCATTTGGAGGATTTGGACAATATTGAATTGGACGTACTCTTCTGAGTAAGCGGCTAAAACAATATCACAGCAAAAGAGAATGAATATTCACGTAAGTAGCTTTGGGTCTTTGGAGATCAGCAGTCAGTAAGGAGATAACACCAGTTCACACATTGCTATGTGGTGTAACATTTGTCTTCTGTATTGTATTGTATTATCTGTGTGTGTGAGACTTTAGATTTTTTTTTTTAAAGAGGCTGCTGGACATTTTTAGGATCATCGGAAAGAGCAATTATATTAATTTTGCTCTCTCTTTACACATGTGTTTGTTTGGACATGGTGATTTGAATACATAAATTCTACCACACGTGGGACCAGATGAAAAGAAAGGGCATATCGGCCTCCTAGTCATTGGTGTATCTTGATTTTGTGCTGCCCTAGGCAGACAAAATCCGGGCACCCCCCTACCCAAGCTGCACACCCACGTTACACACCCAAGACATGCCCCATCATTCAGACTCACATCAAGCTCATACTCCCATCACACACACACTCCCATCACACTCAGTCACACACTCCTACTCCCATCACACACACTCTGACCCCCATCACACACACTCTGACTCCCATCACACTCAGTCACACACACACACACACACACACACACACACCGTCACTACCCAAGCTGCACACCCACGTTACACACCTAAGACATGCCCCATCATTCAGACTCACATCAGGCTCATACTCCCATCACACACACACTCCCATCACACTCAGTCACACACTCCTACTCCCATCACACACACTCTGACTCCCATCACACACACTCTGACTCCCATCACACTCAGTCACACACACTGTCTCCCATCACACACACTCTGACTCCCATCACACTCAGTCACACACACTGTCTCCCATCACACACACTCTGATTCCCATCACACTCAGTCACACACACTGTCTCCCATCACACTCAGTCACACACACACACACACACACACACACACACCCACACACAGTCTCCCATCAGCACTTACCTTTCCTTGGCAGGCAGGCAGCATGGTCCCTCCATGCTGCCTGTTCGGCTTCCCGGCGATTGTGCCGACAGATCACGTGACCGGGCGCGTGTATGACGTCAGCGCTCCCGTCACGTGACTGTCGGCACTTCCGTGTCGGCACACTGCACGGGGAGCCGAACAGGCAGCACGGAGGTTTCTCTGTGCTGCCTGTTCGGCTCCCCGTGCAGCCCGGCAGGCAGAGCGTTAGTGAGGGGGGATCTTCCGATCCCCTCTCACCTCCGTCTCTGTCTGCAAGCGCGGTCTTTTTTTTTTTAAAGGGCCGGGTTTTTTAAAAAAAATATTTTTTTTTTAAAAAATATTTTTTTTTTCAGTGCTGGGGGGCGCTGCCGCCCCCCAAAATTTGCCGCCCTAGGCATCCGCCTAGGATGCCTCGCGGTAAATACAGCACTGCTCCTAGTCACTCTTAAACTGAGACAGAGCTGGTCAGGAGGCTGACAAGTCGAATCAGAGAGGAGGCCCCACATGTCTGATCAAGGTCTTCCGGGTTTGGTGTTCTCTTTTTGCAAGTAAATAGAGATACAGTCACTGACCTGACTGGGCTGCCTGCTTCCCAGGGAAGTATGACAGCTCATGGTCAATTCATCTACTATACTATTTTTTTATTTGTGTTTCTGTATTACTACTACACTATTATACTATTTTTCATTTCTGGTTCTGTATTACTATTACACTACTGGACTATTTTTCATTTGTGCTTCTATATTATTAATAAACTACTCTACTATTCTTCACTGGTGCTTCTATATTACTATTACACTACTATACTGTTTGTCATTTGTGTTTCTGTATTACTATTACACTAATATACTATTTTTAATTTGTGTTTCTGTATTACTATTACACTAAGAGAAAACAAAAACTAAGAAGTCTCAACACACACAGGCCAATGGTCCATAAAAAAACGTATTCCTTTATTTGTATAATGTTAAAAGCAGCATATCCAAAAAGATGAAGGAGATATAATAAACTGTTTAGCGCTAAGAGCCCCCGCTTGACGCGTTTCGGGATGAACACATAATCATAAGCTACACTATTACACTACTATACTATTCTTCACGTGTGCTTCTATATTACTATTATACTACTATACTATTTTAAATGTGTGCTCCTATATTACTATTACACTACTATAGTATTTTTTATTTGTTTCTGTATTACTATTACACTACTATACTATTTTTCATTTGTGTTTCTGTATTACTATTATGCTACTTTACTATTTTTCATTTGTGTTTCTGTATTACTATTATGCTACTTTACTATTTTTCATTTGTGCTTCTATATTACTATTACACTACAATACTATTTTTCATTTGTGTTTTTTTATTACTTTTACACTACTATACTATTTGTCATTTGTGCTCCTATATTACTATTACACTACAATATATTATTTGTGTTTATGTATTACTACTACACTACAATACTATTTTTCATTTGTGCTTCTATATTACTATTACACTACTATACTATTTTTCATTTCTGGTTCTGTATTACTATTACACTACTATACCATTTTTCATTTGTGCTTCTATATTACTATTACACTACAATACTATTTTTCATTTGTGTTTCTATATTACTTTTACACTACAATACTATTTTTCATTTGGGTTTCTGTATTACTATTACACTACAATACTATTTTTCATTTGTGCTTTTATATTACTTTTACACTACTATACTATTTTTCATTTGTGTTTTTGTATTACTATTACACTACAATACTATTTTTCATTTGTGTTTCTGTATTACTATTACACTACTATACTATTATTCATTTGTGTTTCTGTATTACTATTACACTACTATAGTATTTTTCACTTGTGCAGCTATATTACTATTACACTCAGGGCCGGCCTTAAGTGTTCCGGCGCCCTGTGCGGGCTTCCCCCGTGGCGCCCCCCCCCCCGTCTCTTTCACCCCCCTATGTTTGTGTCTCTCTCCCTTCCCATGTTTGTCCCTTTCCTCTTCCTTGCCATGTCTGTCTCTCTCTCTCTCCCTCTGTTCTGTCTCTTTCCCCCCGTCCCCTATTCTGTCTCTCTCCCCCCGTCCCCTGTTCTGTCTCTCTCCCCCCGTCCCCTGTTCTGTCTCTCTCCCCCCGTCCCCTGTTCTGTCTCTCTCCCCCCGTCCCCTGTTCTCTCTCTCTAGCACCGTTCTCTCTCTCCCCCCTAACCCCTGTTCTGTCTGTCTCTCTCTCCCCTCCCCCTGTTCTGTCTGTCTCTCTCCCCCCCTAACCCCAGTTCTGTCGGTCTCTCTCCCCCCTAACCCCTGTTCTGTCTCTTCCCCCTGCCCCTGTTCTGTCTGTCTCTCTCTCCCCTCCCCCTGTTCTGTCTGTCTCTCTCTCCCCTCCCCCTGTTCTGTCTCTTCCCCCTGCCCCTGTTCTGTCTGTCTCTCTCTCCCCTCCCCCTGTTCTGTCTCTCCCCCCTAACCCCTGTTCTGTCTCTCCCCCCTAACCCCTGTTCTGTCTGTCTCTCTCTCCCCTCCCCCTGTTCTGTCTGTCTCTCTCTCCCCTCCCCCTGTTCTGTCTGTCTCTCTCTCCCCTCCCCCTGTTCTGTCTGTCTCTCTCTCCCCTCCCCCTGTTCTGTCTTTCCCCCCTAACCCCTGTTCTGTCTGTCTCTTTCTCCCCTCCCCCTGTTCTGTCTGTCTCTCTCCCCCCTAACCCCTGTTCTGTCTCTCCCTCCTAACCCCTGTTCTGTCTCTCCCCCCTGCCCCTTTTCTGTCTGTCTCTCTCCCACCCCTCCCCTGTTCTGTCTCTCCCCCCTCCCCCTGTTCTCTCTCTCTAGCCCTGTTCTCTCTCTCCCCCCTAAACCCTGTTCTGTCTGTCTCTCTCTCCCCTCCCCCTGTTCTGTCTGTCTCTCTCCCCCCCTAACCCCTGTTCTGTCGGTCTCTCTCCCCCCTAACCCCTGTTCTGTCTCTTCCCCCTGCCCCTGTTCTGTCTGTCTCTCTCTCCCCTCCCCCTGTTCTGTCTGTCTCTCTCTCCCCTCCCCCTGTTCTGTCTGTCTCTCTCTCCCCTCCCCCTGTTCTGTCTCTCCCCCCTAACCCCTGTTCTGTCTGTCTCTCTCTCCCCTCCCCCTGTTCTGTCTGTCTCTCTCTCCCCTCCCCCTGTTCTGTCTCTCCCCCCTAACCCCTGTTCTGTCTGTCTCTCTCTCCCCTCCCCCTTTTCTGTCTGTCTCTCTCTCCCCTCCCCCTGTTCTGTCTGTCTCTCTCCCCCCTAACCCCTGTTCTGTCTCTCCCCCCTAACCCCTGTTGTCAGTCTCTCTCTCTCCCCTCCCCCTGTTCTGTCTCTCCCCCCTAACCCCTGTTCTGTCTGTCTCTCCCCTCCCCCTGTTCTGTCTGTCTCTCTCCCCCCTAACCCCTGTTCTGTCTCTCCCCCCTAACCCCTGTTCTGTCTCTCCCCCCTAACCCCTGTTCTGTCTCTCCCCCCTAACCCCTGTTCTGTCTCTTTCCCCCCCCCCCCTCCCTTACCTTTGCCTGAAAAGGTGGATCCAGGGAGGGGGCGGAGCTAACCGGCTCAGCGGTGTAGCTCCGCCCCCACCCCGGGAATCAGAGCACAGTCTGCATTACGGGGAGCCCCGGGCAGCAAGACAAAGTGCTGCTCGGCTCCCCATGCTTAATGCAGGCATGGGGAGCCGAGCAGCACTATCTCATGCTGCCCGGGGCTCCCCGTGAAGCAGACGCTGCTCTGCTTCCCGGGGTGCGGGCGGAGCTACTCCGCTGTGCAGGTTAGCTCCGCCCCCTCCCCGAAACAGCAGATAATGCCGAGCAGAGGGATCTTTTGATCTCCCCCAGCCAGGGCCTCTACCGGCTTTTTTTTACTTTTTTTTTTTCTTTCTACCGGCCGGGCAGGCGCCCCTTCGGGTGTTGCGCCCTGTGCGCTCGCACAGGTCGCACATCCCTAAGGCCGGCCCTGATTACACTACTATACTATTATTCATTTGTGCTTCTATATTACTATTACACTACTATAGTATTTTTCACTTGTGCAGCTATATTACTATTACACTACTATACTATTATTCATTTGTGTTTCTGTATTACTATTACACTACTATAGTATTTTTCACTTGTGTAGCTATATTACTATTACACTACTATACTATTTTTCATTTGTGCTTCTATATTACTATTACACTACTATAGTATTTTTCACTTGTGTAGCTATATTACTATTACACTACTATACTATTTTTCATTTGTGCTTCTATATTACTATTACACTACTATAGTATTTTTCACTTGTGCAGCTATATTACTATTACACTACTATACTATTTTTCACTTGTGAAGCTATATTACTATTACACTACTATACTATTTTTCACTTGTGCAGCTATACTTCCTCTATATTAGATGCGCAAGTGAAAAAAAAAAGTTTAGCTGTCCTTTAACTTCTCTTCTCCTGAAATCTAATTTATATATCCAGAAGATACCCCAAATCAATCTCTCATTCCCTGGATCTCTTTCACATGGCAAGCTACTTGGTGGCCTTCCTGGATGTCCTACTATTAACTAAGACATAATCTTACTGAAACAAGGGTTCAGTCTGCCGTGGACCCAAATTCCCCCCTAAAACACCATAAATTGCCATGGAGTGGGTAAGAAATCAAACATCGCACCATACCCCAAAGAAGTAACCCAGAGAGTAACTGTCCTGATTTGAGCCGTCAAACACGGCAAACGGTGTTACTTATCAAATAAAAAATAAAATGGGATTTTTTTTTTGCTAATAAACCATTTTATTTTTGTAACTTTCTGGAGATACAGCTGCCTGTTCACTCACAGTCTGGGAATTTGGAAACAATTCCTTCTGGCAAAGTAAAACAAATATAAAAACAAACAAGCAGAAATATGCTCAAAACATCCATAACCGTCCAAGTAAAACCTCCCAAAACTCATTAATCCCAACTGGACGAAAAGCTGCAAGAGTCCTGCTCTTCATCTGGGCAGACGTCTGAGAAATATCCATTGTATTACGTGTAGCTTCTTCGAGATTTATGTAAGGGGTCTTTGTAATAAGCGCTGACTCTGCAAAAAGACAGGTTAAACCCACATCATGCTTCATTATCAAGGCAAGTAGAAGCAGCAATATTTCTTGAAATGCTTGTCTCATGTAGACAGGTAACTACTGACAGGCTAGTTATAGGGCTTGTTTAGGGTAAGTATTAGGGTGTAAGGGTTTGTATCAGGGTATTAGGGGTTAGTTTTTGGGTTCGTGTTAGGGATCGTTGTTTGGGGATAGCATTCGACTTAGTTTTAGAATTAGGGTTAGGGTTTGATGTTCGGTGATACTTTTAGGATTAGAGAGGATTATATTTGTGTCCTAGACCCTCATAAACCATGGAATCATTAGAGCATTGGTGATTACGTGGTCTTCCACTTCATGGCGGAGTTTCTGCTTCTCCTAAATGCTTTCATTTTCAAATAATACCACTTACAGTTGACTGTGGAATACCTAACAGGGATGACATCTCACCTACTGACTTATTGCAAACGTGGCACCTATCACAGTACCACGCCTGAATTCACTGAGCTCTACAGAATGACCCATTATTTTTACAAATGTTTGTAAATACAGACAAGGGGCTTGATATTATACACCTGTGGCAATGAATCTGATTGAAATACCTGCCTTCGATAATTAAGCCCTCAAAGTATCCTATTTCCCCAATAACCCAAACTTTCTTACTAACCCAATTTCTAAAAACACAGTAACTCAGGAAAGAAAGTAAACTCAAGTATTCGTGGACAGCTGCACACAAGCAGTATGTTAAGTCGTGATCAAAAACAAAATCAATTTTATTTATTAAAAAAAAAGTCCCTGGTTTGGCCACTTGGGGGATACTGGGAATATTATTCTCAGGACCCCCCTTATATGGATTAAAGGGACTGTATCAATTAAACATTGTTTTTGCTAGAAATGCAGAGACTAAAAAAATATTGAAAATGAACAATCTATACATTGTGTCGGCAAAGCTGCAAGCAAATGCCTACATTATGAGAAAATGTGTTTTGAATATGTCTGCGGAGACTCCTGCATATGACATCACCTGTGACACGGTATGCAAATTACAGTTACATTGCATATCAGGCCACAGGTGATGACATAACCAGGAAACTCCACAGACATATTCAAAACACATTTTCTCCTAAATAAGGGATTTACTTGCAGTTTTGTTAACACAATATAAAGATCATTTTCAATCATTCTGTACATTCACAGTACAAACAAGGTTTCGGTGATACAGTCCCTTTAATAAGTACAGTGCTTGTGGCAAGGTAATATAATAATCAGATACTACTGACACTTCTTCTACCCTGTACTGCAGCATGTTATATGGGGGGAGGGGGAATGGAGGGTAATCAGGAAATTGTAGCTGTTGGTTGGCTGTTCTAGCAGCCTTTACTTAAATAAATAACCCTGAGGAGTGTTTATAAATGTTGAGGCCATTCCAAGATGGCTGCCTCCATACTGCAATCAGTGCTTTCTTCAAAGGGAAAACAAGCGCAAAATGTTTCAAATAGTCACAGATTGCTCCTTACTCATGTTTTACCTACTTTTTTCCCCACTGCATTTGTTTAGTACATGACCCCCTATGTGTTCACTGAATTGATGCTTCTTATCTTATGTAAAAAGGTAGCAATCACATAATTATTGCAAGGCCTGCTATCTGCATTCTAGCAGAAAAATCTTTAATAAATTAAGAGCCCACACATAATCCTGGAAGAGCATAATTTACTATTAGAAGATGGCTTGCACGGTCTTTGGAGAGTTCTTTTTCACACTTCAAACCACAGCTCGTAAACCAAACCACTGACATATAAACTCTCCCGTACATGTTATCCAGGCCGTGCCAGCAGTATGCTCCAGAGTCATTTTCAATTTTTCTGAAAAAAAAATCATCTTAATGACTTGAATGTTCCTCTTTCCCCCGTTGTCAGCATTATCAGCCAGAGAACAGCAAACTCCGACGCTGGGTGACCTTGAGCTTAAATGATACATGTCTACAGTACACAAGTGAATTGAACTGATTTGTAACGGATGTGAGTCCAGTTTTTTACACTCTGTTACATAGTAGATCAAAGCTTCACAGGCAGGGGTTTAATTTATTTTAATTTCTATCGCAGGAAAAAAGAATAAAGTAAAAAAAAAAAAAAAGATTCCATTCTCAGTTTTAATAAAAAACAAAAAAACAAAATATATGTTTTCTACTATTTTTTTTTATGTAATCAAATTATGAAAATCTCTTAACAACAAATCAAAGTGAAGCTGTATTTTTCTGACTTATTCTCTATTTCGTCTCCAGGTAGCACTTTCTAATCGAGACCCCACCCACCCAAAAAAAAATATTCCCATTGTTTGGTTACGTGTACCCTAAGCAGTCACTCTTGTGAATTGCTACAATTTTCTTTCTATTAAACTGAATTAACCCCACCTGCCCTCTGCCTTGTGAAGGAGACACATATAGGGGGTCATGTATAAACACAGATCACATGTAGATGACATAAACCGAAAGTCTATAAACCGAAAGAGATTCGGTTTATAGACTTTCGGTTTATGGAATACATGTAATGCTATTGCTGTTCTATAAACCGAAATAAAGTCCCAATTCATACCAATAGGTCAATTGGTCTATTCGTATGAATGGGGACACTCACCCACATTTTACTTAATTTTTCAGCCCTCTAGCCCTTTCCAGGACTTTTTTAGAGGCATTTTAGTGGCCAAAAGTTCATGTCCCCATTGACTTCAATGGGGTTCTGGTTCGGGGTCAAGTTCGGGGTCAAGTTCGAGCCCGAACCCGGACTTTTTTTCGAAGTTCGGCCGAACCTGCCGAACCCGAATATCCAGGTTTCCGCTCAACTCTAGTTAGGAAGTATGCATCCACTCATTGATTCATTAACTGATTAGTTAGGAAGTATGCATCCAATCATGGATTCATTAATTGATTAGTTTGGAAGTATGCATCCACTCATGGATTCTTTAATGGATTAGTTAGGAAGTATGCATCCACTCATGGATTCTTTAATGGATTAGTTTGGAAGTATGCATCCACTCATTGATTCATTAATTGATTAGTTAGGAAGTATGCATCCACTCATTGATTCATTCATTGATTAGTTAGGAAGTATGCATCCAATCATGGATTCATTAATTGATTAGTTTGGAAGTATGCATCCACTCATGGATTCTTTAATGGATTAGTTAGGAAGTATGCATCCACTCATGGATTCATTAATTGATTAGTTTGGAAGTATGCATCCACTCATGGATTCATTAATTGATTAGTTAGGAAGTATGCATCCACTCATTGATTCATTCATTGATTAGTTAGGAAGTATGCATCCACTCATGGATTCTTTAAAGGATTAGTTAGGAAGTATGCATCCACTCATGGATTCATTAATGGATTAGTTAGGAAGTATGCATCCACTCATGGATTCTTTAATGGATTAGTTAGGAAGTATGCATCCACTCATGGATTCTTTAAAGGATTAGTTAGGAAGTATGCATCCACTCATGGATTCATTAATGGATTAGTTAGGAAGTATGCATCCACTCATGGATTCTTTAATGGATTAGTTAGGAAGTATGCATCCACTCATGGATTCATTAATGGATTAGTTAGGAAGTATGCATCCACTCATGGATTCTTTAATGGATTAGTTAGGAAGTATGCATCCACTCATGGATTCATTAATGGATTAGTTAAGAAGTATGCATCCACTCATGGATTCATTAATGGATTAGTTAGGAAGTATGCATCCACTCATGGATTCATTAATGGATTAGTTAGGAAGTATGCATCCACTCATGGATTCATTAATGGATTAGTTAGGAAGTATGCATCCACTCATGGATTCTTTAATGGATTAGTTAAGAAGTATGCATCCACTCATGGATTCATTAATGGATTAGTTAGGAAGTATGCATCCACTCATGGATTCATTAATTGATTAGTTTGGAAGTATGCATCCACTCATGGATTCATTAATGGATTAGTTAGGAAGTATGCATCCACTCATGGATTCATTAATGGATTAGTTAGGAAGTATGCATCCACTCATGGATTCATTAATGGATTAGTTAGGAAGTATGCATCCACTCATGGATTCTTTAATGGATTAGTTAAGAAGTATGCATCCACTCATGGATTCATTAATGGATTAGTTAGGAAGTATGCATCCACTCATGGATTCATTAATCGATTAGTTAGGAAGTATGCATCCACTCATGGATTCATTAATGGATTAGTTAGGAAGTATGCATCCACTCATGGATTCATTAATGGATTAGTTAGGAAGTATGCATCCACTCATGGATTCTTTAATGGATTAGTTAAGAAGTATGCATCCACTCATGGATTCATTAATGGATTAGTTAGGAAGTATGCATCCACTCATGGATTCATTAATGGATTAGTTAGGAAGTATGCATCCACTCATGGATTCATTAATGGATTAGTTAGGAAGTATGCATCCACTCATGGATTCATTAATGGATTAGTTAGGAAGTATGCATCCACTCATGGATTCATTAATGGATTAATTAGGAAGTATGCATCCCCTCACTGATTATTTAATGGATTAGTTTTGGAAGTATGCATCCACTCATGGATTCTTTAATGGATTAGTTAGGAAGTATGCATCCCCTCACTGATTATTTAATGGATTAGTTTTGGAAGTATGCATCCACTCATGGATTCATTAATTGGTTCCTCCTGGACACACTTGGATTCTACATTCTCCAGGTCTGTAGTTAAAAGTTATAAAGTAAAAAAAAAAAACCTGACTACACTAGCTGTACAATTGGTCAGAAAACCCCCAGCGGATGGGTGCTTTGCAAGGGACTCCAGTGAGTTACAGGTGAGTTAAGGGGAGTCAAGGTGAGTTGAACATTTCTTCTCACCATTTTAACTACACGTTGTGAAGGGACAAGCTCACCAGGTTTCTCCCTGCACAATGTATAGCTAAATTAGTGAGATGAAGTGTTCAACTCACCTCAACTCACCATTTAGTCAATAGCCCCAATAAGTCTGAGGATCTATAGAAACTGTCAACCTAATTGTGAGCAATTGAAACATATTTAAAACATGTATTTTTTTTTTTGGGGGGGGGGGGGGGGGGGGCTGTATTCGGCGGCCGGAGGTAAAAAAAAAGTTAAAAAAAATAAAAATCATTGCAACCGGGTATGACATCACGTCATATCCAGTGACTGTTTCCCTCCACCATGCAGGAGGGAAGACTGCACGGAGGAGATGACCAGGGACACAGAGCAGCCAAGAGGTGAGTACTGGGGAAGGGGGTAGGAGGGTGGAATATTATTGGGCAAATTGGCTGGGGCATAAAGTAATACTGGCATATTAATGGGCAAATTGGCTGTGGCTTATTAATGGCAAAATAATACTGTATTTAATTAGGCAAATTGGCTTTAGCTCATTAATGGCTGGGGCATATTAGATGGAAAAATAATACTGGCATATTAATGGCAAAGTAATACTGGCATGCTAATGGGCAAATCGGCTGTGGTATATTAATGGCAAAATAACACTGGCAAATTAATGTACAATCTGTGTCATATTTAATGGACAAACAGTGGCATAGTCTAATAGGCAAACAATCTGTTGCATATGTTAATGACAAAGTGACTGTGGCATGTTAATTGGTACCTGGCAGTGGATTATTTTAATTGGCAAAGTGATGCTGTGGCATCTTCTGTGGGGCAAAATTACATGTACTATGGGGGAAAGTGACACTGTGGCTTGTTCTGCAGGAGCAGTTCTGTGGGACAAAGTGACACTGTGGTATGTTCTGTGGGGGAAATTGACTGGTATGCCAAATTGTGTGGGTGCAATATGAGTGCAAGCCAAGTGCTGTGGGTGCAATATAGGTGCATGGCAAGTGTTGTGGGTACTATATAGTGCTCTGTTAAGTCATGTAGGTGCAATGTGGGTGCAGAATAAGGGAATAAAAACAACAAATAAAATGTTTCAATAACATTTTTATTACATATACAAATAGTTGAATAGTTGTGATATGAAAATAGTTGCATATAATATTAAAAAGTTTAAGTTTGTGGGGGGGGGGGGGGGGCATTTGTAGTGGTCCTCTTCTAGCACCATAAAGGGACACTAACATTTTTTCTCACTTGTGGTTTTAAAAGCACAAGTTAAAATTTAGTAGAGAGAGAGATATTAACCAGACGTGTGGAGTGAGCACTGTCAGCTGAGAGGCAAAGCTGAGAGCAAACAATACCATGTGTCTGTGTTCCTCAAAGGAAGCAAGGATTAAAAACCTTTTTCCATCCAGAAATCAAAATCTGCAGAAAGAAAAGGAATAATACGTCCGTCGTGCAACCATCAACAAACAGTAGGAAGAGAACAGACATGACCCAGTTTATGAGATGTGACTGTGTGACATACACCCAGTGGGAAACACTTGTAGAAATGTCAGGGGGAGGTCCGATGAAGGAGGGGGGCGAAGGGGGGGGGGGATGAGGGATGGAGTGTGCTGCTGACAGCAGTGAGTCCAACATGCTTTTTCCCTTTACAACTTTCTTCCCTTTTCACTCAAGTTCTGATAAACTTTCACACGCGGGGAAAGCTTTCTTCCACACGGCCGGCCTTTGGAAAGATGACATTTTTCTGTCTGAGCCCTGATTGCCCCGGGGCAGGAAGCATCTTATCTCACAGTTTGTATGCCTGAGATATTACAGAGTGGATGCCGGACCTCCGAAGATGTCCTAACATGGATTTCCCACAGCTGCTTCTCTGCTGCTGCATCATTGCCTCACAGTTAGGCAGCTTGCTGGCCAGTAGGACCTGTCCGGACCTTGTCATTGACAGCTGCCGGTGCTCTGCAGAGCGAGCCAAAGGACCTGGCCGACAAGAAAACGTCCGCATCAAAGTGCTTTGCAACGGAGGGGAGTTAATGGAAACTTTACAGACAGTTTTATTGCCTAAAATAACTGTCAGCCTGTGAGTACAACCACTTCATTACACCTGTATTTATCCATGTGCAAATATAATAGGAATATACTGCTTAATATGGGTAATTAACATCATGATACACTCTTATACTAGGGAATTTAACGTTCTGGTACTCTCCTATAATAGAGAATAAAAGGTTCCGGTACTCTCCTATACTAGAGAATAAAAGGTTCCGGTACTCTCCTATAATAGAGAATAAAAGGTTCTGGTACTCTCCTATAATAGAGAATAAAAGGTTCAGGTACTCTCATATACTAGATAATAAAAGGTTCCGGTACTCTCCTATAATAGAGAATAAAAGGTTCAGGTACTCTCATATACTAGAGAATAAAAGGTTCCAGTACTCTCCTATACTATAGAATACAAGGTTCCGGTACTCTCCTATACTAGAGAATAAAAGGTTCCGGTACTCTCCTATACTAGAGAATAAAAGGTTCTGGATACTCTCCTATACTAGAGAATAAAAGGTTCTTGTACTCTCATATACTAGAGAATAAAAGGTTCCGGTACTCTCATATACTAGAGAATAAAAGGTTCCCGTACTCTCCTATAATAGAGAATAAAAGGTTCTGGTACTCTCCTATATTAGAGAATAAAAGGTTCCGGTACTCTCATATACTAGAGAATAAAAGGTTCCTGTACTCTCCTATAATAGAGAATAAAAGGTTCCGGTACTCTCCTATATTAGAGAATAAAAGGTTCCGGTACTCTCCTATACTAGAGAATAAAAGGTTCCTGTACTCTCATATAATAGAGACTAAAAGGTTCTAGTACTCTCCTATAATAGAGAATAAAAGGTTCCGGTACTCTCCTATACTAGGAAATAAAAGGTTCCGGTACTCTTCTATACTAGAGAATAAAAGGTTCCGGTACTCTCCTATAATAGAGACTAAAAGGTTCTAGTACTCTCCTATAATAGAGAATAAAAGGTTCCCGTACTCTCCTATATTAGAGAATAAAAGGTTCCCGTACTCTCCTATATTAGAGAATAAAAGGTTCCCGTACTCTCCTATACTAGAGAATAAAAGGTTCTGGTACTCTCCTATATTAGAGAATAAAAGGTTCCGGTACTCTCCTATACTAGAGAATAAAAGGTTCCTGTACTCTCCTATAATAGAGACTAAAAGGTTCTAGTACTCTCCTATAATAGAGAATAAAAGGTTCCGGTTCTCTCCTATACTAGGAAATAAAAGGTTCCGGTACTCTTCTATACTAGAGAATAAAAGGTTCCGGTACTCTCCTATAATAGAGACTAAAAGGTTCTAGTACTCTCCTATAATAGAGAATAAAAGGTTCCCGTACTCTCCTTTATTAGAGAATAAAAGGTTCCGGTACTCTCTTATACTAGGGAATAAAAGGTCCTGTTACTCTCGTATACTAGAGAATAAAAGTTTCTGGTACTCTCCTATAATAGAGAATAAAAGGTTCCCGTACTCTCCTATACTAGAGAATAAAAGGTTCCGGTACTCTCCTATACTAGAGAATAAAAGGTTCTGTTACTCTCATATACTAGAGAATAAAAGTTTCTGGTACTCTCCTATACTAGAGAATAAAAGGTTCTGTTACTCTCATATACTAGAGAATAAAAGTTTCTGTTACTCTCATATACTAGAGAATAAAAGTTTCTGGTACTCTACTATACTAGGAAAAAAAGGTTCAGACACTCTCCTATACTAGTCAAGTGCGTATGGCAAAATGGGTGACAAAGCGCTCAACCGCAGTGCGCATGCTCTGTTACTTTACCTGTCACCACAGCTGATCAGAAGGGGGCATGAAGGGGACCAGAGGTGGTGTGCGCCCCTCGCGCATGCACCGTCCTGGCAAAGTAACAGCTGAATGATCATCTATAACTTTGTGAGCATGCTTAATGAGTTAATTCTACTGCACCTGTATTCTCCTATACTAGAGAATAAAAGGTTCTTGTACTCTCCTATACTATAGAATAAAAGGTTCCTGTACTCTCCTACACTAGAGAATAAAAGGATCCGGTACTCTCCTATACTGTAGAATAAAAGGATCCGGTACTCTCCTATACTAGAGAATAAAAGGTTCCAGTACTCTCCTATACTAGAGAATAAAAGGTTCTGGTACTCTCCTATACTAGAGAATAAAAGTTTCCTGTACTCTCCTATCCTATAGAATAAAAGGATCTTGTACTCTCCTATACTAGAGAATAAAAGGATCTGGTACTCTCCTATACTATAGAATAAAAGGTTCTGGTACTCTCCTATACTAGAGAATAAAAGGTTCTTGTACTCTCCTATACTAGAGAATAAAAGGTTCTTGTACTCTCTAATACTAGAGAATAAAAGGTTCTGGTACTCTCCTATACTAGAGAATAAAAGGTTCTTGTACTCTCCTATACTAGAGAATAAAAGGATCCGGTACTCTCCTACACTAGAGAATAAAAGGTTCCGGTACTCTCCTATACTAGAGAATAAAAGGTTCCCGTACTCTCCTACACTTGAGAATACAAGGTTCCAGTACTCTTCTATACTAGAGAATAAAATGCAAATTGCATGTTCCTCATTTGCATATGATGCCAGCATGTGATGTCACAAACAAGAGACAACATTCAACATTCATTTGTTCTCTTAACCAATGCATTTGCTTGCAGTTTATAATAATTCACACAGCAAACAGTTTGCAACTTACAGAGTCTCTTTAACTGCAGTGCTCTGCCAAGTAAACTTTCTTGGAAATTCCAGCCATGAAATATTACACGCCTCATTTATTTATTTATTTTCAGCTCATTATAAACAGGAAAAACAGTTGAGAAACAATCAGCAAATTGTCTTGAGTCAGGGCCTTAAGCTTTTCTGTTTAAATTTATTTAGCAAATCAATTTAAACCAGTAGTGAATGAAGATAAAATGTTTATTTCTGCATGGCCAAAGGGGGGAAATCTATGTGCATCAGTATATAATCAAATCTAACCGTATTATACATACATGAGATTTAATCTATTTTACATGCCGAAAATCAACACAATCCATGGTTTCTAATTTTACCCACAAGGGACCAAGTTTTTTTGCAGCAAACCTCACCATAATGAATGTAATCTTAATTGATATTATTTTTTTTTATTATTAACTGTTTTTTTTCTCATATCTTAGTGCATTTTAAAAATGATCCAGTAAGTGCAATAGTAGATTACTGAAATGCATAAACAACCCTCTATATTTATTTAAGTGTATCTGTAACCTTTTTAGGGGGGCTTTATAAAGATCCACTTAGTGTCTGTGTTTATCTTGTCTGTGTATTTATTTTACAAATGGTGCAGAATTTATGGAAAATGTAGTTATTCAGGGACAAATTTACTTCTGGAGGTGGACATGTTGTTTAGAATCTTGGTTCAGATCATCTTACCCAAGATAAAGCTAGATCTGACCAATCAGACTCAACATTCTAAACAATATGTCTGCCTTCTGAGCTGTACAGAACAAAGAGGGCTCAACAATGTCCTTTATGTGTATTTTTTCTATTTAAAATGCAATTTTTCAATTAAACATAACTTCTGCTAACAGTTGTCTTTTAAAAGTGAAAAAAAAGAAGAAACCCACTGCATTGGTGTTAATTAGTACACTGTATCAGTAAAATGTTTATGGCATGCCAGGTTGAAGCCACAAATACAATTCAGGTATCACCCACTTTCTGAATTCAGATCTCTTTTTCAATACACATATACTGATTAGCCATAGCATTATGACCCGCTGCCTAATATTGTGTAGCTCCCCTTTTGATGCCAAAACAGCCCTGTCCCGTCGAGGCATCCACTAGACTCCACTAGACCTCTGAAGGTGTGCTGGGGTAACTGGCACCAAGACGTTAGCAGCAGATCCTTTAGGTTCTGTAAGTTGTGAGGTGGGGCCTCCATGGATCTGACTTGTTTGTCCAGCACATCCCACAGATGCTCGACTGGACTGAGACCTGGGGAATTTGGAGGCCAAGTCAACACCTTGAACTCGTTGTGTTCCTCAAACCATTCCTGAACCATTTTTGCTTTTTAGCAGGACACATTATCCTGCTTAATTGTGTGACTTTGCTAGTGAGTTATTGAATTGCTGGAAGCCTGGTCACAATGTATCCTGATGGATGAGAGACCTGTGCATTTATAACAAAAATAAAATACGTGTAATTTAACAGTTTTTTTATGTAATTCATTGTTGGGTTGAGTGTAGTTTTGTCTGGCCATGTTAGCATATGGACATACTATATTCATGTTCATTAAATCTGGTTACTGTAGCATCTGTGTGCAGTATTTAACTAAAAGCTACACAAAAACACCACAAATCAAAGTCAAAAGTTTATCACTCCTGCTAAGCAGTTTATATCCGTGAACTTTTTAACTGCAACAATGTACCAGAAATGTATTTAACTGTAATATTAATTTGTGGCTCCAGAACCACCCACTATAACCAAGGTGTCCAACTGTGGCCCTCCAGCTGTTTCTGTACTACATCTACCATAATTCACTATGTTTCATAAACTCCTTGAAAATAAGGAAAGACATTTCTTTGCTGAGAATCAGTCTGTTTTCTAGTTCTCGGAGAGAGATCTTGACCATATGGCGTAGAAGTCTTTACGTTTTATATTTTTTTCCCGTTTCAGGACATAGGCTGTGTAGAGAACAAAATGGGCAATTGTTCCTGGTGCAGTGACACAGCAGCCCTGCTAATCATTCTGTATAGTAAAAAAATTACTCTAATGTCATCTATAAACACACAATGAGGCATCCAGTTTTACGTTTCTTAAAGGGACTGTATCACCTAAACATTTATTATACTGTGAATGTAGACAATTAAAACATTATTGAAACTTATCTATGCATTGTGTTAGCAAGCAATCGCATGAATTTGGAGAAAAATTATTTATAAATGTGTCTGCATTGTCTCGTGCTAATGACATCCCCTGTGGCTTGTATCAATGTGCCTAAAAAACTATTTTGCGCTATGATATCTGGGTGTCTATAAAGAGGTACATTTTAAAGACTGTAATTAATGACTTTGCAATATGTCAACTAAATGAGTGAAATACAAGGGTCAGAAATATTAACACAAATAATCTATACATTGTGTTAAGAGAATTGGCAACAAATGCATTAATTAAAAGAGAAATAAAGATATTTCTATCAAGCCATACAGTGAGTTTTCACAATAATCTAGGACATGATTGAGGGAAGGCAGAATCTGCCACATCATTGTACAATTCATGTGGAACCCCTCACAAAAAGACAATGTATATATTGATGCAACAAAGTTTGACAATCCTGCCCGTGACCTTGAACAATAAAAGCATTTTTTCCCCTCTCCCCGAGATTAGGGAGACCACATTTTTTTATGCCATTCAGGGACACATTTTATAATATATAAATTATTTGGAAGCCTTGGAAAGCATTTCAGATCAAATAAAATAATTATACTATACATACAGTCATTATCAGACACCTCTATTAGCAGATACGCTGTTTCAGAGAACTTAACCTCTGTATTGCTAGATAGGCAGTTTCAGATAACTTAACCCCTGTATTGCAAGATAAGAAGTTTCAGATAAATTAATCCCTGTTTCAGATAACGTAGATAACGTAGATAGGCAGCTCCAGAGAACTTAAGCCCTATATTACTAGATAAACAAATTTCAGAGAATTTAACTCCTGTATCCATTACACACAGACACACAGACACACATTAAAACACACAGTCTTTCACTCACACATACACAGACACTGAATCTGGTACTTGGAGCGGTTCTTTACATTAAGTATTGTGACAATAGCAATAGTTAACATTTCCATTCCATTGCAATATGTATCACTGTGGATTTGTGTGAATTTAGTTTCTTACCCGGTGCAGTTACACTGAGTTTTATGTGAAGGAGGGACTGAGCCAATCATGAGAGGCTTATGAACTCTCAACTAATCAGGAGAGTTAAGAGGTCTGATTGGCTGAGACCTCCTTCTCTCAGAGCTCTCAATCGAGGACTATGATTTTTCCCGAACTGAGAATTTTGATAAGTCATTTAAAAAACAGAATAATGTATTTTATTTGCAAAGAGAGGGAGAGTAGAAAATGGATGAAGGACAGGGAGATTTGGGTGCAAAATAGGTATGAACTAGCATCTAGTGTCCCCTTTAGCATGCCAGACAGCACAAACCTTACTGCAAAAAATGGAATCATTTTGGCAAGTATGCTAGGGCAGCTGATGAATTAGATCATATGTGTAATGATATAACCCACTCCATTACGCACATGTATTTATTTTTTTTGCATCTGAATAATAAACACCATGTGGCAGTCAGGACAGAGAACCACAGCTACTGTCTGTCTGTGTTTTAATAATCGCCTTAAACTGCCTATCAATTGGATCTTTATAATATCTGGCACTTTGAAAGCCCACATGGTTACTCTGATTAAATGTTTCAGCGTAATTTGCCTCAAATTAAAAATGAATCAGTAATCAGCACACAAACATTTTATTGGTAGAGACAAGATTGACACAAAGTTCTCGATAGCAGATTATGGGAACTGATTATAATTAGCTGGTGTAGAGCCAAACAACACTACTGGAGCACAGTGTCTAATGAAGCGGCTATCTGATTACTTAGTGATGAGTTACACAACAAATGACAATGCAGCCAAGACAGCCCCAAGCAAAAATATTCTTAGGGAGTGGAGCAACCTTCCTAGTAATCGAGCGACTAGATGACATGGTGTGCGTATTAAATAAGGGGTGGAATTATTGCCTTTAGCTTTAGGTCCAGTCTGGTGATATCAAGGCAAAATACTTTCCCCCCCACCCCCTACCCTAAATTGCTTCAATAGGGACAATCAACTTGGGGTCAGTGTTTTTTCGCCAAATACAGCTCCCGAGTCCTGACCCAAGTTTATGTTCACATGCACCCCCAATATTTTTTTACAAATGGAGTCAAGATCCCTGTACTTGTCTGGTTCTCAAGGCACAAAAGTGAACCCATGATAAAATGACCCAGTTATATCATTAATTGCTATAGAAGTACTGATTATGATTATTGGGCTCCAAAACATCAGCCACCTTGGTCATTTTCTACCGGTCACATATAACTTTTGCAGGCCGCCTTGCAGTGTGTAGCCGTCATATGTGAAAAGAAAGAAACCCTTATCAAGTAGTGGATCCTACAGACCCAATATTAGTGGTGCCCACTGCAAGATAACAAATACAAGATACATGTGGCCAGTAAAAATTGGCCAAGTTGGCTACCATTGGTTCCAAGGATTTTTAGAGAAGAAAAATATACTGGGAGTGGTGTAACTACAAGGCCCAGATGTTTGTGGGAACCCAGAGCACCCAATGATGAAATACAGGAGTCACATTGCAGAGTCACAGAGCTTGGTGCAAGGTAACCACACTTGACACCCCAGGTTGGTGCTGCCACATACCAAGACTCTGAGATGGCAGTGGCTGGTATCCAGTACAATGAACAGAATCAGGAACTTGGAGTAGTTCTTTACATTAAATTGTATTGTGACTATAGCAATAGTTAACATTTCCATTCAATTACATGATAGTAATACGTATCACTTTTACCATGAAACAATTAATCATTAATGCTAATTTACATTTTCTGCATGGCCTTCTCAATGTGAAAGTGTCTAATTTGATTTACTGCTTTTGCTGTAGCTTCCATTTAAATAGTTTCTTGTGCTGTAAAGCTGAGCACATTGAGAGGCTATTACATAACTGCAGAAAGTAACTTGAGTTTCTGAACGGATCATGGAACACGTTGCTTAGTCATGCTTAATGGGACGTGCATTGCAACTTGATATTTCCAGGTGTGTAAATCCCAGGGTCCTTAGGCAGGGAACTCTCAGGCAGCCCTCCACCTTGCAAAATAACTAAAAGAATAAGGAAAAAGCATATAGCGCATACAGCTTCGGCAAAATAACTGGGTGAATTTTCGGTAACATGGCAAGCAAAAATAGATGGAATTGGACTAAACATGTTTGTAGAGTAATGGCATTGGGGGGAGTCAAGCCTTATTGCTTTACATCCCTTAGTGTTATGTTCGATGTTCCATACACAGTTACACAGTTACATAGTTACATAGTTACACAGTTACATAGTTACACAGACACACAGTTACATAGTTACATCGTTACACAGTTACATAGTTACACATTTATGCAGTTATACCGTTACATAGTTATACAGTTACACAGTTAGACAGTTACATAGTTACACAGTTATATAGTTACACAGTTACATAGTTATATAATTGGACAGTTACATAGTTACACAGTTAAACAGTTTCACAGTTACATATTTTCATAGTTACATATTTACACAGTAACATAGTTACATATTTACACAGTTACATAGTTACATAGTTAAACAGTTACATAGTTATACAGTTACATAGTTATATAGTTAGACAGTTACATAGTTACACAGTTACACAGTAACATTGTTACCCAGTTACACAGTTACATATTTACATAGTTACCCAGTTACACAGTTACACAGTTACATACTTACACAGTTACATAGTTATACAGTTACACAGTTACATCGTTATACAGTTACACAGGTACACAATTACACAGTTACACAGTTACACAGTTACATACTTACACAGTTACATACTTACACAGTTACATACTTACACAGTTACATCGTTATACAGTTATACAGTTACATAGTTACACAGTTACATACTTACACAGTTACATAGTGCCATAGTTGTACAGTTACATAGTTACACAGTTACATAGTGACATAGTTATACAGTTACATAGTTACACAGTTACATAGTTACACAGTTACACAGTCACATAGTAGTTTAGGTTGAACAAAGACTTGTGTCCATCAAGTTCAATCCTTTTCCATCCCATGCTTACCACTGTTGATCCAAAAAAAGGCAAATAAAAACCCCTTCAGCAATTTTTAATTCTGCTTCCAATGAGGAAAAAATTCCTTCTTGACTCCAAATGGACATAAGATTTCTCCTTGGATCAACAAGCATTAAATAAATACTACTGCCTATAGTAACATGCATAGCCTTCTATGCTCTGGCTCATTAACAAACATAATCTAGGCCCCCTTTAAAGGCAGCTATTGTATTTGCTAGCACCACTTATAAGTGGCAATTCTAGGTACCTGTCAAATAGTGATGTGTCATTAGGCAGTGGATTCCACACATTTATTGTCCTTCCCGTAAAGAATCCCTTCTGTTGTCGTAGACTGAATCTCCTTTATTTAAATCTTCTCCTTTTTACTTTTAATGAGCAGGTATTTAGAACGCCCTTTGTATGTGTCCTCTATTTATTTGTATAACATTATCTTTTCCCCTCTAAGCTGCCGTTTCTCTAACGTGTACAATTTGATCTTTTCCAGCCTTTCTTCATAACTAAAACCTTCGATTCCACATATTAGTTTTGTAGCCCTCCTCAAAAACTCTGCCCTGACATCTGTCTACCCCTGGAACATGGACAAGTGTTTTCCTTTATTTAGAACATCACCCCACCTCCAAAAATAAATACAAAAATATTCTGGGGTCCCTGGAGGTACCACTGAATGTCATCTGTTTTAATTTGGCCAACATGGCCAATTTATAATTCACTATCGTTAATATCTCTTGTATTGGACAATGCTGAGATGAAGAGTGGCCAGCCAGAGACCTCTCTCTTGTTGTCATTGAGGTTATGGTATTACAGTAATGGTGTAAATCTTAACATGACACTAGTTTTTAAACTCTAAATGATGTTTCTATAAATCAGGGATGTTCTAAGTTTTTGACATTTGACATGTATTTTCATTCCCTGAGTTTCAGAGTTGATCAGCAACTCATTGTAACATGGATTTTTACAAAGAAGGAAACAATTCTACTCAAAGTACTAAAAATGTAGTAATACAATAATGTTTAATATCACTTACCAATACATGTTATTGTCCTTTGTGTTACACTGATGGCATGCATTAACGCACATTAATCATTTTTTAGAAAGCATTTGTAAGTTTCACAATGCGTAATTGACTGTGATTTATTGTACAAATCAGTGGCCTGGTTACTGTGTTAAAGAGATGAAAGACACTGGCTCCTCTTGCTATTATTCAGATTGAGCGCTTTGTTTGATCCTTAAGTCACTTATTAAACATAGCTTCTTACTACGTGGTTTCTTTTAGCCTGCTATCATAACAAGGTTTCTTCAGCAAGTGTGCTAATTTAAGAAGCTGTTTCCTGCCTTTAAAAATTTGACCTCTGGCCACATAAAAGGGAAACAGATGTCATTTTTACATTTCTTATTCATCCAGAATAACAGAACAACGGTGCTTGAACCTTTTCGAATAGTCTAACACGTCGACTAAATGGGCAGTTTGAGGCTGGTCACTGTTTTAAAATCCAGATTTTAAAATGATAGGATATGAAAGGACAAAGGCAAAACAAAAAGTATGTAGGAAAACAAAGAACAATCAAATAGTTTAAATAAATAAATCAATGAAATGGTTTTGTGTTAGGTTGTTCTGTTAGAGTTTTAATTTAATTCAAGTTGATTTCAAAACACATGACCAGTCATTTGCTATATCAATATATATATATACATATTGATATGTGGTTAGATGCCAACCTCTCATTTGGTTTTCATATTTGCAATCTGTTATCCTGACAGGTGTTATGTTGGTATTATGATAAAATACCTGTCCAGGACTGTGGTCCTGATTACTTTGTGGTCCTTCACTGACGAAGCCATCATATGAGCAAATATTTTTGGAGCAATTTAATGTAACGTTAACTTGCTTTTCGTGATCATTTAATTTTCTTCTAAATATTCAATATTTGAATGCAGTCCAATTATCAGGATATATAGGTACATGTATCATGCAATGATATATATCGTGTTTATATACAGATTTAAGCATTTAAAAGCCTGTTTTATTATCCTAAGGGTCTGCACAATAAAGAAAGAGTTATAGGGAATTGAGAAGGGAAGCTTACACTTCAGGCTGATGTAGCCGAGCTGGAATGCAGCTGACTGGGAGAATGTTTCCAGCTCAGCTGCTTTGGCCTTCAGTTTGAAATTCAGTTGCCTGCCATTATCTCTTTATTGAGTAAACCCTATAGTGCTTTGGCTCTTTAATCTTTGTGATTCCAGGGATACTCTGCAAAAGTGGTTAGATGCACCTGCTTGACCACAGGGTTGCAGGTTCAGTTCCTGGAAGGGTCAACTCATGTCTTTACCCTACCTAGCTAAATTTGAGTGCCATTAAATTGGGAAATAGTACCATTTAAGAAAAAGAAAACAAAGAGGCGCAGCTCTAGTGAAGCACAATTTAATAATAAAATGACAATATCAATTCAAAATAAATGCTAAAAAAAAATCTAAATATACAATTTAAAATTCAGCAGGAGTCCGACTCAACAGATGGAGAGAGCAACGAAAAGTATACAACCGGCAAACTGTGAACAATTCCCAAAGCGCTAGAACTGATAGAAGATTATGCAGCTCAAAGAAATGGAGACAAATACATGTCGATAAAAAAGATCGAACATGAAACCTACGAGTTTAGTAACACAGCTACAACGCCGCCGTGCCTCATAGTAACATCCAAAAGATGGAAGTAAAAAAAAAAAAAAGGTCCCATCACTGGTTAATGCACCAAAACTGTAACTATCGGAAACCCAAAAATCGTAATTTCTCTTCCGTTGCACAAATTCTATGGAACATTTTTTTTTAAATTCCTTGAAACCCCAGCTTCCTTCAGTGTGGTTTTATGTTCTTCTCCAGAGGAATTTCAATGTATTGAAGCTTAGCATTTCATACTGTATCAACCTATACATCTCTCACAATAACTCAACTGAGGAAGTGAACTGAGCCAGAAAGGACTGACGGTGAAACATCCATAAATTACGAGCATATTGTATACAACTTTTATTTTCTTGGTCATGTGTACAAACCCGCACATGCTCGAAATTAACCATGGCCAAGGAGATTGTTGGAAGAAAGCATTCGCTTTTGGACCCAAAGTTGTGCGCAGGTAACGCCTTCCAAGATGTTTCATAGTGGGGTGAAAAGTTCAAGAGAGCTTAGAGTTCAAGATGACAAAGACGGAGAGAATTATTAAAACAATAATTCACATTCACAGTAGTTTCCAATTCAATATAAAAAAGTCTGGTTTCCATTAGCCCAAAGAGTCTCCCCTTAGCAAAGACATGGGGGGAATAGATAGAAAAATAAGGTGGAGCATGATCAGGGGGCAGGTCCCAACATTGTCCATGGTAGATATTCAGTGGACTATGTGTTGGATGTCCTATGGACCTTCAGATACCTTGCCATTGAAACTGGGGTCCTCGGATGGTCACTTTGGTTATCCTTGGGCATGATTGAGATGTTGGGGGGGGGTGGGGGTCAAAGTCTACTGGACAGAAATTTAAATGTGTTACGGTGCTTTGCGGTTATTTATAATATATCATTATTACTTTATTATGGTGGCTGCCATTACCAGACAAAATAATGTTAAATAACAAACATGTTAATTTATTCTCCCTCATAATTTAAATAGTACTGAGCATGTCAGGATACACCCTCCATGTGTGCCCTAGGCTGCTTTCTCCTTAAAGGAACATTAAACGTTGTGTAACCCCTTGCTTCCTTGAAGGAAACAAGGGTTAAACAATAAATGTCCCAGTGGAATTAAGTAAACCCGACGTGTATCTTAATAGATACTATCTGACTGCTGTGTCTCACATGCGAGACACAGCAGTTCCCAGTCAGAATCTAGGATTCTCAGTAACAAACGTCAGCACGCGCACAGCCAATCAGAGCGGGGGGGCCTCTCGCTTCTAGCACAGCGAGAGACCATTGTTTTTGCATGGTATCAGCAGAGGGGAGCTAGTTAAGTCGCTGACCAGATGACCGGACGCTGTATACTATCAAAATTACTATCAAAAGTTCATCCTCATACTAGAAACAACTAACTTTTCACTTGTGCTTCTATATTAGAAGCACAAGAGAGAAAAAGAAAGGTTTAGTGTCCCTTTAATGAAATGGAGAGAGATGGGTGACATAACCTGACAACCTGAGAAGAGAAAGGAACACTAGTCAGTGATCAGAAGCCTTCGACTCTCTTGGGAGTCCCATTCCTTGATTGGCATAACATAGTAATTTAGGAAGAAAAAAGACTTAAGACCATCAAGTTCAACTTTTCTATCTATCCTTCTACCTGGTGTTGATCCACAACAAGGCAACCCCCCCCCCCCCCCCCGAATTAAGGGATTTCAAATTTTGCACCATCGGGAGCAAAATTCCTTCTTGTCTCCAAAACGGCAATCCAATTTCTCTTTGGATCAACAAGCACCAAATATTAATGTTGAGTGTATATTGCATTGCCCCATATGTTCTGCTTTTCTAAAAAAATAAATATATATATATATTAAGGCATCTATTGTATTTGATAGCACCACCCCTCTTGGCAGTGAATTCCATACCTTTATTGTCCTTACTGTAAAGAAATTCTGTTCCAGTCTCTTGCCAGCCACCAGCATGACAGAGTGACAAGAGTCCCTCATTTTTTTTAAACTCATAAACTGTGTAGTTTTTTTTATCATTTATATCAAAATATTACACAAAAAGGAAAAAGTCTTTAAATGTTTGTCATATGCAGATTCACTGTCTGAGAGTGACGATCAATATGTTAAACACACAAATGTCGGAACCTGTACGTACCCTATGGCTCTATGTAATAAAGTTAATATCCTTAAATCTTTGGAGATCTCTGACAAATATGTGATGTAACCAAGCAAGTTGTTTTTTTTGGGGGGGGTGGGTTGATAAGAAGGAAGACAATGAAGTCTTTTAGGTACCCATGAGTCTGTTCATGTGTTGACCTGTATCTTTCCACAGGAAGGGATTCTGATTCCTGTAATACAGACCTTGCTTCAAGCCATGGTTATCAAGGTCCATTACAGGGAGCAAAAACCTGTTTTAAATCTATATGATCAGGAAGTAACTCGTTGTAGCATAAATGACATTCAAAAGGAGTTTTTTTTGCAGGCATAGTGATGTTTCCAAATGCTGTATCTCGGTCTAGTAAGCATTAAACGGCTGTGTTACATATTTACAGACAAAACAGAAAATGATTTTCAATTGCAGCCTTGCCCACTGGCCCTTATTGATTTCAGTTTCCCACGTTAGAGAGGAATCTCAATGAGTCGTGAAGCCGGAGCGTAATATTCAATATCACCAGAAGAAGCCGGTTCAGTTTCCGAGCACGCTACGACAAATACAATGATTTGTTAATGCTGGGGATGGCTGGGGGAACAGTGTTTAAAACATCAAAATGAATCAATAAAAGGGCTTTATTCACTAAACATGGCTCAAATAAAAACAGAGTGACAAAAATCAGGCGAGAGAGCGGGGCTGGAAAGATTCTTCAACACAACTATTATCCAAATTGTATTTGGTTGTCTCTATGTAGTGCAGGAATGGTTCACCTTATAGCTTACTAAGCTGTGCGCAATTATGATTCCTTGAGGTTTTTTCTATGTCCGTTTTACACTGATCAGAGGATGGTGTTTTAGCAGGTCCGATTGCACCTGTACAAGATATTACAATTGCTGTGGATTGATATTCCGCATGTGTCTGGGATAAAATATTCTTGGGCAGTATGTGGGTGTATACCTTTATCCATTCCTGGATATTGTTGTAGATATACTGTGAAAGGAATATGTCTCTCCTTGTCTGGATTGTCTCCTCTGGGCTGATCTTATGATCCTGTTGGTCTCTGGTTGGATTGTATCCTTGAGTCTTTTACCAAAATTTTTTAGCTGTACTTCAAACAATAGTGGTGTTCCCCTGGAAATTACAATTAACTTAATACACAGGGGTCTAGAGGATTCAATATAATAATATGAGTCTCCTGATAATGGCCTCTGTAATCTATATACTATTTATTATTCGGGTCACCATGCTCCTACTTTTTTCTAATAAGATGCTGTCCAGCCTTTGCATACCCAAGTATACCTCTGTTATATGGACATTGATAATTCCTTCATAGAAACATAGAAACATAGAAACATAGAATGTGTCGGCAGATAAGAACCATTCGGTCCATCTAGTCTGCCCAATTTTTTTAATTTTTTTTTTTGAGTACTTTTATTAGTCCCCCGTTCCCGGTCTTATAGCTAGGATAGCCTTGTGTCTATCCCACGCATGCTTAAAATCCTTGACTGTGTTTACCTCTACCACTTCTGCTGGCAGGCTATTCCATACATCCACTACCCTCTCAGTAAAGTAATACTTCCTGATCTTACTTTTAAATCGTTGCCCCTTCATGACCGATGATGGTTCAGGACTGTCATGCAGATTTGGTTGTGGTATTCGAGTTGGTATACCATGGTTGCACTCACAATTACAATGCTTAGTGCCTCGATGCCAAAGAACATCAGCCATGTCTGTTGAGGCCCCCCGGAGACACTCCTGTGACAGCCAATTACAAACGGCCGGATGTTTATAGATGTCAAAGCAAGAGCCTACTTTGACAGCTATTGTCTCTCCCCTGAGACTAAGTATAGTTTTATAAATCTCTCTCTAGTCCCAGAAGCACCTCCAGACCCCTCCTCCATTTGTTTTAATTTCATTTTTTTATTTTTTTTTATTTTGTGCTTTTTTTTAGAATTAGGGTTTGAACTAACATTAGGGAAAGAGTAAAACCAAAATAAATAAAAAAAACAAATAATTAGATAAATTTAAAAAAATACTAATAAAGTATATAAAACCAAGACTGCTAACGTGTGCTGGAATTTCTAGCACTTATCTTTCTCGAAGACAATTATTAAAGTATATTTTTAAAACTGATGAATTTAAAATTGTACATTAAACATAAACAATATATACTAATAATGATATTACTAAAATGTTGGACCAGGATACGTTCAGATATGATTTGTTGCTTAACATCCATATATTTTATAGTTATATAAAATGTATTTGTCACTGTAATAAGCGTTTATAGGTTAGATTATTTATGTGATGTTTTCCCTTTAACAAAAAAACCTTGTGAAAATGAGGGGGAAATAATGAATCTTCCGAACATTTAAACAGAGACACAGACTGCAAATCTGAGAACATAAAATATACATGGGCCATAGCAGTATCAATAATTAACCAGCTGGCATGCTTGCCTCTCCTTCATTCCATTTGCAGCACATGTTAAAGAGAAATAAAAAATACACCGAAAAGGTTAGTACACTTTACACTGGTGATACCCCTTGGAAAACAAGACACACAAACAACAAATAGTTACTTTATATTTTAAAGTTCTATTCTCTCTTGGCCCCATGTCCTCACTTGTCTCTCTGTCTCCTATCAAGCTGTCCTTTCCCTTATTCCATGCTTATTTTTTTCTCATCTGCTCTCTTTGAACCACTTTTTTTTTTTTACCATCTTGCTCCATCGCCTAGGTTATTTTCTATATGTTGTACGTTTTAATACATGTGAATTGTGCCCATTTTTACTTTGCAGCAAATTAACGTTCTCCTGTAGTTTTACATTTAAAATAATTTCCCCGGGGCTTCTAAAATATCAGTGGGAGGGACTACAATGGAGCCAGGCCCCACCCCTTCTTTTTCCTGCTTGCACTCCGCCCTTCTCTTTTCTCTTCTCTCTCTTTCCAGTCCTACCCACCTTCCTTTTTTTTTTATGACATTGTGCTCTCAGTCCACCCCAACCTCCTCCATTATTATTTTTATAACTGACTCATATATTGTATTCATGCAATAAATTAAATATCCTGTGAGCTGAGAATATGGGAAAATAGTAAATACTAGCAGCAAAAGCATGCCAGGAATGACTGAAGGTCCAAGTAGCATGACTTTTAAAGGATTCTGCAAAAAAGCCAATCATTTCATAGAACTGTTTGCCAATACTGCTTGTCAGATAATACAAATATACAGGGCTGTAAATGTAACACAATATTGTAAAGTACTGCTAAATACAAATAAAATTTTGTTAAACAGATATAAACTATAAACTTGAATTTCACAGGTTTCTATAGCCCACAAAAACGTTGTGCAAAACTAAGGGCTGCTATTTGGAGAGTACACCATCACCTTGAAAAAAGACTTTCTAAGCCACAAGGTCTGGTGTTTTGGGGTCCTAACCATTTAAAACATCGCTCTGGTAGATATCTCTGCTTTTTTTTTAATTGCTCTGTTCTAATAATATTAAACATATTGGCTTGAATAATGTATTGAGATGTCTTTATTTAAAAAAAAAAAAGTTTTATTCAATTATTTAAAATAATTTCTTTATTGTGTGCTATTTTTTGGTACAGAGGGTACTATACATTGTATTTTATTTTTATTTTTTTTATTATTGTTTATTTTCCAGTATTAACGTTTGTATCATACCTCTTAAAGTACCCTTGTGTAGTTTCATTTATTTGTATTTTTCCACTTTGAACGGAAATGGTCTTAACATTTGAACAAAAATACATCACCAGATGCAGTGAAGTGATGATCAGTTCTACTATGCATTTTATATGTTTGTTGTTTCATTTTTTTTATTGATCCATTAAAAGTATGATACAGTTTTATTTTTGGTGTTCTTTTTTCTTTGATCTAGGATTCTCAGTAATAACAAGATCCCCCTCCTACAGAACAGATCTTTCTTTGGATTAAACTCCCTGGAGAAACTGTAAGTAAGAGTTTTTATTACATGTCACAAACTGAGCGTTTGAACAAAAAAAAGTTTGGAGAAATTGTTAAAAAAAATTAAATCTGATGTATTCGATGAACTTGTGACTGAAGTTCCAACCCCAGCTTGCATGGCTGCATTATGTAGGACAATTTTCCGGACTGCTTGATTCACAGATCAAAAAAACAAACAAACAACTAGTGACCCAGAATGTCCACAAAGTCACAACAAAATAGTTCTGTAAATAAACAAATAATAAACAACTAGAAAGTTCTCGACCAATGAATTCTCAGGGGAAAAGGGATAAAAGAGATACAAAATATAGGAAAATGATAGAAAAATGTGGCTGTGTCTGGATCAAAAGATAACGAGTCAAGCAAAAAGATAGTTAATGTCCCAACCACATCAAGCACAGAGAGAGAGACCATTGTACATAGAATCAATTCCGGGGAACTTAAAGGACAACTGTAGCAAAACATTTACTCACGTTTAATTAAAAGATTATATCACGTGTAGATGATTTATAAACAAATTATTTAATGAAAGAATACAAAATAAGCGCCTTATTGAGCCTTCTTTACTCCATACAGTTCTCTCAGGGGGCAGACATGTTGGTTAGAATCTTTACTCCATATAGTTCTCTCAGGGGGGCAGACATGTTGGTTAGAATCTTTACTCCATATAGTTCTCTCAGGGGGCAGACATGTTGGTTAGAATCTTTACTCCATATGGCTCTCTCAGGGGGCGGACATGTTGGTTAGAATCTTTACTCCATATAGTTCTCTCAGGGGGCAGACATGTTGTTTAGAATCTTTACTCCATATAGTTCTCTCAGGGGGCCGAGATGTTGTTTAGAATCTTTACTCCATATCGTTCTCTCAGGGGGCAGATATGTTGTTTAGAATCTTTACTCCATATCGTTCTCTCAGGGGGCAGACATGTTGGTTAGAATCTTTACTCCATATAGTTCTCTCAGGGGGCAGACATGTTGTTTAGAATCCTGGGTCAGATCTTCACTCACCTTGGTTCAGATGAACAAAGATCTGACCAAAGATTCTAAACAAAATGTCTGCCTCCTGGTAGAGCTGTATGGAGTAAAGATGGCTCAATAAGGTACTTTATTTGCTTTCTGTCATTAACGCATTTCTTTTTATAATATCTAAACTTGATGCCATCTTTCAATTAAACAGAACTTATTTTTTTTTTGCGTCCTTTAACCAGGTTGTAATGAAGCAAGGGTCTCTTGAAAGATAAATGCTTATGGTAAATAACTTTCGATGATTTGATTTAGTTGCAGAAAAAAAGAGCGGCTCTGTGGATTCGCTAAGTACGGCCACATCTGTATTCCGCAGGCTGAGCCAACTTGCGTGCAGAAAAAGACAAGTAGTTGTCTTCAAGGGCTGGGAAACATTGTGGTCGAAATGTGAACAAACTAATTACGCGAAAACCAATAAACCATTTTAACGACTTGTTTCTGCCTGCAAACCGATTCCTGTTAACTCTGCATTTGTTTCCGAGGCTGTTACAATGTATTCCGCGGAACTAACTAAGCTGTTTGACGAGACTATTGATAGCAGTATCCGCTAAACTGCCCCACGGATGTGTACGGCAAGGCCGGGCAGTCCATTTCTAAGAAATGGCTTTCATTAGTATTGTGTAATTGGAAAGCTATCATTTCTTTGTAATTCTGCTGTATAATTAGATTGTATAATTGAAGCCACAGATTGCAGTGCATAATTGAAACCAGGACCCAAAAAAGGTACCAGCTGGAGAGGAGGTGGGGGAAAGAGTCATGTTTGCAAAAAAAGAAGACACTTTTTCTGTAAATGTGTTTAAAATGGTAATAGTATGTATAACCGCACACAGGATTATTAAAGTTATAAAGTTCCTAATTCATCAGTCCAGCTACTGAATATGTGCACAGGTTATGATCCTGTAAAGTGTAAGATTATGATGCATTATTATAGTTACCAACAGTACTGAATTTGCCAAGTCCATTTTTTGGACTACACATTTTTTTTCACTTGTGCTTCTACTATAGAAGCACAGGTGAAATCTATTGACCCTAGTATAAGGATAAACTGGCAGTTAATTTGTAATATACATATCCGTTAGAAAAACATTGTTACAATGACCAAAAAGAGTACGGGGTTAACAGAGTACGACGAGAAAATGGCAAAAATGCAGCCAGATATAGCTAAAGTTAAAGCTAAAAGTTGTAAATGTTAAGAGATAATTGGAATAAAATGTGTCACAACTAGACCCAAGTTGTATAATTGTGACCCATAGATTTTCTATCTAAATTTACAATTTTTATATGAGACTGGAGCTATGAATGGTTATATTTATGGCATTTTTTTCTTGTCCTCCCCTTCTTGTGTTTACATTTCCATATATCTTCTGCCTGGCAGCCATAATGCTTCAGCAGGAAGCCTCATTACTGAGGCTTTCACTGCTAGCGCAGTGAGAGACCTTTGATCTCACATGCCACCAACAGGGGAGACCTTAACTAGGTTCCCTTTGATGGTGTGATGGGAGAGAGCCGACCGGACCCACCACACCTGGATCAGATGCGACTGGTGAGCCCCCTTGCTGATTGGTTTCCAGTCTCAGTTTGCACCAGCATCCAACATGCCCCGCCTCCGCTGCAAAGATGCACATCACTTTTACTCCAGACAGGTGATTCCAGGTTTCAACTTTTGCTTCTACTAATGAACAAACTTGGGTGCCACTTTCAGGATTGAGATTTGCCAGAGAGTCTTCGTTCGTGGATCTGTGACTCTTAATACTGAGCTCTGTTTACAAACTTTCCAGCCGTCTGATTCATAACAGGGACGGTCCTTATGGCAATCTATCCATTAAATGATTTTCAAACCTAAATATTTAACTAGGAAGGACGTCTGCCTTCTGTCACCAGCAGAGTGTTCCGTGCTTTCTGCCGACTCTGGATGTCAGCGCTATCAATCTGCCCTGTGATTCCCATAGCAGGCTCCGCAAACTGATTTTAATGTTAAACAAATGCTTTAATGTCAAATGACAACACAGTACTGATCTTTGCGGCAATCAGACTTGTCTGGAAATAAAGCACAAATTAGTTCTATAAAGCATATCACAAATAGGTCCTTTATTGTTATTTAATGTTATTTAAAAATTGTCGAACATTGACTGGAAATATGTTGCAAATTATATATATATATATATATATTACATTGCAGAAATATGAATAAAAATCGAAAAATAAAAAATAACCACCTGTATACATTTATTTTTACATAATGTATGTATTGTTTAAGTCTTTTATCATCTTCTCTGTTATGTATCTCTTATATATACAGCTTTATGTAATTGTTTGGCTTTAAAAGGAAATCCTTAGCTATTTAAAAGGTTCACCTATTTCCTGTATACTTTTAAAGGTTTTTAATATACTTCAAAAGCACTTATATTTAGTTTTACATTGAAAATAATTTCACCGGGGCTGCTAAAGGGGCATTCCAATGGGGAGAGGCTTGGAGATAGAGGGAGGGGCTTGGAGATAGAGGGAGGGGCTTGGAGATAGAGGTGGGGCTTTGACTGCAGACACTGTACCTTTAAAGGGATAATACATGGAGGATAGGGAAGAGATTGGACATCCACTGAAATCATTATTTTAGTAAGTATAATGGCAACAATTATTATATAAAAAAATGAAAACAACATTTGCCCTGCCAATTAAGCAGAATGCCAGTTTGTTGAGGGAAAAGCAAACAAACCAGATAAAGAGCTTTACATCTGAAATTCCCTTGTCAATTCCCACTCTCATGAATAAAGCCCTATGCATATCTGATACCTTGCACAAACGTCAGCTCATGCACAGTATTAATCTTCCTGTGACCCCCACACACCAGAGAATTAAATAGAATTAGCAGTTCCAAATGAGGACTGTTACTCTTACAGCGGGACAGTTAGGGGGTTCTGATGTCATGCAGACAGGTTTGCATGATTTTTTGAAGATTAGAAGGTACTAAAAATCTGCTACTTAAAAGGACAGTTTATGTACAAGTTCTAAATAGATTTTTTTTTAAACAGTTTCCAGTTCTCCTGTAGTTTTACCTTGAAAATAATTTTAGCGGGGCTCCTAAATTCAGTGACATTCCAATAAGGAGGGGCTTCAAATTTATGGGCAGGACTGTTATATGCAGTTTATCAGAGATAGGACAACTTGAGGATAAAACTGATAAGATCTGTTTCTAATTCTTTACTTAAAAAAAACATATTTTTTAGGACACTGTAGGTTGAACTATCCTTGTAAGGGAGACATCTGCTACCCCCTAGAATAGGCTCACACCTGGCTTCTCTAATAATAACAATCTCGCACCTGGCCCTTTTATGAAAGAGGGAATGACAAGGAAATTACAAACTGAAGGCCAAAGTAGCCGAGTTGGAAAAATGATCCAATTCTGCAAAACTGGAGACGTTTCCCAACTCGGCTACCTTTCCCTTGAGTTTACAATTCCCTTGTCAGTTCCCTCTTTCTTGAAAGGATACATGTAATATAAGATCACAGTCCTCTGGTTATTATTGAAGATTTCTTGTAATCTTACATGTTTAAAGTGTTTCCTATTTTATTTTTCCTGCAATCCATTTTTCATTCATCATTTAAGTGTAATTCTTGGATGGTGCAGAATTACTGCCAGGATCTCAGCACCTGAATGTCTCCCTTGATGGGCTCTATGTTCTCCAAACCCTCAAGGGGTCAATAATTCTTTTGCATCGTAACCCACTTTAAACCTAATGGGATTAAAACAAGCAGCACATTAATTTTTCATCTGTAGTTAAGCGTATTCTGCAAGCTTTGGGTCATATATTCAGTCTTACACGAGTGCAAGAGAAAAAGATTCACCTCTTCAATAAGAACTAGTAAATTTTAATGAACGGACCTCGTGGACCATACGGCACTGTGGGGAGATATACTGCTGGCCTTTTTTTTAATATACCGGTATATATATATATATAAAGTTGGCTCTGTGTATAACAAGATTCCTGAAAGTATGCACATTCCCATTCTATTTTTAAAGGACAAAAATTAAGTTAAATTTTAACTCAATGAGCCCTCTTTATTCTGTATAGCTCTATCTGGGGGCGGACATGTTGTTTAGAATCTTTGCTCTGTGTTGCTCTATCAGGGGGCGGACATGTTGTTTAGAATCTTTGCCCTGTATAGCTCTATCAGGGGGCGGACATGTTGTTTAGAATCTTTACTTGAATTGCTCTATCAGGGGGCTGCCATGTTGTTTAGAATCTTTGCTCTGCATAGCTCCATCAGCAGGCAGACCTGTTTGCCACAAAGTAAATCCTGATAGCCTCCATGACTGGGGTTCTTGGAGGGGCCCGAGGGCCAAACACCTCCCTATAGATTATGGGCCCTGGCATTAACAAGGGGTTCTGTTTTGGGGGGATTTGGGTACATTGGGTAAGTTTGCACTTTGCACTGACTTTACACATGTTCCCAGATTGTGTCCTCTGTAATCCTGACTCACCCTGGCTTATGAGCTATAACTGTATAGTTTAATATGGTTATTTAGTTAGATTCTGTTAGTATATTGGTTTATGTGTAATGCATGATTTGGTGATGTGTCCACTCTGAAGGATTATAATGTGTCACAGAGGAGTCAGTGACAATGATTGATAGTTTAGTCCAACATCCATTGTTCTGTATTAATTGAATTTACTGTTAAACTGATTATGATGTGGTTTTCTATATTGGTAGCAATGCTGGTTAATTGCTGTTTGGTTTCTGTTGTTTTTTATGTTAATATTTGAGTTATGTTAACTTTATTATGTCTGTATATAAGACTCTGTTTTCTGTTTCAAAAAAGTTTGTTATTCATTGTTGCTGTACCTAACTGCTAGTGGTCCTGTCTGCTATTGGGGTACAAAGAGCAAGGTTCCTAGAAAGACTTGCTGGGTGGATGCTGAGCTTTAATCGTGGGTAAGGAGGTGATTTTCCACAATGGTGCTACTGACCTTGGGTAGCCATCCTGTTACAATGTTGTTTAGAATATTTTGCTCTGTATAGCTCTATCAGGGGGCAGACATGTTGGTTAGAATCTTTGCTCTGTATACCTCTATCAGGGGCGGACATGTTGGTTAGAATCTTTGCTCAGTATACCTCTATCAGGGCGGACATGTTGGTTAGAATCTTTGCTCTGTATACCTCTATCAGGGGCGGACATGGTTTTTTAGAATATTTTGCTCTGTATAGCTCTATCAGGGGCGGACATGTTGTTTAGAATCTTTTCTATGTTTTTTATTTACTAAAAACTCTTCATTGTAAAACCATAATCCAATTTTACACAGTAATGAATTTAACTTAATCAAAACAAACCATTCAAAGCCAGCACGGGTATATGGGAGGCTGCCAAATGAAGACAATATTTGGGTTTATCCCAAGGCCCCCACAGCCTGAGGTACCAGGTACCAGCGCCTGCTCAAACCTCTCGATACCTGGGTGCAACACCACTGGTGATCCCGGAGTCCACACTATGCAAAAGCCAGAAGTCAAATATGTTCCAGCTGAGCCGAGCGAATCCAGAGAGGACATGTTGTTTAGAAATTTGGTTGGATGAAGGAAGATCTGACCCGAGACGAGAGCACTCGAAAGGACAAAAAGGACTCACAGCGTTTGTATTTAAAATAAAACTTGAGTAACTGAAAGGGGAGTTGAGGTGAGCTAAGCATTTCATCTAACCTGCTAAACTATCCATTTGGTACCCCCCTGGTATGTTTCATTCAGTACATACATATAGTGCACAGGAGCCGGTACAGAGCACAATTCTGCATTTTTTTTTTACCCAATAGGTTTACTGCTAATATTGCCAAGTTAGCCCCCCCCCCCCCAATTTTTATTCTTTATTTTATGAAAATATCAAAATATAATTACAACACACAGACACATGTATCTACACAGTATGCTTATCCCTTTAGTTGGCCAATTTTTAGCTGGACACCTATTATTTTTAGCTGCTCCCCTGCAGAATGGAAACTGTACAGGGGCAAGCAGATATTAAATCAAGGAGGAGATCCCATAGGAACTACCTTGATTTATTACCTGATTATCCATGTGTTGATTATAACATCTGTGAATTATATACTTCGAGGGGCAGTGTATACAAGTTCTAAAACATAATAATAAGCAACTTATCCACTAAGTTCTGCAAATTATCACTCCAGTCTATTACTAGTCGCTTCTATGGTAATTAAGTCAGTCCTTAATACAGTTTATTCCCCCTTCTGTCTTCACTTTGCTTCAAACAGTCTGCATTTTGAGTTTTCAGAATCTGTTTTTTTTTTTTTTTTACAAACTGGGATATTAAATCCCTGTGGACAGAACTCATTGCGTCAGTGCACTTGGTACAGATGTTTCTATGTTAGGTATGTAATGATTTGGGAAAGGGAAGGTCCCCTGGGTTCTTCATTGCAACAGTGGCAGACACGATTATTTAACTCTATGGAGAAATCTGTTTGTACTTAAACTATGTCTCAGTCACCTGAATTAACCTCACAATCGAACATCCAACAGGAAAAAAATTATCTTGAAATAAAAAATAAAATAAAAATGAGAATATGAATTATATGGAATGAGATTTCCAGATGCTTCTGGAAATAATGGGGATTTAATTAATAACTGAACCATACATTTTGCAGGGACAAACCTGGCAAGCTCCTAATGCTAGAAAAAATATACATATATAAATGAATGCAGTCATGCAGCATACATCCTCTACACCTGGCCCACCTTAAATAATCAATCCACCTTAATTATTTTTTTCATGACTTAAAGGGGCAGAGTCCAATTGTGTTTTTGTTTAGATAACCACTGAATTAAGTCAAGAAAAAGAAACTGACCAGTTTTATATATATTTTTTTCCCTAGCTCGTAAGAAGAGAATTATTGGTACTGCTATAATAAAAGTCCTGCCTATCCCTCCAAGCCGTCCTTACTGGATGTCTGAATTTAGAAGCCACTTCTTAATTTAAAATTTAAAATGTTAGGAGACCTGGAAATTGCCATAAAGCAAAATAAGTATGGGACACACACACACATATATATATACATATATAGCATGTACAATATAGAAAAACAAGTGGCACTGCCCCTTTAAAATCAGATTTTTAGTTCAAGCATTTGTAATAGTTTCTGGACTACAGCTACCCACTGCCATTCTAGAAAGCTAAGGGGTTTTATGGGATTTGTAGTTCAGCCGCAGCCAATGGGCCCTCATTAGCCCACATTGTTTGCTTTTGCAAAGACACAGGGGGGATATCTGTTGAATAGTACTGAATAGGAACACCAATTAAAATACAATTTTATAAACAGGCAGAAAAGGCTGGCTTATTAAAACTTTTTCTTAGGCTTTAGTCCTCTTGTAAGAACCCCTGTTTGAAGGTTAATCAGACTAACATACCTCCCAGCTTCTGATCCCTTTGTATCGGGATTCAGGGGGACAGAGCTTTGATGTTTGAGTTTCAGCACTTTTGTGTGTCACTAAACTAACAGCGCTACTGCACATGTTCATTCTCCAGTGTTCCAGAATCAGGACAGTGGCACGAAAAAGGTAGGAATTAATATAGTTGCCACTGGTCTATAAGTAACCAAATCTCTGCTGGAGACTCTATGGGGGTCATGTACTAAACAAGTGCAGTGGGGAAAAAAATAGGTAAAACATGAGTGAGGAGCAATTTGCGACTATTTGTAACATTTTGCGATTTTTTCCCCCGATTTGCGCCTCTTCCGTTTATTCTTATTTGCGCGCGCTAAAGAGTTTTGCGAATATTTTGTGAAAAATAATTCTTATTTGCGTGTGAAAATTACACCGGCTTTGAGCGAGCGCTATCAAAAGAGGTAGAAAAAATATTCGCAAACTTGCCTGTTTTTATTTGCAATTTGCCCGTACGTACTGTCTGAGTGTTACATGTTTAGTACATTGCAATAGGAGCAAAGCGCAAAAATAGTTTTGCACATAAAATGTATTTGCGTTTTTTTGGTACATGCCCCTGTTCATTTCTGCAGACTTCATGTTACAATGTGGTTTTCAGTCTGCTGTGCAGCTAGTTTCTACCCACTCACTTTTTTTTTCCTTTTAATGACTGACTGCTGGAAATATAATTTCTATTCAAGAACTGATTATAATTCCTTCAAGAAAAAAAAAAAACCCCAACAGGTGTAATAATAGTCTGCAGCCTGTATAGACAATTGACAGTTAGATTGTGTATATTCAGCTTTGTAAGAATGTCTTAAATAAACCTTTCATTCTATCCCAGTGGGTCCTTTGTACACTTGAATTGAAAGGGAACCTTTCAGTTACATTCATTGGGCATGAAGAGATCTGATAGGTTTATACCTGTGCTAAATGGGACTAACGCCTCTTGACAGATGATGCAGTCCATATGGACACATAAGCATGTTTCTATCTCGGCTATTAAACCACCACTCCGAATTAAAAATGCCCTACCTTTTTTCATGCATATTAAACCAAAATATTTATAAAAATGTATCTATTCAGCACAATTTTAATATCTGTAACAGCATTTTACAGTTTTCCAAAAGAATACCCCAAAAAAGTATATATTCCAAATGTGAACTATACATTGTATGCACACATGTTTTGCTCAGCCTCTCCATAGTACACATCTGCAATTTTTTTCCCATTAGGGTTGTGTGGTCAGCCAATTATTATTTTTTGCTGGATACATACACATTTTACCTGCTCCTCTGTAGAAAGTAGAATGAATGGGCTTTCAGGGGGATCCAGTTAATTATTGAAGGAGAGGGTCGGATACGAACTACCATGATTGATTCATTATTCATGCATACATATGCAAGACACTGGAGGAGCTAAGGTGAAGTCAAGATAACCAGACTGATTGAGAGGCATTTGAGTGAGTGACCATTCATTGTCTGTTTTGTTTTTTTTGGTTTAGTTCACTTTTTGGTGAATATGCTGCAAAATGTATCCCAGGGGATGCTATCTATGTCAATGAATGGCAATTCAAATACTAATTTCCAATACTAATCACTCACTCACATGCATCTCAATCCCACTTTCTGAATTGCTTCTGTTATCTTGACTTCACCTTAGATCCTCCAATGTCTTGCATTTGTAATGTTATAATCCTTGAATAGAATACTAATAAAGTTCCAGGTGCCACGGGGTCAGCTTTGACCTGAAGGGTTTAGTGATATAGTAACTCTGTATCATCTATTATTCACATCTAGTGACACAGATTGCATTTCCCATCCTATAAGTGGCCGTAGTCCGTATAACCACGCAGTGAGGTCACAGTCAAGCAGGTCATTGGATGACCTTTCTCAGCATAACTAACAAGAGATTCCAGAATGTGGTTCATCCACGTTTGCAGCTGGGGAGCAAATATTTGTGAAAAATGCCCCCTGTGGCTTTAATCCTGTTTATTAAAATGAGATGGACGTAAAAGTATTACAGAAATAGTTTGAGTTGCCACCTTGGCCATTGGTTACTGGCCACACAAAGTTTTTGTGTGCTGACCTGCAAGGTTTAAAAGTCATATGTGACCAGAAGGAAATATAGACTATACCCGATGATCTTCTCCTGCTAGGAGAGCGCAGTTGGTCATGGTAATGCGTTGTTATAAATTGACATATTCAAGCTGAGCTTTTCTTGCAGGAGAAACTCCTCAAGTTTGTCCCCGAAACAATATATAGTTCAGTCAGTGAGGTTGAGAAATGTTCATCTCCCTTTTTAGTGAATAGGCCATAATGAATAGTGGTGATTAAAGGACAAGTGTAGCAAGAAATGAACTTATGTTTCAAAGATTGCATCAAGTTTAGATGGTTCTTGTAGAAATTCTTTAAAGAAAGAATGTAAATAATCTACCTGATTGAGGACTTCTTGCTCCAAACAGCTGCAACAAGGGGGCGGACATGTTGTTTAGAATCTTGGGTCAGAACATTTTTAGCAACATATCACATATATTTATATACTTATTTTTTATTTTGCATTGTTAATTTCAGATATGTCTTTAGGTTTTTGTTATGTGAGTTTGTTTTTATGAAATATTTTACTAAACAAGTGTGACTGGGCGCCGCGATTTTGTGAATTATAGTGTTTTTGGGTGCCAGCCCCATAGTGACTTTACAGCCCTAGTATGTCACTTTGTGGCTGGGGGCACAGAATGCAGTCTATAAGTCAGAATTCTGACCATAGACTTGCATTGAATGGGACGGTAATGTAACTATTACATCACAAGGGGGCGGAGTTATGATCCTGTTTGATCAGGTTAATCTCCTCTCTTTGTGTTGTATACAGCCCCCGAATCCTGCCCACTATGATAAACAGGAGCCAGTAAGAGAGCAGGGGAGTATCTTATGACATCATCATGCAGGCTTTGGCCACAGCTGTAAAGTGAGACTGGCTGGAAGATGTTGCATTATGGGAAATATTCACAATATATATGTGTTTGTTATAATTAACAAGGTTATCTAGTTACATCTTATGTAAGTGGTAATACCCCCTTTAAACACAACTGGGTCATCCCTGATTCCTGGACCGGTAGAGAGTCCTTGATGATGGGTTTGAGAAGCATTCTCCTTTAAACTTATTCCGCTCCAAAGGAGTAAAAAGAGCTTAGCCAGGTGTTTTCTGCACAAATAGCACATAACAGGCTTAAAGCAATCAATGGCAACAATATTATTATAAAACCTCTCCCACGGATATTACCCCAGGGTGTGTAAAATATGGTCCAAAACGTTGGAAAAAGAAAATCAGACCGTCCACAGTATAAATGCTCAACCAACAACGCGTTTCGCCGTACGGAGGTTTATTAGAACATGATGACCGATTCCAAATCACCAGGAGAGTATAGCCACATCACTTGTTTTGAGTTAACCTAGTGCTCCCTGGGTGTGCATGTTGTGTCTGGGTAACACACTGGGCGGTTATCCCATTCAAAAAGCATTAGTATATGTTAATAACAGTGAGAAACATTGTGAGCAGTGGAGGAGAGACACTTCTCACTAGGGACCTCACCAAGAAGACAGACTTAACCCCTGGTGTGGCGCAGCTCTCTTGCACAGTTATAATATAGAATGTATATATTATTGGGTTCTTGTTGACGTGTAGATTTACAGTTGCACACACACTGATAATTAATTGCTGTGTCTATACTTATGTATCTCCAGAGATCTGAAGAATAACTTGATTAGCACTATTGAGCCAGAGGCCTTTTATGGACTATCTGAACTGCGGCGCCTGTGAGTATTCATTCTCTTTCAATTGATTGTAAATTGTATTTGTATCGACATTTGAACCCAATGCAGCTGGGGGAGCTGCATTGACTTTCTGTCTGACAATATGACTTTCTGTATGTCATAGGGAAAGAAGCTCTTGCAGTGCTTTTACGTCTTGTGTAGAGAGAGGACAGCGCTCCAGCCGTTCCATCTATTCTTGAAGAGACAGTCTAGTCCCCAAACTCACTTTGGTGCAAGATGAAGATCACTGCTTGTATAATGCACAGGCTTTTATCCCTGTGTGATTTGATGCAGGCATTCTGTATAAATCACATTTTTAATATTTGACTCAAGCCCTCCCCCAGTGATTACTCTGCATGTTTACTGCAGGTGCGGCAGCACTAATTATATAGACACTGAGCATATAAAGTTTTGTTTTATTTAGACACTTCCTGTCCTCCTCAATTTGAATGTATTGCGTGGCCTCTGAGGGACCTTGCTCTTGTACACAGTAGGATCTCTTAACAGTGCAACACATTGTCTGATGACATCAGTAGAGAGACAGGATATTCCATTATTTTGATTGACATTATTCTCATAGGTTTCTGCAGCAAAAAAAAAAAGGAAATTACTTTTACTCATCTAGTGTGGGCAGTCCTTGTAAACTGCTGTAATTTCACAATTTCATCTAGCTGTAAGTATTTTTATATTTTAAGCAATGTACAGTTAAATATATAAATACATAAAGTGAATCAACAAAGTAAAGGAAGAGAGTATATTTAAAAGAAGAAAAACTACCACAACTAGAGGACATAGTCTAAAATTAGAGGGGCAATGATTTAAATATGTAATATCAGGAAGTATTACTTTACTGAGAGGGAAGTGCATGCATGAAATAGCCTTCCAGTAGAAGTGGTAGAGGTTAATACAGTGAAGGAGTTTAAGCATGCATGGGATAGGTATAAGGCTATCCTAGAAATAAGATAAGGCCAGGGACTAATGAAAGTATTACATTACTGAGAGGGTAGTGGATGTATGGAATAGTCTTCCAGTAGAAGTGGTAGAGGTTAATACAGTGAAGGAGTTTAAGCATGTGTGGGATAGGTATAAGGCTATCCTAGATATAAGATAAGGCCAGGGACTAATGAAAGTATTACTTTACTGAGAGGGTAGTGGATGTATGGAATAGTCTTCCAGTAGAAGTGGTAGAGGTTAATACAGTGAAGGAGTTTAAGCATGCATGGGATATGGATAAGGCTATACTAGATATAAGATAAGGCCAGGGACTAATGAAAGTATTACTTTACTGAGAGGGTAGTGGATGTATGGAATAGTCTTCCAGTAGAAGTGGTAGAGGTTAATACAGTGAAGGAGTTTAAGCATGCATGGGATAGGGATAAGGCTATACTAGATATAAGATAAGGCCAGGGACTAATGAAAGTATTACTTTACTGAGAGGGTAGTGGATGTATGGAATAGTCTTCCAGTAGAAGTGGTAGAGGTTAATACAGTGAAGGAGTTTATACATGCATGGGATAGGTATAAGTCTATCCTAGATATAAGATAAGGTCAGGGACTAATGAAAGTATTACTTTACTGAGAGGGTAGTGGATGTATGGAATGGTCTTCCAGTAGAAGTGGTAGAGGTTAATACAGTGACGGAGTTTAAGCATGCGTGGGATAGGTATAAGTCTATCCTAGCTATAAGATAGTTAACTGGGGACTAATAAAAGTATTTAGAAAATTGGGCAGACTCGATGGACCGAATGGTTCTTATCTGCCGGTGACACATTATATGTTTCTATTTTAAAGTACTTTGAAAGCACATTAAATGCATTAATATTTGGAAGATGCATTTTGGGCATTAGACAGTCCCTTTAAGAGTAAAAACATATCCACTGAATAGGAGGATCCCTGTATGTCAGTTGACCCTTGCAGTGTAATCTACACTTTGACTGATTGTCTTGTCATAATATTGCATTGTATTGAGAAGGCACACACACGCCTCACAGCATTAGATAATCCAAAGCAACAGTGACAAGAGTAGACTGTGACTTGAACATTCCCGAGCATTATTCCAGTTAATTATGAGTTATAGGTGTTAATAGCTGATGAAATATTTTTAATTTACTCACACATATCACGTTTGCAGCTTCTACTGATGCTACCACTTTACATATAAGGCTGAAGGCGGGGAGGAAAAAAAGTCTACCCCCAAAAAAAAGTATACTGAGTAATAACTATACTTGCATTGTGTGCATACATATATTACACAGGAGCCTGTACAGAGCAGACATATAATAATACCAGGTGAATGATAACTATACTTGCAGTGTGTGCATACATATATTACACAGGAGTCTGTACAGAGCAGACGTATAATAATATCAGGTGAATGATAACTATACTTGCAGTGTGTGCATACATATATTACATAGGAGCCTGTACAGAGCAGACATATAATAATACCAGGTGAATGATAACTATACTTGCAGTGTGTGCATACATATATTACATAGGAGCCTGTACAGAGCAGCTATATAATAATACCAGGTGAATGATAACTGTACTTGCAATGTGAGCATACATATATTACACAGGAGTCTGTACAGAGTAGACATATATTAATAACAGGTGAATGATAACTATACTTGCAATGTGTGCATACATATATTACACAGGAACCTGTACAGAGTAGACATATAATAATACTAGGTGAATGATAACTATACTTGCAATGTGTGCATACATATATTACACAGGAGTCTGTACAGAGCAGACATATAATAATACCAGGTGAATGATAACTATACTTGGAGTGTGTGCATACATATATCACACAAGAGTCTGTACCGAGCAGACATATAATAATAACAGGTGAATGATAACTATACTTGCAGTGTGTGCATACATATATTACACAGGAGCATGTACAGAGCAGACATATAATAATACCAGGTGAATGATAACTATACTTGCAGTGTGTGCATACATATATTACACAGGAGTCTGTAGAGAGCAGACATATAATGAGACAATATAAGAAACAGGGATAGACACTGTGTCCATACAAGGTCTTTGAAGGTCTATAGAAAATCATTAAATTGTGCCCCAGAATACCCCAGTAAAAATTTCCCACGCGCAATGTTGGAGATTTTGCCCCCGCACAGTTCTGTCCTCGCGCCTACGCATTTCACTGACCTCTACTTCCTGCCCATTTTTATGATCTCGTTTATATTTTCAGAACACCGGTCAACACCTAGCATATTCTTCTAAAATTATTTTGACACTTTTTTAGAAATATTTCCTATAAAAGAAGATAATAGTAATAGGTGTAATCGAGACTAGCTCTTCCAAAACAGTAAACATGACTGATGCCATTCCTAGCTCTATGATTCTGTCTCACAGCCATGTACTTATCGCTCCATCAAGAAAGCTATTTGGGAATCAGTAAGCCGAACTATACCTGACTTGATTATTACCATTATTGTTGTAATTTCAAGTCTTACATGGGTTCACCCCATTTGTATCTTTTTCAAACCATTAAACAGTTCACTGAACAGTTGTTTAGGTTTAATTGCTTGGAGAGCACATTAGCTGTTGCTTTTGAAAATTCTTGGTTGAACGAGTATAGGGGGCGATGTATAGCGATTAGGATTGTGTCTCAATTCTTATCCATCTTTGTTTGTGCAGCAATCGGCAATGTTACAAATCATACAGAGATATATTGTTTAAAGAGGCTCTCCATCCAATTATTTTTATTAACAGGGTGGTCATTATTTGTCCCTCTATTTTGTGTTCTTGCAGAGTTTTTGTGTAATCATGCAAAAATAAATATATATATTTGCACACTTTTTTCCAAAGCATTGAAACGTACAAAGGTGACGTTGCACATAGCTGATTTGTCTGCGTAACTCTCAATGGATGTAAGAGTTGTATGTGACCAGAAGTAAATCAATGACTAATTAATGTGGTTGGTTCTGTGAGATCCGATCCTTGGTTAGTTAATTGATTCCCTTCTGGTCACATATGACTTTTATACACTGCAAGGCAACATGCAAAACGTATATGTGGCTGGGAAAAAATGGCTGAGGTGGAAAGCTGACTCTTTCCAATAGTGTTATTAACTTGTGTGTTGTTAACTTCTGAGGGTTTATTCAATAAAGAGAGAATTGTAGGGAATTGTGACCAGAATTGTAAACATAAAGGGACACGCCCACCAAAAAAATGAAGAGGGTTTCATGTTTTTTATTTTATATTGTTGATTTCAGATATGTCTTTTGTTTTTGTTATGTGACTGCATTTAAAAAAATATGTAACTAAACAAGCGTGACTTGAAATATAGTGTTCTTGAGTGCCACCCCCATAGTGACTTTACAGCACTAGTATTTCACTTTGGGGCTGGGGACACAGAATGCCGTCTATAAGTCAGAATTCTGACCATAGACTTAGCATTGATTGGGAGGGTAATGTAACCATTACATCGCAATTGGGCGGACTACATAGCCACTCAGTCCTGCCCACTATGATACACAGGAGCCAGTAAGAGAGCAGGGGAGTCTTATGACATCATCATGCAGGCTTTGGCCACAGCTGTAAAGTGAGATTGGCTGAAAGATTGTGAACGATGTTGCATCATGGGAAATATTCACAAAATGGAGCCAGGAGATAAATACCTCATTTTATTTTTCCTTTTATATGCAATTAATTCAATCAAATAGTGGAATAGGATTTGTATATGTGTTTGTTTTCAATGACCAGGTTATATAGTTACTAAGTGGTAGTGTCCCTTTAAAGCCAGCTGGATTGGAAAATCTTTCCAACTCAGCTACATTGGCCTAAAGTTTGAAATTCCCATCTCAATTCCCTGCAGTTCTCTTTATATTAAGTAGACCCTTAGATTATAGCAGCTTGGTCACTTTTTTGCGACTAGACCTGAGGAGGGAATATTATCGGATTAGAAAGTTACAACTGCTTACTTGGCAGCTATGCTGAGCATGCAGAGAATAAAACATCAATCAAATATGTTCAAGATATTTAGTTTATGGGAACAAAAGGGAAAAAAGGAGAAACAAAAAAAAAAAAACCTTATTTTATCAATTCTAAGTGAAGGTCTGTGTCAAAAATAATACATAGAATCAAGTTACATTTTACTCTCACTTTTGGCAGGTGGAGTTTGATTTCCTTTTCAAATGTCCAGATCAGATAATATCCACTGTTAGCAGATATTGGACTGGAAGGGAATCTGCACGGTCTGGAACGCATTGTGAGATTTTGCTTTGTACAATCCACCATCCTGTAAATTAACCACACCAGTCATTCCACCGCCCCCCCCCCCCCTTCTTGGTTTCTAGATGATATGGTGATCTTGTATGAGGGATCTTTAACTAACAAGTTGCAGGGTGATAAACTATACATTGTGCAGGGCCTGGTGGGTATTGGCCAAAGATGACGTTTACAAAGCAAAGAGGGTTCAATAAGATACTTTATTTGGATTCTTTTAGTAAAGAAGATATGTTTCAAATGCAAACACTTGATGCAATCTTTAACCCATTACCGACATTAATACATCCCATGCTGTTATGCAAGTTTTGTGCATTGAGGAACCTGTGATGGCATGGAAGGCCGATGTTGCTATAATGCCTTGATGTCAAGGCATAAAGCAACACCCAAATTTGGCCCCCTGGAGCACTATGAGGCCCTCCAACATAGCGCTGCCCTGGACCCGGCAAGAGGAATGGAAATGATCAATATCACTATCTCAGCTCGTTACTTAGGGTTATAATCTATGGTTAGGGTTGTACTCTAGGATTAGCATCTAGGGTTAGGGTAATAATCTAAGGTTAGGGTTAGAAACTAGGGTTAGGGTTAAATTTGGATTAGTGCTAATCCTGGGGTGATTAGGGTTGGGGTGAAAAGGCCCCTGTAGGGGAAAAAAAAACACTACATAATACATGTAAGCAAGGGGTATTTCTAAACTCTGGAAAAATATTTTACTCCATTTAATAGCTTTTTTTATTTGTGTTTGTAAATGTGTAAAATGTTTTTCATGTCAAAGTTTCAATATTGTTTAATTTGTCTTATCATATTTTATGATTTTTTTTACAGTATTTTTTTTTATAGTAAATTATCTGATATGAGAAAAGAATAATGGTATCTAAAGAAAGTCCTTTTTAAAAAAAGAAAACAAATTACATGTGTGGGTTTAGTAAATGAGAAAGAAAATGACAGCTAAACACAAACACAGCAGAAGTGTAAAAACAGCCTATGTCCTAACTTGTACAACATTCCAAAAACAGTTGTGTCCTCAAGGGGTTAAATTAACAACACATATACCCCCCCCCCCCCAACAATTTAACCTTACCTCCTCCTACTTCTGATTCCATGAATGCGTATGTATGTTTAGAGATTTTTGTTTAGGGATGCATGAGATCTGCTCCTTGGTTAGTTAACTGGTTCCCCTTTGTCCCATTTGCATTCTACATTCTGCAGGAGAGCATGTTACAGTTATGTGCCCAGGTACTGTCTGACCTGGCAATCCTAGCTGCAGACGTAATGCTAATACATGAGACGTAATTGAGTCAAAATTGTGTCTATTAGTACTACAGAGACTGTGTCTGGAGATAATTTCAATATGTGAGACATGCACAGTTGGAACCCAGTGTTGGCTGGGCACAGTAGCGAAAAGCCCAGTACCTAGACAGTATTAAAGCCGGGACAGACCCAAATTTGATGGGAGCGTTCCCAACAAAAAAATGGAAGTGTTGGCATCTATGCCATTCATGATTAAAACACCTTACTTGCATTGACCCCTAGCACTTCTTCTATATGGTATCTCCACCTCCCTCTCAGTAACACTTTCTGATGTTACACAGCTGAAGATTTCTATTTGCCTGGATAAAATAATACAAATGTTTCAGATTTGCCAGGACTCCCCTTTTTAACGAGCATAGCAGTGATTAACAGCCAGTGACATCATGCATTAATGAAAATTATTCTGCTCTTAATCCAGTTTACAACTCCTGAAAGTAGCCATATAATGTCCTCATACTGCAAGAGTTCTGGCTTCTAATATCCAGTAACATCGCCTCCAATCGTGGTTCTATTACAAAGCTATATTATAGCTGTTCTGGATGATCTCCATTAATGGACCCATTAGCAATTGGCCGTATAACTAAGGTGCATTATTAATTAAAAAAAATGACTCAACCCATTAGACTCCCGATGCTTGCAGGTATATGGGCTTTTAAAAAATTAATTTTTAGCTCTAGTTTATGAGAACCTATTATAACACTTAATTAAGGCTTATAAGAGGCAGGACAAAGTTTAAAATATGAATATATCTTAATGGAATATATTCACAGAAGAACACTGGGAAGTGACCTTAAATGAGATTGATATACAGCAATTCATACTTGTCCACTTTATTCTGTTGGCTCCTTGGGTATAAAGGGGAGAGGAGAAAACAGGGAAGATTCCCATGACATCATGGAACATTTTGTGATCCTGTGAGAGGGAGCTCCAGCCTTCCCAGAACAGATAGCGGGTGTCTGGAGTGCAATTTTCCTACCTTAGTCTGTGTATGTCTCTTACATGCAATGTAGCCATAGCAATATTAAGTCTGGGACATACCCAAATTATACGGGGCATGACACAAACAACCGAGACTGTCCTGGCAAATTCGTCGGCTGTAGGCATCTCTGAGCAATTGTGTTGTGGATGGTTCAGGTGCATCTTTGTATGCATTTTACAGGCTTTTACAGGCCAATGCAGGCATAGTCAGATTGAATATACGTGGTCCTCTGCTCGGAGAAACTGTTGCAAAGCTGTTGGGGTGCACTGGGCCAAGGTATCAGTTGGAAAAGCTCAACTTTTACTTGTAGTGTTGAAGTGTTTCTTATACATAGGCACACACACACATCAATAACGCCACTATTACTTTCTATGTTCATATAAGCACACGCCTTATATTTTCGTGGGCGGAGCATAGTTGAATTGTGGAATTACACAAAATAGGTGTTTGCAAATATTACAAGATTTGGTTCAAAAATGTCCATTTTCCCAAGTCTCCTATTATCACTAATCCGTGGTCTACCAAAATAAATATATAATAATTTCTCTAGACAAAAACTTAAATCCTTTACCCAATATCTTTTTTTGTGCCCTGCACCTGTATATGTTTCCTACCTGCTTCACTTTTGTTTAAAAATGGAACATATTACTATTTGTTTGCAAACACCAATTATAGGGAGCATGAATGCTAAAGTATTGGTAACAGCATACCGATTGCCAACCACAGTACATTGCACTGGGTAAGAACTCTGCCCCAACAGAACCACTCTACCCCAGAGATTGCAGCCCTGGTATTAAGTAGCCCATGTGCAGGACTTTTGTAGCCAACGATATGGATATCTTGCTTTTAGATACATACAGTCAGGAGCTTGAAGGTATCATATAGGCCATAGGACAGTAAACAGTATACTAGATAAAGAGAGCACAAAACTTGCACTGTGAATACAGGGAGCTAAAAAAAATCTATACATTGTATTACATGTGCCAAAATACAGGAAATGTTTTTTTTATGTATCTGTGGAGTCTCTTGTTTATGACATCACCTGTGGCTTGGTATGCAAGTGGCATCTTTTGATGGGAAAAAAAAATCTGCATTCACAGTAAACACCATGTTTTGGTAAAGGATCTTCTTTAATAATGCAGATAAATGACTTAATTCCCCCATTTATGACTTGCAATAATCGAAGACCAAAAAGCACCCCCTGGTGGCAGAGCAGGATGTTGCATATCTCCATAATCCATCAGGTCCTAAATATTAAGAGGCTTTTTCAAGCTTAGCCTGTGCAGCTAATGCAGCTAGATGTAGTATATAGCTCGATGTCAGGCACTTGTACATTGAACGGTAATACTGATATAGACCAGTGGTTCCCAAACCAGTCATCGTACACCCCTAACAGTCCACGATTTACCCAGTAATGTTTTTTTTGTTTGTTTTTTTTTAAACTCACACGTGTTTAATCCCTAAATCAATAACTGTAAGGGGGGCGCGATGGCTGGTTTAGGAATCACTACTATAGATGCCCCATGCAGTGAATTCATAAAACAAATACTCTATGTCTTCTCTTTGTTACAGGGATCTCTCCAGTAACCGGATTGGCTGCTTATCAGCAGAAATGTTCACAGGACTCAGCCAGTTATATAAAATGTAAGTAGATTATTGTCTTTATGGTCAGCCAGTTGGGTGAAAGAGAGACTCCAGAAAGTATAAAATATAAACTTTTAATCAATACATAGAAAACGTTCAATGAATAAATAAACAGTGATGATGAAACACCAATATGGCATAAGCCAAGCCGTAGTAGAATGTATACAGAGAACAAAAAATATACTATTCAGAAATAATAATAATAAGAAAAATACGGAGAGCAACTTACAGAAAGCAGCCAAGACCAGCAAAGTAAATACCCAGCGAAATAGCACTTCAACGTTTCGGAGTAATGACTTCTACTGGAGGAGCTATAACCGGTTATAGCTCCTCCAGTAGAAGGCATTCTTCTACGAAGACATTCTACTACGGCTTGGATTATGCCATATTGGTGTTTCATCATCACTGTTTATTTATTCATTGAATGTTTTCTATGTATTGAATAAAAGTTATATTTTATACTTTATCTGGTGTGCAGTCTCTCTTTGGACTTACTATGTTTTAGTTTGGGATTGCTTTTTGGCTTGCACCCATTTGCTGCTCTTTTTATTTTTTATTATATATTGCTTTTGTGTTTTATTCTCCAGTTGACCTTCCTGATTTTGTATCGGGTTGTCTGCTGCCTCATAATTAATATAATCAGTAATAGCTGGTTCTGTAAAAAATGAAACTACATTAAATCAGAGTTGAGGAATCCAGCAAAATGCACATGAATTAATTATAATTAGACTATGCATTCGTTTGAATAAACCATGACATTTCTAGCTTTGCTAATAGAGTAGGAGATCTTTTATGGTATGTCACAGGAAGCAGTAAAGGTTACAGACTGCAAGCTCTTGGGATCACTGTGTGCATCTAGAAACTAGTTTAGTTTGCATTGCAAAGAGTGCTTATTCGAGCTCTCTACCAAACTCTCTATTTTTATACCCAGGACCTTCTACTAAATAGAACAACATGCACAATCAGTAAACAAAAGGTGAACACACACCAGGGATGACAGATACATAACTGAAAATCAGAATTTGAAAGTATAGAATACTATTTATATAACACCAACACAAGAAAAATTGTTTGGTTTGAAAGTATAATACAAAGTTTAGTTCCAATAATTACAGAATAAAATCTAAACACATGCAACAATTTTGATCAGGGAAGTTTTAAAACTGTGCCTATCACATAAATGGAGGACTATTCGTCGCCCTATGAATATTGATCATCTAACCTGATGCGTTTCACCCAGAAAGAGGCTTCCTCAGAGGTATGGGAAATTAAACGCTTGCTTTGAGAAGACTAATGGGTTTTTCTTATAATCAAAGGGGTCAATATACTTCAGAAGAATATTTTAATTTTGTAACAGTTATAACCTGAATATAATGGCAGTCAAACCTTATTTACTGAGGACTAGGCCAGGGACTTCATGTCTGAAAACAAACTGTACATATCTTTTATTCTGTATAATCGGTAAACGATCGGCATCAAAGATACTCAGCATTGATTAAAGTCAAATCTATTGCCATAACTATAAAATATCTCCATTTGTCTCGAGAATAAAATTGCATAATATGTCCACTTGGCACAATAGTTTGGAAGATATTAGAATTATATGTTAGTGACATATATTTTTTTTATCTCTGCAAAAAACTACCTTGTGCCTGTGCCTATAAATGCTGACTACTTATTGAGCTAGCCTACTTGTTCCTAAATCTTTCAGAGAATATCAGTCAAGCTTCTTCCAAAGAAGGGTGGACTAAATCACAGACCACATTAAAAAAGAATAATAATAATTATTAACACTGGTAAAATGAATTACAAAGAAAAGAAAAAAATAAGTTGCAACAGAATATCCAGTGCAACATGTCGGCCTGGATGGCAGAGATGATATTTTGCCTACTTTTTTTTATCTCGTTTTGAGACCCTCGGTGACCTTCAGTATGTGGACAATGTGGACACATGTCACATATAATGGGAAACACAAAACCCACAGAAGTAAAATGATGCTCTTGTATTAATTAGTGCTTAAATCAGCGGATTAATTAGAGATTCCTCCGAGCATTCCAGAGAGAACAGAAGGGGACTTTATTTACTTCTAGTGTTTTGCTAAAAATCCAGATTGTGGCATTTTGAAGCCAAGGGAAAGTCTGCAGTCATGTCCTTCATGGGAAGTCGGTAGGACCCTCGGTGTGAATTCTCAATATGGCAGTGAGAAATAAACCACTCTCAACATTACGTCTCTTCTTCCCCAATCAGTAAACCTGCTGTTCCCTATATTGTAACTGTTTAATAATTACAATGTAAATTATCTTAAAGGCAATGGGATGACAGTAGGGAAGTAACTAGTGCAATAGATAGATAGAGTATAACTAGTGCAATAGATAGCTAGAGTATAACTAGTGCAATAGATAGCTAGAGTATAACTAGTGCAATAGAGAGATAGAGTATAACTAGTGCAATAGATAGATAGAGTATAACTAGTGCAATAGATAGAGTATAACTAGTGCAATAGCTAGCTAGAGTATAACTAATGCAATAGATAGCTAGAGTATAACTAGTGCAATAGATAGATAGAGTATAACTAGTGCAATAGATAGCTAGAGTATAACTAGTGCAATAGATAGCTAGAGTATAACTAGTGCAATAGATAGATAGAGTATAACTAGTGCAATAGCTAGCTAGAGTATAACTAGTGCAATAGATAGATAGAGTATAACTAGTGCAATAGATAGACAGAGTATAACTAGTGCAATAGCTAGCTAGAGTATAACTAGTGCAATAGATAGATAGAGTATAACTAGTGCAATAGCTAGCTAGAGTATAACTAGTGCAATAGATAGATAGAGTATAACTAGTGCAATAGCTAGCTAGAGTATAACTAGTGCAATAGATAGATAGAGTATAACTAGTGCAATAGATAGACAGAGTATAACTAGTGCAATAGCTAGCTAGAGTATAACTAGTGCAATAGATAGATAGAGTATAACTAGTGCAATAGCTAGCTAGAGTATAACTAGTGCAATAGATAGATAGAGTATAACTAGTGCAATAGCTAGCTAGAGTATAACTAGTGCAATAGATAGATAGAGTATAACTAGTGCAATAGATAGCTAGAGTATAACTAGTGCAATATATAGCTAGAGTATAACTAGTGCAATAGATAGAGTATAACTAGTGCAATAGATAGATAGAGTATAACTAGTGCAATAGATAGATAGACTATAACTAGTGCAATAGCTAGCTAGAGTATAACTAGTGCATTAGATAGATAGAGTATAACTAGTGCAATAGATAGCTAGAGTATAACTAGTGCAATAGATAGCTAGAGTATAACTAGTGCAATAGATAGCTAGAGTATAACTAGTGCAATAGATAGATAGAGTATAACTAGTGCAATAGCTAGCTAGAGTATAACTAGTGCAATAGATAGATAGAGTATAACTAGTGCAATAGATAGACAGAGTATAACTAGTGCAATAGCTAGCTAGAGTATAACTAGTGCAATAGATAGATAGAGTATAACTAGTGCAATAGCTAGCTAGAGTATAACTAGTGCAATAGATAGATAGAGTATAACTAGTGCAATAGCTAGCTAGAGTATAACTAGTGCAATAGATAGATAGAGTATAACTAGTGCAATAGATAGACAGAGTATAACTAGTGCAATAGCTAGCTAGAGTATAACTAGTGCAATAGATAGATAGAGTATAACTAGTGCAATAGATAGATAGAGTATAACTAGTGCAATAGCTAGCTAGAGTATAACTAGTGCAATATATAGATAGAGTATAACTAGTGCAATAGATAGCTAGAGTATAACTAGTGCAATATATAGCTAGAGTATAACTAGTGCAATAGATAGAGTATAACTAGTGCAATAGATAGATAGAGTATAACTAGTGCAATAGATAGATAGAGTATAACTAGTGCAATAGCTAGCTAGAGTATAACTAGTGCAATAGATAGATAGAGTATAACTAGTGCAATAGATAGCTAGAGTATAACTAGTGCAATAGATAGCTAGAGTATAACTAGTGCAATAGATAGATAGAGTATAACTAGTGCAATAGCTAGCTAGAGTATAACTAGTGCAATAGCTAGCTAGAGTAAAACTAGTGCAATAGATAGATAGAGTATAACTAGTGCAATAGCTAGCTAGAGTATAACTAGTGCAATAGATAGCTAGAGTATAACTAGTGCAATAGATAGAATATAACTAGTGCAATAGATAGATAGAGTATAACTAGTGCAATAGATAGATAGGGTATAACTAGTGCAATAGCTAGCTAGAGTATAACTAGTGCAATAGATAGATAGAGTATAACTAGTGCAATAGATAGATAGAGTATAACTAGTGCAATAGATAGATAGAGTATAACTAGTGCAATAGATAGATAGAGTATAACTAGTGCAATAGATAGCTAGAGTATAACTAGTGCAATAGATAGATAGAGTATAACTAGTGCAATAGATAGATAGAGTATAACTAGTGCAATAGATAGCTAGAGTATAACTAGTGCAATAGATAGCTAGAGTATAACTAGTGCAATAGCTAGCTAGCGTATAACTAGTGCAATAGATAGCATGTAACTAGTGCAATAGATAGCTAGAGTATAATTAGTGCAATAGCTAGCTAGAGTATAACTAGTGCAATAGATAGCTAGCGTATAACTAGTGCAATAGATAGAATATAACTAGTGCAATATCTAGCTAGCGTATAACTAGTGCAATAGATAGAATATAACAAGTGCAATAGATAGCTAGCATATAACTAGTGCAATAGATAGAATATAACTAGTGCAATAGCTAGCTAGAGTATAACTAGTGCAATAGCTAGCTAGCGTATAACTAGTGCAATAGATAGAATATAACAAGTGCAATAGATAGCTAGCATATAACTAGTGCAATAGATAGAATATAACTAGTGCAATAGCTAGCTAGCGTATAACTAATGCAATAGATAGCTAGATTATAACTAGTGCAATAAATAGCTAGAGTATAATTAGTGCAATTGCTAGCTAGAGTATAACTAGTGCAATAGATAGCTAGCGTATAACTAGTGCAATAGATAGAATATAACTAGTGCAATAGCTAGCTAGCGTATAACTAGTGCAATAGATAGAATATAACAAGTGCAATAGATAGCTAACATATAACTAGTGCAATAGATAGAATATAACTAGTGCAATAGCTAGCTAGAGTATAACTAGTGCAATAGCTAGCTAGCGTATAACTAGTGCAATAGATAGAATATAACTAGTGCAATAGATAGATAGAGTATAACTAGTGCAATAGATAGAATATAACTAGTGCAATAGCTAGCTAGAGTATAACTAGTGCAATAGCTAGCTAGCGTATAACTAGTGCAATAGATAGAATATAACAAGTGCAATATATAGCTAGCATATAACTAGTGCAATAGATAGCTAGATTATAACTAGTGCAATAAATAGCTAGAGTATAATTAGTGCAATAGATAGCTAGAGTATAACTAGTGCAATAGATAGAATATAACTAGTGCAATAGATAGCTAGTGTATAACTAGTGCAATAGATAGAATATAACTAGTGCAATAGATAGCTAGTGTATAACTAGTGCAATAGATAGAATATAACTAGTGCAATAGATAGCTAGTGTATAACTAGTGCAATAGATAGAATATAACTAGTGCAATAGATAGCTAGTGTATAACTAGTGCAATAGATAGAATATAACTAGTGCAATAGATAGCTAGAGTATAACGAGTGCAATAGATAGCTATTGTATAACTAGTGCAATAGATAGCATATAACTGGTGCAATAGATAGCTAGAGTATAACTAGTGCAATAGATAGCTAGCGTATAACTAGTGCAATAGATAGATAGGGTATAACTAGTGCAATAGATAGCTAGAGTATAACTAGTGCAATAGATAGCTAGAGTATAACTAGTGCAATATATAGCTAGAGTATAACTAGTGCAATAGATAGCTAGAGTATAACTAGTGCAATAGATAGATAGAGTATAACTAGTGCAATAAATAGATAGAGTATAACTAGTGCAATAGATAGCTAGATTATAACTAGTGCAATAGATAGATAGAGTATAACTAGTGCAATAGATAGAGTATAACTAGTGCAATAGATAGCTAGAGTATAACTAGTGCAATAGATAGAGTATAACTAGTGCAATAGATAGCTAGAGTATAACTAGTGCAATAGATAGATAGAGTATAACTAGTGCAATAGATAGATAGAGTATAACTAGTGCAATAGATAGATAGAGTATAACTAGTGCAATAGATAGATAGAGTATAACTAGTGCAATAGATAGCTAGAGTATAACTAGTGCAATAGATAGATAGAGTATAACTAGTGCAATAGATAGATAGAGTATAACTAGTGCAATAGATAGATAGAGTATAACTAGTGCAATAGATAGCTAGAGTATAACTAGTGCAATAGCTAGCTAGCGTATAACTAGTGCAATAGATAGCATGTAACTAGTGCAATAGATAGCTAGAGTATAATTAGTGCAATAGCTAGCTAGAGTATAACTAGTGCAATAGATAGCTAGCGTATAACTAGTGCAATAGATAGCTAGCGTATAACTAGTGCAATAGATAGAATATAACAAGTGCAATAGATAGCTAGCATATAACTAGTGCAATAGATAGAATATAACTAGTGCAATAGCTAGCTAGAGTATAACTAGTGCAATAGCTAGCTAGCGTATAACTAGTGCAATAGATAGAATATAACAAGTGCAATAGATAGCTAGCATATAACTAGTGCAATAGATAGAATATAACTAGTGCAATAGATAGCTAGATTATAACTAGTGCAATAAATAGCTAGAGTATAATTAGTGCAATAGCTAGCTATAGTATAACTAGTGCAATAGATAGCTAGCGTATAACTAGTGCAATAGATAGAATATAACTAGTGCAATAGCTAGCTAGCGTATAACTAGTGCAATAGATAGAATATAACAAGTGCAATAGATAGCTGGCATATAACTAGTGCAATAGATAGAATATAACTAGTGCAATAGCTAGCTAGAGTATAACTAGTGCAATAGCTAGCTAGCGTATAACTAGTGCAATAGATAGAATATAACTAGTGCAATAGATAGATAGAGTATAACTAGTGCAATAGATAGAATATAACTAGTGCAATAGATAGCTAGCGTATAACTAGTGCAATAGATAGAATATAACAAGTGCAATAGATAGCTAGCATATAACTAGTGCAATAGATAGAATATAACTAGTGCAATAGCTAGCTAGAGTATAACTAGTGCAATAGCTAGCTAGCGTATAACTAGTGCAATAGATAGAATATAACAAGTGCAATAGATAGCTAGCATATAACTAGTGCAATAGATAGCTAGATTATAACTAGTGCAATAAATAGCTAGAGTATAATTAGTGCAATAGATAGCTAGAGTATAACTAGTGCAATAGATAGAATATAACTAGTGCAATAGATAGCTAGTGTATAACTAGTGCAATAGATAGAATATAACTAGTGCAATAGATAGCTAGTGTATAACTAGTGCAATAGATAGCTAGTGTATAACTAGTGCAATAGATAGAATATAACTAGTGCAATAGATAGCTAGTGTATAACTAGTGCAATAGATAGAATATAACTAGTGCAATAGATAGCTAGAGTATAACGAGTGCAATAGATAGCTATTGTATAACTAGTGCAATAGATAGCATATAACTGGTGCAATAGATAGCTAGAGTATAACTAGTGCAATAGATAGCTAGCGTATAACTAGTGCAATAGATAGATAGGGTATAACTAGTGCAATAGATAGCTAGAGTATAACTAGTGCAATAGATAGCTAGAGTATAACTAGTGCAATAGATAGCTAGAGTATAACTAGTGCAATAGCTAGCTAGAGTATAACTAGTGCAATATATAGCTAGAGTATAACTAGTGCAATAGATAGATAGAGTATAACTAGTGCAATAGATAGAGTATAACTAGTGCAATAGATAGCTAGAGTATAACTAGTGCAATAGATAGATAGAGTATAACTAGTGCAATAGATAGATAGAGTATAACTAGTGCAATAGATAGCTAGATTATAACTAGTGCAATAGATAGATAGAGTATAACTAGTGCAATAGATAGAGTATAACTAGTGCAATAGATAGCTAGAGTATTACTAGTGCAATAGATAGATAGAGTATAACTAGTGCAATAGATAGAGTATAACTAGTGCAATAGATAGATAGAGTATAACTAGTGCAATAGATAGAGTATAACTAGTGCAATAGATAGCTAGAGTATAACTAGTGCAATAGATAGATAGAGTATAACTAGTGCAATAGATAGATAGAGTATAACTAGTGCAATAGATAGCTAGAGTATAACTAGTGCAATAGATAGATAGAGTATAACTAGTGCAATAGATAGATAGAGTATAACTAGTGCAATAGATAGCTAGCATATAACTAGTGCAATAGATAGCTAGATTATAACTAGTGCAATAGATAGCTAGCGTATAACTAGTGCAATAGCTAGCTAGCATATAACTAGTGCAATAGATAGCTAGCATATAACTAGTGCAATAGAATATAACTAGTGCAATAGATAGCGTATAACTAGTGCAATAGATAGCTAGCGTATAACTAGTGCAATAGCTAGCTTAGAGAAATCTCTTAATTATGTCTCATTTTGAACCAATGGGAGGTTAATCAGGAGTTTCAGTTGCTCTCTGTTCAAGCCCTACCTACACTTAGTATGCACATCAGAATATATTGTGTTGCATTTATCTGTTCCACATGATAAGATATACATATTAACCCACTATAGCTCAATATAGTTTGACCATCTTTGTTGGCAGCAGCATCCACTGATAGGACAGACCCAACTACCTCCCTCTTAATGCATATTCTCCATTTCTTGGTGACGTCTGGTTTTGCATGTTTAACACTTTGATTGCCGGGGCAAACTTACACGGTAGGCATTCCCCATGGGGCCCTATTTCTATTCTGTAGTATAGTTTCAAACTCAAATTTAATTGTTTCTTTCTTTCTTTTTTTTGTGGTTTAGAAATTTATCGGGAAACATTTTTTCAACTCTTCCATCCGGCCTCTTCAGAGAACTTCCAACTTTAAAATCCGTGTGAGTTTTGCTTGTTCTGTGGATGTGTATACTGTTTATGCGGCTATAGATTTTAACCCTTTTAGTGCCAACTGAGCGGATCATTATTCCTTAAAGGACCAACTGTTTCAAAAGCACCAGTAATGTTTATTTCAAAGATTGGATCCAGTGTAGAAATTTTGAATATAAATGTTTTATTAAAATAATATAAATAATGTACCTTATTGAGCAGACATGTTGTTTAGAATCTTGGGACAGTTCTTCATTCATTTTGGTTCAGACGAAGGAAGATCTGACCAATCTGATCAAAGATTCTAAACAATGTCTGCCCCCTGTGAGAGCTAAACAGAGCAAGGATTCTAAACAACATGTCTGCCCCCTGTTAGACCTAAACAGAGCAAGGATTCTAAACAACATGTCTGCCCCCTGTTAGACCTAAACAGAGCAAAGATTCTAAACAACACTTCTGCCCCCTGTTAGAGCTAAACAGAGCAAAGATTCTAAACAACATGTCCGCCCCCTGATAGAGCTAAACAGAGCAAAGATTCTAAACAACACGTCTGCCCCCTGTTTTAGCTAAACAGAGCAAATAGAGGTCAATAAGATACATTATTTAATCTTTCAAATAAACATTTTTAAACATACCAGGGTTTAGTGCCAGAGACAGTTATGTTTGGGGCAGTTTTTAGTTGGAGCTGTGCTCATGTGTATGTACAGTTTAAAATGGAAAAAACAAGGACTACAGATTGCAAGCTCTGTACACTAGACTGCAATATGTAAAACAATTTGCAAACTTTAAGTTGCTGAATCCCCATCCTATAGATTCTTTAGCCAGTATATTTCTGCCATGAGGCAAACCTTTACAGTGATAATTCAACCTATAGGGTTGTAATATTAGGGGTTATGCATAAATAGTGGCACTGTTGTAGGTCTAATCCATGATTCCTTCAGTCTCGTTTTTGCTCTTGCTCCACTCTGGTCAGAATGGGTTTTATATATAGGAGCAAAACTGTGAGTTTTTATTCTCAGTAAGTAACTTTTTAGTCTCCCCTTGTAGCTTTTTATTCCCACTTTCTGTTCAGTGCAGATGATGCCAAAATAATACTGGCAGAGCATTGCTGTTATTTTATTTATTTTTGGGGGGTCACTGATGCCATTTTTTTGTAGGGTGTAGGAACTAACTATAGATCAGTTGCACTACTTGTTTTTGATGGCAATATCTTTATACATAACCTGCACTGGGCAGAATGAACATCCTGGTGTGTCATTTGTATTAGCTATAAATTAATTCATAGCAATATAAGTGTTAAACGTTGTTTTACTAAAAGCTGATACAATGTACTTGTTTCATTTACTCCTTAATTTAAATATTTCTTCACATACATGAGTTTTTGACATAATATTACCAACAGATTAATAGCATTTTTATATTGTCCAATTAAAGTAAATGTAGCTGTAATAACCATTTGGAGACATAAAGTTTTTTCTTGTTTTTTTTTACATTTTTTTTATTTTGGTATTAAGATTCTCATCTTTGAAAACAGTTACTCAATATCTACTGCTCATAGTTATTCGGGATCTGTGTTTTCCTGTATTCCCTCCCAGCATTCCATTGTGTGCAGGGGGGGGTGGGATGAGGTAGTTTGCCCTTTGTGCCAAAATATTTTTTTTAATGAATTACAGGTTTCTTAACAATCCTTTCCCAAAACTGATAAAAAAAACTTGTGAAACAGATTTAAAATAAATTTTTAATAAATTAACTTTCAGTGTTAAACAGCTTCAAAAATAATTTAAAACTTAAGTTGTGCTGTTACTAAAATGTATTTAAAGTTGAAGTAAATATTACTATTATTGATGTCAGTGATAATACACATAATCTATGTGGGTTACTTTGCCCTATGTGCAACCCATGCATTCTATCTCGTGGTGGATATGATAATTCACTGGTAAAAATACCAGATAGTCTGACACTATATCTATTTCATATTCCTATAGCTTTTTCAATTCTGAGTCCCTGATCTGTGACTGTCATCTCCAATGGATCTTGCATTGGGCAGAGAACACGTCGGTTCACATTGGAGAGAATACAGTCTGTGGTCACCCCAGTGCTGTCCGAGGTCTGGCATTTCGTAATTTGAAAGAGAGCCAACTAACATGTGGTGAGTTCACGGCCGATCCCAACTTACAACACACATCTCTTTAAATTCATGTATTTAAAGTTACACTGTACTCATATATGGGATGTGTCTATAGCTATCTATCGATGAACCTGGGTTTTTTGTTGAATACAAATAAAGAACTGTATTTATCCTTTTTTGTAAGGTCTCTTTGCTCCATATTGCGCTATCAGGGGGCGGACATATTGTTTACAATCTTCGGTCAGATGAAGGAAGATCTGATCCAAGATTCTAAACAACATGTCCGCCCCCTAATAGAGCTATATGGAGCAAAGAGGCCTGAGTAAGGTAGTTTATTTGTATTCTTTCATTAAAGCATTTCCACTTAAAATGCCTATAATTGATGCAATCTTTAATTAAACAGAATTCACATTTTTGCCAACAGTTAAAATATTGGAAACCTCATCTAATCTTTAGAAAAGCAGCCTAAAAAAGGTTCAAAGGTGAACTCTAAGATCTAAATCTATGTACATGACAAGAACTTGGCCAATGCAATACTAACAGCACAACAATTCACGTTCATTTTATGCAAGAAATGTATTTACAGGACAGAAAACAAAGAAGGATGAGGGGAAGGGATAGAATGATGTCATAACATGGCTCAATACAGTTCCAAGAAACCAGACGGTTGGCTATTTCCAAATACCACTGTACGGGTTAATACACCAAGCTTTAATAATAACATTTGGTCACATTCCTCTCAAACCACAGGCACCAAAACAATTTTCACCCCTTTCGAACTCTGGACACTGTGTCATCTAACATTCTATTTTCCTGCTATTGTTACATATTTATACAATAAGAAAACTTCTTTTTTTTTTTTGTAGTTTATAACCATACTTTATATACATCATCGCCCTGTATCACCTGGTATCATGAAGTATTCCAAACCAAAAATAGGATAATTATAGAGTTTGTTTTAGTTTTCCCCCCTCAAAGTGGTATAATTTAGGAATTAAATTTGTTATATTTAGTAACGCACTTAATTCCTAAATTAAGCTGCATTTGATCACACACTTGTTTCTCTTCTAAAAATAATTTAAAATGGCTAAAAAATACAGATGCATTTGCTCTTCAAAGACCTGTAGAAGCAAATCCTTAAGAGGAAGGCAAGAGATTCAAATTCTTTCTATGTTTATTTATAAAGCTATTGGCTGGGAGTAGACAGATCACTGTTTGTGCGCACACTCTTGTGACCTGGCTGACCTTGACCTAGGAACCTAAAGGTTCCACAGGATTATTAGCCTTAGTACTATGGAGGTCATGGACTAAACAAGTGCAGTGGGGGAAAAAAGTAGGTAAAACATGAGTAAGGAGCAATTTGCGACTATTTGTAACATTCTGCGTTTGTTTTTCCTGATTTGCGCCTATTCCGTTTATTTTTATTTAGCGAGCATTTTTCCGGTTGCGCTAATAAATTGCGATTAGATTTGCGCGCGCTTAAGAGCTTTGCGAATATTTTGTGAAAAATAATTCTTATTTGCGGGTGAAAATTACACCAGCTTTTAGCGAGCGCTATCAAAAGGGGCAGAAAAATATTCGCTAAATCGCCTGTTTTATTCGCAATTTGGTCGTATGTACTATTTGAGTGTTAAATGTTTCGTACATTGCAATAGGAGCAAAGCGCAAATATAGTTTTGCACATAAAATATATTTGCGTATTTTTAGTACATGCGCCTCTATGTGTGCAGCACCTGTTGATTGTGTATCCTTCTAAGTGTATACTGCATTACAATTAACCTGCAGCTTGGTGTATTATTGTTGTTAATATTATTGAGTATTGTTGCTCTTCTTTTTTTTAGCTTTCATTATTTCTTTATTCAATACAATCTGTGTACAACAACAAATTACACACAATGACATGTCAATCTTTGGCAACAATCAAATAGATATCTAACATCATTTGCTACTTAAGATCTAGCAGTTTGTTTAATTATGTATAACATGTATGAACTCTATATTATCTAATAGTGTTTATATATAACAAGAGATATTGTATATATCGGATTTCATGTTTTCTGACGCATAACCTGTATATATCTAATAACCTCTACTTTAACTTATCAATTAACTTACCACTGGATCCAGTTTCTAAGGATGTGTTCGTTTCAGGATTATCCATGACTTGTAGGATCCCAATTCTCAGGCTTTATATTTTTGTTTTTTACGTGTGTTGTGTAACTAACTGATACCTTGAATTATTTAACCCCCCCCCCCCCCCCCCAATCAGTCTTTGTGTTACTTCCACTTTTTGTTGAAGTATCTATCTCGGTCAACCTTCTGATTTTGTATGTTATTTCTTCTAAAGGTCTTCTTTTTTTTTTAATTACAATTTGCAGTCATATAAAATAGTATAACTAATAAAATCCATAACATATTATTTATTTATTTCTAATAAAAAGTTGAATTATTTGATTTAGAATGGTGAAAGAAATCTTTACACAATCCAGCTTTTCCCTTTACCAGATCGATTTCAATTTAATTTTTTCAAAGTAAGCGAGAAGAAAGAAAAATATATACATAGGATTATTCTACGTGATCTCATATTGGCTTTATTCTGACTCAAAGGGTAGAGAATAATGTGGAAAAAGGGGTGCCAGCATGATGCTGTGGATTGTAATTGTTGCTAATGGTTTCCTGTATTTTTAAAAGGTATTATGTGACTTGAAGTGAGATTTTTATTTCTGTCCCAGAAATCTACACAAATTACATTTTTTTTTTCGTTAACACATTGCATGTAGCTAATTCATGTGATTATCTTTTATGAAATCAGAATATCACTTCAATGTGCAGGTTTGTTGCAAAAACATATAGGCTTCTAGATTTGACAGTTCTACAGAATGTGTTGGGGCTTTATAAATGAACTTTTCTATGATATTTTTTAAATTTTTTTACTAATGCCAAAATTTAAGACAAAATAATAATAATAAAACTTAATAAAAAAAAAAAAATTCTATTATGTTTTGCTTAGAAGATATCAGCCAGAGAGTAACCAAATGACTGTAATGCACGGGGTCCAGGATGGTAAAGGGACCCTGAGCGCCCGAGATCAAGAGCTACAGTGCAGTGTGGAGACACTGGACCTGGTGCTGGGTAACTGCAATCGCTTGGAGGTTTGGGACCCCAAGTCTTTGCAGCCACAACCAGGCCCTGTGAAGCAGCTGCTGTATCCAGGTACCAGGGCTAAACAGAAAATGAGATAAGAGATAGCCAAGCAGAGCTAAAACAGAAAAGGAACTGAGGTATAGCAGAACTGATATACAGAGTGCAGGGCCACAGGACACAGTCATATTTTAGAATTGTTTTAATTCTAGTCTAGTTTTAAATCTCCAGCAGTGAGGGAGGGAACAGGTCTTGAGAAGGCTGTTACATAGTGTTAAGTTAACTTGGTGGGGAGATGGGAGGGAGCAGGTCTGAGAAGGCTGTTACATAGTGTTAAGTTAACTTGGTGGGGAGATGGGAGGGAACAGGTCTGAGAAGGCTGTTACATAGTGTTAAGTTACCTTGCTAGGGAGATGGGAGGGAACAGGTCTGAGAAGGCTGTTACATAGTGTTAAGTTAGCTTGCTAGGGAGATGGGAGGGGAACAGGTCTGAGAAGGCTGTTACATAGTGTTACGTTACTTGCTAGGGAGATGGGAGGGAACAGGCCTGAGAAGGCTGTTACACAGTGTTAAGTTATCTTGCTAGGAAGATGGGAGGGAACAGGTCTGAGAAGGCTGTTACTTAGTGTTAAGTTAACTTGCTAGGGAGATGGGAGGGAACAGGTCTGAGAAGGCTGTTACATAGTATTAAGTTAACTTGCTAGGGAGATGGGAGGGAACAGGTCTGAGAAGGCTGTTACACAGTGTTAAGTTAACTTGCTAGGGAGATGGGAGGGAACAGGTCTGAGAAGGCTGTTACACAGTATGAAGTTAACTTGCTAGGGAGATGGGAAACACTCAGGTGACAGTACCAGGTGAATCAGATGGAGGCGTAGCCTCTTCCGATGCAGTTTGCAGGGCATTGTTCCAGGGGGCAGACAGGCACAGGGAGCCTGTGTCTCATCCAATCCAGCTGCAGATAGAGTCAGGGGTCTGGGCTTTGGTAGAGATCCAGGGGAACCAGAACCAGAAATCCAAATAGGTAAATGTAATAATCCCTCCAGACAATTTTACTCACATTTTAGTCAGCTACAATGTATTTTAGTCATATTTTTAATCCTATTAACTTAATTTTTATTTAGTTACTGTTTAGTTTTAATCACTGAGAACATGCAGTTGACTAAAACTAGGACAAAAATGTTTAATCAGCTAAATTAACACTGAGTAACTGAATTGGTGTGAAATCCATTCATTGGTGTTCATGCTACTAACACTCAATATTTGTATTTTCTCGACTTACTCAACTCTTTCCATTCATAAATTAATTTGAGTCCATCTAGTTTACAGACTTCACCAAAAAAAGGTTATTCCGTCCCAAACAAACAACATGAATTGTATTTCTTTGCAGGAATTGTGAAACACTTTTCCGTCGAAGGGAAAATAATTTATTTTCCGCTGTACTGACAAAAATGTATCGGCCAGGACGACATGCTGCTAGTCATGCCAGTCAGAGAGATTATCACAAGAAGACGGTTGTGGATTAACATTACAAATCATATATAAAACATTACCGGAATTAAAAGCAGATGTTTTCTAGTCATATAGAAATGCGTTTCTCATGCCTCGCTGGTGACATCAGCCACCGGGGAATAAAAAGAATCATATGAAACATTGTTTATTTAAAAAAAAAATCCAGTAGGTTTAGTCAAATTCCAAAAATAAATAAAATCGTAATTTAAAAGTTCACAGGGTCGATTACAAAAAATGTGAAATTTGTTTCCCATACTAGAGTCTAAACATCAGTTGTATCTGCGAGAGAAGCAAAAACACTGGCTGAATTTATTAAAAAAACCCACAAAATTGGAATCTGAAGTAAACAACATTTTCAGGTTCAAAAGTTGTGTTTTTTTCCCCTAATTTATTTTTCCACCAGGATCAGTATATTCTGGTAAATTGACAACCGAGCTACAAAATAAAGACCACAATTCTACTAATTATGATTTTTTTTGGCATTTGAAAATTTACAGGAAGATTTTTTTTTTCATGTTTTTTTTTTCCATTAAGAAAAAAAAATACATTCTGCTGAATTGATAAGAATTTTCCAGAACGGAGAATTTTTTTCCATTCTGCTCTTTCCGTCTATGTTTTGAGATTTTGTTCTCGCCTCACCACTGTTCACTTCTTAGTGAATAAACTCCATTATATACGTTTCTAGCAAGTCATCACTGTTTTTAACCTATATTTTCCATCTTGAGCTAAGAATTATATTAATCATTGTTTTCCTGCAAGTCCGGCTTTGTTGTTTGTGCAACATTCAGCTAAATAATATGTCTTTGCGTGTTCTGTTGCAGTCGCTACATATCCCTTGGTTATGACATCACCTTGTAGCTTCATTTGCAAATTAACCACTGGGTGACACATAACATACTGTGTACATCCTGTGTCTGCCTGCAGTTGATCACTTCCACCACTCAGTGTTGCTGTTAGTGCTAGGTTTAGAGTTAGGGTTAGTGACCTTTTTAACCCAACCTTAGTTGTCACAACTAAGGTTGGGTTAAAAAGGTCACTGAAAGAGAAAATGGTTAGTAAACCAAAAACACTACTGTTACTTTTTGTGCTATATTGCGCTATAAGGGTCCTTTTTACCTTTTATAATTGTATAAAAAAAATTTCAGATCAAAAATATTTATTTTATAGTAAATTATGATATGATGAAAATAATGGTATCTTAAGTAAACCCTTCATATGCACATAAAAACAATATATAATATGTGGGGGTACATTGAATGAGAAAGAGTAAAACAGCTAAACACAAACACCGCAGAAATGTTAAAATAGCCTCTGTCACCAAGGGCAAGAAATTGCAAAAAAGTCCAGTAACCAAGGGGGTTAAACTTCTCCCATCAAGCCACAGGTGATCATATAAAAAAGAGACACAAAAGATACATTTAAATAGACATTTCCTCTTAATGTATGCATTTACTTGCAATTCTGCACAATGTGTAGATCATTTCTCTTTCGTTGCATTCACAGTTTAAACTATGTTTATGAGTCCCTTTAAAGCAGCAAGCATCACCAAGTGCACAGATTAAGAATTTCAGCCCAGAGTGGAACTTTTACCAAAAACATTTGAATAGGTAAGCGGACATAACTGTAAAAAAAAAAAAAAAAAAAAAATTTTTTTCTTTCTATTTTGTGTGCAGAGGGTCCTCCAGAAATCCCTGTATTTCACCTGATCCCCTCTCAGAAACAGATTGTTTTTCATGGAGATCGCCTGCCGTTCCATTGTACCGCCACCTACATGATGGGAAGAACTCAGATTCATTGGGTTCATGACGGACGACTGATTGAAACCGATGAGGAACGTGGAGTATTTGTGGAGGAGAGCATAATACACGACTGCTGTTTAATTACACGGTAAGGTACTTGGATACTCAGTTTGGAAGCACGTTACTGTGTAACATTTGGCTTCGCTGATACAATACGTTGAAACTAAGACTGTGATGATAGTAACTGTTTGGTCTTCTAGACTGTCAACATTTCTGATTCACTACTTCTATCACAAGCATTATTGTATTACTGAACGTTTATTATTGCACTCCAATCCTTAAAATATCAATGCATTTCACCTTAGAACGGCCTGATTTTTCTATGGATCTGGAAAGTTACAGATTTTAGGATGTTTTTATTTTGGTATTAAGGGGCCTGGCATTGACAAGTAAACATGTGGATACTACCTCTAGAATGTAAGCTTGCGAACAGGGCCCTCTAACTCATGTTTTAGTCTAAAAATAGTTTTTGTCTAATTTTATTTGTAACTCCCTTCTTATGCTCTGTACCAAGAGCTGCGTAAATTTGTTGGCGCTATATAAATAAATGGTAATGTGATGTAATAATGTATCTCTAGTGTAATGCTTACAGGCGAAAATGAGGATGGAGTTTTGTTACACAAGAGGTTAAAAGGCACTAGATGGAGGTGGTCAGCCATCCGTGAATACCCAAAAATGGAGTATACTGTATACAAACAATACCAAGCAACATTTAAAAAAAATTGATTAAAGGACATCTGTTGCAAAAAAAATTACTTCCGCTTAAATACAAAGATTGCATGATGTGCAGATGTTTTCGATGAAATACAAATAATGTATAACATTTTGCTCCAGCAGGGAGCAGACATGTTCTTTAGAATTTTGAGTCAGAACTGACCCAAGGTGAATGACGATCTGACCCAAGGTGAATGACGATCTGACCCAAGATTCTAAAGAACCACCAGTCAGCTACTAAATACACTTTATTTGTATTTTTATATTAAAGCATTTCTATTTAGTATGTCTACACCTGATGCAATCTTTCAATTAAACAGTATTTTAAGTACATTGTTGGCCTATATATGACCTTTCATGGGCATGGAAGGGAATGGCTGATCTAAGGTAGTGGGAAAGATGGTAAAGAACAAGTGGAGTCAGTCAAATAAATATTTTTAAGGAAATAAACTAATCTTTATATGTCCAGATACGCAATGTGCCTTCCCTGCCCTATTTAAAGCTCCACACAATATCCATGCTCCCTCCCTTTGCTGACATCATCTTTAGAATGCTCCGGAATTATGAGGTCACCCACTGGGCAAGGTAAATGGGTTTGGTTTTTTTGGAGGGGCTTTTCCACCACCTTAACTTAAATGGTGTGTTCTTTCTACTCTCACAGCATTCTAAAGTGATGTCAATAAAAATGGAGGGGCTTGGATAGTTCAAGGGAGGTGAAGGATACATATAGTTCATAAGGCACTCTGCAAATCTGGACACAGATATAATGCTATATTTTATTAACCCCTTTAGTGACATGACATTTTGACCTTGTCTTCCCCTTGGTGAAGACAAGTTCAAAAAATACATTTCTGAGATTGTTGTGTCTAGCTATAATTTTCTTCTTTCTCACATACTGTACCCACACATATTATATGTTGTTTTTATCGTCATAAGAAGGGCTTTCATTCGATACTATTATGTTCATCATATCTTATAATTTACTACAAAAAAAATCATATAATAGGATGAAAAAATAAAAAACTTTTTCTAACTTTGATCTAAAAAATAATTTACACAAATACAATCATTAAAAAAATACCCCGTCTAAATAGTTTCGGAATTTTATCCCGAGTTCAGAAATATGCTTGTTTCCATGTTTTTCAGCATTTTTTTGCAAGTTTTAGGGCAAAAAAAAACAAAAATATGGAGCGATCGTGGGTGCCACAGATTAAATATTTGGGTGCTGCCAAATGACTCGACATCAAGGCAATATAGCAGCACCGCCAGAGTGGTTTTTGCGATTGTTGATCGTGAAAACCGCTCATTCCACCCCAGGACATGTCCTATGTCAGCAGCGGAGTTGCCGCCTGGGCGTGGCTGACACCTCCTTTGTCGCGAAAGGGGTTAGTAACATCTACTGGTAGCGTTTTGTTTCTGAAGCACTGATATCATTCAAAGCAGTTGACCTGCATACCAGTTATAATACACTCAACACGGAGGTGATAAACCGCCGGTCACTGACTTTCTCAATAGTCCTAGATTTTAGAAGGAAATGGTGTGAACTTAATATAGACGTTTTGGAAACAAACATCTGAAAAAAAATCCATTCTTTAGAAAATGTCACTCCAACTTCCCTGAAAAGTTCAAATACGTTTGTTTTAAAAATAAATGAGCAACACAATGAGCAGAAATGTAAGGGATTCCGCAGGCAGATTACGCCCTGTTACAATTATTTTAAATGATATTTGTTTTCCTGCAGGAACATTGAATGAAAAAAAGTTTCTCTGGCAATTACGCAGAGGATAACTGTTTTATGCATGCACAATCTTCAGATCCAGCCCTGACGATGCCTTGATCAGTGAACATTTGCAATATAAATGGCTTTCCCTAATATTTACTTTATATCCTGGTAGAATGTGTTGGGATAAACAAATTACCTATACATCTTCAGCATGTTCTATGCTTCTTCTTCTACTACAGTGCTGACATCTTGTATCTGTCTCACTGACTGCCTTCTCCCTCGTACCATGGTGTCATACTTCCTAGTTGTTTATTTGAACATTTGCACCATTGTCTCCTTCCTATCTGGATGCATAATCATACACATTTTAATTCCATTCACAAATACTTTCCTCCCACCCAGCTTAAATTATTGACACTCAGAGATACCACTAGGAGCAACCGATGATTCCCAGACCGTCTCAGTGAAGGAGAATTAGCTTCAAAAAATTATTTCTCTTCATTTTTTTGGGACATGGGGAAATGTATTGCCATGAATGTACACTATATGAAATCCAATAGATAGAAAGCCAAAACCATTAACACCACTTAACACTAGAAATGTTTACATGTAGTTATTGGGGTCTATTTACTGTGAACTGTAAAAATCAGTCATCAAGGGGGCTCTGTCCTCTAAATATTGTTTTGTTTTTGTTTTTACTGCAGAGAATAAAAAATAATCAAAAACAATCTATTCATTAGCAGAAATGCAAGTTATTTGCAAAAAAATTATTAGTTTTAAATGTGTCTGTGGTGTCACCTGTTTATGACATCACTTATGACTTTGTATGCAAATGAACAGTTTGTCAATGGAAAATCTGTAATTTGCATATCAAGTCACAGGTTATGTATAGATCTTTTGGTGATTCTTTTTTACAACCCTGCAGTTAACACTAGATTTTTACCGTTTAGTTTTAGCGAATCTCCCATACGTCAATATAACAGACAAAAAATAGGTTTTATTAAAAATTCCAAATGCCAGGAAAAATGAATGAGATCTAAATCTAACCCTTCAATTCTCAAAAAGTGAACGGCCAATATAACATCTACCTCTCCAAAGTCAATAAGAAGACAGAGACCCTCTTGCCATCCAGGGATTCCATTGTTTATGAATTCATGTAATATTATTAAGCAGTGGAGCACGTTTGGCTGATGCTGACAAACTCTAAAAATCGAAAGAGTTAGAATACCAGCAGGTGGGTTTATTAATATTATTATAATTTTACATGAAGGAATTTGGAATAAAACATTTGTTTATGTCTCTGTGCATCTTGGGTGACAATTCGGGGAAAAAATGCATTATTATTTTTGTTAATGTTTTTAACTGTTTAGGAATATTTCACACACTTATCTATCACTCAATCGAAAATTATAAATCTCACTTCAAGCAAATATTTAATAAAATACAATGTCACAGTTTTTTTGTTACTTGTACCCTGAGCAGCTATTCCGAGTAACCTGAATATATATTACTCCATCTACTTTTTATCCCATGAATATATGATCGGCCATATTTTTAAAGGAAACATATATGTTTTACATGCCGCCCTGCAGTATGTGTTCAGAGACAAATTGGTTCATTAATAGTTCCTATGGCATCTTCTCCTTTCTGAATTAACTCCTTAAACTCTGGACTGTTGGAGAGGGCATGAGGACTGGTTTAAAAACCCCTGAATTAACTGGTTCCCCCCTGACATACATGCATTCTGCAGGGGAGCATGTCAAAGTTTTTTTTTTTTTATGTGTGCTCCATAAACTGTATCAAAAATTATTGAAAATTATTTATAAATTGTATCAGTAAAACTGCAAGCCAATGCCTAAATTAGAACAAAAATGTGTTTTAAATGTATCTGCGGAGTCTCCTGCTTATGACATCACCTGTGGCACGGTATGCAAATTCCCCATTTCCCATAGAAAAGGAATTCATTTGCATACCGCACCACAAGTTAGCCATTTGCTTGCAGTTTTGCTAATACAATGTATAGACCATTTACAATAAATGTTTATGCTCTACATTCACAGTAACAACAATGTTAAGTATAGTTATCATTTGGGAGAATTTGCTTTTTCCATGTTAAAAACACTTTAAAATGGGAAGAAATGTATTTGAGGAATTGTAGAAACCGGCAGTTGGAAAATAGACAGGCTCCAGACCAAGCTGTGAACAGGCTCCCTGGATTAAACCACTTGTTACAGCCACAGCTGGGTCTGAAACATAGAAACATAGAAGGTGTCGGCAGATAAGAACCATTCGGTTCTTTTATTAGTCCCCCGTTCCCGGTCTTATAGCTAGGATAGCCTTGTGTCTATCCCCCGCATGCTTAAAATCCTTGACTTTGTTTACCTCTACCACTTCTGCTGGCAGGCTATTCCATACATCCACTACCCTCTCAGTAAAGTAATACTTCCTGATATTACTTTTAAATTGTTGCCCCTCTAATTTAAGACTATGTCCTCTAGTTGTGGTAGTCTGGAGCCTGTCTATTTTCTAACTGCCGGTTTCTACAATTCCTCAAATGTTAATAATGTTTGCAATAATTTAATGGTTATAAGCATGAGAAAAATCCAGGTCATTTTCAAGTCAGACTGGTCTTTTAAAATTAACATTGAGAGTTCATTTATATTAGAGGATATTTGTTTTTCCAGATGTCCTGGCTCAAATGAGAAGGAAAATCATTTTTAATGTGTGATTTTGTTTAACGTATCATTTTTCATGGCAGATAGTAAAATTAATTCACTGAAAAAAATGTGTTTACACAGTGTTTTATTAAAGTATACCTTTCCCAGTTTAATTGTTTTTTTTGTTGTTTTTGGCAAGCTGCCTTTTCTTATTGATATTTAAGAAAGTGTTTCAAGTTCTTCCCAAAACTTCAGTTTCTTGGCTCGGTGCCGACAATAACAGTTCTTGGGTTTCTGTATCGCTCCATTCTGTTTTTCTTTTCCTAAAATGTCAGATTTCTACAGTAAAACATATTGTGTGAACACATTATTTCGAGCTGTGTGCCAGACACATGGTAACATTCATTGGTCGGATTTAAACATTTGAGTTATATTTGTACATGAAGACATTGTGTAGCAGTAAATGTATAACCATTGTATATGAAGCTAATGGGCAGCGGTACATGAATAACCTTTGTAAATAAAGCCAATGTACAGCAGTAAAAGCAAAACCTTTGTATATAAAGCCAATGTACAGCAGTAAATGTATAAACTTTGTATATAAAGCCAATGTACAGCAGTACATTTATAAACTTTGTATATAAAGCCAATGTACAGCAGTACATGTATAACCTTTGTATATAAAGCCAATGTACAGCAGTAAAAGCAAAACCTGTGTATATAAAGCCAATGTACAGCAGTAAATGTATAACCTTTGTATATAAAGCCAATGTGCAGCAGTAAATTTATAAACTTTGTATATAAAGCCAATGTACAGCAGTAAATGTATAACCTTTGTATATAAAGCCAATGTACAGCAGTAAATGTATAAACTTTGTATATAAAGCCAATGTGCAGCAGTAAATTTATAAACTTTGTATATAAAGCCAATGTGCAGCAGTGAATGACATGGCCAAGGATTTTTTAATTTTAAAAAAACTACATTTTTAAAATTATTTTTTGTTGTTGTTGTGTTAATCCTAACACATGGGTTAGGGTTAGAGTTCATCAAAACCCTAATCCTAGAGGTAGAATTAGGGTTTGTACTAACCCTAACCATAGGGTTAACGTTAGAGTTAAATAAAAAAATAAATACATAAATAAAACAATAACAACAAATTATATAAAAATAAGAAGTTATTCCGTAGAGGACCAATGACATGTTATGTCTGTCTGTTGTCCACTAGGGATATTTTACTGTAGATAGGGGCCCGCATCAGCTGGACATATGATCCATGCAGCTGTAAGGCAGCAAGAATAGCACATATCTGACTACATTTCCTATGATGCTATGGTAGCTTTTGGCTGGCTGAGCATGATAGGAAATGTAGTCACAAGCATTACATAAAAAATACACATTATAAAGCTGCAATGACCGTATACTAAATTTTGCCCTGTACCTGCCACATAACCCTAGCAAACCTAATCATGTGGGGTACCGCTATACTCAGGGGAAGATGCTGAACATATATTGGTGGTTTGTTTGGCAATAAAATAGAACCAACCCCTTTAAATTCATACCCAAAGTTCAAAGTTTGTGGAAATAAAACACATACAAAATTACTATGCCAAAACTTGTTAAAGATTGGTGGAATAATGACTGAATGAAAAGTGTCACAATACCCCAAGCTGAAAACCCTGGGATGTCTACTTTAAAAAAATGTGTGGGGGCTTATTCAGGGTTAATGACAGATTTTGGTGTTACAATGTCACTAATGCTAATTTAAAAAATATGTTTTTTAAACAGCCATATGCTACTTGTATTTATTAACCTATAACATGCACAAAAACAAATAAACATTGGGTATTGTTAAACTCAGGACCAATATTAGAATATATTTAGCAATTTTTTTTCATTAGCTTTTGGAGCTTAGTAAAAGATTTTACAAAGAAAATTCAGGAAAAGTTGTTTTTTGTTAAAATTTTAACCATAGTTTACTATTTTTTTCATAGTACAATAAATTATATGAACAAAAAAATGGCATCAAAAGAAAGCCCTTCTTGTCCTGAAAAAAACCCAATATATAATTTGTGTGGGTACAGCAACTGACAAAGAGGAAAATTAAAGCTAAACACAAACACCTCAGAAGTGTTAAAACAGCCTTGGTCACTAACGCACAACATTCCAAAAACAGTCCGGTCATGAAGGGGTTAAAAAGCTAAAAGCATCAAGAACAACATGTTACAGCAACTGCGGTGCCATGACATAACTATTTGTTTTCGACCCGATGCCTTACAATGTTTCTTTTTATTCTGATGTAAACCTGTTTTTCTGCTTCGCAGAATGTAATTATTGGCCCCTTCTTTTGAAGGGTTGGTATGACGGCTATTTTTAGGAAAAAAAACAAATTGAAGCTCAAATTATCTGGAAGTTCCCTCCATTGTTAGCACAATAGGCATTTATAGCCTCCACTGATGTGTGACACATTTAACACTCGGTTTTCGAAATGACGAACCCGGCATTGAAAAAGGCTGCAGCAATTTTAACCCAAGACAATGGTCAAGTTAATGTTTTTTTTTTTTTTTTTTTAAAAGGGAGCTATTCACTAAAAGGTGAGCTGAGGTGCACCAGGACAGTTCATCTCACAAATACAGCTGTACATTCTGCAGAGACATAGCTGGTGAGTTTGCTTAGAGTAGGGAAACTCACTAGATTTGTCCCTGCACAACGTGCAGATCCAACACTACCCGTACGTGAGCCCCGGCTCTAGGGGGCACCATCTGCTGTCCAGGATACAAGCATCCTGGCTTTTTTTATTATTATTTAATTTGTGTGTGGTCATATGGCGCCTCCACGATGATCTCCCCTCACCAGCCATATGTGTGCAGGGACAAGTAGGAAGCCTCTTGTGCACCTTGAAACTCTGCAGAAGTTAGAGCACCGGGGGTCAGATTGGATTGACTCAGGAGCATGGCTGCATGACAGGGAGTGAGGCTGCCTGAGAGGAGGCTGCCTGAGAGGAGGCTGCCTGAGAGGAGGCTGCTGGACTTGGCAATCTAATTGATGGACTTCTGGGTAAGTCCTGAGTGCTGGAGCAATCTGGATGATGGACTGCTGGGTAAGTCCTGAGTGCTGGGGCAATCTGGATGATGGACTGATGGATAAGTCCTGAGTGCTGGGGCAATCTGGATGATGGACTGATGGGTAAGTCCTAAATGCTGGGGCAATCTGGATGAGACACTGTGTGTGTATGTGTGGCTGCATGTGTGACTGTGTGTGTAATGTAACTGTGCGGGTGAGACACTGTGTGTGTTCGTGTGACTATGTGTGTGTACTGCATGAGTGACTGTGTGTATTTGTTCTAGCAAAGGGCTGCAAAATATCTACATTCGCCAAAAAGTCTTGCACCAGTCGTGAAAATGTGTATCAAAATTTGTAAGATGAAAAGTTCATCTCCCCCCGTCAACTTACCTTATTTTCACCTGAACTCAACTTTTATTGAATAGCCCCCAAAATATAGACTTATCTTATCCCCCATCTGAGGTACAGCCCCAATTTGAAAACACCAAATTTATACCCTTGAGATTGGGTAACACCTCAAAGCATCCCACGTTGCCAGCGAGACATGTGAAGAAGCATAAGATCTGCATGCAGTGAATAAATCATGGACTTCAATTTGTTATATTGCCAACTATGCTATAACTATCCTTATCTAAATGATTTGTGTCAGACTCACTGGATATTAATTGCAAGACCAAAGCAAATTGTTTTGACAGTTCCGTTGAGTAGTAAACTCAGCCAAACAAGGTAGAATCTGCTCAAGGAATGGTGCTCTTATCCAAGTCGGATCAAATAATCTCCTATGGGATTCGAATCCATGATTAATTAACTGGTTCCCTGTCAACCACCGCTTATACACCTGATGAAAAAGACTGCTGATGTCTGCGCTGTACAGGCTCTTGTGCAATATATGTGTCCAAACATTGCAAGCATAGCTATTTGTGAATAAATTAAACACATTTAGAATACAGATATTAACATTTTAATTAACACATTAAACAAATTTTTTTTAGAATTATTCATTATGTCGTGCTTTCATTTTAAATGTGTATCTCCAAGTTGTTTATCTTTCACTTTTTACATGAAAAACATATTTGAAAATTATTTTTCTGTTAATGTAATGTTATTGTCACAACTCAAAAAATTCACAACTGCATGTGAATATCTTAGCGTTCCCAGTGCATACCTGTCGTGCTTTGCATCACTCACTGTAGTCCTTCTACGTAGACAATAGACTTATAAATATTATAAATGTTTTTCAGGGATCTTCTCCTGTCCAGCGTTGATATAACTGCTTCAGGGGACTGGGAATGTCAAGTGAACACAACCTACGGAATAATAAGTAAAAAAATAGAGATTGTTGTCCTGGAAACAGATGCACCTTACTGTCCGCCAGAGAGAGTAGTAAACAACAGAGGGGATTACAGGTAATATATTTATTATAACATATATATTAATATATACTGAGTAAACGATTGTGAATCTTAATCTGTTAGCAGGTTGCATTAAAGATAGCCTGAGATCCAAATTGTATTGTTCGTTTATTAAAGGCTATTAGTTCCTGTTGAAAATAGTTTTGGAATGTTACATCTATGATCTACCGTTAAAATGATATTATGTAGTCTTTGTACAGGACCTATTGAGCTGGGAGGGAGGATATTATTTGGAATGGAAATGCAAATGTGACCAGTTGGGAAGAATGATTTAGGTGATAGTAGGCAGACAACGAGAGGAGGGAGGAAGCCAAAGCCACCCAGGAGTTACGTAAGATGATGGCTTTGGAGTAGCAGAGGAAGCACAAAACATTCTATAGATTCATCGGTTAGTCGATTGTTCCAACACAGTGAACCAGGATTTTAAAAAAAAACAGTTTAATATGGCACATTTTTACTGTTAAGGCTTAGTCTGCCTTTAAAGGTACACTGCCATTTATTATATTTCGGATTTACTATAATTTTGAACTTCTTCATAGCATGAACATGGATTTAGAAAGCTAAACACCAGCAATGTGTAAAAACAGTATACACAGTGATAGTGACCTGCGAAAACTTCCTTGTGCCTATCCAGACTGTGGTGCCTTCAACGTCCATGATGTTTGTTCTGAACCTCGTCTGTCGCCAGTTGGCCTTGCCATGTCAATTACTTAAAATGATTAATATATATATTTTTTTTTTAACGGCATAATTTTGACCCAGAGTCTCTAGTACAATAAATTATTGTATTTTCTAACATCACTCCTATTGTAATGCCAAACGATACCACGGCTTGAAACTGCACAGAAGGGTTTTAATATCTTAATAGGAATGATAATAAGGCTATTATGTTGTTAATTTTACTATATAATGAAGCTGACAACTATTTCTATCAAATACAAATTGCATTTTTTTAAATAGCCCAAGGAATGATGAGCATGACCAAAAGTGAACTATTACAGTGTGTAACTAGCTGTGCTGGGCTTTCCCCCCATTTACGTCATAGGTTAAATGGTCTCCCCCACCTAAAAATGTTTGTTTGTATAGATAATAATAATACGTATTCATTGTGAGAGCAGAACTGAAAGCAGATGCATGGACTCATCGTTTTAAATGTGTCTGAGTTGTTTCTGACTTACGACATTGCCACAATTTTGTTTTAGGCAATCTGTTTATGAGCGCTCTGTGCTTTCAGAAACCATGTCACCTGCCCGGTAGAACAGATATTCATTTTTGTTCAGAATAAAATATGTATAAATTCTTCAACATAGCTTCAAATGAATGCCAAAGGAACTCTACTACTGGATATAAATCAAGGGAGCCGGTTAGTATGTGCTCAAGTTTATTCATTATCTTTCATAAAAGGTAAAACAATATATATATAACTTCCAAAGTCTCTATCAATAGTGTGTGCAAAGATGGTGGACTATTCTGTGTTCGGAAGGAAAAGCATTGTAAATTTCTGAAGGCTTTTGAACCTGTTAAAAATATCACTATTTCTAGACATCACTCCCAAGGCTTCTCCATGTTGATGCTTCAGAAGAGGAATAATCTCTCAAGAAAGAGGTCTTGCAACATTTTTTTATTTTTTTTTGATCTTGTGTCAAATACTCCGACAAGAAGACAGCAGGTACCAGTGTAGAGCTGAAAGGACCCGCCATTGCCGCTTCCAAGTTGAAAAGAAAAGTTCGAGTTGTTTTGACAGCAGATTTCTTTGGTTGTTATTTGCGAGATTGGTTGGAATTATACAAGAAAAAAAATAAAATGAAATGAAATCGCTTGGATAGACCAAGGAATAAATATTGCTTCTCCAGCAAACAAGATATGGATAGTTACGGAGTGAAAAACCTGTTTGAAAAAAAAAAAAAAATCGTAGCAAATAACCAAAAATATATCAAGCTATCTAGAGTGAAATTCTAGTCCATCTACTAAAAGATGAGCTGATGTGAGAGGAACAAAAGTTAGATGAACAAACATGTGCCATTTTTTCATTATGGTAAATGTTTGGACCCATGTTTTGTATGTGGGTAAATGTTTGGACCCATGTTTTGCATGTGGGTAAATGTTTGGACCCATGTTTTGTATGTGTGGAAGGGAGAGTACTGTTCTGATTTTCACATCATACTTTTTTGCAGATTTTAACAGAGAAAGGGAAGAAAATGGCCGTGCAATGGGCAGTAATCCACCTCGGAGAATTGGCCAGTAATTTTGTGCCCATATTGCTCCCGTTTTGCTTCTTTACTTTTGCTTTTTAAAGTTTCAATCTACCATGATTTGATTACAAAATAGCACTGTTCGAATAGATGAGAAACTAAGCACTAGGGCACTTAATTTTGGGCAATGTATCTGGTGCTCACTTTGAGTGTCGCTTACATTTAACCTGCCAGATGAGGCCACTGACAGAGGGCATCCGAAGCATAAAGAGTCTTGAGGATGCACTTAAAGATACGGCCCAAACAACCATATGGATGGCACAACTTGTTCCCTAAAGCCTCCTAATGCACCGACAGGATGAATTTGTTCATGTTTGTTTACTTTATTATCTTTTTTATTTCAAGGTGGCCAAAAACCTTAGCTGGCGTCACTGCTATCTACCAATGCAAAGAGTATCCATTCAGTTCTATAGTATTCCAGCGAAGAAGAACAGAGCAGAGAGCTTGGCGGAAGTGTGACCGAACAGGAAAATGGGGAGAAGTCGATTATGCCGATTGTCCCTTTACCAACGAAGTAACTCGATTTCTCCATGACTTTAGTCTGGTAAATATCTCTTGATCTCTTGGTCTTTTTTTTTTTTGTGTTTAACCCTGGTCATGAAAACGTCTGATAACAATATATTTCTCCTCCACCCCCCCCCCCCCCCCCAAAAAAAGAGCAGGTTTGATAATTGGTGGATTATTTATATATACATATTGATTATTAATATTATTACTAGAGGGCTTGGTATTCGCAGAGGAAGCCACAGCTGGGGATTTCTCTTAAACAGCTGGACTGGCAGGATAGTGTTTGGAACGTCGACCTTTTCAATAAGAAGCAGTTTGTACTGTTGTCGGATTTGGGTGATTGTTAAGTGTGCGCAGTGCTCGAAGGTACAGTTACGCAGGTCGTACACAATGTTTTTTTATGTATTTGGCGCAGTATGTTGCATTTCCGAAAAAAAATTTCAGACAAGTTGTAGATTTGATATTTGCAGTTAATTTTTCAGTTCTGTTGTGATTAACCTCCCATGGAATTCCTAAATGTTTACATTGTGTCGACAGAACTGCAAGCACATGTATAGCTCAAAGAAAAGTTCTTTACAATGTATCTGTGGTGTCTCCTGTCTATGACATCACCTTGTAGCATCATATGCAAATGACCTTCTGTCACTAGTAATAGTCACTTGCAAATGAAGCTTCGTAGTGATGTCATAAACAGAAACCCTAGTTTTATCTCATTAATCCCTTCCCGACAATGGACGTGCCAGGTACATCAGGAAAAAGATTGCTGTCTATGCTTTGCCAATGTTGCTATGATGCCTCAATGTCGAGGCATCCTACAGCACTGACATTTACCCCCAACCAGGGCACCATGATTATGTTACTCCTCTAATATGACAGTTCCTCCATATCTGGTAAGAGCGATGGAAGTGATCAGAGGCAGTCAGCAACATAGCATTGAAAAAATATATATTTTTCAGGTCAAAGTTACAAAAAGTAGAATTGTTTCAAAGGTCGTAATATTTTAATAGTAAATTATATGATATGATGAAAATAATGGTATATAAAGAAAGACCATTTTATGGTGATGAAAACATGATACAATATGTGTGGGTGGCACATCCAATGAGAAACAGGAAAATGACAGCCAAACACAAACATTTCTGTATTTTCAATAGGTTTCATTTACTCACAGATATCAGGCTTGCAGCTGCTATTGATCCTTCCACTCGGCTCTCGCTGTTTGACCGGAGTTTGTTATGGAAAAAGAATGTTTAAAAACAATGCATTTGAACGACAACTACACTTGCACTGTGTGCAGACATATGTTGCACAAGAGCCTATTTAGAGAGGAGATTTATTTTTTCCAATCGTACAGCTAGGTCGGTCAGATATTTTTGATTTTTTTTAAAAGATAACTTTTGCATGCTCCCCTGCAGAATGTTGAATTCATTTGTGTCCACAGTTAATTAATCAAGGGGAGGGGCTACCACAGAAACAACCTTCATTAATTAATTGATTTTCCTCTGAACGGATATGAATTATACAGTCTCCAGGGCAGCATGTAATAATTAAATGTATCCTTCAAAGAAAATGTCCAAACATACAACGATCAGCCATTGTATTATGACCACTGATGGGTGGCAGGCTGGCAGAGGCAGTGTAATGCTTTGTTCCCCAGGTCTCAATCTAATCGAACATCTGTGGGATGTGCTGGACAAACAAGTCCGATCCATGGAGGCCCCACCTCGCAACTTACAGGACTTAAAGGATCTTCTGCGAACGTCTTGGTGCCAGTTACCCCAGCACACCTTCAGAGGTCTAGTGGAGTCCATGCCTCGACTGGTTTCGGTGTCACAATGTTATAGCTGGCTGATCGGTGTACATACGTATGCCTGGAATGAAAAATAAGAATTTCTATTCAGGATGATAGCAAGAAAACAATTGAAAATTCAGAAAATGCGATTGTGATTTATAATCAGTGAAAAATCATGTTTTTCTTGAAGTGGGCCATTAAGTATATTCAGTATGAAGTGCGAGTATCGGGGTGAATAATGGTTTTAAGTATATTTTTTCAGCTATCACTTTTAGTCTCCATTAAAAGCCGTATGTTATCATTTCCCGTCCACAGATGCCAGTAAATGACACAAATGTTCTGCAATATGCCCAGCAATTAATGGCTTACACGGGAAGCGCTTCCGATTTCACGGACAAGATGGATGTGCTCCTCATCGCTGAGATGATGGAACGGATGATACCGTTTGCAGAGGAAATCAGACATGTAGGTTAAAGCGCCGCCCTCCGTTTTCATCACATTTAAATGGGTTTTAATTGCTGCGTCCATCATGAAACCAGCGCAGTGATTCATCAAAGCGATTCTCATACTAACGACTTCACCAGCTGTAATGCGCAACCAGATTTGTTCAAATATCACACGTAGCTATAAAGAGACAACGTCTTGTTTGACAAAGTCGATGAGTAAACACTGTCTGAAGGGGCAGACCCGCTGTTGGAGACCCAGCCGATAAACATGTGACCAACAGAATTAGGCAGGCTCTCCCACTAAGCTCATAAAGGGGTCTATTCAGTAAAATCTGAGATTGGAGGTCGACTTTCATTTTGCGACAAAGTCAGATTCCACACCTGAGTTTGACTTAGAAAAAAAAAAAACCCCAGGTTCGAATCTTCCCCATTTAAAGTAATCGTAGGTGAAACGATTGAAGCTATTTTTGGGACTAAGTCAAACTCAGGTTCCGAATTTGACTTAGTCTCAAAAATAGCTTTGACTATTTCCCCTCCCTTTACTTTCATTGGAAAAGATTCCAACCTTGGTGGTGGTGGGGGGGGGGGGGGGGTTGTAAGTCAAACTCGATGGCTAAATTTGACTTAGTCTCAAAATGAAATTTGACCCCTGAAGTCGAAATTTTAGTGAATAGGCCCAACAGGGTCATGTATTAACATAGCATACAGGCAGAAAAAAGCCCCATCGGTTTGTGTGCGTCTACGTATAGAAACCCATTCCCAACATTATACATAACCGGTGACGATTGCACCTTATTATACCCTTCCCGACACTTGTCAGTGCGGGAGTTTTTATACAAGACCCTTATTGTGTCAGCATCAGCAAAAGAGAAAGATCCTTAAACATAGGAAAGTGTTGTGCTCTTGGCATTATAAATAAACAATACTAAACAACTTAATACATTGTGCATTTCTCCCACCATCCTATGTTTTGAGGTCCTTTTCTCTCCCCCCCAGGTTTCGGACCTGGGGTGACTGGTCACTCTGTCTACTTGTTTAAGCAGAATAGATTTATTATCTGGGCTTCATTCACTAATCAGGGAACTGTGTGACCATGAAAAGGGGGTATAAGGAAAATACAGTGTTAGCAGACAACAAGTTGGAAAAGGCTAAAACATAAGTAGAGGTGAGTATGTGCAACATACCATACCAGATTCCATCAGTCTATAGTTCTGTAGGGATGGGTACAGCAGGCAGTGCTAATAGGTATCCTTTGAACTTGGCTCTGCAACTTGATATTGCTGTATCTACGTTTTGCCGATATGGCGTTTTCCAGGGTTGTGGTGAAAAAATTTGGAATAAAATAAAACATTTTTAATCTTCAAATTGGAGTTTGTCCTCCTAAGAGATTGTTACTGGTTTTTTTTTTACCAATCAGATCCTTCGATTGCCAGATGATGTAAATTGCCCACTGGGCGCAGGAAAAAAATGGTAATAGGTATAAAGCCTTTTAAGAAATCTTCTAATTTAAATTAGAAAAAAATAGACAAACAAAAAGATTGAAAATTATTAATACAAGACATATGTATACCCCAATCTACAAAGATCTCACCATTTTTTATATATATATATATATATATATATAAGTTTCCTTTATTTGAAAACTTTTCATTCACATAATAAATCAAAATATTTTAAACGGTATATCATAATAAACTTACACATTATACAAAAATTCTATTTTTCTACAGAATCGAGCAAAATACATGCTTATTCGAGATACTGTTCTAAATTTAAAAAAATAACTATTTACGCTAGCAATGCAGGGTATATGTCAGGTTCCCGTGGGGAATGGCCCAATTTAGGGTTTATCCATAAACATTCATTGCCTAATCTAGAAACCAGAATCCATTCTAATGTGAAGGTTTTGGAACTTTAAGAACAATAATTAAACTGTATTCAGAATATTAAGTGCATAACAAGTCTTCCCATGAGTGTACATTATTAATTTTTATTGGAAAAAATGAATCACAAATGCTAATTATACATGATTGATTTTTTTATATACTGAGCTGAATCCAGTCAGCTTGAATAATAATACATACAAATTAAATCAGCAAACACATGTGCAGACAAGTAGATATGATACAATACATTGGGAAAAAGCTGGAACAATGTGCTGGCCAATATACTTTATATCCAGAGATAATTTATTAGACCCCCCTCAATGTCAGACAGTTATATTTGATGGGAATCCTGTATCAGTGGTCTGTGAGCGAATATTAATTATAGAGTGAGGATTGCTGGGAACAATGGAATGGACATACATGCCAACATAATCCAGACTCCCTGCTCACTGTAAACACTATCAGATATCAAATGTTCTTCTGGGGTTGCCGTATCTTCCTACCCGAGGAACTTGTCTGACATAATGGCTCTGTATCTCCTTTGTGGATTGGGCCAATTTGATTTGCAAAATTTACTCTACAAAGAAGTGAGCCAAATCCCTCTTGAGAAGATCTCTTACATACAAAATGTTAGTGCTTATGATCAGGGGATGTGAAGCCAAGACTCCAGCCACTTATGTGGCATCACCATTGGCACAGCCCCAGGACACACATAACTAGTTCATCTATGCCCACCAGATGGGCAGAATAAGGGCATTGTTTGAGACACACAACACGGTTCACAACAGGGAAAAAAAACAGATAATCCATGCCCTCTTCTGATGACCAGCCTGTCTCTCAGGTTTCAATAAACCCTAATGTGCAAACATGCACAACACAATGTTTTATCTGTCTGTGTATGTGTATAACGGTTTGGCATCTGCAGAATTTTTCCCCTGAGAAAAACATCCCAGTCATTCCCAGTCCTGCGGAGTAGCTGTGCCTAAGTGCTAGTCCTGCACAATCCAAGGAAGACTAGGATGCATCCAATGGGCGTGGAATGACTTTGATATCTCAGTTTAAAATACGATTTTCACCGATTTTCAGTATGAATATGAGCCGTCTGCATTTAGTACAATGTCTGTCTATCAATGATGGTATATTCTAATAATCTAAATGTAGAGTAGGATTGCTCCGGGCTACTGTACTGGAAATAGGCTGAGCTATTCAGCATGGAAATGTTCAAGGTATATTGTGGTAAGTAAGTAGATTTTATGTAGAACAGATGGTCAGGGTCCAGAAAACTGAAATAATTAGAGTATAAAATGAAAGGTCTTATCCGCCACGTCAGTAACATAGAGTCACAATGAATTGCAGATATAAATCTATCACGAGTTGGTGGATTCATTTGCATGTTATGTTATTTTAGCAGCTATTTTTAAGAGAGAATTTAAATTCATGTGTAGGGATCTATCGTTGAATAAAGGATTCTGGGGAAAATGCTGTAGAACGTTTAACTTCTTCAGGACAAGAGATTTTTTGGGGGATTTTTTTTTTGTTATGTGTGTGTTCAACTGTAATTTCTGTATTTGTTATTTAGTGTACTCAGACAAATGATATTTTTTAAATCTTTCTTTTGATGCCATACTTATCCTTATAAAGCAGATATTTTTTAATGATTTTCTGTATAGACTTAAAAATGCCAGGGATTAAATCCTACGGGGGACATGTTCCTTCCTTTGTTTTATCCATATGTTTGTAAACCCATGAGTCTGACCTTTAATATAAGTTGTTGGCCAAAATAGGTTTCAGTATGAAAGGAGAAATCTATGAAGTTCTGAAGAAGTTTGGCCCATAGAGATTCATCATGTATCCTTCAACCCTGCTGTGGAGATATAAATGGAGCACACACTTGACAGTAATTCAGCCAAAAGATAACAATGGATTTCAGGGGTTAAAATTATATTTGAGGACATTGTAGCAATGTGTCTCGGAGATTGGCCCCTTTCATCTTCCAGTGAAGTCCAGGTTTCTAGATAGACACTGCTGGTCGGAAAAAACAGGAAAGACAGGAAAATGGGTGGACCTATCTGAAAAAAGAAATGGAGCTAAACTTTGTTTTTGGAGAGATAACATAAGCTAGACCCACTCACTTTAAACTCCACCCAGTTTTCACATCCTCCTGTAAAATATTAATGTTCTGACTGCCCCCTCCCAAAGGACAACAGTTTCACATGGAGGGTTTATTGTCTTATAGGTGATAATAAATCAATGCTATTATATAATGATTTATCATTTAAGCTATGGTGGGGTTATGGTGGGGTAGAGGTAATGGAAAAACCCATCAATTTCAATGGGTAGTAGAGGTATTATCAAAAACAAACCTAAACACACCAAACAAGCCAAAGGACTTACATTTCATAAAGAAATCGCACATGCACAGTGCTGCCACCACTGCAAAGGACTCTGGGTAAGAATATGCAAACCAGGTAATTAATGATCACCTTTTGCCTTTATATCCAGTTTATATATGGACCCCTCGGAGCTATAACTATCCAGGGATAAATCGAATTGGCCTTATTGGAGTCAAGAAGGAATGTGTTTCCCTTTAAAGAAAAAACAGTAACTATTTCACCAAGGTTATCTTTTTCCGCCTTGTTTTGGATTAATAGAAACAACAGGGGTGTGCGAAAAGCTTAAAACTGGATCTTTTTCACCAGCTTAATTACTATGTTTCTTAGTTACGTCACAGATTGGGATACCCCAAGAGATCTGGGTCTGCAAAGACTGTGTGTACCGGGATACATATGTAGCATAAGAAGAAGACTATTTCAATATTTGCTACGATTATAAGCTATAGACAGATATCCTGTAATATTTGTGTAGTGTGTGTTTTACTGGTAAGTTGTTCATATGTTCACTGTGGGTTTTTTTTCCCCCCTGCAGCTTGGAGACACAATGGTTGACATTGCAAGTAATGTTATGTTAGCTGACGATCGCCTTCTTTGGATGGCGCAGAGTGAAGCCAAGGCTTGCACGCGGATTGTGAAATGTATAGAGCAAATATCGAGCTTGTCACTGAGCACCAAAGTCTCATCGAAGGTAACCCATGGCTTATAATCGGATGCAATCACGTGTACATTCAGCCAAGATTATTGCAATCCTCTGTGGGTGGAGCATATAAACAAGAAGAGGAGTATCCTTAAAAAAATAAAATAAAATGTTTGCAAACAAGCGAGGTAGAATTTCGATAATGGTGAGTGGGGCGGGAATGAGAATGGCGTTCTACAATCTGCTTATTTTGTCTCCAAATCTTATCTTATCTTTAAGCCTACGCATGTAGGTGTTGGGCCACATCAATTTTTTAGGGTTTATTTTGCAGTTATTTTGTTAGTCATACATAAATGCTATTTATATATATATATTAAAATTTCCTTTATTTATTAAAAAAAACTTTAACGATTGCAAAAATAAAAAAAATTGTAAAAAAAACAAATATCTTATAGTGAAGCACAGAGAGTGAATTAGAGGCAGTGTGTGAACACACTGACTTTGCATCTAATTTGCATGTTATCGCGGTGATCACTCGATCACCGCGATCACATGCCCGGAAATCCACCGATCGGGTCCAGGAGCTTTGCCTCGGGTGCGAGGCTTAGTCCTGTACCTGTTGCAGACTGGCTGGCGGTGCGCACAAACGCGTCATAAGGTCGCTAATGCTGCGGCTCTTATGACGAAATAACTCGTCATAAGGTCGCGAAGGGGTTAAAGCCAACACCTGACATCATTACTGTACATTTATACGTCCATTATTGGTGGATTTAGACATTGTTCCAGCTAACATACAATGCCTCAGTCCACTGGTGACACTGCTGTTGTTCTGCAGGAATTATGCACAGCCAATTATAAATGACATACCAACTATTTCTATATTGCATATCACTGATTAATTGGGATAGTTATATATATACCCCAGAGCTCTGGTAATAAACTTAGATTTTACTTGGTACAGTCTTCATTAATGAGACATTAAAGGAAAGATCTCCACTGACCCCATTGCTCCATCAAGGTCATTTAATTTTAGCTTACGGCCAATTAACCCGGTAATTGGACTATAACAGTGTATTACTTTTATATAATGCACTTTTGGATTTTAATACAACAGAGAGCAATTTGCAGGAATGTTTTTGAGTCGTTGAAGAAAGGTCAGTACTGTGCACAGCAGGTTTCCCAATATTCTTAACCAGCAGCATTAAAAAGAGAGGTAGAGACGGTAAAACACAAAGTAATAAATACATAAAGTATTGTAAGCACAACAAATTAAATTGATTTAACCTAAATGCCTAATTGGCAAAGGAACCATCACATATAGTGACTCCCAAGAGATAGTACCCATACAATTTCAGATCCCGCAACATGTTTAATGGTTGGCATCAGAAGAAGGCAGTTTGACAAGGTTTGGCAGGCCAAGGAAAAGAAATGAAGAAACACAGATAACATAGTAACATAGTAATATAGTAATTAAGGTTGAAAAAAGACACAAGTCCATCAAGTTCAACCCTTCTACCCATCATTCCCACTGTTGATCCAAAAAAAGAAGGAATAAACCCACTAAGAAACTGTTTCTCTCACTTTGTAGAGTAACTTTTTGTGTCGAACTGTAGCAAAAGCTTTAATAAAGTCTAAATAGATCACATTATTCCTTAGTATAAACAGAAGAAGAAAAGTGTTTAAAATGTCTGCTTTATCTCTGTCCTCAAAACCAAATTTCCATTTTGTGATAACAATGTTTGAATGCCATTTTCTTGTTTTGTATTTCCTGATTCACGTTACCGGTAAGCCACATTGATTCTGATTTGTGTCTTTTGTATTTGTTTCCCAAAGGTAAATATTGGGATGTGAACTTTTGTAATGTGTGCTTAAAGGAATTCTACTTGTCTTCTGTGCTTAGTCCAGAAAACAATCCTTCCCAGTCTTCATGTTCAATCGACGACCTTAGTCCATCAAAGTTAGGTGATAAAAAGCAAAGACACATGGATAAAATCAAGGCTAGCTGTAGGATCTATCACTGATCTTAAATATGAGTTTCATCTGATGATCGTGAGTTGGTAAGCTTTCCACCATGTCTCAGTAGGCAAATCCTAACCTCTAACCTAGAACGAAACATGAAAGACTAACTATAGCAGAGGAGAGGAAAAGAGAGACTGATATTGTTACCTTCAAACAAAGCAGGTCTATCAGTAATCAGAGAAATAATTCCTGCAGACTCTGTGCATCATATTCCCTTTATTACATGTTATCACACTATAGCACCTATCTGCTCACAACTAACTCCTGAGTGTAGGGTCTTGGAGAGAAGTCACATTCTCCTTCCTCTGTCACCTCCTCTACTGTAAGTACATCAATGAGCTGATGCGAAGAAAAACCGAGCAGCGGGGTGAGTCAGGTTAAATAAGGGATGCTGGAAACTAACAAGGAGCAAGGGGAAACTGGATGAAGGACAGCTAGCCTTACATACTCATGTGGATGTGTCTGAATGGGAATTGGTATAGATATCAGAAATAGAGTGACCAAAGCACCTAGGCATCAATTATTATGGATTCAAGGACTGTTAGTTACCTGATGTTGCTTTGAACGTGCAAGTCAGTGTGCAAATTGTCAGACATCTTATATCTGATTGATATGATCTACTAAGTAGCCATCAACTTAATATGGCCAAACCAAGCTCAGAACAATGTGCAGCTGTGATGTCATTAATTACAAGTAACATTCCCTTATAATTTGGTATTTCTATAATGTTGTCGGTTCATATCCATTTTGCTCGTTTGGGTTAATTCATCTTATTTTATTCCCTTGGCCCCTCTTGCCTGCCATGTTAGGTTGGAGACAGTATAAAACCTGAATACCATACATTTTCTTAAAATATCAAACCCCAGACTCATTTGTCTTTCTGCTCTATTGCTTGGGAACATTATATCTTTGTATTTGTCCATTAATCAGTTTTGGCACAATGTCTCTTTCTGATAAGGTTTTTCCAAAAGCCTAAATTATGCACAGATAATTTGCACTAGTTTACAACATCTTGCAGCGTCCACAACATTAAACAGCTTTATCCTGCTTGGACACTAGCCATTAAAGAATTAGCTGGCTAATTGAGAGCTTTTATTCTGTAGTAAAGGAGAGTACCAGAACCTTTTATTCTCTAGTATAGGAGAGTACCAGAACCTTTTATTCACTAGTATAGGAGAGTACCAGAACCTTTTATTCCCTAGTATAGGAGAGTACCAGAACCTTTTATTCTCTAGTATAGGAGAGTAGCAGTACCTTTTATTCTCTAGTATAGGAGAGTAGCAGAACCTTTTATTCCCTAGTATAGGAGAGTAGCAGAACCTTTTATTCTCTAGTATGGGAGAGTACCGGAACCTTTTATTCTCTAGTATAGGAGAGTACCGGATCCTTGTATTCACTAGTATAGAAGAGTACTGAAAACTTTTATTCCCTAGTATAGGAGAGTACCGGAACCTTTTATTCTCTAGTATAGGAGAGTACCAGAACCTTTTATTCTCTAGTATAGGAGAGAGAGTAGCAGAACCTTTTTTTCTATAGTATAGGAGAGTACTGGAACCTTTTATTCTCTAGTATAGGAGAGTACCGGAACCTTGTATTCACTAGTATAGAAGAGTACTGAAAACTTTTATTCCCTAGTATAGGAGAGTACCGGAACCTTTTATTCTCTAGTATAGGAGAGTACCAGAACCTTTTATTCTCTAGTATAGGAGAGAGAGTAGCAGAACCTTTTTTTCTATAGTATAGGAGAGTACTGGAACCTTTTATTCTCTAGTATAGGAGAGTACCGGAACCTTGTATTCACTAGTATAGAAGAGTACTGAAAACTTTTATTCCCTAGTATAGGAGAGTACCGGAACCTTTTATTCTCTATTATAGGAGAGTACCAGAACCTTGTATTCACTAGTATAGAAGAGTACTGAAAACTTTTATTCCCTAGTATAGGAGAGTACCGGAACCTTTTATTCTCTAGTAAAGGAGAGTACCAGAACCTTTTATTCACTAGTATAGGAGAGTACTGGAACCTTTTATTCTCTAGTATAGGAGAGTACTGGAACCTTGTATTCACTAGTATAGAAGAGTACTGAAAACTTTTATTCCCTAGTATAGGAGAGTAGCGGAACCTTTTATTCTCTATTATAGGAGAGTACCAGAACCTTGTATTCACTAGTATAGAAGAGTACTGAAAACTTGTATTCCCTAGTATAGGAGAGTACCTGAACCTTTTATTCTCTAGTAAAGGAGAGTACCAGAACCTTTTATTCTCTAGTATAGGAGAGTACTGGAACCTTTTATTCCCTAGTATAGGAGAGTACCGGAACCTTTTATTCTCTAGTAAAGGAGAGTACCAGAACCTTTTATTCACTAGTATAGGAGAGTAGCAAAACTGTTTATTCACTAGTATAGGAGTGTAGCAGAACCTTTTATTCTCTAGTGTAGGAGTGTACTGGAACCTTTTATTACCTACTATAGGGGAGTACCGGAACCTTTTATTCTTGGTAAAGTAGGGTACTGGAACCTTTTATTCCCTAGTATAGGAGAGTACTGGAACCTTTTATTCCCTAGTATAGGAGAGTATCGAAGCCTTTATGTTCCCTAGTATAGGAGAGTACAGTAACCTTTTATTCCGCAGTATAAGAGAATAGAGAAGCCTTGTGTTACTTGGTATAGGAGAGTACATTAACCTTTGCTAGAATTAATGGTTAGGAATACATCTACATTATTAGAGAATTAAAGGACAGAAAAGTAACTGTTACTTTCCAATAAGGAGATCATGCTAATCATCCACTCTAGAAATCCATACTGCTTCCACTTTCGGAAAATCTCAAAATGGTAACTGGTGTGACATTTTCTATCATAATTTCTATATTGACAATTTCTAAAATAGCATTTTACCACTTTACACTATAAATGCAATTAACCAGAGAAACCTAGGGCACGTTTAATTCTGCCCATACCTCAGCAATAAGAGACTATTTGTTTTAAAGAAAAGGTAATTACACAGGTAATTTGCTGAATTAACTACCCTGAAATAGGATCTGTAGCACAGCAGATGCCTATCCGTCCTCCTTTTAATAAATATAATAATTTTTGATTTCCTTTAAACACTTTGGCAATTGACCAGTTGTTCAATGTGCTTTGACAGGTTTCTCCTAATATAGCACTTGAGGCTGTCACCATCAGGCCAGCCAGCTTCATTGGCCTGACATGTATTGCCTACCAGACAACATCTGCAAATTCAGGGAGTCCATTGATCCGGAATAATTGGGAAGGAAAGACCGAAAGTGCTCAGAATCTAATTGTGAAGTGCAACTCCGGCAATCTCAGCGGCTCACTGCTCAACTGGTCTGCAAAAGTAAGTGTAGATTAATATTATTATTATTATTTGGTTCGGGGGACTGTACCTGACTGAAATGATTTAACCATTTGCAAGTGGAAGTTCACATTCTGAGACTCATTTTAACATTGCCAAGTTCTCTTGAATGTTTGAAAACCTTTTTACATGTCATGGTAATGTGCAACAACATTGAACGTGTGATCTAAATCTGGCATTCCTTTGCTGTAATACACAGGGCATTTGGCTTGCAAGTTTCAGCAGAAAATCCACTGACATGTCTTTTCATACACATTTCAGGCTTTTGAACTGACTGGGGCTGATGACTGAAAAGTCTGGTTTTGTGTGATGAGTTTCATTTTCCTACTTCCAATGAATAGAATACAATGTATATTGGATTGTTATAAACACCCTGTTTAATCAGCTGAATGACGTATGTGTAGCACACGCAACACTACAGTCAAAGGTGTAATACTGTTGTCAGGGCTGAGTGAGGATTGACCATGGACGGGGCAGCTTTGCTCACTCTTGTAGCCACCAGTAGGCTTGTTACTCCACCCTGACCTATCTATCTACTAGAAGATATATCGCCTCCTCTCACCTGCCTGCTTAGTGATGTATTTAGGTTTTGTGCTGACCTAAGCTTACTGAATCCCCTGCCCCCTCATCTATCACACCCCTTCCTTGCATAATCATTACACTACACTAGATTGCCCCCACACACCATACAACAGTGCCAGATTTCCACCCAAATCCCTCTCCACGGAGCCAGCATGCCCTCACAGATCCATGCAGGCAGTGAGAGAGCTTTGAAGTGTACAACCAGCAATGGTAAAGCTGGCCCTGCTGTTGCCCCCGTCAGTCTGTTGCCCCAACTGCAGTATGCCCTTCTAGACCTGGGCCTAGTTGGCCTAGGCAGAAATACAACACTGTGTATGATTACTGACTACTGGGAAACCCCTAAAAATTCAGTGCTGAAGTATTGAAGCCTTGTTTGGGTGATGTGTTGACATGCATTACACTGACGTTCATTGGACTTTTTTATTGGATAGCTCAGTGGGGTAATGCACCACCTGTGCAGTCTGTTCAATCCCAAGCATTGCAGGTTCAATTCCTTCCAGGGTCAACTAAGGAATATCCTTCCAAGATCGATAAAATGAGTACCATTAGAGTGGGCAATAGTAACATCCCTCCCGTTTCCTGTTAAAGTGGCTGACATCCCGGGGTGTGAAACCATATCATTATTTGGACCTGTTTATTGTGAAGTGCTCATGCTTTTGAATAATTATGAAGATGCCATATTGTCTTGTAATTGCACCCCTGCTTGGGTGCAATGTGACATAACATAAGTTCTGTGGGATTTATTCATGAAAGAGAGAATCGACAAAGGAATTTAAAACTTAAAGGTACAGTCTAGTACCCAAACTCACTTTGGTGCAAGTTGAAGATTACTGCAAGTAACCTTGCTCTTTTAAACAGTAGGATCTCTTAACAGTGCAACACATTGTCTAATGGAATCGCTAGAGAAATAGGCAATATCACCCATTTGAATGACATTATTCTCATTGGTTCCTGTAGCAAAAAAAACAAGGTTATTGACTTTTGCTCAGCTAGTGTGGGCAGCCCTGGTTTCTTGCAAACTGCTGTAATTTCACACATTCATCTAAGTGTAAGTTTTTTTTTATAATTTATTTTAAAGCACTCTACCAGCACATTAATATACATTAACATTTGGCCTCAAAGTCACAGGAACTCTATAGAAAAGAGATATCATGCAGCATTATGTGGTAAACTTTACCTACACATTATGTATTTGCTGTATATAAACATACAGCAAATATAAAGATATTTCAAGATCGTAAACATCAAAAATGTACTATGTCTTATAATTTCTACTTTTTTGATCTGAGATCCCTTGACCTGATGTAAAATAGGGAATTTGGGAAAATAATGGTACCCGAGCATAGCTCCGAAACATTCCACCACAGCCTCATGGTGTGCAGGGAGGCGTGGCCTGGGAAGAGGCGGAATGTCACTCAAAGTCTTAGCGCTACTGCATAAGGACGCTGGGCATTCATTCTCAAGTGGGTGGAACCATAGGGTAATGGGTCTCGAAACGCGACTGCCCCACTTAGAACTTGAAAGTTGGGGGTTGGAGTGTCTGCACCTGGGGAATGGAAGTGAATTTAACATAAACTGCTTGTTTTGTAAAGACTGTACTTTAAGTGCTGCCGCGTCACTCCTAACTTTTCCGAACATTGAGAATCTACAATTAGTTTGGTGAGTCAGCGTCTGATAAAGTCCCCTATTAGCTTCTGACAATCATGACAAACGTCGCGCTCCACTTCTGCGAAATTTGTCTAGCTAAGCACTTTGAGTAAAATTCAGTAAGGAAGATGCATTTGCCAAATCTGTTTTCATAATGGGCACATTTTCTCCCCAAAAATAACACACACACAAAAAAAATAATAAACGTTTGTATCTTGAACCCAGACATTTTCAGTACGTGTCCACAGGTACTCGCTGAGACGCTGTTCAGTCTCTCAAAATATGTATAGAGCAAATAAAATGTCATCTTCCGTGCGTTTCTATATTTAGCCTCCTGCCATCTGCTTCATTTTATTCTTGCTCATCAAGAGACGCTGCTGATTCGATCTGATGGCATCAACAGGATGTCTAAACAATCCATAATGACGTCGGAGCGCTCATTCCACCCCGTGCATTAATAAGAGTGAGGAATAAATGTTTGAAGGGGAAAAAAAAATGGGGAAAAATAATTGCCGGTTATGAGACATTAATGCAAGAGATGCACAGCTCTTACAAAGCACTGCAGCTGGAGGATGCTCGAATCTAAAGGAATGGAACATTTCCACTGTTTAACAGATAGTTTTAGATGTTTTTGCGAAGGTTTGGACTCATGGCTGGATTTTGCAATAAAAGAGCCTCTAGGCTGACACACATTCTTTTACTGCATATAATATATATATAAAGAAAAATGTGTGTGTGTGTGTGTGTCTATATATATATACTTTTTCTTTTTTAAAGGAGGACATACTTCCAGTATTCTAAGTCACCAAAGCAGGGGTATGTGTGGTGCAGTCAACGTATGGGTTGGATTTTCAAATAGTATCCCAGACTCTAGGGTTCGCTCAAGTAGCTCTGGTTTTCCTTTGGAATGGCCGCTGAATTTGGGCTACTCAGGGACCGCCAACTATTGTGGCCGATTTTCGTGCCGACATTGTGTCAGCCGAACGACACAGCGGTTTGAAGGAGTAGCATGTGCGGTGGCACCAGCATTCTAACTGTCAGTGTCACTCCCATGGGCAGTAGGCATTTTACATTTATACAGCCGCAGAATTAAATTGGGACCGTAGGATTGCGGTCCCAGATCCCACCATCCCGCTCAGCTCTACCTCTATCCCGAAACGTGGGAAAGAGGTGGAGCTAGGCCAGACAGTCTTCAAAAATCATGATTGTCCCGCATAAGATGATGTAGTTGGGAGGCATGTTATTGTAATATCCTCTTCATAAAACTCTGCTCGTAATAAATACTGTTAAACAAATGCCCAATGCTACATAAAAATATCTCCCGTCACCTGCAGAGTAAATAAGGTCTAGAATTCACTTTTTAAAAAGACCAAGGAGATCTATTTAGATTCACCCAGGTTTATTGCAGACATGATACATTTCAATCAAGGGACAGAGTGCGCCTCTCTCACACAGGTGACTGCAGACGCTCCAACGCGCCCTGCTGGCAGTGCAGAAGAAACCAAAGTAAACAGTGTGTGCACCAAGCATGTGTTTTAGTATGCATGTGTAGATACACACCTGTCACCATTTTACTTCCATGTTGGGGATTGGGTTACATCATTGCATGCTCCGTTGGTAAGACGATTGGCCACCGCTAATCTGTTGGACTACAATTCCCATCACCTTCCGATAGTTTAATGCTGATTTAAACAAGCCTGTCTTGCTCTTCAGCTTTACTAATTTGAAATGAAATGGTGATGACCATTCACCACTTCTCACTCGCGACTCCAAGATTTTGTCCGAGCTGCCCCCTCTCTCTGGAACTCCCTTCCGCAGAGCATCCAGCTCTCTCCCTCCTTTTCAAATTTTAAAAAGTCCCTCAAAACCCACCTCTTTAGAGAAGCTTACTACCCAACCCACGAGAACACCTGTCACTTCAACTCTAGCAGTTCCCACCTAGCTGAAACACACACAATTCATCTTTGGCCTATCCCACCTAGTGCCTCCCATCCACACTACTGTTATTACAGCTTCAATCCCTCTGACCTCTTCAACCCCTTGTGTGTCTTATGGACCCCATTCCCTCTAGATTGTAAGCTCTGTGAGCAGGGCTCTCTACCTCATGTACCAGTCTGTTCCTCTAGATTGTAAGCTCTGTGAGCAGGGCTCTCTACCTCATGTACCAGTCTGTTCCTCTAGATTGTAAGCTCTGCGAGCAGGGCTCTCTACCTCATGTACCAGTCTGTTCCTCTAGATTGTAAGCTCTGCGAGCAGGGCTCTCTACCTCATGTACCAGTCTGTTCCTCTAGATTGTAAGCTCTGCGAGCAGGGCTCTCTACCTCATGTACCAGTCTGTTCCTCTAGATTGTAAGCTCTGCGAGCAGGGCTCTCTACCTCATGTACCAGTCAGTTCCTCTAGATTGTAAGCTCTGCGAGCAGGGCTCTCTACCTCATGTACCAGTCTGTTCCTCTAGATTGTAAGCTCTGCGAGCAGGGCTCTCTACCTCATGTACCAGTCTGTTCCTCTAGATTGTAAGCTCTGCGAGCAGGGCTCTCTACCTCATGTACCAGTCTGTTCCTCTAGATTGTAAGCTCTGCGAGCAGGGCTCTCTACCTCATGTACCAGTCTGTTCCTCTAGATTGTAAGCTCTGCGAGCAGGGCTCTCTACCTCATGTACCAGTCTGTTCCTCTAGATTGTAAGCTCTGCGAGCAGGGCTCTCTACCTCATGTACCAGTCTGTCCCTCTAGATTGTAAGCTCTACGAGCAGGGTTCTCTACCTCATGTACCAGTCTGTTCCTCTAGATTGTAAGCTCTGTGAGCAGGGCTCTCTACCTCATGTACCAGTCTGTTCCTCTAGATTGTAAGCTCTGCGAGCAGGGCTCTCTACCTCATGTACCAGTCTGTTCCTCTAGATTGTAAGCTCTGTGAGCAGGGCTCTCTATTTCATGTACCAGTCTGTTCCTCTAGATTGTAAGCTCTGCGAGCAGGGCTCTCTACCTCATGTACCAGTCTGTTCCTCTAGATTGTAAGCTCTGTGAGCAGGGCTCTCTACCTCATGTACCAGTCTGTTCCTCTAGATTGTAAGCTCTGTGAGCAGGGCTCTCTACCTCATGTACCAGTCTGTTCCTCTAGATTGTAAGCTCTGCGAGCAGGGTTCTCTACCTCACGTACCAGTCTGTTCCTCTAGATTGTAAGCTCTGTGAGCAGGGCTCTCTACCTCATGTACCAGTCTGTTCCTCTAGATTGTAAGCTCTGTGAGCAGGGCTCTCTACCTCATGTACCAGTCTGTTCCTCTAGATTGTAAGCTCTGCGAGCAGGGTTCTCTACCTCATGTACCAGTCTGTTCTAGTTTGTCTAACTTAGCATGTTGTTCCCTTCTATGCTCTGTACCTAGCGCTACGTAAATTGTTGGCGCTATATAAATGACTGGTAATGTAATGTAATATGTTTACCGTTAGCACATACATGATAGAGTACGTGGGGACAGCTTTCTCTTATTTATTGCTTGTTCATAGAATTGCTTCATACCAAAATGAAATGATCTCTTCAAATGATAGGGGATCTGGCACTAAAATGTATACCTTTTCTATCCGTTATATACAGCCTTTGTCTGGAAGGCCGTTCCAGATACATGATTAATAAGGTTATTTAGAGACATTCTTGGAATAAAGTTGCTGTTGAAACGTGAAATTTTTTATGGATGGAGTCAGAATAATTGCAGTCATATGGATTTGTCTATCCAGGCCTGTGAAGTTATCTGGTGCCTTAAATGATCACTCGAGTCAAATAAATGCACATTGAAGCTGAATATCCATTTACATACAGTTTTTTTTTTTTTGCAAATACTTAACTTGAAAAAATACCAGGTGATTGACTGACCCCAATTCAGCAGCTCAAGTAAAACATGCTGCACAATATGGTCCCGCTGGGGCCAGCTGACCCCATTAAATAAAAGAAAATTCGGATGCATTGCCCATTGTCATTAACAATAAATAATTATGGCCTCCATTGGGTCACAGACAGGTGTTATTCCCATGACCCCGATATAAAATATTACTGCCCCCTGGCTGCAGACTGACATTTGCCTGTGGTCCCTAATAAAATCATAATGGCCCCCAACATAAAATGATTATGGGTCCTGGATTGGGGCCGGCGCTATGCCCCAAATGAAATGTAATTGATAGAACGTCCCTTCCCCGTGGTTTGAAAATCCCACTCATTTTATTTCAGGGACAGAGAGGGTTCTGCCATCTTTTGAAGCTGGAGTGTTTTTTTTATGATATGTTTTTTTTTTCTTTTTAGTTTGGTAGGCCCCTTTACATATCATATCTGCAGGAGAGGGGTGGCAAGGGGTCCATTTTTGGGGCAAAAGATACATTTTTGCACATGCTCTTACTAGATTCCTGAAATAAATGGTTTAACCTACAAAAAAAGCAATATTTAGGATTGTGTATGTATTAAAATGTTAGTAATGCTACAGAAAAAATGTCTTACTCGAAAACTTCATATACATCATATTGAGAAAATATACCATTAGATAATATACACCATTTAATTCCCACTCCTAAAGCCCAAACTCCTCCCCCTTTGCTGACATCACTTTTAGAATTCTGTGCCAGGGTGAGGTCACCAAATTTCTAGTCTAATGCGTAGCTGGTTGGATCATACTACCACAGCATTCTAAAAGGGATGGGCAATAAAATGGGTGGAGCTTAGGGGTGTTATATATTTAAATTGAAATTCTCTCTTTAAAAGGACATGTTATTTGACACTTTTATTTTTGGGATTCCAAACAATTATAGTTGCTGTAGTTTTGAGAAAGAAAAAATAAAATCGAAAAATAAAATAAAATGGAATAAGATCAAACCCTGGGAAGAAAGCTTCAGAGGATAATTCAAAAAAAATAAATAAATTTATGCATACGTTTAATTAATTAAATACATTATTATTAATTACTTATTATTTAGTGATTATTATTTGGATGGATGAGACATATGTGAAGTGCAATAATTATTTCCCCAAACACACACATTGGTTAAGCCAATTATAAACGTCGGATAATATTTAAGCTGAGAATTATTTTGTATGAACACTTATTAGAACATATTAATCACTAACCGATAATTATCACCCTTGGCTCTTCTTCTTGTTATGTTATGTGGTGTTTTCATTTATCAGTGTGTAGTTGACCTTATCAAATACTCAGATTGTAATTATAGCACGGAAACATTTTTATTGTGCATCAGAGACTTTATGTGGAATTCATTAATTAATTAATCCTTTCCAATTTTCTAGATCTCACATGTGCAATTTTTCACAGCAGGTGAAAAACATATCAAAGGGATTTCTTAGAAAAGTGTAAATTATTCAAGGCTGCGATAGATAAAGGATAATTATTGTGTAGCGTCCCTTCTGCCCATTCAGTGCACACAGACTCCTAAATGTGACATTGTGTACTTAGTAACATAGTAACATAGTAATTAAGGATGAAAAAAGGACACAAGTCCATCAAGTTCAACCCTTCTACCTATCATTCCAGCTTTGGATCCAAAAGAAGGCAAAAACCCCTAAGGAAGCTATTTCAAATTTTGCCTCCTAGGGGGGAAAAATCCTTCTTGACTCCAAAGGGCAATCCGATTTCTCCTTGGATCAATAAGCTCTATTATCAATGCTTATTCTATTATTAATAGCCCTGTATGTCCTGCTTTTCTAGTTGATAGCACTTCCTCTCTTGGCAGTGAGTTCCATAACATTATTGTCCTTACTGTATAAAATATAGCTGTCAATAAAGTAACGTTTTGATCAATATCATTGTGGTTAATTTACAATTCTGTGTTTATTTTGGAACTACAGTAATTATCTTTACTGCATGACTAGTGTAGTAGATACTTTCCTCCCTATCACTGCACGGCACACGGGTGGATTGCCCGGCGAGAGTCTAGATGTAGGGTTGGAATCTGCAGAAGGTTTTTTACATTATAAACTTATTCCACAATACTGGAGTGTAAGAATAATAAAGTCTAAATAAAAAAAAGTTTCTAAAACGTCTATACATTATAAATGTATTCTACACTGCTAGAGTGAAAGAATAAAAAAAAGTCTAAAAAAAGTTTCTAAAACTTCTATACATTATAAATGTATTCTACACTGCTAGAGTGAAAGAATAAAAAAAAGTCTAAAAAAAGTTTCTAAAACTAATTCCACACTGCTGGAGTGTAAGAATAATAAAGTCTAAAACATGGTCCCATTCATTTATAAATTATAAACTTATACCATGCTGCTAGACAACAAATCAGCATCTAAAGCATCATGCCAAGAAACTTCATTTCAGAGAAGCTTTCAGGTTGTTCTGTCCTATGCAACATTACAGCAGAATTCACCAGACACTGGACCATGAACGAATCATCAATACAGACCTATAAATACACCGTATAGATGCTCAGTATAGATATTATGCATTTTCCTTTTATTGCTATATTGGCGTTAGCGATAAAAACAAGATTCCTATATAATCGTAGCTGATGCTGTAGAATCTGTGAAAAGAAGTAGATGCATGTTATTTTTTCTGATGACGTTTATGTCTGCCAGGCTCCATGGTTTGTATGTTGGACTCATGACATCAAGGTGATTTGGGTGCACTATTATTACCATCAGTTTTTAGACTGCAGAATGATTTCATATACAAATCCAGTGCAAGGACACAATATGATTATTAATCCCGCTGTACTGTACAACAAGCAAAGGAAAAATAGAAATGGTAATTAACATAAAATGCTAGTGGGAGCGCTTCTTAAATCTTTTACAGAATACTATATGATGTAGGTTTAGAGGTATTACTTTTCTGAATAGTCAGAATCGAGCAGGAGGTAAAGTGCCATGCACATGACCCATCACCAATATTTCATACCCAGGCCTTACCCAAGCTCATGACCCATCACCCACATTTCACATCCAGGACTTACTCCATCACCCCATGACATACTCCATCCCCCATATTGCAGAGCCAGGGCTTACCCCAGCCAGCAGTCACAGCTCTCTGGTGTCTCGTGGTAGGCAGTATGGTGTCTGTGCATTTCCCAGGCATCTTTACATGCTGCATCTCACACTGCCTGAGCATCTTCTGGGGTCAAGCAGTACCGGCAAGTGACATGACCAATTCCCCCCCCTCCCAGCCTTCTGACCTCAGCACATGCAGGGAGCACAAGAGACAGCAGGGGAGGATGTCTGCGCATCTGACATAAGTGGAGGAGGAGACCCCCACAAGCACATTTCAAATATGTTCCCATTAATCTTTGCATTTTCTTGCAATGTATAGATCATTTTTTTATTCACTGTATACATTGTATCTAGGTGACAGAGTTCCATATAGTGAGACTCTAGGTGTGCAATAAAATTAATGTATATGTTTATGAAATCATTAAACATGATAAATGCTTTATTAACACATGATCATGTTATCCTTTCTATGATGTTTTTTTTTTTATCACTCTTCAAGGAGAAAAGGGATATTTGTGCATGACCAGGACTGTAAACGGCTGCTGTTTGTTATAGTTTATTTAATGCACAGACAGTCCTGTTTCTACAGCACAACAGTGACATCATGTGGCCTTTAAAACCGTTCCCCAGTCAGTATTACTTTATGGTCATCCATAGATTGGATCCACTGTAATGTCTGCAGCTTATAGACACTGTCATTAGGCTGATACATTCTAAGAGCGTTGTGGGTCCTGTACAAAGAACTGTTCTGGGGAAAAATTCTAAAACAGATCTAATTATCTGGAACAGGACCGTGTCAACCCATCGCCGCTCCCACACAGACCATAAACTCTACCCAAATCATTTGGGTACAGCTGTACGGAATCTGAGTCACTCTTGCAGCAGCCTCTATAGGTCTGGAGGCGGAGCGGGGTATCTTCTCCTGACCCATGTTCCCAATGGATGTCTGTGGCACAGCCATGTTGGAACGTGGACAGGTCTGGGAGAGCGTCCATGATGACCTCCAGAATCCATGCATCTGGCTTCAGCAGAAGGGTTGTGTAGTTTTCGTTTCGTTTTCGTCCATTCGGATGAAAATGTTATTTATTTAGTCTAAAACGAATTTAGTTTATTACTGCATTCGTTTCAGACGAATTTCATTTTGTTTCGTTTTATTCATTCGTTTCATAGAATACGTGTAATACTATTGGCTTTTTATAAACCGAACGAGAGCCCCATTCATAAGAAATTCTTATGAATGGGGCTCTCGTTCGGTTCATAGAAAGGCAATAGTACTACATGTTTTCTATAAGCCGAAAGTCTATAAACTGAACGTTCGATTTATAGACTTTTGGCTTATGGAATACATGTAATCCTATTGCTATTCTATAAACCGAACGTTCGGTTCATAGAATGCCAATAGACTTACATGCATTCCATAAACCAAAGTCGTTCGGTTTATGGAATGTAAGTGTACTATGCTATTGTATTCTATAAACCGACTCTATTTCGGCTTATAGAATGCAATAGTACTACGAATGGACGAATGAACGAATGATTTTCGTTTATTAACCATTCGTTCATTCAGCTTTCGTTAGCTTAGCATTTTCGTTATTCGTTTTTCGGACAAATGGACGAAAATGCTATTTTCGGACGAAAATGCATTCGTCCGAAAACGAATGCACATGTCTAGTGTTGACCCAAATCCATAGTTAAAATGACCCGAGCTGAAGCACATGCTCACCCTGGTGTGGTTCCAGTTTGCCCTTCTCATGAGTGTTCGAAAGAGAAGATGAAATCCCCGTAGGGATAAGCCGGCTCCACCAGTGGCTATAGAAAAACACTCTCGTATATATACCAGATGACGGGTGCTTCGGCTCAGCTGTAGAGACAGCGATATCACATGCACTTCATCAAGCCTATGATTAAGCGTGTCACCACGCGAAACGCGTAAGGCGAGTCCCTTTCCCTTGTTCTCTGTCACGTCACTATTCCTGTGTTTTATTTTGTTTTGATCGGATCCTGTAAATAAATTTTGGATATCTTTTTCAACCGGAGCCTGGAGTGCATGCGTGTTTGTCCTCTCCCTTTTACCTTCTCATAAGTGGTCTACTGTTCCAATGTTTATTGCCACTTATCCTGTGTTTGACTCTGATTTTTCCTCTGTTCTACCTATCGATCCTGGTTATATGCTGTGTATTTCCCAGTCTGTGTCCTGGCTACTCTGTTGGCACATCTCCCTGGGCATTACTGCAGTCCTGTAAGTGCAAACTCAAGATGCAGGTTACCAGCCTACTACTGTCCTACATCAGGTGCAAGCTGTGTGTACCAGTAGCCTTTCTGCTGCCATTATATATCAAGTATAAGCTCAGCGTATCAGTGATCTGTTTTGTGTTCTCGTCCAAACTGTCCACACTATACAGTATTTCTCGGGGTTGGCTTTGGGCTCATCCTTAGGGTGGTTTTTATTACAAGTTATTTGAAGATACATCCCCCCACTCACCTGGGCAATTAAAGGTATGTGTGTGTGTGTGGGGGGGTGTAGGTAGGCATTATCTTTTTAAATTAAATTCCTCAGGATCATTATGTTATTAAATGCAATCTTGAGGTTTTGGCCAGGTGCGAGATCCTTTGGTGTCATGTTCTTATTTGGGGTCCAGAGACACTGACATATCCTCTGACCACAGGGGGGGGGGATTCATATTTTATTATATGGCCAGCTCCCAGGCCCATTAATTTTTGGCAGGGCAAATAACCAGCATGTGACCAGCTATGACTACCTGCCAACCACTAATAGGAAGCATTCCGCTCCCTTCCGTAAGTCTTATATATTGAATCACTCTGATATAATTCATCTCGACGCCCTATCATATTAACCTAACTCAATTATATGGCGAACCAGCGGAAGTATTAGTGTGTTTTACTTTTCAATGATTGAGAATTATATCTGTATTATAAAAGGTCCATAAATGTACCAGACATTTATACTCTTATCACCCTTCAATAAAATAAATAAACACCTAAATAAAAATGATTGTTATTAAATGAATGTTTTATGTGGCTTGGGAAAGTTCTTTATATTCTCTTTAGCCAACAATAGAGAAAAAACTGGTATAACTTCAGTATAATAAAAGCACTTCTAATCTGAAATATGTCAAGTACCAAACCTCTTTTTGCACATATGAATCATTTATATATCCCAAATCAACTCCGCAATCCCCATTCATGTGAACAGACCTTGCTCTCTGAGGGAGCTTGACATGTAACATTATAATTAAAATGTTAATTAAAGAGCTATAATTATAAAAGAATGAAATTGTTAAAGAATTGTTGATGCACTCATTTTAAATGTTACTGTGTTCAATATTATTTTGGTTATTCTACCTCTAGTGTGCCTGAAGTGTTCATTATGTTTCATTAATGAGTTTAATATAAAGCTTTGGGTGTATAGTAAAACCTAGGTAAATGATCACATGAACTTAAATAACAACTCTAGGGGAAAAAAAAACCCAATAACTTATGTTTGATTAAACTATAAAGACGTTTTTAAATTAAATAGAAATGCATTAATAAAACAATACAAATAAAGCACCTTATCGAGCTCTGTTTGTTCCATACAGCTCTATCAGGGGGCGGACATGTTGTTTAGAATCTTTGCTCTGTATAGCTCTATCAGGGGGCGGACATGTTGTTTAGAATCTTTGCTCTGTTTAGCTCTATCAGGGAGCAGACATGTTGTTTAGAATTTTTGCTCTGTATAGCTCTATCAGGGAGCAGACATGTTGCATAGAATCTTGGTCTGATTTTCCTTCATCCAAAGCAAGATGTCAGCCGCCTGATAGAATTATACAGAACAAAGAGGCACTTTAATTATATGTGTTTATCAGATCACTTTTGTTTAAAGAGTCTAAACTTGATGTAATCTTTCAACTGAACATAAGTAAAAAAAACAACAGCATTTTTTTAGTCCTGTATGCCTTTCTCTACCGCCAAGTTAAGGAAAAATTGTGTGTGTTTTTTTATTTTTATTTTTTACAAACATGATGATATAAGAGCCTTTCTAACAAGTTCTTTGACTATAGAAGATGTTTTGCACGATCTCGGCATGTTGGTCTATTTTCAGAGAAGAGTTGAAGAGGTGCATGAGATTTTTCATGTCTTCTGTTGACCCAGAAAATCAGCGTTGACCATGATCGAAAGCACGAGGCAGCCAGAAGCCTGAAATGCGTCAACTTAAATGTCCCCTGGGTGGGTCTGATGGGATCTTTTTTTGCATTACTAGCCCAAGAATTTACTAAATAGAGCACAGTACCGCTTACCTTTTACCCAAATTCAATCCAGACAAAGCACAGTGCTAGGCTATTATCCTAAATACATAAAAGAAATGCCCAGTGCTAAGCCAATAGCCACACACTTAATAAACAAAGAACAATACAAGGCCCTTGGCCACCATGCTTGATCACCTGTGATTAAGTACCTCTAGAGAGAAACGCGTGGGGCAATCTGTTAGCATTTCCACCAGCTGATCAAACACGAGGTAACAATAAGTACTTCAATAAATATTTGGATGCTAATTTCTTGAAATGAGCTGGTGTTTTAATTTTGGCATTGACTGAAAAGGAAGAGTAGCTTCTGGAGAGTGATGCTTGTGGGTGAAGAAAAAGGGAATAAAAACAAAATATGCAATTTTCTATAACATTTTTATTACATATACAAACAGTTGAATGTGATGTGAAAATAGTGGCATCCGATTTTAAAAAAGTTTACATACAGTTTTTTACAATGAGATTTTAACATAATTGGGTCCAGGGGGGCCCACTGATAAAGACTTTGCCCCTGGCCCATTAGGGCCTTAAAGCAGCCTTGATCCAGATCAGAAGCCTTACATACCCAGATCAGCAGACTTACATACCCAGATCAGCACATTTACATACCCAGATCAGTAGCCATACATGTCCAGATCAGCAGCCCTACATACACAGATCAGCAGACTTATAGACCCAGATCAGCAGCATTACATACCCAGATTATCAGCCTTATACACCTAGATCAGCAGCATTACATACCCAGATTAGCAGCCTTATACACCCAGATCAGCAGCCCTATACACCCAGATCAGCAGCATTACATACCCAGATTATCAGCCTTATACACCTAGATCAGCAGCCTTACATACCCAGATCAGCAGTCTTACGTACCCAGATCAGCAGACGTATAGACCCAGATCAGCAGCATTACATACCCAGATTAGCAGACTTATACACCCAGATTAGCAGATTTATACACCCAGATTAGCAGCTTTATACACCCAGATCAGCAGCCTTACATACCCAGATCAGCAGACTTATACACCCAGATTAGCAGACTTATACACCCAGATTAGCAGCCTTATACACCCAGATCAGCAGCATTACATACCCAGATTAGCAGCATTACATACCCAGATTAGCAGCCTTATACACGCAGATCAGCAGCCTTATACACCCAGATCAGCAGCATTACATACCCAGATTAGCAGCCTTACATACCCAGATCAGCAGCCTTACATACCCAGATCAGCAGCCTTACATACCCAGATCAGCAGACTTATACACCCAGATCAGCAGCATTACATACCCAGATTAGCAGCCTTATACACCCAGATCAGTAGCATTCTTTTTCCTGTTGGCTGAATGACCAACAAGTACATTATTTTAAAGGTTACAATACAGCCGGAGCATTTCAAGTTAAATACTATATCATGGATAAAAAACTGCTGTGATTAATGCATTGACATTTTGCTTTGATACATATAATGTTCCCTTGCATAATAATCGCAATTGCTTTGTTTTACCCACACACAGACTTGTGCCATTACATGATGTCATATTGTATATTTGGCCAGTGTCACTTGTATCATTGTTTTCTTGCTTCACAAGGTTTTAAATTATAGTGGTTTGTAAAATAAAAGCCATAATGATTTAAGGGGAAATCATACCCCAAAAATGAATCTGATCGGTCGTGTATACATTGTCTACTCCACTAGTCTGTGTAAGGCGTGCACTTGCAATCTTCTCAGATAACTGAATTACATCACTAAATTAAGTAAAAATTCAATATTTTCTAATTAAATGTAGGACAGATATAATGATATCTCAGTTACATTCAGTGGAAAAATAAACTTATGATTAAGTGCTTTAGGAAGTGTGAGACAGCCATAAAGTCTTTCATTGCTTTCTTGTGTCTGTCGTGGAGTTATTTCTGTATTTTATTAGGGGATCAGAGGATGTCTCTGGAAGGCAACGTTTGTGAAGGTTCCATGGAAGGTTCCATCATTTAACTGCCCACCACTGCAGGTTTCATGCCACACCCCTGATCAGAACATCTGGTCCCCCTTTAGTAGTCACATGACACCCTCACTTGTTCCCCTTACTCATGGAGACCTATGTTCCCATGAGGTCTGTGTGTCGGGGGCTGTTCTAAATCTGCCTTTGTACCCCCTCCCCCTTTCTTTCTACAGATGTTGAGAATGATCCATGTAGTTGGACACTGTATGCTTAAGAGCAGTTTTGTAAAATATCTCACCTTGTGCTTTAAAGGAAAACGAGCAAAGGTTTTTTGGGATGATAGACAAAATGCGTTTAATGACAGATAATTAAAAGCAGCTATCTGTAAGACCCAGGTGAGCAGGGATAGGTCAGGAATTGGTGTCATTCTGCAAGGCAGGAATGCATTGCCTGCACCATTCTCTTTTTTCCATCTTGTTCTGGAGGCTTTGACACCGTCTCAGTGGAACACGTTTAAAAACCCCAGAGAAAACTTGAAAATCAATTACAATAATTTACATTTGCTACGGAGAATGTAAACTGAGGAGCAGGCATTCGATGTGCTCAGCTAATTATTAGCATGCTCGTCTGTCCTCAAGGACTGATGTTTTTAAAAAATATTTTCATTCTTTTATTATACCTATCAGCAAATTTAGATTTTTTTTTTTTTTTGCATTTTGTAGTATTTAGCAACAAATCACTCCAGCAAAGAATGGGGTGCTGGTAATGAACCCATTGAGCAAAGGATGGGCTATTATTAATGTAGCCCTCAAGCAAAAGGATGGGCTATTATTAATGTACCCCTCGAGCAAAGGATGGGGTGTTAGTAATGTACCCCTTTAGCAAAGTATGAGGTGCTAGTAATGAACCCATTGAGCAAAGGATGGGCTAATATTAATGTACCCCTCGAGCAAAGGATGGGGTGTTAGTAATGTACCCCTTTAGCAAAGTATGAGGTGCTAGTAATGAACCCATTGAGCAAAGGATGGGCTATTATTAATGTACCCCTCGACCAAAGGATGGGCTATTATTAATGTACCCCTAGAGCAAAGGATGGGCTATTATTAATGTACCCCTAGAGCAAAGGATGGGCTATTATTAATGTAGCCCTAGAGCAAAGGATGGGCTATTATTAATGTACCCCTAGAGCAAAGGATGGGCTATTATTAATGTACCCCTAGAGCAAAGGATGGGCTATTATTAATGTACCCCTAGAGCAAAGGATGGGCTATTATTAATGTACCCCTCGAGCAAAGGATGGGCTATTATTAATGTACCCCTCGAGCAAAGGATGGGCTATTATTAATGTACCCCTCGAGCAAAGGATGGGCTATTATTAATGTACCCCTCGAGCAAAGGATGGGGTGTTAGTAATGTACCCCTTTAGCAAAGTATGAGGTGCTAGTAATGAACCCATTGAGCAAAGGATGGGCTATTATTAATGTACCCCTCGACCAAAGGATGGGCTATTATTAATGTACCCCTAGAGCAAAGGATGGGCTATTATTAATGTACCCCTAGAGCAAAGGATGGGCTATTATTAATGTACCCCTAGAGCAAAGGATGGGCTATTATTAATGTACCCCTCAAGCAAAGGATGGGCTATTATTAATGTACCCCTCGAGCAAAGGATGCTCGTCCGAAAACGAATGCACATGTCTACTTATTTGCAAACCTTCTAGGCTGGATAAAGAAGTAGAAAACACGCTGTGTTTCCTAACATGTTAGGATTAGAGTTGAGCGGACACCTGGATTTTCGGGTTCGTTTTGTTAATTTTTATTCGTTCGTTTTATAGAATACATGTAATACTATTGGCTTTCTATAAACCGAACGGAGCCCCATTCATAAGAAATTCTTATGAATGGGGCTCTCGTTCGGTTCATAGAAAGGCAATAGTACTACATGTTTTCTATAAGCCGAAAGTCTATAAACCGAACGTTCGGTTTATAGACTTTCGGCTTATGGAATACATGTAATCCTATTGCTATTCTATAAACCTGAACGTTCGGTTTATACAATAGCCATAGGATTACATGTATTCCATAAGCCGACAGCCTATAAACCGAACGTTCGGTTTATAGGCTGTCGGCATTTCACTGCACGGAGACAGAGTCTTCATTCATAAAATTATGAATGGAGACTTTGTCTCCGTGTAGTAAAAATGCCGACAGCCTATAAAACGAACGTTCGGTTTATAGGCTGTCGGCTTATGGAATACATGTATTCCTATTCTATAAACCGAACGTTCGGTTTATAGAATAGCAATAGGATTACATGTATTACATAAGCCGACAGCCTATAAACTGAACGTTCGGTTTATAGGCTGTCGGCATTTCACTACACGGAGACAGAGTCTCCATTCATAAATTTCTGAATGGAGACTTTGTCTCCGTGTAGTGAAATGCTATTGTATTCTATAAACCGACTCTATTTCGGCTTATAGAATGCAATAGTACTACGAATGGACGAATGAACGAATGATTTTCGTTTATTAACCATTCGTTCATTCGGCTTTCGTTAGCTTAGCATTTTCGTTCTTCGTTTTTCGGACGAATGGACGAAAATGCTATTTTCGGACGAAAATGCATTCGTCCGAAAACGAATGCACATGTCTACTTATTTGCAAACCTTCTAGGCTGGATAAAGAAGTAGAAAACACGCTGTGTTTCCTAACATGTTAGGATTAGAGTTGAGCGGACACCTGGATTTTCGGGTTCGAGAAGTTCGAGCCAACTTCAGAAAAAGTCCGGGTCCGTTCTCGAACTCAATTGACCTATTCTTATGAATGGGGACTCTATTTCGGTTTATAGAATAGCAATAGCATTACATGTATTCCATAAACCGAAAGTCTATTAACCGAAAGACATTCGGTTTATAGATTTTCGTTTTATAGAATACATTTAATGCTATTGCTATTCTATAAAAAGAAAGTCAATAAACAGAATGTCTTTCGGTTTATTGACTTTCGGCTTATGGAATACATGTAATACTATTGGCTTTCTATAAACCGAAATAGAGTCCCCATTCATAATAAATTCTTATGTATGGGGACTCTAGTTCGGTTTATAGAAAGCCAATAGCTTTACATGTATTCCATAAGCCGAAAGTCTATAAACCGAAGGTCGTTCGGTTTATAGACTTTCGGCTTATGGAATACATGTAATACTATTGCCTTTCTATAAACCGAACTAGAGTCCCCATTAATAAGAAATTCTTATGAATGGGGTAGGATTAGTAAGCGACTTTCTATTCACACATAAAAAAACTCTATGAGACAAGGTCGTCCATCATCTGTAAGAAGAGCGTCTTTTTTTTCTATTATCATATTGCCTCTTTCTGGTCTGGCCAGACAGATGTTTGGTAATTAACTGGTTTATTTTTCCAAGCCCACACTCATATAACTCCATGTTTATTTCTTTCTCATATGACTTCAAAAGGATTCTTTTTGGGGTGGGTTAAAAACCATCATTAATCTTTGATTCATTCATCATTTCCAAATCTATGATGTTTTTTGGATTTTTCGAGAATTTCATGGGCAGCCTACAACTTCATTTGCGGACTTACCAAGTCTTTATCGGCTGTGAATCTCTGACAAATGAGCTATTTCCTTTGTACTTTATTGTAGGACATGTTTCCTACTCATTCAGGATTAATGTGTGCAGTCACTGTAGCAGGGGGACACCTGTTCTCCTTGTTTCACTTGTCAGGAATAATTAATGAGACCCCTTTATTGGCAAAGGGTTGACTGAAAACACACTTTTAATTTAAAGGTCACGAAGTGTCACAATTATAGACAAACTTCATCTAAAGATGTTTAGAAAAGGTCAGCCTGAGGATTAGTGATTTTAATTGACTTGCCTGTGTTAATCAGCTGGTCTTGTTTAATTCTAAGCTAAATACCTCTCTGCCCATAATTATTATGTTGTCGCGAGCAACACATGTAAAAAATAAAGTTGCATTTGCTCTGCCTCTCGGATATATTCCTCTTCCTTTCTTAACCCCTACCCACCTGTATGATGTTCTATGCCATCCTACTTTTTACTGCCTACAGGCTTGTAGGGCGGCATAGAACGTCCTGTTTTAAACAGCTCATCGCGGCTCCCGGTCGATGAGCTGTGCGCGGATCCTGCTTCATGGACTTGCAGCGGTAACCTACCTGTCAGATGAGGCCACTTTGATTGGCCTCACTCTGACACAGAAAATGTAGCTGACCCTCAAAGTAAGCGTCGGCTACGTTTTACAGAAAAAACTGCAGGACGGCATAGAATGTCCTGTATGTAACAGCTCATTACGACTCCCCGCGATGAGCTGTGCTGAAAATTCAGGGACTTGCAGCGGGATCCCCAGTGTCAGATGAGGCCACTTTGAGGCGCGAACGATGAAAATTACAGAACTTTTATTTTGGTTTAAATTGGTTACAACCCCCCCCCCCCCCCCCCGGCATTCCATTGGCACCAGATTTGTATTTATACATGGTTGCCAGTTCCGGCTGGAGTCCAGATGCAAGGGCCAGAGCAGGTGTGATACCCTGTGCAGGGTGACCACTCTCCCCCAAGGGTGGAAACCCAGGCTTTGAGCGGCCATAATTAGGGTTTGGAGGTCTTCTTTGGGGCATCTTGACAAACAGGAACAAACGGGCAAATCAGAAAACGTAGTCGGGGTCACAAGCCAAAAGGTCAGGACTGGAGAAGGACCGAGAAGCCAAGGTACTAGCCGAGTCAGGAATGGAGAAGGACAGAGTAGTCAGGGTACAGGCCAAGTAGATATCGGTAGATCAAAAACCAATAACACCAGCAAAAGACAGGCAGGCAAAATGTTCCAGCAAAGAGTGCTGGGAGGAGGGGGTTTAAATAAGGCAGTAACGATGGACAAGGAACACCTGAGCATAGTTAAGTATGGGCAGGAGGTACAGACAGACACATAGCAATGGTGAAAAACCAAGCCCTCTGGTGGCGCACAGAACAGTCACAGGCACCAGAAACACAGAGGTCCCAGGGTTCAATCCCAGCAAAGGTTACATATACCCCCAGTTGCTTCTTACCTTTGATTGTGATATGTTCTCCAGTGCCTGTTGTTAGATACCTTGCGTTTCCTTGAAGTCCTGTATCCAGTATTCCTGACCCAGCTTGTTTGACCATCCCTGATCTTCATTTGCATTAAACCCTCCTTTAGAACCTCTGCCTCAGGACCACTGATGTAATCTTTGGTGTGCATGTAGCAAATGTTTCCCAATGGGAAATCAACACATTTCATACAATGTTACTGTTGACATGATGTGAAATTGGTTTGTGTATTTCATATGAGCCAACTGGAAAAAAAAACAAAACTGATCGAAAGGTAAAGAATATTACTAAAATAACAGGCAAATCATTTACCTAAGTACCCTGCTCCAAAACAAATGGACTCTCAGTTTGTTACAGACTGAATAATTCCTTCACAAAAAAAGCATGAGTAGAAAGAAATGCGCAATTAAAACATTATGTACTTCATCCCATTTGATTGCTGGAGAGAAGCGAGTCGAATGGGATGTAGGTCAAATAGGAGAGATCGCTCCGTGAATTTCAATGCCCTTGTTTTATGGTTGAGACTGATTACATGCCCCCAAAAATGAGAACAGTATTTTTTTGTTGTGTATGAATAATAGCCACATCTATTAAAGGGGCAGCTCAACCCAGCTTATTTTTCTGCATATTGTACATGTGTTTATTATATATGAAATCCACTTATTTTTAATTTATACAGTTTTTTATATCTCCTGTAATTTTCAATTCAAAATGATTGCACCGGGGCTTCTAAATTCAGTCCCATCGAGTAAGGAGGGGCTTGGAGAGAGAGGCGGGACTGTTGCTCTAGTAACATGAGTCTCTTACCTGTTATCTGCATTTTTAGTTAGGAGTTAGAAAGAGTTGAGGAAAGAACTGAAAGGACAGATCTGTTTAATTTTGTGTAATTTATATTTAAGCCCTGGTAGGCTTCCCGTTTGATTTGTACAAATCTAATTAGATTGAGTCACTGTTACATTATAGTCAGTGGTGGGTGTAATTGATGTGAATTCAAGTGATTCTAATAGGTATCATTGTCACCCAGGAAAAAATGGTTCATAAGCCAGGAAATGTGAGACAAATAATCCAGAACCCTCAGGCTGGCTGATATTCCCATTGAATTCCTGAGTCATTGATCATATTGAATTATTTGTCCTTGATCATTCACAGTAGCTCAGTTTGGGGAGAGGAGGTCTGTACTCTCACTGTAGTAGCATCAGTAGTGGATTTATTTTAGAAGCCCAATTTTAATGAACCTGACACTTTTGTTCGAAAATAATTGACCTATTCGTATGAATGGGGACTCTATTTCGGTTTATAGAATAGACAATAGCATTACATGTATTCTATAAACCGAAAGTCTATAAACCAAATGTCGTTCGGTTTATAGAATACATGTAATGCTATTGGCTGTCTATAAACCGAACTAAAGTCCCCATTCCTAAGAAATTCTTATGGATGGGGATGACCTTAACTGATTTTCTACACATTATATATATATATATATATATATATATATATATATATATATATATATATAAAACAAACCCAAAAGGAATGCACTCACCTAAACTAGCATATCTTATATTATAAGGGGTGCTGCTGAGACCAAAAAGTTATACAAATCCAAAAGATAAGCGCACTCACCTCAAAGCAGGTAGGAGAAAAACTCTTAAAGCTATAGGTTTCATTAAAGTTACTTAAAAACACCTGTCTTACTAAGATAACAAAATTGGGGATTTGGTTACATATATGGCCATATTATGCTAAGCCCACCACTACGTCAAAGTACTCCAATGTTGGTGGGTCCTAACACTAAATACTGTTGCTTATGGGGCTTAATCTCTTTATATGTATTGCTTACCGAGGACCAAAAGGCCTACCTATTGTATAATACAGAGACACTCCTGCAATTTATAGGTCTGGACACCACTTATGGAGCACCTGTGATGGGGAGGGGTGCTAAACCAGAGGCCTAGTCATAGCCTCTACTATACAAACAAATCCAAAAGGAATGCACTCACCTAAACTAGCATATGTTATCTTATATTATAAGGGGTATAAGGGGTGCTGCTGAGACCAAATAGTTATACAAAAAAAAGCTCTAGAAATACTAGATACTAGAAAAACTCTCCTAGAAAAGACAGGTGTTTTTAAGTAACTTTAATGAAACCTATAGCTTTAAGAGTTTTTCTCCTACCTGCTTTGAGGTGACTGCGCTGATCTTTGGATTTTATAGATATATATTTTATTTTTTTATCCATCATTACGAGCCACGTGCTCTCCATAAAAGTGATCTTGGTCATCACCATTCAAAGCATTGATCAGCCGGTAAATAGAATAATTCACAGTAACACTAAAGCCTTCAATTAATTCGTTTTTTTCTCAAATTAATTAATAAAGTGCGTGCATTTCCCTAGTTACCGTTTGGCAGGAGCGGGAGAAGATGGTTTCATGGGGTGGATCAGCAGGGCTTGCTCAGAAGAGATTTTCTTGTTTGAAATCCTTGCGTTTCGCTTGTAGAATTTTCGCAGAGTGATTGACGCGTTTTACTCATTCGTTTTCCTGTTCCCAGCGGAGGATGCCTGTACTTCCTTTATATTAAGAACGTTTGACTTATAGCTAGGGGATAAAAGGAAAGATGACTTGTTTATAAATCACTTGTAAGGATTGCAGGATTTCCAGCCAGGTTATCTACATAATAATCTCTCATCAAACTGCTAATATCAATGAATTCATAATTAAGAGGTTTATTCATGAAAGAGAGAATTGACAAGGGAATCTCAAGCGTAATTTCAAAATAGCCGAAAAATTCTCCAAGTCAACTGAACTGGATAATTGTTCTAACTCGGCTAATTTGGCCTTACGTTTAAAGTTCCCTTGTCTTGAATACCTTTCTAGTGTTAGATTTTTACCATTACCAACGACTTTCTTCCAAATGGAACATAATATTTCACAAACCCCATTTATACATTCAGATTATTGCCATATATTGTATATGTCCAATGAGTGAGTCAGTCTCATCTGTGCAATGATTAGATCCAGCAGGCAGGGCTGTATTTAGTGTAAAGCAAACAAGGCAAGTGCTTAAGGCGGTACATGCCTTGTCTGCCTCTGGGGGGGCGGCATAAAAAAAGCCCCTTTAAAAAAAAAAAACTTGCTTGCTGTCTGAGACGGTGGCTGGGGAGATTGGAAGATGGAATGGTGGCATGTAATGGGGGTGATGGGGGCATGTAATGAGGTGATGGGGCATGTAATGGGGGTGATGGAGGCATATATTGGGGTTTATGGGGGCATGTAATGGGGTGATGGGGGCATGTAATGGGGTGATGGGGGCATGGAATGGGGGTGATGGGGGCATGTAATGAGGTGATGGGGCATGTAATGGGGGTGATGGGGGCATGTAATGGGGGTGATGGGGGCATGTATTGGGGTTTATGGGGGCATGTAATGGGGTGATGGGGGCATGTAATGGGGTGATGGCGGCATGTAATGAGGTGATGGAGGCATGTAATGGGGTGATGGGGGCATGTAATGGGGTGATGGCGGCATGTAATGAGGTGATGGAGGCATGTAATGGGGTGATGGGGGCATGTAATGGGGGTGATGGGGGCATGTAATGGGGTGATGGGGGCATGTAATGAGGGCATGGGGCATGTAATGGGGGTTATGGGGGCATGTAATGGGGTGATGGGGGCATGTAATGAGGTGATGGGGCATGTAATGGGGGTTATGGGGGCATGTAATGGGGTGATGGGGGCATGTAATGAGGTGATGGGGGCATGTAATGAGGTGATGGGGGCATGTAATGAGGTGATGGGGCATGTAATGTGGGTGATGGAGGCATGTATTGGGGTTTATGGGGGCATGTAATGGGGTGATGGGGGCATGTAATGAGGTGATGGGGCATGTAATGGGGTGATGGGGGCATGTAATGAGGTGATGGGGCATGTAATGGGGGTTATGGGGGAATGTAATGGGGTGATGGGGGCATGTAATGGGGTGATGGGGGCATGTAATGAGGGCATGGGGCATGTAATGGGGGTTATGGGGGCATGTAATGGGGTGATGGGGGCATGTAATGAGGTGATGGGGCATGTAATGGGGGTTATGGGGGCATGTAATGGGGTGATGGGGGCATGTAATGAGGTGATGGGGGCATGTAATGAGGTGATGGGGCATGTAATGTGGGTGATGGAGGCATGTATTGGGGTTTATGGGGGCATGTAATGGGGTGATGGGGGCATGTAATGAGGTGATGGGGCATGTAATGGGGTGATGGGGGCATGTAATGAGGTGATGGGGCATGTAATGGGGGTGATGGGGGCATGTAATGGGGTGATGGGGACATGTCCTGGGTGTGCATTGTGGGTAGGGGTGTGCCTGAATTTTGTCTGCCTAGAGCAGCACAAAACCCAGACACATCACTGCCAGCATTTGAACAGACAGAGGTTGTCTTGCTCCAGTTGTAAGATCTGGTGGATTTTCATGCAAGCTCTGTAGTTGATACAGGGGTCCTTATCATGTAGTGGTCTGTTGCTAAGTGAAAAGCTCTGGGTGCACCTGAATAATTTAATTGTTGTCATGGTTTTCCATGGATGGGGATCAGTTTTAATGCTATCTTTGTGCATAAATATTAGTTACTATAGAGATAAGGTCCAGTGATTTCATCCGATTTATTTGCATTGTGAGAAGATATTTGCTGTTGGATCTGATGCTGAACTTATTCCTGTGGTAAAACATTATTTGCACATTTACTGAAATTGCATGTTTAAATCAAAAATTACAACTTGTTGAAACTGTAAAATAAAATGTATTATAAAAAATAATAACAAGGGAAAATCTCCTAGTAATGTGCAGCGTGTGAGTGTATCACAGACTCCACAGCAATAAAATTCACAGTAATGTGTGGTGTGTGAGTGTATCACAGACTCCACAGCAATAAAACTCACAGTAATGTGCAGTGTGTGAGTGTATCACAGACTCCTCAGCAATAAAACTCACAGTAATGTGCAATGTGTGAGTGCATCACAGACTCCGCAGCAATAAAACTCACAGTAATGTGCAATGTGTGAGTGTATCACAGACTCCACAGCAATAAAATTCACAGTAATGTGTGGTGTGTGAGTGTATCACAGACTCCACAGCAATAAAACTCACAGTAATGTGCAGTGTGTGAGTGTATCACAGACTCCACAGCAATAAAACTCACAGTAATGTGCAATGTGTGAGTGCATCACAGACTCCACAGCAATAAAACTCACAGTAATGTGCAATGTGTGAGTGCATCACAGACTCCGCAGCAATAAAACTCACAGTAATGTGCAATGTGTGAGTGTATCACAGACTCCACAGCAATAAAATTCACAGTAATGTGTGGTGTGTGAGTGTATCACAGACTCCACAGCAATAAAACTCACAGTAATGTGCAGTGTGTGAGTGTATCACAGACTCCACAGCAATAAAACTCACAGTAATGTGCAATGTGTGAGTGCATCACAGACTCCACAGCAATAAAACTCACAGTAATGTGCAATGTGTGAGTGTATCACAGACTCCGCAGCAATAAAACTCACAGTATTGTGCAGCGTGTGAGTGTATCACAGACTCCATAGCAATAGAACTCACAGTAATGTGCAATGTGTGAGTGTATCAAAGACTCTGCAGCAATAAAACTCACAGTAATGTGCAATGTGTGATTGTATCACAGACTCTGCAGCAATAAAACTCACAGGAATGTGCAGTGTGTGAGAGTATCAAACTCCACAGTAATACAACTCACAGTAATGTGCAGCATGTTAGTGTATCACAGACTCCACAGCAATAATACTCACAGTAATGTGCAGAGTGTGAGTGTATCACAGACTCCACAGCAATAAAACTCACAGTAATGTGCGGTGTGTGAGTGTATCACAGGCTCCACAGCAATAACACTCACACTGTAATGTGCAGCGTGTGAGTGTATCACAGACTCCACAGCAAAAAAACTCACAGTAATGTGCAGTGTGTGAGTGTATCACAGACTCCACAGCAATAAAACTCACAGTAATGTGCAGCGTGTGAGTGTATCATAGACTCCACAGCAATAAAACTCACAGTAATGTGCAGTGTGAGTGTATCACAGACTCCACAGCAATAAAACTCCCAGTAATGTGCGGTGTGTGAGTGTATCACAGGCTCCACAGCAATAACACTCACACTGTAATGTGCAGCGTGTGAGTGTATCACAGACTCCACAGCAAAAAAACTCACAGTAATGTGCAGTGTGTGAGTGTATCACAGACTCCACAGCAATAAAACTCACAGTAATGTGCAGCGTGTGAGTGTATCATAGACTCCACAGCAATAAAACTCACAGTAATGTGCAGTGTGAGTGTATCACAGACTCCACAGCAATAAAACTCCCAGTAATGTGCGGTGTGTGAGTGTATCACAGGCTCCACAGCAATAACACTCACACTGTAATGTGCAGCGTGTGAGTGTATCACAGACTCCACAGCAAAAAAACTCACAGTAATGTGCAGTGTGTAAGTGTATCACAGACTCCACAGCAATAAAACTCACAGTAATGTGCAGCGTGTGAGTGTATCACAGACTCCACAGCAATAAAACTCACAGTAATGTCCAGTGTGTGAGTGTATCACAGACCCAACAGCAATAAAACTCACAGTAATGCTCAGTGTGTGAGTGTATCACAGACTCCACAGCAATACAGCTCACAGTAATGTGCAGTGTGTGAGTGTATCACAGACTCCACAGCAATAAAACTCACAGTAATGTGCAGTGTGTGTGTGTATCACAGACCCAACAGCAATAAAACTCACAGTAATGCTCAGTGTGTGAATGTATCACAGACTCCACAGCAATACAGCTCACAGTAATGTGCAGTGTGTGAGTGTATCACAGACTCCACAGCAATGAAGCTCATATTAGTCAAATCTATAATAAATGTCTGTTTATAAAGCAATCTGAAAATTTTAGCACAAAAAAAAAAAACTGGAGGAGCTTGGATTTTTTTTTGCGATTTAAGCTGCAAAAAGAGATGTGAACATTTAATTTAACACTGTATTCGGTGATTTCTGTGGTATTACCGTCATCTTAATAAACACAGGTTTAGACACACTCTCCACCGCTTTGGAAGCTGGAGTTATTTAAAGCCTTGTGTAACAAATAAAAATGTTTCTTTTCCCCTCTGTTGAAAGGCTTTCAAACTTTCGTCCTCCCTCCGGTTCATGCAGCAGATGACAGATCTCAGAGGCTTTATATTGTAGTGTTTTAGAGAGTTCATCTGTCTGTTCATATTACTGTGAGCTACACTGGCTCTATACGCACCGGCTTCCATGGCGTTCTCCGCAGCTTTTCGCTAAACAATTATATAGAGCAAGAAATACTGTAGGACATGGCAATTAAAACGCCCAAAAGCCACATCATTGTGTCTGTGACGCAGTATCCTAAATATGCGGACAATGCGTAGCAAAAAAGGTCATTAATAATAATAGCAATAATAATAAAGAGTTTGAAGGGTACAAATATTCTCGGGATTTTAAGTATGTTCAAGAAAGGTTAGTGTTACCCAATGTAATGGTCCCCATGTTAGTTGTCTCAGAAGGCTGAAAGGCTTGACCCAGCCAGTGATTGATTCTGCATACCTGTAGTGAACAGATTCTGCAGAACATATATATGTACGTTTACACACACACTGTATACTGTGTACACACACACACACACACACACTGACCAGCCATTACATTACAGGTGGCAAGCCGGCGGAGGCAGTGTGATGCTTCTGGCAATGTTGGGAATCATTGGTTCCTGCCATTCATGTGGATGTTACAAGATCTCACCTCGTGGAGTTTCAGTGATCATGAGAATGGTGAGGAATCAGCCCAGAACTACACGGGAGGATCTTGTTCATGATCCTGGGATATCGAGGCAAAAGAAAACAATTGGTAACGTACTAAGCCACGAAAGACTGAAATCCTGCAGCGTCCCTTCTCAACTACAGGCCCAGCTGTAGTTTGCCAATGAACATCTGAATGATTCAGGGGAGAACTGGGTGAAAGTGTTGTGGTCAGATGAGACCAAAATCGAGCTCTTTGGCATCAACTCAACTCGCCGTGTTTGGAGGAGGAGGAATGCTGCTTATGACCCCAAGAACACCATCCCCACCTTCAAACATGGAGGTGGAAACATGATGCTTTGGGGGTATTTTTCTGCTAAGGGGACAGGACTACTGCACCTCATCAAATGGACAATGGACGGGGCCATGTACCGTCAAATCTTGGGTGAGAACTTCCTTCCCTCAGCCAGGGCATTGAAAATTGGTCGTGGCTGGGTATTCCAGCATAACAATGACCCACAACACACAGCCAAGGCAACAAAGGAGTGGCTCAAGAAGAAGCACATTAAGGTCCTGGAGTGGCCTAGCCAATCTCCAGACCTTAATCCCATGGGAAATCTGTGGAGGGAGCTGAAGGTTCAAGTTGCAAAATGTCAGCCATGAAACCTTAAAGACTTGGAGAGGATCTACAAAGAGGAATGGGTCAAAATCCCTCCAGAGATGTGTGCAAACCTGGTGGCCAACTACTAGAAACGTCTGACCTCTTTGATTGCCAACAAGGGTTTTGCCACCAAGTACTAAGTCTAAGGGTTCAAATACTTATTTCACTCATTGACATGCAAATCAATTTATTATTTTTTTGACATTTTTCTGGATTCTTTTTTTTTTGTTATTTTGTCTCTCACTGTTAAAATGCATCTACTATTAAAATTATAGTCTGATCATTTCTTTGTCAGTGGGCAAACGTTCCAAATCAGCAGGGGATCAAATACTTTTTTCCCTCACTGTATTTGGACTTCTGGTTCCCATGGATCTCTGCCAAAGCCCAGTCCCCTGACTCTATCTGCAGCTGGATTGGCTGAGACACAGGCTCCCTGTGCCTGTCTGACCCCTGGAACAGCACCCTGCAAACTGCAGAGGAAGAGGATACTCCTCCATCTGATTCACCTGGTACTGTCACATGAGTGTTTCCCATCTCCCTAGCAAGTTAACTTAACACAGTGTAACAGCCTTCTCAGACCTGTCCCCTCCCATCTCCCTAGCAAGTTAACTTAACACTATGTAACAGCCTTCTCAGACCTGTTCCCTCCCATCTCCCTAGCAAGTTAACTTAACACTCTGTAACAGCCTTCTCAGACCTGTTCTCTCCCATCTCCTTAGCAAGTTAACTTAATACTCTGTAACAGCCTTCTCAGACCTGTTCCCTCCCATCTCCCTAGCAAGTTAACTTAACACTGTGTAACAGCCTTCTCAGACCTGTTCCCTCTCATCTCCCTAGCAAGTTAACGTAACACTATGTAACAGCCTTCTCAGACCTGTTCCCTCCCATCTCCCTAGCAAGTTAACTTAACACTGTCTAACAGCCTTCTCAGACCTGTTCCCTCCCATCTCCCTAGCAAGTTAACTTAACACTATGTCACAACCTTCTCAGACCTGTTCCCTCCCATCTCCCTAGCAAGTTAACGTAACACTGTGTAACAGCCTTCTCAGACCTGTTCCCTCCCATCTCCCTAGCAAGTTAACTTAACACTATGTAACAGCCTTCTCAGACCTGTTCCCTCCCATCTCCCTAGCAAGTTAACGTAACATTGTGTAACAGCCTTCTCAGACCTGTTCCCTCCCAGCTCCCTAGCAAGTTAACTTAACACTGTGTAACAGCCTTCTCAGACCTGTTCCCTCCCATCTCCCTAGCAAGTTAACGTAACACTGTGTAACAGCCTTCTCAGACCTGTTCCCTCCCAGCTCCCTAGCAAGTTAACTTAACACTATGTAACAGCCTTCTCAGACCTGTTCCCTCCCATCTCCCTAGCAAGCTAACTTAACACTGTGTAACAGCCTTCTCAGACCTGTTCCCTCCCTCACTGCTGGAGATTTAGTCGACGAAAACTGAAACAATTCAGATGACTCAAATATGACTAAACTAAAATGGCAATTTAGTCGAAAGACTGTGACTAAAATGAAATAAATTTTTTATGTCACAATTAACACTGCTCGACACGAAGAGAAGCACTCCAGACATCGGTATCTTTATCTCATGGTGCAACTCAGTGTTTTGTGATGTCATGCTGCATTGCTTAACTTTACCCACTGCCTACTTTATATCCTGGCACCACCCACTTAAGGCACCGCCTACTCTGGGACCACCTTCCAGAAAGGCATCTAATCTGTTGTTACAGTACTCATTTCTCGGTTTGTAACTGGAACTTAAAATGCACTTATTGGTACACTTACACAATGTGGTTCTGGAATAAGTAGATAACATAATTAAATGTATATCCAGTTTGATTTAGCAAATAAAGACTTAGCCAGTGTGATTTATTCTGGTGAAAGCTACATGCTTCTGTAAAATCACCCTTACATAAACCAATGTCCCTGAATTTACTTTGGAATAAAAATAAATTGTATAAGCTCTTTTATCCGTGCCTGAATCAAGGCGCAACCTTTTATTTTCAAAATTCCGAAATCGTTTCCGACAAAACTTTCCCCGTAGCTATGGCTGAGAAGCCTTTTCACCCCATAGTGTGTCTGTTGGGTCTCGCTGTTGTCACAAATACTAATATTTCACATGTTAGGCCTTTGGTTCAAATGTTACCATCTGGAACGCAAGGACTGCTCTCGCGGATGGCAGAAGTAGGACACATTCTTCTGACTGTGTTTCTGTTTATATTTAATGATTTATGAACTGTGTGATTCTGTTGATATTGCCGGCTTGCTATCAACAAAATCCAACATTTCAATTAATGTCCTTAATTTTCCCAATTATCAGCCTTCCCAGCGATACTTATGAAACCCAGTACACCTTGCATAGAGGGCAGTACAACAAAAAATCAAACATGTTCCTACGTGAGATTAAATTTAAAAAATGGAATCCTTCCCTTATTCATGAAACTCACCCGCCCCTCTCGTCGCACCTCGTCAAAGTCCACCTCCAACTCCCTTCCGTGAAAAGAAATATAAATGCCTATTCACTAAAATCCTGAAGGAGTTCGAATTGGGCGTTCGAGTTGGACTTTGACATCCAAACCCCTCATTTTTTTCCTTAAACAAGTTAAAAAATGTTTTATCTCTCTCCACTGTTAAAACCGTTAAATCCTGGGGGGTGCCTGAAACAGCTTAGACATATGGGCCCTCACTTATAATTAAAATGGTGCCATGAGCCGCTGATGCTCCTGACACTGATTATAAATATTTGGGGGCAGGGCAGGTGGCTAATAATTCCCTGTCTTTTAGCCTTTGTATTGAAGACAGCATTTTGTGGTCCCTAAACTTCAAACCCATCCCACGGGCAGGTGAAAGTGGACTTTAAAGGATTTTTGGACCACACTAGCTGGTTGTTTTGCCTATATATATGCGGCACCCTACTTCTGCATTTAGTAAATCCACTTTGGGACTACCTCTCTCAGATACGTTTTACTAACTCTCTTCTCTCTCTTTCCCTTATCTTTCTATCCATGAAGTTTTCTCCTTTCTGGATTACTATTACTTTATCCCCTCAAACTCCTTTATCTGATTGATTTTTACACCTTCTGAGATGTACCGGTAAATGGTGTATTACATTCGCAAAAATTTTACAAGCTTACATAATATGATTTTGAGTATAATTTTACCATAGGGAAATATATTATCGGGTTTCGCTCATAGGCTGAGTGTAATAAACTCTCTCATAGTTCTGTTACTCATAGAAAAGTTATTGCATCCTTTTATACCTCTGATAATATATCTTATATCTTTATGTTGGGAAAAATAATCCTAAACCCCCTATCACTTCTTTATCTTGTATACTACTGTCTGATTTGTGTGGACTGAATCAAGTCTAGGCATTTTAGATAGAAATGTTGTAATTTTCTAATTTTAAAAAAATACCTTATTAAGACCTCTTTCCCCCGAATTGCTCTATTGATGGTGGGCATGTTGTTTAGAACCTTGGGTCAAGTGGGTCTGATCATCCTTGTTCTGATCCAAGATGTATGCCTGGATAGAGTTATACAAACAAAGAGGTCTTAATAAAATAGTTTATTTAAATTTCCATTACTTGATTCTTCTTTGCTCCGAATAGCTCGATTGGTGGTGGACATGTTGTTTAGAATCTTGGGTCAAGTGGGTCTGATCTTCATTCGTCTGACCCAAGATGTGCGCCCCCTGATAGAACTATACCAACAAAGAGGTTTTAATAAAATAGTTTATTTATATTTCCATTACTCCATTCCTCTTTGCACTGAATAGTTTTATTGATAGTGGACATGGTGTATTGAATATTTGGTCAAGTGGATCCGGTCTTCCTTCGTCTGACCCAAGATGTACGTCCCCTGATAGAGCTATACAAACAACGTTGTCTCAATAAAATAGTTAATTTATATTCTTTCATTACAGCATTCCCATTTGCTTAGAATTGCTCTATTGGTGGTGGACATGTTGTTTAGAATCTTGGGTCAAGTAGGTCAGATCCCTTCCTTCATCTGACCCAAGACGTCCCCCTTCCCCGATAGAACTATACAAGCAAAGGTCTCAATAAAATAGTTTAGATTATTTTATTGCAGCATTCCTGTCTAAAGTAGCTACAGCATTTTTTTTGTAGTTTGCTAGTCAATGTTTTTATTTTTTAATTACAAACGTGTATAAAAGGTTCGGCATCAGTGGGTCACCATTAGCTAGACTGCAATTTTGTAGCTGAACCTTTTACATCTCTCTTTTTTTTCACTCTTCTGTTTGTTTGAACGATTTATAGAAGGATAATGAAAAAGAGCATTGTGTCTATCAAATTAATCCTAGGACAGAATGCCATGGTATGAAGTCTAAATGTGTCCCTTGGAGGAGTAAAATATTGCATAACAGAAAAGGCTTGTCTCTTTCCAGCAAAACAAAGAGATAATCCAGCAATGAAGCATCTCTGAAAGGCATTCCGGGGTTTTTGTTTGGTTACAGTCACTTCCAATTAGCTTGTTTAACTCACAGGCCATCCCACATCAACAAGGTTCACAGACCAGAAAGGCAGTAACAGCAAGTAAAACAGTATCAAATATTGAACATAGTTTTGCTTCTCAGGAAATTGCTGTCTTGTGATTACCATGAGATTACTGTGTGTTTCACCAAAAGAAAGACATTGATTCATAAATAGAGGTTAAGAGAGAGAGAGGGGGGGGGGGGGGGAAAGGGTGGAAAAGGGGAAGAAATAAATGTAAAGAGAACATTAGAGCAAATCTCTTTAATTACAACACATTGGGGGTCATGTACTAAACAAGTGCAGTGAGGAAAAAAGTAGGTAAAACATGAGTAAGGAGCAATTTGCGACTATTTGTAACATTTTGCCCTTGTTTTCCCTGATTTGCGCCTCTTCCGTTTATTTTTATTTAGCGTGCATTTTTCCGGTTGCGCTTATAAATTGTGATTAGATTTGCGCACGCTAAAGAGCTTTGAGAATATTTTGTGCAAAATAATTCTTATTTGCGTGTGAAAATTACACCAGCTTTTAGCGAGCGCTATCAAAAGAGGGAGAAAAAATATTCGCAAAATTGCCTGTTTTTATTCACAATTTGCTCGTATGTACTGTTTGAGTGTTACATGTTTAGTACATTCCAAAAGGAGCAAAAGAGCAAAAATAGTTTTGCACATAAAATATATTTGCATTTTTTTTAGTACATGCCCCCCTTAGTCTGGTTAATTATCCCCCTGTTTCACTATTAGGTTACACCCTTCTATCTTGTGTGCTGCTAGCAGTTACTCAGCTGACTGTATACATTCCTTGGTTTCTGTGTAGCATTGCCCATTGGTGGTTATACTTCTATGTCTATTGCCAGAAATAGGCTATTGTCTGATTTCTGTTGCTGAACTTGTACCTGTTTATGTTTATGTTCGTTTTCCTGACCTGGTTCTGTTCCTGACTACTCTAATCTTTTGTTATCCTGATGCTGCTATTCCTGACTTTGATATGTATTTGTCCTCCTGGTTCTAAGGTTACCCTAGGTTCCTGATGTATCATCTGCAAGTCCAGGGCAACTCACTCGTAGAGGCTCAATCTTTGGGTAAAGGTGGTTTTAGAGTGGATAACACCATGAAGGTTTCCTGGGGTGACTTCCATGTTCCTGGAGGGTCACAATCTCTGCTCAAAGGGTCCCTTTCCACATACAGAGTGTTACACATTGCTACATGTATACTTTCAAATATTATTAGCCATGTGTTCATCCTACAGATCCAAGAATATGCAATTGTGGATAGAATAAGGGGTGACATTATATGGTAGTAAAAGCTATCCCAAGTTTAGAGGCATGATGTTTCCGACATGCCAAGACCTACTTGATGGCAGGTTGTTAAAGAAGACTCTTTTAAAGGAAAGGTTAAAGAGAACGTTCTGCAAACATAAAGTACTTTGCTCTCCAGGCTTCAGTCCTGTCAAATATTTTTCAGTGTTCCTTGTTTGATTCTGTAGTCCTCGTCTTATATGTCTTTGTGCCATATTTAGGTTCAAGTCTATTTAAAAAAAATAAAATAAAAAAAAACAGCTTGCTGTTCTGCTTGTTCCATTATGTGTTTGCACAACTACATGTTTTGTTAGTGTTTAACCAGTGTTAGTGGTTAGGATTTGCCAGAATGTGGGATACTATGAAATTGTGGACAGCCAATTAGAGAATGACTATCAGGTAGGACTCAAACCCCACACATTCATCATCTATGCCTATTTCTGCTCAGTATTACTTTACTGAGCTGGAGGTGGATACAAGGACATGGTAGAGGTTAATACACTTGCCCAAAATGAGGATAAGACCAAAAGTAATGTATAATGATTTAACAGCAAATAGAAATATGGGCAGACTAGGTGGGCCCAATGGTTCTTATCTACCAACACATTGTATGTTTCTATAGACTGCTAGCTCTGTGCCTTTTTGCTGTCCTCTTTTTGTGTCCCTTGCCCTGTTTGAACGTTTTCACGGCTCTTGCAGTTATTCCCTTCCATGTGTTGGCTCCTAGACCAGGTATAAGCATCCAGTCGGAACATTCGTGATCCACCAAAGTACCGTTGCCCATGGATCACTTCTGGAATCTGCATGCAGTGACTCCCTCTTCGTTTTCCTGGACTGAGTGCCTGCTGTTGATGCCGGAGCCTGCCCATAGCTACACAGACCAAGCACTATGAACCAATTATTGCATGCTGACTGCCACAGTAGTCTACACTGGATTCCTCCTGAGCATAGCGCCAAACTAACTGCATCTGCAGTTAGAATTCATTCAATGGATACCCAGTAGGGGCAGCTAGTCTGGCAAAGTACTGTGTATTTGATACTCAGACACACCAAAATTGCCCTAAAAAAATTCTAATGTATTACTCCGTTACCTAGCTCTATCACATATACAAAGATTATTATTTTTTTGTAAGAGCTAAACATCTCATATTAACACCCCTGTAGACATTGCCCTTTTAGCCCATGGATATTATTTGAGCAAATAAATAATATATTAAGTTCGCTCCTGGGTCTCCGTTTTATTGTATTATAAATGTTCCATAATCAGTTATTGGATGCATCAATAAATGAAATCTTCTCATTTTAGAGGAAGGCGCTAAGTGGGATGATAATTTGTGTTATTTATGTTGGGTGTGTTGCATTGTGGGAAGTATTCTTTATAGATATTTGTTGTGCTTTATGGGCTATGTCAAAGCTGTTTTATGTATCCAATTACTTTAATTGATTTCAATCAAATGCAGAACTTTATAGAGGATATAAAGAGCCCATCAATAGATTAAAAAAATATTAAAAATGTTTTTTTTCTTTTTTCTAAAAGTTAAAAGGAAGTATAAACAGTCCCCAAAGATCAGCAAGTAGCTTCCTGTTCAGCGCTAATAGTGTGAAATTATGGGTTTACACACAGATAAATGTTTTAGATCCAGGTTAATATTTTATGACTATCTTGGCTGTCATTGGCATTGTAGAAAACATAGTCTAACGCGGGAGCTACGGGGAAACAAAGAGTTAAGGCAGAGCCCCAGCGGAGTAAAAAAGAGTAAAATTAAAACTCGCCGTGAATGTACGCTGCAAGAGTACTAAATAATATTGATCGTCTGGCTAGCCGCTGAATGTCATTGTTTGAGAACATTATGAGACAAATGCAGCCAGCTAGGCTTTCGGGCCAATTTCTAGCCAGTGTCTCGCAAGGCCCTCGCGTAAAAAGGTCAGCCTGGTATTTCCTGGGTACATCCAAACTCTTAACATTTATTTGTCAACGTAGAAACCACATTCTAGGCTTCTGTAAGAAGAGCTACTAAACTGGTCCATGGGATGAAGGATGAAACTTACCAGGAAAGGTTAAAGCATCTTAACATGTATAGCTTGGAGGAAAGACGTAACAGGGGGATATGATAGAAACATTTATATACATAAAGGGAATCAACACAGTAACTGAAGAGAGTATATTTAAATGAAGAAAAACTACCACAACTAGAGGACATAGTCTTAAATTAGAGGGGCAACGATTTAAAAGTAATATCAGGAAGTATTACTTTACTGAGAGGATAGTGGATGTATGGAAAAGTCTTGCAGTAGAAGTGGTAGAGGTTAATACAATGAAGGAGTTTAAGCATGCATGGGATAGATATAAGGCTATCCTAGATATAAGATAAGGCCAGGGACTAATGGAAGTATTACTTTACTGAGAGGGTAGTGGATGTATGGAATAGTCTTCCAGTAGAAGTGGTAGAGGTTAATACAGTGAAGGAGTTTAAGCATGCGTGGTATAGGTATAAGGCTATATTAGATATAAGATAAGGCCAGGGACTAATGAAAGTATTACTTTACTGAGAGGGTAGTGGATGCATGGAATAGTCTTCCAGTAGAAGTGGTAGAGGTTAATACAGTGAAGGAGTTTAAGCATGCGTGGGATAGGTATAAGGCTATCCTAGATATAAGATAAGGCCAGGGACTAATGAAAGTATTACTTTACTGAGAGGGTAGTGGATGCATGGAATAGTCTTCCAGTAGAAGTGGTAGAGGTTAATACAGTGAAGGAGTTTAAGCATGCATGGGATAGGTATAAGGCTATCCTAGATATAAGATAGGGAACTGGGGACTAATAAAAGTATCCAGATGGTCATATCTAATAACACATTCTATGTTTCTAAATTGCAAGTCATGTTTTAAGATTAAATGTAGATTAAATCAGTCGCAACTTATTGATGTAACCTCTTCCATCAAGGTACAGAAAGGGGAGGAGACAAGTCAGTGAATAGATAGATAGATAGATATGAATGGTTAGATAATAGATAGACAGGTATAGATAGATACCGATGGATAGATAATAGATAGACAGATATAGATACAGACAGACAGATATAGATAGATACCAAATGGATAGATAATAGACAGATAGATATAGATACAGACAGAAAGATATAGATAGATACCGATGGATAGATAATAGATAGACGGATATAGATACAGACAGAGAGATATAGATAGATAAAGATGGATAGATAATAGATAGAAGGATATAGATACTTACTGACAGATATAGATAGATACCGATGGATAGATAATAGATAGACGGATATAGATACAGACAGAGAGATATAGATAGATAACGATGGATAGATAAGAGATAGACAGATACATATAGATACCAAGTATATATAATACATAGACAAATGCATAACTATAGATACAGCGGGGTAGTTGGGATGCAAACATAAATGAATAGAAATGGATAGCGATAGATATCTAGATAGATATATAAACAGATACATAGAAAATTCTCCAATGCATCTGAATGGGAGAATTTTTCCAGCTCAGCTATGTTGACCTCCCTTCAGTTCTCTCTGTATTGAGTAGACTCTATTAATAGATTGTTCCAAACATTTTTCTATGCTTTTTTATCCAAAGATATTTCAAACAGGCATTTAAAAAAAAAGTCTTTAATTTCATGATATTGAAATACCCTTGGTGTAAAATATTTGAAAAGCTTTAGAAGCTGAGGAGGAGAGACGTTGTATGACTACGTCCTCGTTAAGCAGAGTGGACGGACTCTTTGTTTCTTTAATCACGTGTCAAAACCTGTGCAAAATGAACTTTAGTTAAGTCATATGAAATGGTAAAGATCTCAGAGCTCAGAAAACCTATCATTACCTGGGTTCTGTACATCATGATTTGATAACTCAGTAGTGACGGGAATCAGTGGTTTCTTGGCTCTTTTGTTCCACCCTTCCTTTATTATTCTCCCTGAAATGATGCCAGATAATTATCACAGTTGGACCAGCCTCATTTGCACCAGCTCGAGCCTTGTACAATGCACCTTGTAACGCACGTCTGTAGCAAACAGATACATCACAGGTTCTGTATACAACTCCGTCAACATACTGACGTGAATGTTTTATACGAACTCAGTGGCTTTTACTGCTTGAACAACCCGTCGTTATGTAAGTGCTACAGATGGACAAAGGGTCAACTCAAGACAAAAACATGTGTGTTGCTTTACTCTTGCACTATTTGTTTGCATGTTCAGTGCTGACCTGGAATCTGGTTCCATGAACTCCAGCCTACCGTTACCTGTACTGACTGTTTGGAGCTCATTTCAGTTTAGATTCTGGAAGATGCCTGTGTGCAATGCAAAGGCAGCAGTAAGTCTGGGTTAAAACCAGATTAGATAGAACTGGGACCCCCAAGAAACAGGACTGCATTGCAGCACATATCAGCATCCACTTGACTTTTTTCCAAATACCACACCGGAGCACCCAAAATACTTGCACTAACATCATATTGCAGCACCCACATCGCAGAATTGCCCACGTACCACATTGCAGCACCCACTGGACTTTTTCCAAATACCACACCGGAGCACCCAAAATACTTGCACTAACATCATATTGCAGCACCCACATCGCAGACTTGCCCACGTACCACATTGCAGCACCCACTGGACTTTTTCCAAATACCACACTGAAACACCCACAAGACTTGCTCTAGCATTGGTTACCATGCTGACTGGACCACTTTTTAGACCTTTGCCCCACACTTGACCTTCACACGTGACCCCAATTTGACCTATAGTCTCCTGATTATACCATCACGTTGTGGCATGATTATTGGCCAAATGCCTATTGACTTACCCCCTATGTCACACGGTTTATGTCTCACGTACCCTTGCCCTGTCCATTTATTATTTTTTTAGCAGACTCGGTGCCCAGGGGATCTATTTGGACCTCTGCATTTCTCTCTTTGAACATGTTATCATTATTGTTTCATTTTGGTTCAGTGCTTTGTGGTCCATATAAGCAGGTCCTCCAGGCACTGAGCCCCCGTCAAAAATTATAATAAATAAATAAGAATGTGCACATATCATTCCAATGAGATGAATACCATTACCAAAGCTTGACACACTGACCTTGATATATACATTCTGCAGATTCTGCTCTTAGCATGAGCCGGGAATAAAGCTGGATCCATAAATTATACATGGATGTTTTCAGATTATTACATTGGGAATGTTTGCTACAATAGACTGTCAAACCTTTACTGATAGGATGACAAGAGTCATAATAATAATTTCTATGGCCGACAGTCGTTGCAAATAAATTCGTTTTCAATGCCGGGGAAAATACGATGGGTGCGATAAACAAGTCATTCCACACTTTGGGGGTCATGTACTAAACACGTGCAGTGGGGGAAAACGTAGGTAAAACACGAGTAAAGAGCAATTTGCGACTATATTTACCATTCTGCGCTTGTTTTCCCTGATTTGCGCCTCCTCCATTTATTTTTATTAAGCGTGCATTTTCGGTTTGCGCTAATAAATTGTGATTAGATTTGCGCACGCTAAAGAGCTTTGAGAAGATTTTGTTAAAAATTATTCTTATTTGCGTGTGAAAATGACACCAGCTTTTAGCGAGCGCTATCAAAAGAGGTAGAAAAAATATTCGCAAAATTGCCTGTTTTTATTCTCTGTTTTGTTCTCTGAATTTTTATTCACAATTTGCTCGTATGAACTATTTGAGTGTTAAATGTTTAGCACATTGGATCACAATAGGAGCAAAGAGCAAAAATAGTTTTGCACATAAAATATATTTGTGTTTTTTTAGTACAGGCCCCTCTTACGTGGAAAAGAATAAGGCACAAGAGAAACTTGTTATTTTATAATTAAATGATTGTGTTATATTAGATTACTTTCTAGAAACCTTGTGGGCTGGAAACACATGTTAAAGAGTCCTGAACCTCGCTCAACACTTAAAATCATTTATACAAAATTTCATTTAAATGCCGAACACAAGTGAAAATATGGTTGAAATGTGTCTGTGGCATCTAATGTTGATGACATCATCTGTGGCTTGGGTTAACTAGTCTTCACCCCCCCCCCCCGCCCAGTCCTCAGCCTTTTCCCCACCCCAGAGGATGCCTAAAACATTTTTCTTATGTAGGGTTTACCCTTTCAGGGCTGCAGGGGAGCACTTGGACCTCTTTTTTTTTTTTCCGTTTATTAAGGTAACGGTATAATTTTTATCACCAGTTCCTTAAGAAAGGGGTCATTCAATTCTGACCCCTAATGATGCTGCAGTTCTATGTTTGGGATAGGGCATCTATTAGCGGGTGGTGTAGTGATTTTAGCGCAGCCGTTAATGGTTTGGAATCACTTTTTTGGCGGTTTTACTGTACAATGCATTTTTGTTACTTAACGCACGCCGTGGAATCGAGTTCATTGAGTATCAAACCGATGTTCAGGAACAATAGAAATTGGGATTTATGTAGAGGTGGTGATAGCACCAATGAGTGGCACTGTGTCCGCGTGTGTCAAGGTATAAGACAAACGCTGGTGTTTGCGCTATTTTCTCTTGTGCCGCACTTCCAGGCTGCTCCGGCATTCTGTGTGCTGGCGTCACCTATGTTTAGGGATTCAATGTTTGTAAAATATGCTACATATGTATAGTTACATTTATACATTAACATTGACAATGAAAACCCCTGTATGCCATATATTCTCTACATTACCCCTACCGTCATTAAAGTTAAGATTCTTCTAAATACCAATCCTTTGCCTTAAAAATAGCCACACACTCAAGGCATTCTGTTAAAGGGACAGTCTAGTCCTCAAACTCACTTTGGTGCAAGATGAAGATCACTGCTTGTATAATGCACAGGCTTTTATCCCTGTGTGATTTGATGCAGGAATTCTGCATAAATCACATTTTTAATATTTAACTCAAGCCCTCCCCCAGTGATTACTCTGAATGTATCCTACAGCTGGTGCAGCACTAATTCTATAAACATTAGGACTATAAAGTTTTGTTTTATTTAGTCACTTCCTGTGCTCCTGGCATTGAATACATTGCGATGATTCTAAGTGGCCTTGCTCTTGTACACAGTGATATTTCTTAACAGTGCAAAACATTGTCTGATGACATCACTAGAGAGACAAGAAATGCCATTCATTTGAAAGGTATTACTCTCACTGGTTCGTGCAGCAAAAAAATAAACAAAAAATATTTTTACTCAGCTAGTGTCGGCAGTCCTGGCTTCTGGCAAACTGACATAATTTCACAATTTCACCTAGCTGTAAGTATTTTATATTTAAACAATTTAAGATATAAGACATGCATTTTAAAGTACTCTGAAAGCACATTAATATGCATTAATATTTTTTTTTCTTATTATTTTTCTGCACAAAGAAAATGGGGGTTAGGGAAAATATTGGAATATTTTTGTTTCAGTAATTGTTAATTCAAGCCGTTACGTCGCCCTCCCACACCCCCTTCCCCAGGGAGCCTGATTGCAATGCACCTTTGCCCCGTCATACACTGTGTATGAAATCCTGTGTGGGAGATGGAAACCTACGGGTTAATTGTCCATCTCCTTACGCAATACAAAACGCTCAGCGTCTGACTGTGTGTTGCCGCGGCAACCAATTACATCATCCAACAAGTGACAGCAACAGTGCGAGTCTAGGAGAAAAATGAATGGGCAGATTCTGTCCTATGGCAAAGAAGTATCATTGGGTTTTGAAAGTGGGTAAAACGTATCTACCGACGCATTACTGTATCCTGGTTTGCATTTTCCTTGGACACAGTGACATCCTTTTTTTGTAGGGTTTTATATTTTAAGTGTGAGGTTTTATCTTATTTTGGGGTAGAGTAACTTGAATTTAAAAATCTCATCCAAAGTATTCTCTTTTTTGTGTGTCATATATGTTTAGCTTATGAGTAAGCACTATATGCGCGGAACGCGTCGAGCTGCACGTTTGATTTGATTGCTATCACTTCCCTTGTTGCTGTGGATATTTATCTAGACTTTTTACACCTTAATAAAGGTTTCTTCTGGGATTATATTTTGACCCATTTTGCAAATAAATTACTATCTCCTTTAGCCTTATCAAAACCTTGTAAAAGATTTGTTGTTTTGATTTTAGAGGTTCTGTCTTATCATAAGCCAGTTTAAAACAATGTAACCAACACATTACTTTTTAGCAAAGCTATAGTAGCCCATGTATCTGTAATTGCCATCCGAAGATTTCTCAGTGGAGTTGGCCATCTTGGGATTTAATCACATTCTTGTCAAATACCCCTAATGTTTAGAAAACGGCTTTTTTAAAGTACTTCAAGATGGTCTCATCTCAACACCCTCTACTGTTTCAAGACCCACCTCTCCTACGTCTTTCTTACTACCTAGACTAGTTTCTTGATCTAGGCTCTGCTCATCAATATGGATGTCTGTTCTCCTTCTCGATGCACCCTAGCAAATGACACCCCACTCAAGCGGCTGGATGGACTATGACACATGTGACATCACTGTTGAGTGACAGCCGCTTGTCAAGTGACTGGCAGTGACCGGTTCAGAAATTGAGTGAACATCAGTGTGTGTCTGTGTAGGGGCCGGGTTTGACATCCACGTGTCATGAGACTGGCAGTGACCACGTTCCGTATTTGTCGAACATATTCACTGAAACAAAGCCTCGGGCATTTAATAAAGCTTTTCCATTGATGTAAATCTGGGGCGGAATGTTCCTGACGATTGCGTCACTTTTAGAACTCTGCCACAGATCTATAAACTATAGACATCATGCTCATAGCGGAAAACTCAACATGTGACATCTGAAACCCATTTTAAGTCTGGGGGGGGGGTCCATTAAATTGAAAACATGACCCTTTTTGCACAATATAACTTTATTAAAGCAGAATTTAATTATGTTTAAACCATGCATATGTTGTTTCTCATTCATAAAAAAATAAAAAAAAAGCGTTAAAATGTTATTCGACGTATAAACCCCCTGGGCGTATTGATTTGGTAGGGTCCTATGGTATATGGCAATGATTTATGTAGTTGTAATTAACATGATTGCTACTATAGCATATTAAGCAATTGTTGAGCAAACCCCAAAGACCTAATGCTCATAAATAAATCTGCAAGTCATAAATCACGAGGACGTAAAGACTTGGAAATGAAACGAGCGCGAAAGCAAAGTACGACCAAATGACATCCGCTTTCATTGAACCCCTGAGGCTGATTTTGTGTTCCTGGCCCCCGATCACAGAGTAAAAGACCCCGTGAGTTTGAACATCATTTAAATTTACCCTGTCAGAGTGAGTGAAGTGTAAAACATGTGTTCAAAGTGTCACCTGCTTATGGCATCACCTATGACATCACCTGTGGCTTGATATGCAAATAAACTCATTGGTAAATGTGTAATTTGCATATCAAGCCATAAGGTGACAACACAGACACATTTAAAACATGATGCATTCGCTTATAATTCTGCTAACTATCTATATATATATTATATTGTTTATAAATATTTATTCTCCACCGTCACATTATAAGGTAATGTTTAGGTCAACAGACTCCCCATTCTAAAAGTGGAGCAATCACGTCGGAAACCAATGAAATGTTACTGCGTATTTAGAAGTCTGTACTCGGGGATCTATTCCAATATTAATTAGTTCCCCTGGTACAGTGGGTTTATGACCACCACTATTTATAATTTACTTTCCTCTGGATGGATAAATGTTAATATATATATATATTTTTTTTTTCCTTTTATTTTATTTTTTACATTTTTATTATAAACATATCAAAAAGACAATACATATAACCTAATACACACAAAAAAAAAAAAGGAAATTTTTACAAATCCAAATTACAAGTTGAATATTATAAATATCACAATATGTTATAGCTTAGTAAAGTTGTTTTTAGTAATTCCTTACATGTTCACATTCTAACACAAACATACATAACTTTCCTTGCTGACGGTGTGGAGAGTAATAGGGGACGCCCGAGGATCGCTCCCCGTCATCGAAGGACAAGCGGAGAGGCGGAGAATAACTTGCCGCGTTTAACAAGATTTATGTTAAATGTTAATATATTTTTTAACCGTTCTGTAGTTTCTAATATTTTGTCAATAGCCTACCTGCTGAAAAATATAGTCATATTTTGGTTGCTCATCTCTACCCGCAATTTCTGTCGATCCCTTTTTTCTTTTTACCTATGTGAGAAAAGGTTGGTTCTCGATAGTAGGTAGTGTGGTCAATCCTAGAAATGCCAGGTGTAGGTAAAATAAAAAGTAGATAGAACTAGCTCCACTCTCCATCCACCCCTAAACCCACAGGAGCAGGATTGTCACCTACAGGATTGAAATACAGCTGCCATATTAGGATCCATGTCATGCCCCTCTGGCCCTTACCTGCAGTTCCAGTAGTTCCAGGCATCCAGCAAGTCCCTTAAGTAATCCGCGATCGCGGAGTAGGCCGAAGCCGGGGCCTGTAGTACAATCTTCTATCCGCGATCGCGATCGCGGTAGCGCGGTAGGCCGAAACCAGGGCCTAGAGTTTCTACAAGCCCAGGATGCATCCTCCAGACTTCACCCCAATCAAGGGGAACCTATTTCCAGCTGTAGGAGGGAGGTAAACTCTGCCAAATCTCCTATTAACTCCAAGCACAGAGATAGAGGGGTATGTGCTAGAAAAGCACACCCCTCTAACATCCAATCAAGTGAGGAGCTTGTCCCACTGAGGGGAGGAGTGGAGATCCACAGCACTATAACAACCCCTCAAACTGTTTCTTCATTGCTCCAGTGTTCCAGAGCTTTGGTTCCTGTTTGTCCTTGGACTTCAGTCTCCAGTTTCCCCTTTGTTGCTGTGCTACAGTATATCTATTGGATTTCCCGTTACCTGACCTTTGGCTTGTCTTCTGGATTACCCTGTTTGCCTGAACCCTGACCCCTGCTTGGATTACTACTCTTTGACCGCTGCCTGCCCTGATCTATTGAACTGTTTCCTGACTTCGCTTTTTGGATTATCCTTTTGTGGCACTCTCGTGCTCCTATCCTTAACAGGGTGCTCTGCCTATATATACTTGTGGACCACCTGGTAAGGGTTACCAGCAAGAGATAGCATCCCCTGCTCTATGCTCCGAAAACCTCAATCTTGACAATACACTGGAGCCAATATGGAGCTTGCAGGGATGGTTGATGCTGTTAATACCTTGACACAACAGCTTACCACGCTATCTACTACTGTACAGGCCATACAAGACAATCAAATGGTCTTACAAACCCAAATGCAGAATTTACAACCCATCCCAGTACCACCACCGGTTTTGCAACAACCAAATCCAGTACCTCAACCAGGACTTGTTCTTGATGGTGCTGCTGCCCCTGAACCACATGTTAAACTACCTGCTTGTTTTACAGGTGACCGCAGTCAGTTCCAACCGTTCATCACTTCCTGTGAATTGTTGTTTGCATTAAAACCAAGAACCTATGCTACAGACTTTGTGAAAGTGCGTACAGCTATTTCTCTACTCACAGGAGCACCTATGTCCTGGGCACACCATCTGTTGTATGAAGACAGTCCTGTGCTTAATTCCTGGGAGGCATTTTGTCATGCTATGGGTATACTATATGATGACCCTCATAAGAGATCTACCGCTGAAACTACCATGAGAGCTCTCAGGCAAGGTCGTCGCCCTGTTGAGGATTATGTATCAGACTTTCGGAGGGTTGCGATGGAGACAGAATGGAACGAACCAGCTTTGCGTGACCAATTTCGTTTAGGTCTCTCTGAATCACTCAAGGATGAGTTGGCTCGGGTTGGTATTCCTGACTCACTGGATGATCTGATTCTTCTAGTAACACAAGTTGATCGGAGACTCCGGGAGAGACGGATGGAACGTACTACCTCAACCAACCTTCCTTTTCGTTCAGTCTCTACACCACGCCTTCATTACACACCCACGTCTACTACCACCACTGAGGAACCCATGCAATTGGGGGTAACCCGTGGTCCGCTTACTGAAACAGAGAAGTCCAGAAGAAGAAGGATGAATCTGTGTCTGTATTGCGGTAATGCCGACCATCAATTTCGTCTTTGTCCTCGGTTGGCTGCAAAAGGTAATCCCCATTTGGTACAGTCCTCTTTGCTCCTGGGTGGCATGACTTCTCATCTATCTCTTCTTGTCTCTCTACAGTGGACACATGACAAGGTCCCACAAGATGCCATCATTGATTCCGGTGCCAGTGATTGCTTTATGGATATCAAAACCGCCCAGACATTGGGTATACCCACACGACCAAAGAAACAACCCATTACCATCCTACTTGTCGATGGCAGAGACATCAATTCAGGACCTGTCACCACAGAGACTGTACCCATCACCGTATACATTGGAGAGAAACATAAAGAATCACTTAGTTTTAGTCTGGTGCATTCTCCCTTGTTTCCTTTGATTCTGGGACTTCCTTGGCTTAAACGTCACAACCCCATTATTGACTGGTCTACAGGACTAACCACTTTTTCCTCTACCTTTTGCAAAACTCAATGTTTTCCACAGACTTTAGCGTCTTCTCTTCACATCCCATCTCCTGAGAACACTGAAATACCAACACAATATTGTGCTTTCAGTAAAGTATTCAGTGAACAAGAGGCCAATAAACTACCACCCCATCGTCCATATGATTGCCCAATAGACCTACTTCCTGGGGCACCAATACCATTTGGCCGTATATATCCCCTCTCAGAACCCGAATTAAAGACTTTAAAAACCTACATTGAAGACAATTTAAAGAAAGGCTTCATCAGACCTTCTACTTCACCCGCTGGAGCTGGAATATTTTTTGTTGGAAAAAAGGACGGTGGTCTCCGCCCATGTGTGGATTACAGAGAGATTAACAAAGTCACGATCAAAAATAAATACCCTTTACCTTTAATTCCCGAATTGATGGATCGCCTCAGAGAAGCTAAAATATACACCAAGCTGGATTTACGGGGTGCTTACAATCTGGTGCGGATTAAGGAGGGGCATGAGTGGAGAACAGCTTTCCGATCCCGATATGGTCACTATGAGTATCTAGTCATGCCATTCGGGCTCTGCAATGCCCCTGCTACCTTCCAACACTTCCTTAATGACGTTTTCCGGGATATGTTGGATTCGTTTGTCATTGTATACCTTGATGACATTTTGATTTATTCACCTTCTCTGGCTACACATCGTCAACACATGACCCGCGTTCTATCTCGTCTCCAAGATCACGGACTATATGCCAAATTAGAAAAATGTATTTTTGAGACTACGTCTGTAGAGTTCCTTGGTTATGTCTTAACCCCTGGAAACATCAGAATGGATCCCAAGAAGGTATCTGCCATATTGGAGTGGCCCATCCCCTCTTCCGTTAAAACCACACAGAGTTTCATAGGCTTTTCCAATTTCTACAGAAAGTTCATCAATGGATTCTCAAAAATCATCGCCCCAATCACTCAACTCACAAAGAAGAATATACCTTTTCGTTGGACTCCTGAAGCACAACAAGCTTTTGATGCATTAAAGCAGAGATTCACCACAGCCCCTATTCTTCTTCTCCCAGATCCTTTGAAACCATACTTTGTTGAGGTGGATGCGTCAGAGACAGCTGTAGGGGCCATCTTGTCTCAACGAAAAGGAGATGATGGTACACTTCATCCTGTATGCTTCTTTTCAAAACGTCTTTCTCCAGCAGAGATCAATTACAGTGTGGGTGATAGAGAACTATTGGCCATAAAAATGGCACTGGAAGAATGGCGTCACCTTCTTGAAGGGGCAAATCACCCAGTCACTGTATTCACGGACCATCGCAACCTGGAGTATTTACAAAGAGCTCGCAGACTCTGTCCACGACAGGCAAGATGGGCTCTGTTTTTCTCTCGATTCCTATTGCACATTACTTACAGACCCGGTTCACGAAATGGAAAGGCCGATGCCCTATCCCGTTTACATGGATCATCTACAGAACAAGAGCCAGACACCATTCTACAACCTGGTCATTTTCTTATCACTCATTCCTCTTTAATAAAGACTCTTAAACAACAATGTAAAGATGACTCTTATCTATCCAAATATCCTTTTTTGACCAAGAAAGATGGTCTCCTCTACAAGGATACTCTGATTTTTGTCCCTCCTGCTGTGCGAACCAAAGTATTAGAGACAATACATGATCATCCGCTGGCAGGCCATGGAGGAGTCAAGAAAACCTTAGACCTTGCACATCGTTCATTTTGGTGGCCTAAACAAAGAAAGGACATTGAACAATATATACATTCATGCGACATCTGTGGACGTGCAAAAGGGGTTAATACCAGACCTGCTGGCTTACTACAACCTTTACCTGTCCCCACAAATCCCTGGACTGACGTGACTGTTGATTTTATTGTTGAACTCCCACCATCTCAACAACATACTACCATAATGGTAGTCGTGGACCGTCTAACTAAGATGGCTCACTTCATTCCTACAACCAAACTCCCTACCGCAGCCGAAACTGCTGACTTATTTATTAAAGAAATCTTCCGCCTCCATGGCATACCACAATCCATTCTCTCTGACCGTGGAGTACAATTTACCTCACATTTCTGGTCTGCTTTTTGTCGTGGTTTGGGCATCCAAAGACTCTTATCATCTGCTTACCATCCTCAAACTGATGGCCAAACAGAAAGAACCAACCAAACTCTAGAACAGTATCTTCGTTGCTATGTTACTCACCTACAGGATGACTGGCTTCCCTTACTTCCAACAGCAGAATTTGCTTACAACAACAGCCTACACAGTTCTATAGGTTTATCACCCTTCAAGGCCAACTATGGTTATCATCCCTCCTCGATTCCTCAACTACCTGCTACAACCACAGTGCCACAAGTCACCGATAGAATCCAACTTCTTAACCAAGGATTCACTCTCCTACAAGAGACTCTAAAGAAAGCCCAACAAGCTTACAAAGAACAAGCAGATCGCAAACGTACATCTCCACCTCAATATAACATTGGAGACAAGGTTTGGCTTTCATCCGCTCATGTTAAAATGTCCTGTCCTACCACAAAATTAGGACAAAAATTTTTAGGTCCTTTTCCCATCACAAAGATTATTAGTCCTGTAGCGGTTACTCTTCAATTGCCTACCACTTGGCGTATTCACCCTACATTCCATGTTTCACTTCTCAAAAAATGGATACCAGATACTTCCCAAAGGAAGACACCTACTCCTCCACTCCCCATAATCGTGGACAACGAAGAAGAATTCGAAGTACAAGAGATCTTGGATTCTCGTATTAGAAGGGGACGACTTGAGTATCTAGTACACTGGGAGGGATATGGTCCTGAAGAAAGATCCTGGGAACCAGCTGCCACCATTCATGCTCCCGCTTGTCTTCGTGCATTTCACCGTACACATCCTGAACGGCCAGCACCTAGACGCACCCGGAGGTCACGTATTGGAAGGGGGAACTGTCATGCCCCTCTGGCCCTTACCTGCAGTTCCAGTAGTTCCAGGCATCCAGCAAGTCCCTTAAGTAATCCGCGATCGCGGAGTAGGCCGAAGCCGGGGCCTGTAGTACAATCTTCTATCCGCGATCGCGATCGCGGTAGCGCGGTAGGCCGAAACCAGGGCCTAGAGTTTCTACAAGCCCAGGATGCATCCTCCAGACTTCACCCCAATCAAGGGGAACCTATTTCCAGCTGTAGGAGGGAGGTAAACTCTGCCAAATCTCCTATTAACTCCAAGCACAGAGATAGAGGGGTATGTGCTAGAAAAGCACACCCCTCTAACATCCAATCAAGTGAGGAGCTTGTCCCACTGAGGGGAGGAGTGGAGATCCACAGCACTATAAAAACCCCTCAAACTGTTTCTTCATTGCTCCAGTGTTCCAGAGCTTTGGTTCCTGTTTGTCCTTGGACTTCAGTCTCCAGTTTCCCCTTTGTTGCTGTGCTACAGTATATCTATTGGATTTCCCGTTACCTGACCTTTGGCTTGTCTTCTGGATTACCCTGTTTGCCTGAACCCTGACCCCTGCTTGGATTACTACTCTTTGACCGCTGCCTGCCCTGATCTATTGAACTGTTTCCTGACTTCGCTTTTTGGATTATCCTTTTGTGGCACTCTCGTGCTCCTATCCTTACCAGGGTGCTCTGCCTATATATACTTGTGGACCACCTGGTAAGGGTTACCAGCAAGAGATAGCATCCCCTGCTCTATGCTCCGAAAACCTCAATCTTGACAATCCACTTGGTAAAGTCTGTGACTTTCCCGTAAATGTCTAGATTTCTAGGTCATGTTTTTGTTTTCAGCTGATTCAAAGAGTAACACAGTCCTGTATGATGTACAATAGGGCTCTTTTTCTTCTTCTAAGAAATATTGTCAATCAATCGTAGGTATTGTGGTTGAAAATGTTTAAAGGCTTGGCCTGAATCCCTTCTGTCTGTCTGCAAGCAGGTGGCCAGTCCTTTCGACCCTAAAGATATACTGAATCACAAATCTCTAAATCCCAATACGTTTCTACAGTTTAAATCAATAGCGCTGATTGAATGTTGGGTCTCAATTATATTGAGATAAATCCATCTTAATTTCCTTTCTTAGCTTGCATTTCTGTGAATTCATTGCGTTAGTCAATGAACAAACCCAGCGTCTCGAAGACAGTCTAGAACATCTCTCAAAAGATGTGATGCACGGTAGTGACTTTGGTTATCCAATCTCCTTGCATTTGGGTTTATATTTGATGGCCTCTGATTCCCGACAATTCATTAACCAGAAACAAAAAAAAAAGTAAAATGCGCAGGGGTGAAAAAAGGGAAAAACTTTAAAGAGCACAAATAAAGATGACTCCATTGACAATAATTAAGTAGGTACATTAAGAAAAGGAAGAATTAAAGATTATGTTTTTAATAGAGGCTGCATGGACGTTAACAACATAGATGTCTTGGGAGTTTACTGATGGAGCAATTTGTTAGGAAAATGAGTTTGTAATTGGTTTTAGAGAGTCTTTGTATCCTATGATATTTTCTTTAGTCGTTTTTTAATAACCCCCACGTTTACCAATGAAATAAAATTTGCGGCTGGTGTTACAGGTTAACACGCGAAAAATGAACAAGACGAAATACTGATAAAGGAAGAATGATAGTTTGTATTTTTATGGTTCATCTGCATTGACTGATACATTGTCCCGACTAGAAATCAGATAAGTAAACTGGTAACATTGAACGGGACATTTTATATCAAATGTTACAATCTGAACTAACTGCTTTGCTGTATTTCTATTATATTTTTACTTCCCAAGATAATGGGACATTGTATTAGATGGATAGCATAGGAGATGAAGGCTATAGGGGAAAAATAATATTTAACAAGTCAGAGAAGTGAAAAGTTCAGTAATGTACGTTTTAAGAGACATGTTACTAAAAGAGAGGATTGTGGGGAATAGAGAAGAGGTTTTCAAACTTAAGGCCAGAGTTGTTGAGTTGGATAAATTCTTTCATTCAGCTGAATGGTTTCTGTGAAAAAAAGAACCATCCAAGTAGAGTTAAACTTCACTTAAGACTCAGTCCTCGTTACTTAACATAGACACATAGAATGTGTCACCGGCAGATAAGAACCATTTGGTCCATCTAGTCTGCCCAATATTCGAAATACTTTTATTAGTCCCCCGTTCCCGGTCTTATAGCTAGGATAGCCTTATACCTATCCCACGCATGCTTAAACTCCTTCACTGTATTAACTTCTACCACTTCTACTGGAAGACTATTCCATACATCCACTACCCTCTTAGTAAAGTAATACTTTCATTAGTCCCTGACCTTATCTTATAGCTAGTATAGCCTTATACCTATCCCATGTATGCTTAAACTCCTTCACTGTATTAACCTCTACCACTTCTACTGGAAGACTATTCCATGCATCCACTACCCTCTCAGTAATGTAATACTTACATTAGTCCCTGACCTTATCTTATATCTAGGATAGCCTTATACCTATCCCACGCATGCTTAAACTACTTCACTGTAATAACCTCTACCACTTCTACTGGAAGACTATTCCATGCATCCACTACCCTCTCAGTACAGTAATACTTTCATTAGTCCCTGGCCTTATCTCATATCTAAGATAGCCTTATACCTATCCCACGCATGCTTAAACTCCTTCACTGTATTAACCTCTACCACTTCTACTGGAAGACTATTCCATACATCCACTACCCTCTCAGTAATGTAATACTTTCATTAGTCCCCGGCCTTATCTTATATCTAGGATAGCCTTATACCTATCCCACACATGCTTAAACTCCTTCACTGTATTAACCTCTACCACTTATACTGGAAGACTATTCCATACATCCACTACCCTCTCAGTAAAGTAATACTTTCATTAGTCCCTGGCCTTATCTTATATGTAGGATAGCCTTATACCTATCCCACGCATGCTTAAACTCCTTCACTGTATTAACCTCTACCACTTCTACTGGAAGACTATTCCATGCATCCACTACCCTCTCAGTAAAGTAATACTTTCATTAGTTCCTGGCCTTATCTCATATCTAAGATAGCCTTATACCTATCCCACGCATGCTTAAACTCCTTCACTGTATTAACCTCTACCACTTCTACTGGAAGACTATTCCATACATTCACTACCCTCTCAGTAATGTAATACTTTCATTAGTCCCCGGCCTTATCTTATATCTAGGATAGCCTTATACCTATCCCACGCATGCTTAAACTCCTTCACTGTATTAACCTCTACCACTTATACTGGAAGACTATTCCATACATCCACTACCCTCTCAGTAAAGTAATACTTTCATTAGTCCCTGGCCTTATCTTATATCTAGGATAGCCTTATACCTATCACACGCATGCTTAAACTCCTTCACTGTATTAACCTCTACCACCTATACTGGAAGACTATTCCATGCATCCACTACCCTCTCAGTAATGTAATACTTTCATTAGTCCCTGGCCTTATCTTATATCTAGGATAGCCTTATACCTATCCCACGCATGCTTAAACTCCTTCACGGTATTAACCTCTACCACTTCTACTGGAAGACTATTCCATGCATCCACTACCCTCTCAGTAATGTAATACTTTCATTAGTCCCTGGCCTTATCTTATAACTAGGATAGCCTTGCGTCCATCCCACGCATGCTTAAAATCCTTGACTGAGTTTACCTCTACCACTTCCGCTGGAAGGCTATTCCATACATCCACTACCCTCTCAGTAAAGTAATACTCCCTGATATTACATTTAAATTGTTGCCCCTCTAATTTAAGACTATGTCCTCTAGTTGTGGTAGTTTTTCTTCATTTAAATATACTCTCTTCCTTTACTGTGTTGATTCCCTTTATGTATATAAATGTTTCTATCATATCCCCCCTGTTACGTCTTTCCTCCAAGCTATACATGTTGTCCCAGGTTCCTCAGTGTTTACATGCATACTATATGAATTGAGAGAGATGTCTATATTTTTTAATATTATCGTTGGCGGTCTCTTCTGAGTGCACATCTTTTTGTGCTTTTTTCTGCAAAATATGCATTACAGTAGATGTTACTTTGTATATGGGACCTAGAGGTGTGGTACTGGCATACATAGTGTTAATGAGTTTTTGGTGAGTTGTTGGTGCACACAGCAGTAGTGTTACTATTTGGTGGTATTTGTGGGGGTGTCACCTCTGTACATAACCCCCAACATTTTTTACTGAAATACCTCTATCTACTAATCTTTACAGTACAGTATACACAGGGGGCGTATTATCCAGCAGCTGAATTGTCTGTGTGATGTTAGATGGGAGAGACCTGTATCCAATATATAAAAATATATGACCTTTAATTAATTACTGATTACCCGCTCTCCTGTCTGACCCTGACATTGGCTGGTGTCCCGCTCTCCTGTCTGACCCTGACATTGGTTGGTGTCCCACTCTCCTGTCTGACCCTGACATTGGCTGGTGTCCCACTCTCCTGTCTGACCCTGACATTGGCTGGTGTCCCGCTCTCCTGTCTGACCCTGACATTGGCTGGTGTCCCGCTCTCCTGTCTGACCCTGACATTGGCTGGTGTCCCACTCTCCTGTCTGACCCTGACATTGGCTGGTGTCCCACTCTCCTGTCTGACCCTGACATTGGCTGGTGTCCCGCTCTCCTGTCTGACCCTGACATTGGCTGGTGTCACGCTCTCCTGTCTGACCCTGACATTGGCTGGTGTCCCGCTCTCCTGTCTGACCCTGACATTGGCTGGTGTCCCGCTCTCCTGTCTGACCCTGACATTGGCTAGTGTCCCACTCTCCTGTCTGACCGTGACATTGGCTGGTGTCCCACTCTCCTGTCTGACCCTGACATTGGCTGGTGTCCCACTCTTCTGTTAGACCCTGGCATTGGATGACCACCTGCTCTGCAGTTTGACTATGGCATTGGATGACTACCTGCTCTGCAGTTTGACTATGGCATTGGATGACTACCCACTCTTCTGTTTGACCCTGGTATTGGATGACTACCTGCTCTGCAGTTTGACTATGGCAAGTAGCTTCAGTATAGAACCTCTACGGCAGAAGCATCACAGAAAGGCCCTATAGGTGCAGTGTCAGTAATGGCTGGTCACGCATGTGCTTACCCTCAAAACAATGTGATGCTGTGTGCGTCTGTATAGATCCGAGGTAAGGCTATCTCATAAGGCTCTACACAATATAGAGCGAGTTGCAGGGAATTAATAGTGAAATTTCAAACTTTAGGCCAACGCAGCTGAATTCCCTGCTATTCTTACATTCACCTGCCAATGTGTAGATTGAGTACAGATACTTGGGCATAATTCACCCACAGGTTTTCTGGACGGCAGGTCCACTTTTTTTAACTTTCTGCTGGAAGACCCACGTGCTAAGAGAAGTCTGAGACCAAGGGGGCTAGACTCCTGCACTGCAAAAAAAAAAAAAAACACAGTCAGCATTCGTTATGCATAATGGTGATTACACCTGGTTTTCTACATTTTCATGGCCAGGAATAGAACCTCGGCCACACGGTGCAATGAACACGTTTTAAAGGGTAAAGGTGTCATTTGCATTTCAGGCCACAGGTGATGACATAAGATGGAGATACTGTAGACACATTTAAAAGATACATTTCTTTTATTTCATGCACTGGAGAGCAGGCTTGCTTTGACAAGTACCACCTACCTAAGCATTACAGACCAGGGTGTACCGACCATGTACACCCATTCATGGAAACGGTATTCCCTGATGGCATTGGCCTCTTCCAGCAGGATAATGCTCCCTGCCACAAAGCAAAAATGGTTCAGGAATGGTTTGAGGAACACAGCAATGAGATCAAGGTGTTGACTTGGCCTCTAAATTCCCCAAATCTCAATCCAATCGAGCATCTGTGGGATGTGCTCCAGGCAGGTGGTCATAATGTTATGGCTGATCGATGTATATGAATTTTATATCCCTTAGATGCCATGTCACTATCAGGACGTGTAACTATGTGCATTTGTTTCCCGATACCTTGCTCTCACCAATAACTAATATCATGCCCCTGGAGTGCTCTGATTATCCCACTCTAGCATTGGATTCTTTCTACTACATCATTCTTCAAGATAATTTCTGTTTATTTTTTTAGACGGTGTCCTCTGGCAAGTGTTCCACGTAATTAAAATTGGTTTGAAGGCTGGGAGGACATAATACAATATAAATCGTCAGGTTTTATCATTAGTATTGATTTTATTTTTAACCGAGAGCATAATTGCTGGGCACGAAGAGGAGGGCGAGCCTCCGAGCAAGAGAGTCAGAGACATTTGTGCGTTTGCAGTATTTATTCTCTGGTGCCTGGGACACTGGGGGGGTGAAATCTGGACTACAGGATAGTGGTCCTGAATTGAGACAGTATAGGGATGTCACCTCACTGCTATATTTCCGGCAGGCTGATAAAACAATAACAGCATGAAGCTGATGCTTAGTCTATGGTGACAATAGCATGGCCGATAATGTTTTGAAGAAAAGTTGGCATCCCCAAGAAAGTTGCATGCCTCCCCCAAACTCCCCTACTTTAAACAGAACCCTTCAGATTCAAGACCCCTCTCCCAAAGTCCTGTCTTTCATTAAGGACTCCAGAGAATAAATATTGTGCATGCACAGGGGTCAATAGCACTGCCACCTCCCCTCCCAATTATCACCCTTCTACCCCAACATCCCACATTGCCAGAGGGACAATGCTGACAGGTACGCAATTGGTGGGGGCAGTGGGGTGTATGTGTATGTATCAAGGTATCTAAACATTATTTTAGATTACATTGTAGCCAAGCCCGGTCATTTTATTATTATTGATGTTAATCTGATAACACCTACACTATACAGCGACTTCCATTGGTGTGCTGTTGTTGTTTTTTGTGCATCATTTTGTTTCCTGTATCCTGATTAAAGAAAGGCCTTGCAGTGTATCTTGGATAAGTCTAAATGGATTGCTTAAACAGCTCAACCTTGTAATAGTATTTGTCGGAAAAAAAAAACCTGGTTTAAACCCGGGGCTGGCAGTGAATTTGATGGACTGAATGTTTGTTGCCAATTGGTCTGCACAAATGTAAACTGATGCTGAACATGAAAGATGGGCGGTTGTCATGGAAACTGTAGTGCGGATTTTAATTCCACTTTGTGAGTAATGTTAACACAACAATGATGGCTTTGGCTGCTCCACAGATCCTGCTCACTCGGATTTAAATGAAACCTGCAGGTGTCCCAGAATCCTGGCCTTCCATTTTCATTAGTCGCTGCCTTCCATTTCTCTGGTAGGACTCCCATTATCCTCAGTCAGGGAGTAGCTGAGGTGGGTGCGAAGTTGTGGTTTATGAATTCCTTCCTCATGCCTGTGAAACGCGTAGTCAGCATGTAGGGATCTACTCGATCGGCCAGTCGAGCGGTCCCTCAACAGGTCACTACATGAAAATTCTGCTGATTCTGCTGAGGATAATTTCAGTTTCCTTCTTATTTTGGCACCTCGGCTGTACGGACTACATGATGCATGGTGCTCTGCTAGAAGCTGGTGTGCCTTGATAGTTAGCTGCATGGTGGCAGAGCATCCACGGGATGTGTAGTCCAGACCGTGCAAAGTTCTTGCCCAACAATTCCTCTCCTTGGAATGCAAGTAGAGTATGCAATTCTCTCCTTGCATACTTGTCCAGGCACACGGCAGGAGTGCTCCAGGTGTCTAGTAGAGGGATAGGTGAAACTCCATAGAAAATAATTAAATTGTCCATCACAGACCCTAGTAAATGTGCTATACCATGCTATACAATATTGACCAGAGATTAAGGGGGCTCCGGTCTTCACTCCTTCACATTTAGTAAAACTCTTCTCTGTCATCCTTTTATATTACTCTCTAACTTTGCCTCCTGGTGCTACTGTAGCATCACTTGCAAACCCTTCCCCTGGTCAAAAATTTCCCACGAGGATATGTGTACTGCTGAAAGAAACGTTTCACTGATTGAAAACCACCAAAATGTCAGAGCTCTGTTCTTTATTGTGACTGGTGTGCAAGTTCAACCAGTTCAAACATCTCTACACGCGAACTCATTTTTAGAAAAATATTTATAACATACTTTATTTATTTTTTTTAAATAAAACTTGCCGCATCTAATGGGAATAATTCCTCAGCACTTCCAATGCAAACCATTGTGTTTTCAATAAGCATTGCTCAAACTGGGTTGGAGTTCACTGAACCCATCTAATTTTTCACATGGATCATTTCCAATAAACACGGCTTTTCTCTTGGGCCTCCGGGGCTCTACACTGACATTTGACTAATAACACGACTCAGTCTGATTTCACTGGTGAGTTATTTTTCCCTTCCTGTTTTGGGATGTGCTTGAAGTCTCTAGAGAGGTACTTGACAGTCGTCCGATGATGACGTCTATGCGTTTTATTGACCGAGAGGTAACGGGGTTACGGGGTGAGTAATCTACTCTTCTTGAATCCTATAGTGATGATCGTGGCTAATAAGAAATCCACCTCGTTTCCGTGGATTCCTTGCAGCATCTATGACGGTAAACCTTGCGTCATGAGGTTTTTTGTCATGATAAATCTCTGCAGGACATCTGCGAGCTTCGTTGTTGTGTCAGTCATTCTCAGAACTCTGCATCTGCTTATCAATGTCTCACAAAACAAACAACATTCAAAGGAAAAGAAAAAAAATTACATTTACATCTTGCAGACTATGTACAAAGCATCGGAATCTGAATTGCTTATATCAGGTCAAAGCAGAAGAAGCTGCGTTAGAAGAATTCACCAACTTGCCTATCTTTCTGATTCCGCTATTAGCGACATACCATCCAACATGCCACTTACTGTGCATTCAAAATATAACCAAGCAATTTATTCTCCAATAAAGCTTAGCCCAATTGGTCTGGCATGTGCAGTGTTATAAATCCATAGGTATTTGATAGAAAAAAGGGTTTTAAACCACAACATATAGGATGCCAACCAGTTTCACCATTATCAAGGTGTCTAGTACGTCAAAGCCAGTCGGACTTACATATGTTGTGGTTTGAACCTTTGTGACTCATGCTACATCCAGACGTGGTGAATTTTTTGAATATATACCTTGTCTGTGGCATTTCTGTTGGTGGTAGCTGCAAATACACCAAGTGTTTACAATCACAAATGAACATTTGCTAAAAATACTAAATATCCATTTAAATTGCTAGATCCTGGACTGGCTTGGTTATACGCTATTGCACTACAATTACATATAAAACAAATTACTTTGTACATAAATGATGTCACCTGTAAGTCTGTTCTAAGTTCGATTGAAACCCTACTGGATGTTTTGACTGTAAGTGACCTGGTAGAAGCTGCTTGTATACAAAGCTGGAGATAATAGTTTTAAAATCAAAACAATTACAGCCAGCATCGATAATCTGATCTGTGACCTGCTGGGTCTTAGCTGCTAGCTGCCCATAGAGAAGTAAAGTCTCAGCAGCGAGCCTAGCATGAGTAATAAGTTAATATCTTTACAGTTTAATTAAATGCTCATTGAGAAGTTAATTAAGATGAGGTTGTGAGGCTGCTAGAAAAATATTTATAGACAAATATGTTGGGTTTCCTTTTTGCAGACACAATAATAAACAAAGCAACTTTTGCATAGTTAATTAGGGGGATGTAGTCCATCTTGTTCAACCTTCCCACCAACCCTTATTTGTTGATCCAGAAAAGGGCCCAAAAATAGCATCACAGGTACCTGTGTGCGTAACATTTTTGCTGGTTCTCTCTCTGTTCACTAAACCATATTTGTAGAAATTGGATGAACTCGGGTCTTGGGATGGGCAGGGGACTTTGATCCAGCAGAATGAAATAATAAGTCCATAGTCCATCAAGAGTTTCTGGGTTTAGCTGACTTCAAATGGATTATTTTTATAGTTGGTTTTGGGTAGTTTCCTGCAGAGTCGGAGGAAGTGGCTCTGGACGTCTTTGAGCCCTTTAAATTGAGGCTAAACATGTTGATTAATCGAGTTCTGGATAAAATTTCATCTATTTCCAAGAATCTCAGGCAGGACAAGATTTACATCCCAGGTGAGAGATATAGTATAGTATAGTTCTTCTGTACTGATGGCGAGGGTTAGGTAACTCAAAGGATCTCCCATACCTAGACCTGCTTCCCTCCTTGTAAAGCGAGGGAAGCGAGAGGTTTGGCTGCAGTTGGCACAGATGACACTATGCTTCTTTGTGGACTGAGCATGTGGGTATAAGATCATATCCAGAGCTCTGCCCCATAATGCTGCATAACCGAGGGCAAAGGGAGCTAACAGCAGGACAGATTCCCCTACTACCCATCAGGCCAGCATGACCATGCCAAGGAAGGTATGAAAGGGTAGGCAGGGGGAGGGGAACAGGTAGAGCTATCGTATTTTTGCACCATTGGTGTTGCTGACTATAGTTCCCATTTTGAGTGATAATCATGTGACCTTTATACTCCTCAACTGCAAGACTATGAGATGTTAGCTAATATCTAAAATTTCGATGATTATATATATACATGTGCTTTAAATTCCCCCATTTGTGGGAGGCCTTTGAATGGCTCCCAAGAGATGCTGTTGATTCCCGTTTTTAAAGTTAGCATGAGGAGATCTCCAGCAGGGAGAATCTTTGCAACAGATACTGTTATCATATTATTTGTATATGTCTCATGATGTTCAGCCAACCAAATGGAATGATAATGATATAATAGCTAACCCATGATGCTTAACATACCAGACTGGATGAGAGTCAAAGGTCAAAGGAAATGTTGTCTCAACAGCTGGACTAACCCCTAGCTGCAACACTTGCTTAAAATAAACCACCTTGTGTCTGTAGCATGCAAGCTGTATCTCTCATTCATGGGAAGTAGCAGCTTTCAGAGTGAAGAGGAAGACCACCAGCGAGAGGGAGGGGACAGTAGCAGATCAAACCTGACAGCAAGGAGGTGTATAGAATTAAATAAAAATATTTAGAACTCCCCCAAATACATTTTACACATGGCCCTCAATGGATATAAAAAAAAAACTGGTACTTGTACACATGTATACTGCTTCCTTGTCAAACAGAAATAAAGATCACACACATGTTCTTGTTTTTTTTTTTTTACAGCCTTTAAAAGAATGATGGGAAGACCAAGGGATAGGGGTTTAATCACTGGGAATACCTCATATTCCCAGCACCTCATTCATAGAAAAACAAGATTTATTTTGGCAATCGTTTAATAAGTGCCTTATTTAACATGGGAAGCCGAGAATAAACACCAAATAACTAGCTGTCAGAGCCTCCGCGGTTTAATAATGATTCTCTGCATCTATGGACTGAATCCTGCATCATGTGAGATCATTGATGCAAAAAGTCTTTTCATGAACACTTTAAGCATAAACCAAAAAAAGTTGCTCCCATGCTTTTTTTTTTTAGCCCACTTTATAATAGCTGAGTTGTTAAACATTAAGGCCTTTTATCCTCCACCTCCTCTCCCCAAAAATATTAGACAGTAATTATACAAATAATTCATTTGCTAGAGTGGTGATTGCATTTGAGATGTAGAGATCATTTAATCTGTGTCCATGCTCTACATGCACAGTAAAAACCATGTTCAAGTGATACTGTCCCTTTAACTGCTTGTCACTGAGAAGTGTGTAGTTTGTATATAGGTTTACCACCTTTTTTCCAAAAAAATACCAGCCATGCTACTGCCTCCGTAGACTTACCATTGGCATCAAGCCCAGTTTTTACCAGCCTGCCGGTAACCACACACTGTTGTCATCACAGACATGTTTAAAATGTTTTTAATTTCTTTTTTGCATTTGCCTGCAATGCTGCTAATACAGTGTATGCATCATTTTTATATTTTTATTCTCTCCATTTCCAGTCTAAACAATATTTACCAGATGGGTCCCTTTAAGGAATGACTTCAAAAAGTGTGCAAATTGATCCTTTTTCCATCTGTGACCAAATCCGCCTTACATGTGTGATCTAACGGAGCAGGATCAGCCACTCTGGAATAATCAGCTAGATAATATTTCATTTTATCCTCAAAGATTGAAGGGTTTTTATTGTTTAAATATAAGACATCTTTGTTATCACCAATAACTAAAGTCCTTTTATCAACTCTAATGCAATGACCTGGACTCGACACAGGGCGATACATAGCTATGATATGCATGTCTCGGTGTTAGATATATGGCTTTTATTATTTGAAAAAGAATCACTAATCAAAATGAAAACAAGTTAATATCTTTCAGAATTCCTCAATCCCCACAAAATAATGCTTGGTTTTTAAGAGCAGGAAAAGGTAAATAATGTCCGTGGCAGGTTCACTAGTGTCCATGGCAGGACCACTAGTGTCCTTGGCAGGGCTTGTGAAGGTCATTAAATTGTCCAGCACATACCCCAGTAAATTTCTACCATAAGCATTGTTAGTGCTGACCCTTGTTTAAGAGACACTTGGAATTTGCATCTAAAAATGTGTACTTACATGTTATATCTACAGGTGTAAGAGATACAGCATTAATACACATACTCTGTCTCTCTCTCACACACACACAAACACTCTGTCTGTCACACACACACTTTGTCTCTCTTTCTCTCTCTCTCACACACAATCCATCTCTCTCTCTCTCTCACACACACACTCCGCCTCTCACACACATACTCCCCCTCTCTCTCTCTCTCACACACACACTCCGCCTCTCACACACACACTCCGTCTCTCTTTCTCTCTCTCTCACACACAATCCATCTCTCTCTCACACACTCCGTCTCTCTTTCTCACACACTCCGTCTCTCTCTTTTTCTCTTTCTCACACACACAAAGTCTCTCACTCTTTCTCACACTCACAGATACCCTGACACACACACCTAGAAACACACACTCACACACTTACACAAACACCCTTACACACACACACACACACACACCTAGACACCCTGACACTCACATACACTTATGTAAACACCCTTAGACACACAACTAAACACCCCGAGACACACACTTACACACATTGAGACACCCACACACAGTCACACTTACACACATTGAGACACCCACACACAGTCACACTTACACACATTGAGACACCCACACACAGTCACACTTACACACATTGAGACACCCACACACAGTCACACTTACACACATTGAGACACCCACACACAGTCACACTTACACACATTGAGACACCCACACACAGTCACACTTACACACATTGAGACACCCACACACAGTCACACTTACACACATTGAGACACCCACACACAGTCACACTTACACACATTGAGACACCCACACACAGTCACACTTACACACATTGAGACACCCACACACAGTCACACTTACACACATTGAGACACCCACACACAGTCACACTTACACACATTGAGACACCCACACACAGTCACACTTACACACATTGAGACACCCACACACAGTCACACTTACACACATTGAGACACCCACACACAGTCACACTTACACACATTGAGACACCCACACACAGTCACACTTACACACATTGAGACACCCACACACAGTCACACTTACACACATTGAGACACCCACACACAGTCACACTTACACACATTAAAACACCCACACACAGTCACACTTACACACATTGAGACACCCACACACAGTCACACTTACACACATTGAGACACCCACACACAGTCACACTTACACACATTTAAAAAAAATCTTACACTGTTGGTCCCCGTCCCTGCTTAGTTACCATTATTTGCAGGGAGGAGGATGTTTCCGACGGTGTCTGCAGCTACAGAACGCCGCCACCCGGTTTCTTCTGCCAGAAGTCAGTTTCACAGCAAACTCCGCCGCCATCACCATGTGCTCAGTATGGCCAGGAGGCGCAGTCATCGCAGGCACTCACCTGTCGGTCGCACCACGAGGAGGAGGTGCTAGGGAGATAGCTCCCTATAGCAGCGCCGCTCCTCCAGATCGGCCTTCACCCCCGCACAAGCTTAAATAAACCTCTGATTCTGGGACCATGTCCCAGGAGGAGGAAAGCTCAGCGGGGGAGCATTTTTTTATTTATTTTTACAATGATAACCCTGGAGTCTCCGGGCTATCGTATACTTTAGCCCCAGAGTCTCTATTCGGTGCTATGCACCAGGAATTTGGGGCTATAGCCCCCGTAGCCCGCCCCTAGCGATGCCACTGGTCAGCGAGCCTCCCAGAAATTAATCTATGTTACGGTATTTTTTAATCAGGGATTTTGATGGTTTATAGTGTATTAACCCCTAATGCTCACTAGGTTTTTTGGGGGGCTACAGTGTTTAATTATTTAAGTATAATCTCCATAATGCATAAATGAAAATACAAGTGGGTTTAAAATATGCCTCTGGTGTCCCGTGTTTATGATGTCACATGTGGCTTGATATGCTAATGAGCTACTGCGCAATGGGTAAATGTGTGATTTGCCTGTCAAGGTGATGTCATAAGCAGGATACGCCAGAAACATTTTTTTTTTCGCTCCGTTGGTATTTTCTTGCAATTCTCCTAACACAATGAATAGCTCATCTTCCATCATTATTTATTCTCTATATGTATAGCACAAGCAATATTTAGGTGACAGAGTCCCTTTAAGCCTTGTAAGAAATTGTCAGGCGGGTTTAATTTTTTGCAGTGCCTCTTAAGGTTAATTAAGGTGGCCTAACTGGAAAAATAATGGCATTTTAAATGTCAGTGGCTTTGTTTTAACACTGAATTATGTTTCGTTACCATTCTTCCGTGTGTGTTTGATGACTGTAAAATCATATCCTCGTCTAAACCATATAGCTTCTAATAATCTTCACGTTGGTATAAATCCCCCCTCGTTTATCATTACCTTTATTTAATAACTGTCAGCTTTTTCAGGTTTTTTTTTTTTTTTTCTTTATAGCAAAGAATCGTAATGTTTTCAATGTTTAAACATAAAATAAAATAATCCAGACATTAGTTTTATGTTCCATCACTTTCAATGTCTTTTCTCCAGTGATCTGTAAAACAAAAATCTTGTTTTTATTGGTATTTATACAATCAGAGAGTAAGGAAAAGAAAACCTGGAGATGTTTATTCCCTAGTGCTGGATTTAAAACATGTACTTGCATATTTTTCTGCTTCTTAAAGTTGGACACACTTAAAGAGGGAGTGATGCCGAAACGTTATACATTTAATATATCGACCCTGTTTTGCTGATTAATTTTGCTTTTTAAAGTATCTTTCTATCATGTTTCGTTGAGAAGATATTCAAATGTTACGCAGGTAAACTAAGAAATATAGAAACATAGAATGTGTCGGCAGATAAGAACCATTCGGTCCATCTAGTCTGCCCAATTTTCTAAATACTTTTATTATTCCCCAGTTCCCTATCTTATATCTAGGATAGCCTTATACCTATCCCACACATGCTGAATATCCTTGACTGTGTTTACCTCTACCACTTCCCCTGGAAGGCTATTGCATGCATCCACTACCCTCTCAGTAAAGTGATACTTCCTGATATAACATATTTAAATCATTGCCCCTCTAATTTTAGACTATGTCCTCTAGTTGTGGTAGTTTTTCTTCTTTTAAATATACCCTCTTCCTTTACTGTGTTGATTCCCTTTATGTATTTAAATGTTTCTATCATATCCCCCCTGTTACGTCTTTCCTCCAAGCTATACATGTTAAGATGCTTTAACCTTTCCTGGTAAGTTTTATCCTTCATCCCATGAACCAGTTTAGTAGCCCTTCTCTGAACTCTCTCCAAAGTATCAGTATCCTTATGGAGATAAGCACTAGCAGATGTGTATGTGCTATTGGGTGTGGTTTATCACCTGCTACATATACTCCCTATAGGTGTGTTTGATACAAGGCCTTGGTAATGAGGCTCTTGTCTGTCAGACTGACAGACCAGTAGGGGGGTGTTTTCATTGACCACACCCACAAACATAGTAGGAATGGATGTAGACACTAGGGCACTAACTTTCTTCAGTGATATAAGCTAAACATCATAATCTCTGCCCTGTCCTATTCTCTCTGTGCAGAGCTTAGATGCACTTTCGGCAGTGGTAAGTTTTCGGGCACTGTAGTGACAGATTTGACTTTTGACCAATGATTTTTATTTTTACCTAGAGTGCGGTCTTCTTGCTCCACCTGCTTTCGCTCATTGTTGGTCAGAGTAGGACCGCCAGTTGTCACATGACTTCCTCAAAGCTGTTAGGGACACAAGGATGGCACTGGCAAGCTGTGTGGGACCAAGAAGTCACACTATGGCTGTTTTTGGGGGGCACTGAAGCAGGTTGGTGGCAAAGATGGCACAAACAAACTTTTTGGGGTGAATGTAGAGAACAAAAAATCATCCATCAAAACAAACAAATAATCTACAATTGAAGTCATCTTTCTTTAAAACAAAAAATAATTATTTGTACAGCTGTCCTTTACCGTGTAGTGATAATTTCCCCTTAAAATACAGCTTGGAGCAGAGCCTAAAGGAGATAGAGCCTTTTTGGTTCCAGGCCTTGTAGGCCTGCATGGCTCCAGCACTTTGTAACCCGAGACCTTTACTTTAAAATAGGCCCTTCCTTGGCCTTGGAGACATATGACCTCCCTTGGCCTTGGAGACACATGACCTTCCCTGACCTTGGAGACACATGACCGCCCTTGGCCTTGGAGATACATGACCTCCCTTGGCCTTGAAGACACATGACCTCCCTAGGCCTTGGGGACACATGACATTCCTTGGCCTTGGGGACACATGACATCCCTTGGCCTTGGAGACACATGACCTCCCTTGGCCTTGGAGACACATGACCTCCCTTGGCCTTGGAGACTCATGACCTCCTTTTGTTTTGAAGACTCATGACCTCCCTGACCTTGGAGACACATGACCTCCCTTGGCCTTGGAGACACATGACCTTATCTGGCCTTGAAGATACATGACCTCTCTTGGCCTTGGAGACTCATGACCTCTTCTGACCTTGCTCAGACTTCACACATGGCATGCTAACAAATGTGGTTTGGACAGGTGCCCCTTGCTGCCCTCCATTGACAAAAACACCCCTGTCTTGCCCATGCAATTACAAACATCACCATTTTCTTTTGCAGTTTGACTGTTTATTCACTACAATTCAATATTTGGTTACATAATTAAAAGCTAATGTAACAGTAATTGGTTTTGTAAGATGCAATTAAATCATGTTATTTATGGAACCAAACATCATACAACATTATTTAGCTTCCCATCATTAATGGTTTCTATGGTTGAACATTGAGAAACTTAATGCACAACTTGCAAAATATGTCAAATTATTGGGTAGAAGTATAATGCATCCAATATTCATTGCAACTATTTCTCATCCCTCAAGTCTGAAAATCCACTGTATTTATCCTACAAAGCTGCTAAATTACTGAAAGAAATAAAACCTTTAAACGATATAAAGATAATTTGCTGTGGGTGAAGCTATGCTCTTATCCAAATTATAACCATCTGACTTCGGTAAAATTGATTGATTGGGTTAGCAAATGTGCTGTGTGGGTGTACTGCTAATATTTATGTACGAAATGTAAAAATGTCTGATCAGACCGGCTGGTGATTAAATAGCAACTGTTTACAAAGCTGTTAGTTTTGTAGGTTTATTTTATTTTTTTCTGTACATACCTGGCTTGTTCTCCAAACACAAGGTTGATTCATTGCATATTGACGGACTGGATTTACAATCTCCTAATTTGTTATCTGATTTTGAACAAGCTAAAAGCAGAGAGAAATTACTGGACATTTGATTCCCATTTCTATTTCCAAAGGAATGCCATGAATCCTTTCCAAATGTTATATGCAAGCAGTGCCTAGATCCAAACATTGTTTATACAGCAAATGTAGAGAATATAAAAAATTAAAAAATACAAATAAACAAAAAATTAGTAGAAATTAGACGTTAGCATTTGTTATTGGGTGAATGGATCTCGGGAACTCCAACTTTGTAAGAGCACAAGAGTTTCGGACCCAATTGGATCACTTCTGTGCTCCGAGTAGTCCTTATATCCAGGCTACTCAGAGATCACCAAAGTGATCTAGTATCAGCATGAAAATGGACCAATGCAGCCAAACTCCCATGGGTCCTAACAATTTGTACACATGAGCTATTAAATAAATAAGATATAAACTAAACATGTTATAGAGCAGAGCAGTAAAAGACAAAGTGAGCATATTCTCCGTGAGGGCACAAAAAAATTAAATAAAGTATTGAGCAGACAAGTATTTATCAAGGGAAAGAGCATAAAGAGAAAACAAGGGGTGGTGGGTTTAATTAAGAGTGAGGAAACCATTATCTGCTTGCCTATTAAATAGAAACCTTAGATAAAACTGTGCTTTGGGCATAAGGTCTGTTGATCAACACTGTTGCTCAGTTAGTGATCTTTTAATGTTTCAATATTTACAACTTCGTTTGCAGGTACATTTGCAAATCAAACGTATTATAGGCTCCTTTTTTGCAAAATATTGTATCATCCTCAGGGACGTAAATGTGGCTCTGAGCTATAAGAGAATATATATATATATATATATATATATATATATATATATATACACACACACACACAAAATCCAAAGATCAGCGCACTCACATTAAAACAGGTAGAAGAAAAACTCTTAAAGCTATAGGTTTCATTCAAGCTACTTAAAAACACCTTTCAAAGATATCAAAATTGGGGATTTGGTTACATATATGGCCATATTATGCTAAGCCCACCACTATGTCAAAGTACTCCAATATTGGTGGGTCCTAACACTAAATACGGTTGCTTATGGGGCTTAATCTCTTTGTGTATTGCTTATCAGGAACCAAAAAGGCCTTCCTATTGTACAATACAGAGACACTCTTGGAATTGATAGGTTTGGACTCCACTTATGCAACAGTATTTAGACCTGAAATTGAATAAAATTAAAATACCAAAAAAATACTAAAATAAATAAATAAAAAAATATAAATGTATTAAAAAAAATTATAAAATATATTAAAATATAATAAAAATATATGAAATACAAAAAATGTAATAAAAACATTCAAATAAATTAGTAATAATATTTAAAAAATAGTATATCCATATGATAGTTATATACACCGATCAGCCATTACATTATGAGCACTGACAGGTGGCAGTGTGATTCTTTGGACTGACAGGTGGCATGCCGGCGGAGGCAGTGTGAGGCTTTGGGTAATGTTCTGCTGGAAACCTTGGGTCCTGCCATTCATGTGGATGTTACTTTGACACGTACCACCTACCTAAGCATTGTTACAGACCATGTACACCCTTTCATAGAAATGTTATTCCCTGATGGCATTGGCCTCTTTCAGCAGGATAATGTGCCCTGCCACAAAGCAGAAATGGTTCAGGAATGGTTTGAGGAACACAACAACGAGTTCAAGGTGTTGACTTGGCCTCCAGATTCCCCAGATCTCAATCCAATTGAGCATCTGTGGGATGTGCTGGACAAACAAGTCTGATCCATGGAGGCCCCACCTCACAACTTACAGGACTTAAAGGATCTGCTGCTAACGTCTTGGTGCAAGTTACCCCAGCACACCCCAGCACAATTAGAATGATGTGTTAATATGAGGTCACTGACCAGGTAGTGTAATGTGGGACAGTTAGAATGCTGTGTTATTGTGAGGTCACTGATCAGGTAGTGTAATGTGGAGCAGTTAGAATGCGGTGTTATTATGAGGTCACTGATCAGGTAGTGTAATGGGGGGCAGTTAGAATGCTGTGTTATTATGAGGTCACTGATCAGGTACTGTAATGTGAAGCAGTTAGAATGCTGTGTTATTATGAGGTCACTGATCAGGTAGTGTAATGTGTATCAGTTAGAATGCTGTGTTATTATGAGGTCACTAATCAGGTAGTATAATGTGGAACAGTTAGAATGATGTGTTATTATGAGGTCACTGATCAGGTAGTGTAATGTGGGACAGTTAGAATAAAGTGTTATTATGAGGTCACTGACCAGACAATATAATATGGAGCAGAATGTAGTGTTATTATTAGTAGAGTTGAGTGGACACCTGGATGTTCGGGTTCGGCAGGTTCGGCCGAACTTTGAAAAAATGTCCGGGTCCTTGCTTGAACTTGACCCCGAACTTGACCCCGACCCCGAACCCCATTGAAGTCAATGGGGACACAAACTTTTGGTCACTAAAATGCCTCTAAAAAAGTCCTGGAAAGGGCTAGAGGGCTGCAAAATGAAGTAAAATGTGGGTAAGAGTGTCCCCATTCATACGAATAGATCAATTGACCTATTCTTATGAATGGGGACTCTATTTCGGTTTATAGAATAGCAATAGCATTACATGTATTCCATAAACCGAAAGTCTATAAACCGAAAGACATTCGGTTTATTGACTTTCGGTTTATGGAATACATGTAATCACAACATTCTAAAATGTATGGTCAGTAAAAGGTGCGGATCTTGGACATTGTTTGTACCTTAGCTATTGAAATGAAGTCCTATCCAAACTTCCTATCCAAAGCTGCTGTCCAGGGTCCTGCAGGTACTTTCTACTGCAGTTCTGTACAGAGACTAAACTGAATAATATTGAATACTTTCAAAAGTTGTTTTTTTTTTTTTTTTTTATTATTTGTTTTGCTGTATTCACATGTAGTGATCTTATCTTCTCTCTGTTGCTGAATTATTTCCCAGGCTTATCTCTAGGTTCAACTCTCTATTTTGGATTTTGCCATGAAATCCAAAATTCTCTGTGAGTAATACTTTATTTAAACATAGTTTTAAATCAGAGTGTATTATTTGCACTTCTACCTTCTGAATAGATACCCTTCTGGGGTCAGATATGGGTGGTATGCTATGAGGAAGTATTTGGAACTTTCTTTTGTACTTTGTTACCATTGCTTTTGCACAAACCTTTTGATGTGCTGTACACAACTATTAAAATAAATAATAGGAAGACCCCATGTTTAAAAAGGATGCGTGTAAGTTTTCATGTTATGTGTTATTAGCATATAAACACGCTAACACTGATTTGTAATGTTCACTGACGCACACTAGGCATTGAGCTTCAAATAAAAAAAAAATACAATTTGTACAAACCAGAAGCACTAAATTTCGGGTTAGAATGAAGGTGATAACAAAACATATACAACTGCTACAAAAGATGATACAACTGGGGAGCGGGAATATAAAACAAATAAACATAAAAAATCGACAGCACCACAGCTAGCCAGATAAAAGAGAACTCATCGGGGCATAAGATAATCATGTATGCATATAGATGACTACTGTTACACCTAGGGGAAATCTCCTCCAAACTGAATCTGCAAACTTGGTAATTATACATAATAGCAGAACACACAGGATAATAAAATTGAGTGGAGTGCTTTGGAAGGGGGAGCAGGGGGGGGGTGCCTGGATTTGCATCTCTTCCATGTTTGTTGCTCGGCTAATAATGTACATTATCTCTGGAATATCCCAATTCATTACCCTGTATTTTCACGCTTAGCCCCTGATGGTTTGTGTTTTGTATTTATTTTTATTGGTGTGTTTTTTTTTTATTATTATTATAATTTTTGGTTAGAGGTCGATCACTTGTGACATTAATCACACAAATCTTGCTCTATGGTTACAACGTCAAGAGCAAGACACAGGTCGGTAGCGTTTACTGGGGGGGGGGGGGGGGGAGGGAAGCATTGCAATTCATATTGTGACAAATGAAATATATTAACAGGGGAATTAGTGCCTGGATCGGAGCACGGACGCCTTTTTAAAACACACGTCACAGGTTCAATTTGTCATTCTTCCGCTGCTTCGCCTTCCCATCAATCATTTAAACGGCAGATCCTGTTTTATTAAAGATTAAATCTTCTTCGCAGATGTGTAAATTATCCTTTCGCATCTCCCCTTCCCCCCCCCCCCTTTTTTTTTTTTTTTTTTTTTTTTTTTTAGATATTTCAGTATTTTTCAGATTTTTTTTAAGCTCCCTGTAAAAATAAAAAACGCTCTCCTTTGTTACACGGCTTTAATTCGAGTTGTCTGATTCTGTATTAGGTGAGGGTGAAAATGTGGTGGAGGCTGTCTCTTTAAATCAGATCTGCAGTATTGATGGATGCCTCTAGCAGGCACGGCAGGAACCATTTCTACCTCTGCAGCAGGGAGCTTGAACATACCGCTCTTCCCAATGCAAAAGAAAAAGCCTTTCTGTTTAATATGCACTCTACCGATCTTATTCCCATGGTTACAGCTCCTGCTAGTGTGCCTGCTTCCATTCTGCAGGGTGGAGAGAGAAAAAAAAACCCAAGGAGGGATAATATTCTCTGTGCTATAGTTTAGAATATAATGAAAGCTACCCTCTTGTGACTTGCATTTTCATTTTTTTTTTTTTTCTTTTTTTCTCTCCCCCTCCCGATGCACAGAACACTGTATCACTAGCTTCAATTCATTTGCCGCTGCCTGTTTTCACACAGTCTTCTCCGTCTCTGCAATCTGTTGATAACTCTACTTGCACACTGCAGCTTACAGTCTTTCGGAATGGGAAACTCTTTCCTATCACGGGGAATGCATCATATCTCTCAAAGGATGGCAGACACTGGACGCTTGCAACTCCAATTGTGTTTTATAAAATAGGTAAGTTGTTTCCTATTGTTATTTATTTCCTTTTTTTTTTTTCTTTTACAAACCATTTTTTTTTTCCATGATAATATACTGAGCTCTTGCTCTCCAAAAAAATGGGAGAACATAAAAGAGCGGAGAGAAAAACATTTAAAAAAAAAAAAAAAAAAGGCTGTGGGGTCGAATGACACAATCTCATACATTAAGGGTTAATTCTGTGTAGGTGTAAAAGAACGAGGGGAGAAATCAGTAGTCTATACTGGACAGGGGAGGGTTTCTCAATCAGTCATTTAATTTCTCTCATTATGGAAGTAACTCGATTAATTGTAGTTTCCTTGAATGGTAGTAAGTCACTTCTTTGGATGTCAATGTTCATTCATACATTTACGGATGTAAAAGGTCTCAACCTGGCCATTGGCAGACGATCTTGGGGGGGGGGGGGGGGGGGGAGATATTAGCTCTATAGCACATAACACCGTGCTTTCTTCTTCAAATAGATGGGAGCTGGCAGCATGGTTTAGTTGTGTTTAATATATTTACCTTCCATTTCCTAGAATTTAACTGTAACACCGACGCACTTCGCGTCCAGTTTAAATCATTTGATAAAAATAAACAAAAAAGTCTATCATCTCTTTCAGGAATTAAACAATCTAGATAATTAATTGAGACACGGTATCAAACTTTCCACGTTTCCTGAATGTACAACTGAGACACTTACAGAATATTTGATTTAAATCCTCCTTTTTTGTTTTGTAGGTTTATTAATACATTGTGCTACACTTATCAAATCGTTTTCCAGCCCATTCTCTCTCATTTCCTTAAATGTATTCACGTGTTTGTTTGCTTTACAGATGGCTACAGTTCTAGAAACCTCTCCAACCCAGTGACCATTGCCCTACGACACTTTACGCAGGGTGTAGACCCTACTGCTGCTGTTTGGGGTTTGGACCATCCTGATGGACATGGGGGCTGGAATCAGGAAGGCTGCCAAATCCTTTCGTCTGTAGGCAATATAACTACCATTCAGTGCACAAAATTCGGTAACTTCGCAGTGCTAATGGTGAGTACTTTGCGATTAAGGAGGGGCGAGGTGGTGAGGCCAAGTTAAGGGGAGGGGGGAGGGAAGGAATCCAATAATTGTGCAGGGAACTGTATGTTAACAGCCATCCCTCGAGACTAACTTAGCTTTCAATTTGCATTTCATTTCCCATGGAAAGTTTAATAGGTGGCGAATGAGCAAGCCCGAGGATGGCGTTTGTTTCATATTTAACCCTCTCTGGAAACAGAGATACCCGATTGACATTGGCTTCCCTTTGCCCTATCATGGATGAATGGGGTGAGGTGGCCTGTCCCTAGTCTACAGAATGAGCGTCGGAGCCAAAAGATTGGGTTATAAACTGCACAATTGGTGTCTTCCTTGATCCCTTACATCGGTTGATACCAAGCAGCCTGTCTTTTCCGTTGCTGCCTTGCTCTGTGCTGATCATACTAATTAGTTGAAGGCATACTGCAATATTGAATCATTTACTAAACAGCAGTAGAGAGTAAAGTAAGGCTGTGTTACGCGGATATGGTTGTACCATATTGTCATGCATCTCCAGTGCTAGAGCTCTAGGTTACCTTAAATACCTGATGCATTCTAGATCATTATTAGTTATCTAATGGGCAATGAATGAATGAAGCACACAGCTCTGTCAGATCTTGATACATGCATCTTTCCGGTTTCTCCACCCAGTTTTATTTTGTTTGCAGTATTCCAGTATCCCTGGAAAGTTGTTTTATGAATGGTGAACAAATAAAGAGTGAATACTGAATTGTTGGAAAAGGAAACAATGTATTGTTATTTTTTCATTTAAAATATGTATATATATATATATTATTCTTGATGGGTAGAGATTGTAACCAGAGTTTCTGGAGGGCAATGGAAGCTGAGGCTCGTTGGGATAATAATGCTGTGCATTTGTTTGGGTTGTTTATTAAGCGTGTATCGTTTATAGCGGAGATTCCAAGTTTAGCTCATCTGCATTTGAGAGAGACGAGCACAGACGAGCGTGAGATGGCACAGACGTGTGCAGAGAAATGCAGGATGTTGCTGCAGTCAGATAGAAGCTAGACACCAGCCAATCCTGGGAAAGGGGGCTGCATTCTGTGCCCGAGTTGCCTTCCTACTTCATGAGACACCAAATTGATTCTGCATCACTTGGTGTAGTTCATTTATAAAAAACTGGCGTGCATGTTACATTTAAACTTTTCATTCACCCCCCTCTTTACAACAATTGTATTTCCACGCCAGAAAGGCATCATCTTCTAGGCCATTCTGTAGATTTTCTAGATCTAGCAGGATTGCTGTGGAACATACAACAAAGGGCATATTAAACTGACCTTTAGGGCTGTGATCTGCAGATCTAGAGCTATGTGGGGCTTCATGTGTCCAATCCCTGCTTGCTGTTTATGATAACAGATGGGTTTAATTAGAGGGGATGGAGATATTCCCCTCCTGGTTTATGTTATTTGCATTTAGTAATGAAGTGACATTGTTGTGTAATTAAAACTTCCAGACGAATTGCAATCACATGGCTAATTAACATAGAGTGCACTTAGCCTTTGGTTTGGGATGGTCTGTAGAGGAATGGTCCAAGTGATCATTGCTTATCATAAATAAATTATACCTACTTACCTAATAACTTATATATATATAACCAAGTATCTCACTCTCTAACTAAACCACCATCTCTCTATCTTATCCCTGTCTGTCTTTTAATCTTCCTGCTCCTTTTATCTACCATCTATCCATCTGTACACTATATGAACAATGGTATTGGGGCACCTGACCATTACACCAACAGCGACTTGGATTCTACATACATAGTCATTAATATGTAGCTGGTCACCCTTTGCAGTACAACAGCTTCCACCCTTCTGGGAAGGCTTTCCACAAGATGTTGCAGTGTTTCTGTGGGGATTTTTTCCCATTCATCCAGTAGAGCATTTGTGAGGTCAGACACTGATGTTGGATGAGAAGGTCTCACTCGCAATCTATTTTCCAGTTCATCCCAAAGGTGCTCGATGGGTTTGAGGTCAGGGCTCTGTGTGGCCAGACAAGTTCTTTCACACCAAACTCATCCAACCATGTCTTCATGGACCTTGCTTTGTGTCATGTTGGAATAGAAAAGAGCCTTCCCCAAACTGTTCCCACAAAATTGGAAGTATAACATTGTCCAAAATGTCTTGGTATGCTGAAGCATTAAGATTTCCCTTCACTGGACATAAGGGGCCTAGCCCAACCCCTGAAAAACATCCCCCCATACCATTATCCCTCCTCCACCAATCTTTACAGTTGGCACAGCGCAATCAGGCAGATAATGTTCTACTGGCATCCACCAAACCAAGACTTGACAGTCGGACTGTCAAACAGAACACATTTACACTGCTTCAGGGGCCAGTGGCACTGCACAAACTTGATCCGATGCTTGGCATAGTACTTGGTCATGTGAGGCTTGCATGCAGCTGCTCCATAGTCCAGTGGCGGTGTGCTTTACATCACTCGATCCAAAGCTTGGCATTGTACTTGGTGATGTGAGGCTTGCATGCAGCTGCTCCACAGTCTAGTGGCGGCGTGCTTTACACCACTTGATCCAATGCTTGGCATTGTACTTGGTGATGTGAGGCTTGCATGCAGCTGCTCCAGAGTCTAGTGGTGGCATGCTTTACACCACTCGATCAGACGCTTTGCATTGTACTTGGTGATGTGAGGCTTGCATGCAGCTGCTCCAGAGTCTAGTGGCGGCGTGCTTTACACCACTCGATCCGATACTTGGCATTGTACTTGGTGATGTGAGGCTTGCATGCAGCTGCTCCAGAGTCCAGTGGTGGCATGTTTTACAAGACTCGATCCGATGCTTGGCATTGTACTTGGTGATGTGAGGCTTGCATGTAGCTGCTCCAGAGTTCTGTGGTGGTGTGCTTTACACCACTTGATCCGATGCTTGGCATTGTACTTGGTGATGTGAGGCTTGCATGTAGCTGCTCCAGAGTCCAGTGGCGGCATGCTTTACACCACTTGATCCGATGCTTGGCATTGTACTTGGTGATGTGAGGCTTGCATGCAGCTGCTTGGCCATTCCATGAGGCTCCCACCACACAATTATTGTGCTAATATTAATTCCAATCAAAGCTTGTATCTTCAGCTATGGAATCAGCAGAGCATTGGAGACATTTACACACCATGCTCCTCAGCACTCAGTGACCCCACTCTGTGACTTTATGTGGTCTACCACTTTGTGGTTGAGTTGCTGCTCTTCCTAAACACTGCCTCTTTCCAATAACACCACTTACAGTTGACCAGCGATGACATTTCACAAACTGACATATTACAAAGGTGGCACCTATCACACTATGACCCTTCCATGAATGTGTCTTTCCATCTTTCTATGGCTGTTTGTCTTTCTTGTTTGTACAAGATGAGATTGTGTGGCCTTTCAATCTCATTTTCTGTGTGTCAGTCGTTCTATCTCAATGTCTGTCCATCTAGTTCTTTGTGTGTCTATCCATTCATATGTTCCTCTCTGTTAGTGTGTTAGCCATGTTATCCATTGTGTGTATATTTCCTCTGATCATTTTTTGACAGTTGTAATTTGCATGTGTTATTCTATATGTCGGTCTCTATCATTGGAAGGGGGTCTTTACACCAGTGTATATTCATCTAATGCCAGGCCCCTTTCTTTAAGCTCTTGGCTTCAGTCAGAAGCTCTGTAGCACATCCAGTATCTTCTGTAAGGCCTGGTACTGACGTGTGAGCTAAACCCGCCAAATGCTATAACAGCCACATCTTAAAGAGATGGTGTAACAATCAGAAAGATTGCCAGAGACATCCATCACCAAGCCCTTAAAAAGGTTAAGCTGTTAGAATTCATCTCACACGAAATCTGCTGGGAAACGCATCAGCTGAGTTGTACAAAGCAGGATAGTCATTATATATACATGGATACGTAGTATCATCGGAAGAAAGGCCACAGCTCCAATAAATGAGGGTTCAAGAGCTGACAATTAACTTTTTATCAGCGTTAGGTCAGTAATAAGGATAACTTGCACCCAAGAAATGAGATTGGAAGATGGACTTTTTTGGGTACCTACTTACAATCAAAGAGTGAGCTCCTCAACCACAAAAATGGCCTCGTTCTCGACGATAGGGGGGGATGTGGAGACCTTATAACTTGAATTAAAGTATGTTTTATTTTTACATCTTCAAGTACCCCTTTTTACTATATTGTATGGTGTTGAATGTATTGTAGTATTATGATAGTAATATAATAAAAGCAACAAATGAGTTAACCAGGAAAGGTTACTCTGAGATATTCTCTCATTTTCAACTTAGTGGTGGGGGGTGTAAAGTTTGCCAAACATCCAGCCTGGCATGTTAGTATCACCTAATTTAATTGTTCTTATTTTATACCCCCGTATATTGAAAGGATTGTAAAGCTGGTAAATTAGCCCACTGAGCCAACATCTCTGGAATTTGTATTAAAGACAAGGCGATAGTGAGATCTTTAAGAAGTCACCACTACTGTTAAAATGGTCATAAGCGAACATGGAACTCCTACGAAGTTCTACAAATTAGTCATAATTAATAATATTTCACAGATGCAGACACAATTTCACAAAAAAACACAATTTCCCGAGTTAAAATACTTTTCCTCAATCTTTTTTTTAAAACAAATTGTTCGGTGTGAGTTCTTTGGTTTTCTTTGGATCTCAGATGCATGAGACGTAACAGTCTGTATTCAGCCTTGATTTCTCTGGGCTTTATTCCATGAGATATAGAGATGGCAAAGGGATTTCAAACTGTAGGCCAAAGTAGCCAGTTGGAATAACAATTCTCCCATTCAGCAGCATTTGGGAATTTTTCCAACTCGGCTACTTTGGCCTTCAGTGTGAAATTCCCTTGTCAATTCCCTTCAGTTTCCTCTTCCATGAATAAAGCCCTATGTTATCCCAATATTATAATAGTTTTTAATATTTCTAGGTTTTTCACAGATGATAAAGTGGGATGCCACCTTCCATTACTTTATCTGCAACCAATAACCAGATCATAGGTTCAAAGAGAGTAGGTGTCTTTTGCTCACCTTACGAAAAAGCCTTTTTATGAACCATGAACTCTCTGGGGGGAAAGCCTCAATTGTGAGACTGTATTGACCAGCAAGCAATACATCTGAATCCAGAAAAACTAAACTAAAGATAACTCAATAAGAACAAAAACTTTGTAAGCAAAACAAACAAAATGAAAACTCAGAATGTGAGGGGTTCACCTGTAGCAAAGGAATGAGTTTTTTTTTTTTTTTGTCTCACTTCGACATTAATTAAAGGCCAGAAAAAGGACCAATGAATGGTCTCTTGTAAGGCCTCCAAGTTGGGACCATGCGGTTCCATCAATTGGTTGAAATTAACTCCTTCATCCGGTCTTCAGACGAGGCAGGAATTACAGGATTAATCGCAACTAAAAATATGGAGGTGAAAGATAAAGTGACGACATCAATTGTATTGGACTAGAGCCACGGCTAAAAGGAAGCACTGTATTGTTTTGTATGTTGTTGGTTCTTTGGTGGGGGAATGTCCTCAGTTGAGAAACAAAGTCTGGATGATCCCATGTGCAATCCCTGGATGTTTTATGATGTGATTTGGATGGTAGACAGACCCTGAAAGGAGCCAAGCTAGTAGTTTCTTCTCTTTCACAGCTGTTCACCACTACTAACTGGGAATTGGTCTCCATTGTATGTTTTATCGTAAAGCTATTTTTTTCTATAGTAATGGAGAGTAAACAAGAGTCTTCAACCATGAGGCATGCTCCACTTACAATTAATCAGCACATATTAAAGGAATACTAGCTTTTTAAAAGATTTTAGTTCTTCTGAAAAGTGTTGTGGTGTCCGGCCAGCAGGCACTTGCATCTGTCTTGAGTCCGATGGTGCTGATGTCTCTTCATTTAGGGTCCCATCTATTGATTATCCTGTATGTAACTCTAAGGCTTTTCCACTACACTAGCACTAGCACTAGCAGAGACAATATGTAACTCCAAGGATCTCACACTCCACTAGCAGAGATAGTATGTAACTCCAAGGATCTCACACTCCACTAGCACTAGCAAAGACAAAATGTAACTCCAAGGATCTCACACTCCACTAGCAGAGACGGTATGTAACTCCAAGGATCTCACACTGCACTAGCAGAGACAGTATGTAACTCCAAGGATGTCACACTCCACTAGCAGAGACAGTATGTAACTCCAAGGATCTCACACTCCACTAGCAGAGACGGTATGTAACTCCAAGGATCTCACACTGCACTAGCAGAGACAGAATGTAACTCCAAGGATCTCACACTGCACTAGCAGAGACAGAATGTAACTCCAAGGATCTCACACTGCACTAGCAGAGACAGAATGTAACTCCAAGGATCTCACACTGCACTAGCAGATACGGTATGTAACTCCAAGGATCTCACACTGCACTAGCAGATACGGTATGTAACTCCAAGGATCTCACACTGCACTAGCAGAGACGGTATGTAACTCCAAGGATCTCACACTCCACTAGCAGAGACGGTATGTAACTCCAAGGATCTCACACTGCACTAGCAGAGATAGTATGTAACTCCAAGGATCTCACACTACACTAGCACTAGCAGAGACAGTATGTAACTCCAAGGATCTCACACTGCACTAGCACTAGCAGAGACAGTATGTAACTCCAAGGATCTCACACTGCACTAGCAGAGACCGTATGTAACTCCAAGGATCGCACACTGCACTAGCACTAGCAGAGATAGTATGTAACTCCAAGGATCTCACACTGCACTAGCACTAGCAGAGACAGTATGTAACTCCAAGGATCTCACACTGCACTAGCAGAGACAGTATGTAACTCCAATGATCTCACACTGCACTAGCACTAGCAGAGACAATATGTATTCCAAGGATCTCACACTGCACTAGCACTAGCAGAGGCAGTGTGTAACTCCAAGGATCTCACACTGCACTAGCACTAGCAGAGACAGTATGTAACTCCAAGGATCTCACACTGCACTAGCCCTAGCAGAGACAGTATATAACTACAAGGTTCTTACACTGCACTAGCACTAGCAGAGGCAGTGTGTAACTCCAATGATCTCACACTGCACTAGCACTAGCAGAGACAATATGTATTCCAAGGATCTCACACTGCACTAGCACTAGCAGAGGCAGTGTGTAACTCCAAGGTTCTTACACTGCACTAGCACTAGCAGAGACAGTATGTAACTCCAAGGATCTCACACTGCACTAGCCCTAGCAGAGACAGTATGTAACTCCAAGGTTCTTACACTGCACTAGCACTAGCAGAGGCAGTATGTAACTCCAAGGATCTCACACTCCACTAGCAGAGACAGTATATAACTCCAAGGATCTCACACTGGACTAGCAGAGACAGTATGTAACTCCAATGATCTCACACTGCACTAGCACTAGCAGAGACAGTATGTAACTCCAAGGATCACACACTGCACTAGCACTAGCAAAGACAATATGTAACTCCAATGATCTCACACTGCGCTAGCACTAGCAGAGACAATATGTAACTCCAATGATCTCACACTGCGCTAGCACTAGCAGAGACAGAATGTAACTCCAAGGATCTCACACTGCACTAGCACTAGCAGAGACAACATATAACGCCAATGATTTCACACTGCACTATAAGAGATAGTATGTAACTCCAAGGATCTCACACTGCGCTAGCACTAGCAGGGACAGTATGTAACTCCAAGGATCTCACACTGCACTAGCACTAGCAGAGACAGTATGTAACTCCAAGGATCTCACACTGCACTAGCACTAGCAGAGACAATATGTAACTCCAATGATCTCACACCGCACTAGCAGAGACAGAATGTAACTCCAAGGATCTCACACTGCACTAGCACTAGCAGAGACAGTATGTAACTCCAAGGATCTCACACTGCACTAGCAGAGACAGAATGTAACTCCAATGATCTCACACTGCGCTAACACTAGCAGAGACAGTATGTAACTCCAAGGATCTCACACTGCGCTAGCACTAGCAGAGACAACATATAACTCCAAGGATCTCACACTCCACTAGCAGACACAGTATGTAACTCCAAGGATCGCACACTGCACTAGCACTAGCAGAGACAACATATAACGCCAATGATTTCACACTCCACTATAAGAGATAGTATGTAACTCCAAGGATCTCACACTGCGCTAGCACTAGCAGAGACAGAATGGAACTCCAAGGATCTCACACTGCACTAGCACTAGCAGAGACAGTATGTAACTCCAAGGATCTCACACTCCACTAGCAGACACAGTATGTAACTCCAAGGATCTCACACTGCACTAGCACTAGCAGAGACAACATATAACGCCAATGATTTCACACTGCACTATAAGAGATAGTATGTAACTCCAAGGATCTCACACTGCACTAGCACTAGCAGAGGCAGTGTGTAACTCCAAGGATCTCACACTGCACTAGCACTAGCAGAGACGATATGTAACTCCAAGGATCTCACACTGCACTAGCACTAGAAGAGGCAGTGTGTAACTCCAAGGATCTCACACTGCACTAGCACTAGCAGAGGCAGTGTGTAACTCCAAGGATCTCACACTGCACTAGCACTAGCAGAGGCAGTGTGTAACTCCAATGATCTCACACTGCACTAGCACTAGCAGAGACAATATGTATTCCAAGGATCTCACACTGCACTAGCACTAGCAGAGGCAGTGTGTAACTCCAATGATCTCACACTGCACTAGCACTAGCAGAGACAATATGTATTCCAAGGATCTCACACTGCACTAGCACTAGCAGAGACAATATGTATTCCAAGGATCTCACACTGCACTAGCACTAGCAGAGGCAGTGTGTAACTCCAAGGATCTCACACTGCACTAGCACTAGCAGAGGCAGTGTGTAACTCCAAGGATCTCACACTGCACTAGCACTAGCAGAGACAACATGTAACTCCAAGGATCTCACACTGCACTAGCACTAGCAGAGGCAGTGTGTAACTCCAAGGATCTCACACTGCACTAGCACTAGCAGAGGCAGTGTGTAACTCCAAGGATCTCACACTGGCCTAGCACTAGCAGAGGCAGTGTGTAACTCCAAGCACAGGCAGAGACAGTTGCTGACCAGATCAGCTATACTGGGAGTATGGAGCAAATGATAAAATATTTGAAAATGTTATGCACCTTAAAAAGTTAGGGTAATGGAAGATTTCACTTGTGCATCTATGTTAGAAGCACAAGAGAAAATCAGTGTTCAAAGTACACATGAAAAAAACAGGTGTTGTGTCTCTTTAAGAAGTAATCACCATCTTACATCTATATGCAAGTCCTCTTAACTTTAATGTAGACTCATGTGGTGATACAAAGTGTCACACAGCTGAAACTAGTGTGCAAGATCTGTGGTGTGTTAAATATGTGCTTTTTGGGGTTATGTTTAAGATGTTGTGTGTGTAGTCTGCTCTTGATTATGTATAACACGTTAAGAACACTTCCATACACACTGAACATGTATCTGATATGAAACATTTATATGTTTCTGATTTATTAATTACAGTTAGTTTGTTATTAAATGTAACAATCTCCTTTGAGTAAAGGTAACCGTACATTACTGCTTAGGTAAGATAGATTCTCTTACAATGCTGCAGCCTGTATACATTAGCAGATGTTGGCTGTTATGAAGCTGTGTTGATACTATGCGATACTCGGTAAACACCAACATGTAGGGCCGGTGCAAGACTCTTTGCCCCCTAGGCGAAGTTATATTTTGCCGACCCTTGCTGATCCTGGCCTCAGGCATTTAGACACAAACGCAGTAACACTTTTAGTGTCACTTATATATGCAGGCACATGTACACACACATGCAATGTCAGATGCAGCCACACAGTAACACATGCAATGTCACACATGCAATGTGATTCTATTGTTTGCAGCAAATGCACCTATATTGCACCCACACTATTTGGCAGTGACAGTGTCAATTTTCCACAAAGAACATACCACAGTGTCACTTTCCCCCATAGTACATGATATTTTGCCAGAGAACATGCCACAGCATCACTTACAGCGAATTAAAAGAAGCCACTGTCAGGTACCAATTAACATGCCACAGTCACTTTGTCATTAACATATGCAACAGACAGTTTGCCTATTAAAATATGCTACAGTTTTCCCATAAATATGTCAAAGCCAGCTGGCCAATTAATATACCACAGCCAATTTGCCCATTAATATGCCAGTATTATTGGCCATCAATATGCCACAGCCCAATTGCCCATTAATATGTCAGTATTATTTTTCCATCAATATGCAAGTAATATTTTGCAATTAATATGCCACAGTCTATTTGCCCTTAATATGCCAGTATTATGTTTCCATGAAAATGCCAGTATTATTTTGCCATTAATATGGCCAATTTACCCAATCATATGCCAGTATTATTTTTCCATTAATATGCCACCACCAATTTGCCCATTAGTATGCCAGTATTATTACCTTACCTTAACTCCACCCACTCTCTGCATCTGAAGGACCTCCAAACATACAGTTGTACAGAAGTAAAGCTGTCAAATGGTAGAATCAGTAAAAGCTGCAAACCTGATCCCTGTCAATTTTAGATATTTGGAAGGCATGATATAAAAATTTGATGAAATTGATTTTTATTATATACAACGTTAATATGCTCTAAAAAAAAAATGGCAGGTCATGTTCAGGTCAGAAAAATAAAAACCATGTTCTTGTAAAATCCTTTTGTTCTAGACGTTCTAGATGTTTTATTCTGCTTAGTGATATTAGTGCTGTACTTAGGGGGGCATTATTTTCTGCTGTAAGTGAAGATTTATATAGTAAGTGAACAAAAAGGCCCACATATTAGTCAGTGGAAGTTGACTATCCGATCAATGTAGCATAAGTCAGAAACATGGTGGTTATACAGTGCCACATCTGTTGTAGCATCTTGTAATACAATAGATGTGCATCTTGAAATGAGTAAAAGGAAGCATTGGGTTTGTGCTTTAATAATTTTTTACATCTGTGTTGGTCATATGTACTTAACTAGAGAAGTGCACGTTAAAGATACATTTTACTTTATACTAAATATTTGGTTTTTTTTTAATCCATCTATTAAAATATGTTCCAAATACTAAAATAAACAAGTGGATTGTGCTCAGAGATCAGCTAAATGATCTAATTGGCACATTTTATTGGTTGCTTTCTATTACCTGTTGTGAGATCACTGTGACGCAAGCTGCAAATAATATACTTGCAACATAAAGGGACAGTCTAGTCCCCAAACTCACTATGGTGCAAGTTGAAGATCACTGCTTGGATAATGCACAGGGGTTTTTCCAGTGTGATTTGATGCAGGCATTATGCATACATTTTTAATGTTTGACTTAAACCCTCCTCCAGTAATTACTCTGCATGTCTACTACATGTGTGGCAGCACTGATTATATAGACACTGAGCAGATAAAGTGTTTTTTAGGCGTTTCCTGTGCTGCTGGAATAGAATACATTGTGTGGACTCCAAGTGACCTTGCTCCTGTTCACAGTAGGATCTCTTCACAGTGCAACACATTGTCTGACGACATCACTATGAGACAGGAAATTCCATTCATTTGCATTAAATTATTCTCACTGGTTCCTGCAGCAAACAGCAACAAAAAAGAAATTGAATTTTACTCAGCTAGTGTGGGCAGTCCTCGTATCTTGCAAACTGCTGAAATTTCTCAGTTTTATCTAGCCATAACTATTTTGTATTTTAAGCAGTGAAAAATTTAAAACCTGCATTATAACGTACTTTAAAAGTGCATTAGTAGTCTTTAACATTTGGAAGCTGCATTTTGGGCACCAGAGAGTCTCTTTAAGTCAAAAAGCCACCTTTTTGTTTGTCATTTTGGAAAGTTGGAATTTCTAGCCTGTTGGCACCTGTTCTATGCTAGTAAAGCCTGTTGACAGGTACTGCCTGTCATTTTATTCTCAGAAATGTATTACAGGAAGGATGGCATGCGTCAATGTCCTGCATGATGCAGACAGCCAATCAGACATTTCTCCATTTGTTCCTTTGACTCTTTAAATGCCGGTAGGATCTGGAATGTTGTTCAGCGCGTTGGTCCTTATAGTGTTAATCACACCTATTCCTCTTTTATAATTGGACCCGTTTAGAGGGCTGGTGTGTGCAGCAAACAATTGATTTGTTTAATAACACACTCTCGCTCACCTTCTCTGCTCTCTGTTTAGAGAGAAAATAATATTATTATTTTATTTTATTTTCCCCTCTGTATTTTAATCAACCTCTGAAACCTGTGTGTTCCGAGCTGTGTTATTATCATTACAATTACGGCTGTCCTCTACTCCTGTTTGTAAACTGAATCAAAGCAAAAGATTTTTTTCATCATTACTTTCCTAATTATCCCAAGTGTCAGATTCATCTATTCAACTTGCGTTTGAAAAATGTACGCCATGTTCACAGCCTCGGCAGTGTCTCATATATTGAATAAGCGCATCATGTGTCTGTATAGAGAATTCAGCTGCATTACAAGGGATTGTTTTTGTGGATTTCTAGATGAAGGGCTGGGGGTTTTTTTTGTTTTGTTTTGTGTGTTTTTTTCTATTCTGGGTACATGCTTTCTATTCCTGTTCGTCCCTATCATTTTCAAACTTCTGTAAATAAAACTTGGAAAAAAAAACAAAAAACTGAAATTTAAGAAATATACTGTTCTAGCTATTCCCAGATGCACAGAGGGCTTTCTTTGTCTTGTTAAATATACAGTAAAAATCCAGGTCCCTGTTTAATGACATCACATATAGAATGTTGCAGTAGTATGAGGTCACTGACCAGCTGGAGTAATGTGGTGCTGCATTCTAAATGTGCTGGTCAGTAAAAGGGGAGGGGATAGGGTTTTTAAATACATTTGTACAATAAAATATGTCCCTCTACACTTCTGGCAAAGATATATTAGATATTTTCCTTAAAAGACAAAAATGAAAGGTGTCTACTCGAAATTGTTCGATCTTACCCTCAAAAAAAGGGGACAAAGTAATAATAATTTCAATACTCTCCAAAATTCAGATATTCAGTTGCCTCCCCTAATGATAAATGAGGCTAGGTGACAGCCAAATGGCTCCCATCTCCCTTTTACAGCCCCCCTATAATAAAGGGGTATGAGTACAGACACAGGGGCAGAGCAAGTATTTTTATTAAAAAATAATTCCCTATCTACCTACATCCACCACTACCTTACAAAGGTGGTGGTGAGGGGAATCAAGAAACACGCGTCTGAATAAAACACCTTTTGGTGCCAGTGTGTTGGGCAGTGAATATATAATGTCCCAATCCGTCCACAATGCCATCAATCGTTGACTTCTTTTGAATCAACAGCAATAAACAAGGAATAAGAAAAGGGTTGACCTTGATAGATGCAACTCTTTTTTTCAGCCAAAACTACTCTGTAACTCTGTAATTATGAGCCTCATCTTCAGCGAGAGGAAGGGGCCATCCAAAAACAAACAAGAATGCAGAAACAGAACCAAGGAAGGAGAACTGTGTGGGGGGCAATACATTTTTTTTATATGGGGTCTGGAGGAACATGATCCCCTGGAGGTTTATTTTTTTTAATGGGTGGTTCCAACGGCATTTGGGCAGCATCTGGACCCTGCAGGGGTTACATTTATTATATTGGTCGAGTGCTGGGGGCCATCAGCGATGTGGTCTGAAACTCGGAGCTTTGATTTTTCAGTGAGAAAAATGGAGCTACCTGAGCAGACACTTACACTATATTTAACTTCTTCCCGAAATTAGGACGTACTATGCCGTCCTGACTTTAAGTGCCTTAGTATAGTATTAAACAGCTCATCGCGGCTCCCCGCGATGAGCTATTTTCGGATCCCGCTGCATATTTTCGGATCCCGCTGCAGGCACCTGTCAGATGAGGCCTCAGTCTGACAGAGGAAATGTAGCCGGTGCTCAAAGCGAGCACAGGCTACATATCTCCAAATCGCGCACGCCTCTGTGACGTCACTCGTGAAGTCCAGAAGTCTCGCTTTTTTTCTTGCAGGGACCCACAGGGTCTGTTAAGACCCTGATCGGGTCTCTGCGAGAGTGTTCCTGGCTACCGTTCACCAATCGTTAATTGAAAGAATGTCTCAATTGTAGAAATTTAAATAGAAAATGCTTTAGGAAGGCAATATGAATAGAGTACCTTACTGAGCCATCTTTGTACAGCTCTTTCCATTTCAATGTTTCAACATATACTCTTTTAGCTCAGAGGCACATTTACGTCTTAGAGGATGATAACATATATTGCATACAAAATCTTATAATCCATTTGATTTGGAAATGCACCTGCTGACAAAATTGTAAATATTGAAACATTAAAAGGTCACTAGTAGAGCATCACTGTCAATCGACAGACAAAGCACAGTTTTCTTTCAGAGATATAAAAAAAGGTTTATATTTAATAGGCAAACCGGATCATCATTTCTTCATCCTTAATTAAACATTGACACATGATACCCATATTTTTGCTTTTTGCTCTTTCCCTTGATAAATACTTGTTTGCTCAATACTTTTTTGTATTCTTGCACTTTTTGTATTCTAGCACTTTTTCAGTGTTTATAATAAACAGAGATTCAAACATATCAAATGGAGGGTGGTCTCTTTAAGGCCCTGACTTCCAGGTCAGTTGTGTCGATGTTCGAGGAGATTATGACAGATCCCTCTGTATTAAAATTACAACTGTTATTTGATGTGGCGGTAGAGGAAGTCAGGGCTCGTAGATTGAGATTAAAAATGAAAGCATTGCCAGTAAAGTGCACTATTCTTATTGCGATTGGATTAAATTATTTATTCTTGCTTGGTTAACGCCGACTTCAATCTAAAATGGATCTCTGGGAACTGAAATAATGGTGTGAAGGAATAGCAGGCTTGTGATTGCACTGCTGGAGGTCATGGAGAACATCAATCCTAAAGGAACGTATAGCTCGAAAGATCAATGTAATGTGGAGTAGCTCGAAATACAGTCATAGAGAGACTCGTATCACAACACTGAGTATTATGGTAGATGAAGTTCACCAACAGCTGGAGCACCACAGTTATGCCGGAGTGTTAATCTATAGTCTGCTGCTTATAACTTTAAAGCAGGATGGATCATAGTCTGACCAGAGGAGAAACAACCCTACAATAGAGAAGGGTCCTGGACTGCAGAGGAGATCAGGGGTACGGGGATGTTCTCATTAACCCAATGTTATCAGCATTTTAGAAACCCCTTTGGATTCTGCAGCTGTGACCCTAAGGTGTCTTGAAGCCTTATACTTCCATGTGGAGGCAGGTCCAGAGTCTGATCTGAATTGTTTCAACTTCCCCCATGTGTGTACTTTTCGTAAGACCCAGAATCCCACCATCTCCTTCATCTCAGGTCCTATTCTGTGAAGCATGTAAAACAAATATAAATATACAGTATCTAATGTTCTTGCCTACAAACAATCAAAAAATAGACAACCCCTTTCAGGTCTAGAGTTCCCCTCAATATCACAACAGATCAAGGAGGCTGGCATGATAATTGCCTTGTTAGCCTACACCCTGTTAATATGCTTCTGCCCAAAAAGAGAATTGGCAAGATCTATGGTCCATCATCATCTAGAGATTATACCTCCTAAGACTTCCACATAGAACCATCTCATTAGTATGATAAACATGTGTGGGATCGTTTCCAATTAAGACATAACTTTTATTGGCAACAAGTTAAAATCGTACACAAATAACAAACAAGGTAAGTGAAAGCAAGGGAATAAAGTGAAATAATATAAATCTTGCAAACCCCTAATTATACATGTTTAGGATAGACATTCCAAAGGGTAACATAGGGGTGATCCCTTTCTTTTCTATAAGTAGTTAGACTATACATTAAAGTCCTTATATAACTCTATTACACTACAATATCTTTATTACACATTAACAGCCTGATTTGTAGAGTTGGGTTGGCTGAGCTTCTGCTTTTACAGAGTCCAGTTCCCGTAAGCTAGCAGGGCCCTGAAGAGACCATAGTTCTCTTGGATACCCTGCTCTTCATAGCAGTCTGGGACATGTAGAACACAGATGCTGCTCTTGAACATCATCACAGTTTTAGAACACCACCTATTTTCTAGAACAGCACCAATGTTCTAGAACAGTACCAATGTTCTAGAACAGCACCAATGTTCTAGAACACTGTCACTGTTCAACATATGTACCTCCCTCTAACCACACTGATTCTGCATAGTTAAAGTTGTGATCTATGATTGTGAATGATATAAAATCATTTATATTTTTACCTTAATTAGTTACATATAGCTGAAAGTAAATTGCTATGTGGGTGCTAATGGTTTATAAATTGTCAGAACATCTGTGAAATGTTTCCATAAATTATGTTATCTGTTTAAAGTTCTACTTATAATTTAAAAAAAAAAACTTTTATACTAACTACTTTTTTTAATAGATCCCCATTGGACCTAAAATCGGTTTTATAAAATTATAAGACAAATTATAATTTTTTTTCAACATTGGTTGAAGTATAATGGTAAATGCTAAAATCCTACGTTGGATAAAGGCTGTCTTTATTCTATTTTACAGATGGACACATTGCATGTATATACGGTATTAATAAACTGTAGGAAGGTATAACATACCTGGCATGTTATCTCTGCTCCACAGCATCCTGTCTACTGAATAGACCAAACAAGATGCTCCAGTAAAGAACTTTAAACAGAAATTCAGTCATTTAATAAAAACATTTCTCGCAGTTTCTAAATTATATTTTTCCCAGAGATAAATAACATCCTATTTATTACACATATATATATATATATATATGTTAAATACAAAGCGATTACCACCAATTGGAAGTGGGTCAGCTAGACAAATGTATATTCAACTATATATTTATATGTATGTATATTTATATGTATATACATTTATATGTATGTATATTTATATGTATATATATTGATATGTATGTATATTTATATGTATTTATATTTATTTAGACTGTAGACTCTTATTTACAGAGGGAAATGTTTATCATATTCTTAAAGTAGTTGTCATACCCCTAATTCTTCAGTGTGCACATTTAGTGGTGAGATTTCCCTTGATTGGATGGGAAATGATTTTTACTAGAGGTGAGGAGAGCTGTGGAGATGGCACAGACCTCTCCCAGAAGAGTTATCACCAATGTTGACCTCAAATCCAAAATAGTAGATTTGAGAATAAGCAGGACATGGACAATTGCTTTTCACTATATCTGGCTAGCACCAGCAAAACGCGTCAGGTGTTACAGCTCTGTCTGTGTTTGTGCTGGCTGCGATTATATTGGATTTAAATAAAAGTTAAGTTTAACTACAAGTTGCGAAGGTCTCAACTATTGAATTCTGCAGGGACATTGGCTCTAGGATGGATGATTAATGATCCTGTACTCTAAAAAGATGGGGCTGTAACTTCCCCTGCACCTAAAGGAAAATTGTTTTAGCGAAGAGATAAAAACATTATAATGTAGTATCCCTATAGGATCTTTCCAGATTGCTCTAGATGGTTATTGGGGGTTGATACCTCAGTGTAGAAGCCATGATAATGACATCACAACTAGTCTACAGATAATGATAATGACATCACAACAACAGATAATGATAATGACATCACAACAACAGATAATAATGACATAACAACAACAGATAATGATAATGACATCACAACAACAGATAATAATGACATAACAACAACAGATAATGATAATGACATCACAACAACATATAATAATGACATAACAACAACATTTAATGATAATGACAACACAACTAGTCTACAGATAATGATAATGACATCACAACAACAGATAATAATAACATCACAACGACAGATAATGATAATGACATCACAACAACAGATAATAATGACATCACAACAACAGATAATTATAATGACATCACAACAACAGATAATAATGACATAACAACAACAGATAATTACATCACAAAACAGATAATAATAATAATGACATCACAACAACATATAATGATAATGACATCACAACAACAGATAATAATGACATAACAACAACAGATAATGACATCACAAAAACAGATAATAATAATAATGACATCACAACAACAGATAATGATAATGACATCACAACAACAGATAATGATAATGACATCACAACAACAGATAATAATGACATAACAACAACAGATAATGACATCACAAAAACAGATAATGATAATAATGACATCACAACAACAGATAATAATTACATAACAACAACATATAATAATAATGACATCACAACAACAGATAATGACATCACAACAACAGATAATGATAATGACATCACAACAACAGATAATAATTACATAACAACAACAGATAATAATTACATAACAACAACAGATAATAATAATGACATCACAACAACAAATAATGTTGACATCACAACAACAGATAATGATAATGACATCACAACAACAGATAATGATAATGACATCACAACAACAGATAATAATAATGACATCACAGCAACATATAATGATAATGACATCACAACAACAGATAATGATAATGACAACTGAATCACACTGTGCCCGGAGATGAAATGAATACATGCGTGTTTACACCTGCGCTATATATATTCGTAAACTCATAATAAAATATTAGTGTGAAAACAAAACCTGCTTTATTATAACATCTACAAGATCAACAGTCTAGAAAAAAAAACACAAATTCCTTTTATTGTTAATTTAAGAGAAAATATTAAGAAAAATACTCAACATGTTCGGAATTTTTTTTTATTAAACGTTTAATCTTTGAGAGAGAAACAAACCATGTGTGTATAGTAGGACAATAATAAAATAATAGTTCTTAGTCATTATTTGGTAATTACTTTAAAAGGTGGACTAAAGATGGATTTTCCATGAGTTCGCTTAGGCTTATGGGGTTTTTGCTTTTTTCTTTTTAAACTGTTCCTTATCTACTTTTTTTTGTCTGCTCATGCAATCTCAATCCAATGATATCTCCTGCCCAGAGGTCGTTTGTGAGGTTCTGACATCCCTTGGCCAATGTGCCCATGGATCATTTTTGTTATGTTTTCTAAAAGCAACAATCAAAAATGGCACAGGCTCAGCAAACATAAAAGCCAATATTACACAGACCATTTCCAAATCTCCGCTAGGAGAATCCAGGCAGAAAATTCAAAGTCTTTTTATTTATTTAATTTTTTTGTTTGTTTTTTATTATTATGAAGCCTTATCTAGAATTCGGTGGGACGTAAAAAAAAACAAAAAACATGGCCTGATTGTATTTGTCTCCAGTGTCAGACTTGTTACAGGATATGTTTGTACTCGCAGATATTGACAGGGATGAAAACGGACAGTAAAATAATTTGCAGATTATACAGTCCTCTGACAGATCCTGCATTTAAAGTAAGACATTAAGTATTTCCAAATAAATGTGGTTATATCCCCAATAATCACTTGCGGTATTCTACACTTTATAGTATATTGACTGAATTATTCTTACCGCTGAGATGGTCAGGGCCAAACTGCTATTTATTCACTGTTCATGAATTTATTAGAACTAGTTATTTCTAAAAATGTTAATAATCCACAAAAACTCTTTAAAAAAAGCAATGTGAAAAAGATTTTCTGAAATACATACAATGACGGGGAAATTATACATTCTGCTGTAAGAAACATCTGTTTCTCTTGCAAACAATATAAATAATACAATTTTATAAAATGTTAATACAGTAAAATAGCCTTTATCGTGGATTCACATTCTTGGTGTACAACATCCCAACGCATTTCACCATGATAGACTTCTTCAAAGGAAAAATTAAAAAGTCTGCTTTTCGCTGTTCATGCCATAAAATAAAAATAAAAATCATAGTATCTAGAGTCTGGATGTAGTCTGGAAACTCTGGGGGAAATCTTGAGAGACACTGATGTTATCCCTTTCCAGGAGTTAGTAAATACAAACCCAGAATTAAAGGGTGAAACCTTTAACTATTTAAGAATAAAGGGATATTTATCTAGACATTTATATAGGTCTAATTTGGAAAGCGTCGACATTTTGAGGAGAATTTTGAAGCAGAATAACCGAAAAAAATGTATTAAGGAAATCTAAACATATTTTGGAGCTTGACTGTGAGAAATGTGATTTTTAAGGCCTTTCCCAAATGGGAACGAGATATGAATATAGAGTTGCCAAGAGAGGAACTAATTCAGGCCTTCTTCTTGACGTATAAAACTGGCCATTGCCTCAATTTAGTAGAAACGCTTTTTAAAATCCTAAATACAATATACCTGGTGCCCGCCCGACTGGGGTTAGCTAGGCACACATAGTTGTACTTTGGCAGTGGTATGGCATAGCTTCCATCAGTATATAGTTAACCAGGCACTGACACTGGCATTACATAGTTTCCATCAGTACATATGTGCCTAACCAGTAAATGACAATAATTACCATTTAATGGTAAGATAAGTGTCTAACAGTACATTATGTAGCAGAAGCCCCATGTATTTCTGAGCCATAGTGCATATACACTGCACAGTTTGAACTGTAATGGGCAACAGGGGTTAAAACATCAAAACAAAGGAAGGGAGGCAGGCCTTTCATTTGCTGCCTGCAGTGCAGTGGCAGCAGCTGCACAGGTTGTTCCAGGAACCTAATCAAGGGAGTTTAAAGTTTTTGCTGCATTTTTGTAACAGGAGGCCAGTGTGGAAGGAAGCCTCCTGGTTGGTAGGAGATACATGTGAAGTGCATTCTCTGTGTGAAGAGGCATTTGTTTCCCTTTTGGCCGTTTATTAACAAGCCTTGAATCTCTGATGTTGAGAGACTGTGTTACTGGGCTGCACCATAAATAAAACTGACTTTATTTGGCAACTCCCGTGCCTTGTGCTGCTGTGCGAGAACTCTGTGGAGGCACAGATCTTGCTCTGTGCACAAAACCTTTGGTGGCAGTGTGACTGTAAACGGAGCACGGGTGCCCTGTGTAAAGAGGACATGGTTGGAGGCTTAATGCTGATTCATTTATTGCTGATGGAATTTGCTTGATTAGTTTTTATGAAAAATTCCAAGCAGCGAGGTAAACCAATTGAACGTACTCCTAGTGATTTACTGTCAGCTGGTTGGTTAGTTTATTAAATCGATATTTATGCACATATCCATTATTAAATAGTCCATGCATTTAATTTTGTGTTTATTAATATCTTTGGTAAAGCGAGAGTGAATTGTTATCAGAAATAGTCCGGGCTCCATTTTTCGGTGGTTTAAATAATGCCTAGAAGTTTTGTTCAACATTTTTTACATTTGTCCAGTAGTTTTTTTTTAAAAAAGTAATCCAATTTTTTCCTCATCTGGCAGCAACAGGCTTTTTTTTAAAATTTTAATAAGTAACTGTTTCAGGTCATTTATACTTAACGATTAACAAGTGGGAAGAGATTTCAAGATGGTCACCTGTAACATGCAATCTGCAACCGCTTAAACCTTGGGGCTCATTCCATTGGCTGTGTTTTGGAAAATCTCCCCAAAGGCATCCAGAGACTTCAGAATCTAGCCGTTTCTAATACTTACAAGCTTAGTTTCAAAGCCATATTTCAACTTTTAGAATTACCAAAAGGTCCAGTTATAAATATTGAGCACCTCGTTATCTGGGCTTAAAACTCATTCTATGTGGTTGGAATTCAAGAATGAAGATAAAAGAGAATCTAAGACGTGACGATTGGAAGTATTTTCCCCTGAGTGAATTGTAGACATATCATTAAAAGGTCACTCCAGGCATCAAATCGTAGTATTTAACTTGTACATTGTACAGGTTTGTTTTGCATAAAAGTGCATGTAGGACATATTTTTGAAAGTTTCCTGCTCTAGTCCCCAATTTGTACACCTGTTTTTGATTACATTAAAAGAGGATCCGTGCAGATGAATTAAGCCCAGCTGGTAATTGCCATCCTGGTTTTGTTTTTTTTACAGCAGTAATTCATGGATCACAGCCCTTCCGGGATCATCACTTGTCCCCACCATTTTTAAATCTTAAGATTTAATGGTGGGTGGTCCAATCTCCTGCAGAACTGTAAGATAGAAATACACAGTTATTTCTAAAATGCTAGTTTCAATATACATTTATGTGCCCATTCATTGAGGGAAAAGGTTGCAAATGCCTGATTTTTACAGTTCACTTGTCAATTCTTTATTTGTGAATAGCACCCATTATCATTATTTGTCAGACGCAGCATCAGTTCTGCTCTTAGAATTAGGTTTAGACGTTCACCGTATTGACCTCCATATAACCTCTACATCGTTGAGAGGTGGTGAATACATTTACAGTGTGTTATACATCCATAATAACACAACATAATTAATATAGATTATATTCTACAGAGCAAACATGGCACTGCCATTGTACAGTGTTTCACTGTTATTGAATCAATGTTACTAAAGATTATTATCTCCTCTTTTATAACCGGTAATATAATCTTCAAGAGATTCTCACTGAAACATTGTTTTTACTGTGAATGTAGAGAATAGAAAAATGCTGTTAGCAAAATTGCAAGTACATTGCACCTAGATTAGGAGAAAAATGTGTTTTACATGTGTCTGTGGAGTCTCCTGTTAATGACATCACTTGTGGCACGGTATGCAAATGACACATTTCGCACTGAAAACAAGTTCATTTGCATACCGTGCCACAGGGGATGTCATAAACAGTAGACACCACAGACACATTTATGACATATTTTTCTCCTAATTTAGGCATTTGCTTGCAGTTTTGCTAATACAATGTAATGTATAGTTTCCAATCATTATTAATTCTCTACATTCCGAGTATAAACACTGCTTATAGAATAGCTATAATCTATTTAAGGCACACCACATCATTGCAGAGTGGATATAATTTTGCCTCTGGTATATTCACAGTTGCAGGTTTTATTCCTGGCAGGGTTTGCTGGAATGAGTGCTATGAAGTTGGGTAAAGGTAACATCTGAAGGATGATGGGCATTGCAGTGATAACACCCCAGGATATTCAAAAATGAGAGACTATGTGGAGGTATCCTTCTTTTTCCATTATCTGCTGAATGCCCATGCTGGGGTCATCTCTTCTTACCACCGAGAATCTTAATAAAAACCCTTTCAGTATCAGAAGAATTGCGTGTCAATATTGTAATATATGGGCTTCGAGGGGTGGCATCTAATTGGGATAATTAATCTCTTAAAACATTGATTTCCACTCTATTCAGGAAAAAAAAAACAAGCAATGAATGTAAATAGATCAATAATCCCTCAGTAATCCATTGCTCATTAATTGATCCCGAGCTATAGTATTTATGTATTTATACTCAGAGCTCATAACACAATCTTCAAAATATGTGTGCAGATGGTCTGCACAATCCAATTGTATGTTATGTGATTTGCTGCTAGCGATCACATCTAATGCTTTCATGGATAGTCTGGATTTAACCCAAAGTCTAATTATTAACTAGCTTAATATTAGTTTCAAATACAGACCGACACATAGATATTGATGGATGGGTACAGGCAGACCCATATAATATGAATTGTATATACAGACAGACACATAGATGCTGATGGATGGGTACAGGCAGACCCATATAATATGAATTGTATATACAGACAGACACATAGATGCTGATGGATGGGTACAGGCAGACCCATATAATATGAATTTTATATACAGACAGACACATAGATGCTGATGGATGGGAACAGGCAGACCCATATAATATGAATTTTATATACAGACAGACACATAGATGCTGATGGATGGGAACAGGCAGACCCATATAATATGAATTTTATATACAGACAGACACATAGATGCTGATGGATGGGTACAGGCAGACCCATATAATATGAATTGTATATACAGACAGACACATAGATGCTGATGGATGGGTACAGGCAGACCCATATAATATGAATTGTATATACAGACAGACACATAGATGCTGATGGATGGGTACAGGCAGACCCATATAATATGAATTGTATATACAGACAGACACATAGATGCTGATGGATGGGAACAGACAGACCCATATAATATGAATTCCAAACTAAATACAAAGGGGTTTTAAACAGTTGAATATAACATCAAAAAAGCCACAATTGGTTATATACAACAGCGATGCCACTTTTTGTTTTTATAGAGCCCGACACTATCCTGTGCAGGAAGATAACCATTGTCAAACAGAGGTTGTCAGAGGGTTTCTGACTCTTATCAGGCTCTAGTGCATTATATATATATAATCAGAGCCCAGGAGCAACATAGAGGTTCTGGTCCAACAGAGACAGATGGCGAAAGCTCCTGACATTTATTAGGAGTTTTTGTTCTCCGTCAGCTCACAAGGTGATAGTTCCACTAGGGCCCAGTGAGAATCTCCTACATACATAACCACCAGAGAAAGTATTGACTCATGGGAATAAAACACAAGTTTATAACAAAAAAGGTATGGACTTGCGACAAAAAGTACAGAGAAGAACGGGAAAGGAGAGGGGGTGCCTGGAAATCCCCTGGAGGGCCGTTCCCTAAGTCCTCAAAGAGATTAGATTGAAGTTACAATAGTACAGATTAAAATAGCATAGGACTAGACACTGCTAAAGGAAAACAATGTAAAATAATGTAAATGTATAAATAATAATAGTATGTAATAAAAACATTCCAGTGATACAAAGACACATATTCAAACAATACAAAAACACATATTCGGCACCAATGTTCAACTTATGAATAAAGACAACCTGACGCATTTCGCCACAGGGCTCCTTCACAGATATACAAAGAAAATATGTGTGGGTCCTATTATAAAGGATCAGTGTCAAGCTCTGGAAGTTACTATTTGATCTCTGTATCACTGGATTTTTTTATTATTAGATACTACTTTTATTTAAACATTTTTATTCTAATCATGACATTTTTTCTATTGTTTTTCTTTTCCAGTGTATAGTCCTATCTTGCTTTAAGCGATTACACCTGTTGGAACTATTATCACACAAAGGTTTGCCCCAGAATACACAGTTTGTTCCTGGGCAGCAGTTCTCAGTGACAGTATAATGGGAATGGAAATAATGCAGACGATGACTAGATCATGCGTAAGAAAAACAGAAGAGCTTAGTGATGAGCTGAAATTCTTCACACTGGAGAAAGAGTCTTAGAGGGAATAGGATAACACTGTACAAACCTCTCTCTGGGGACCTGCTCATGAGCAGGATTGTACAAAAGCCGAGAGGTAGTCCACTAAGAGGAGATGGCACCTAAAACAGATTTAAAGGCTTATTTTAATTAGATGAGGGAAGATTTCGAATTACCTGCCTGGTGAGAATGTGCCAACCAATGCCTTTAAAATGGTCTTTAAGGTTTGTTTGTATTTTTGTTTGTTTTTCTGTGAAGTAGAATTGACAAGGATGTAATAGTGGGATTTTTTTATATATATTCTTTGAAATATAATTATTTTGTGAATGTGTTTTGCCTCCTTTTGGGTGGACCTACAAAAACTTCTAAATTTATGTAAAATGTTTCAGCATTACTATGTTACTCTGATATAATGTTTCTGTGTCCCTTTATTATTCTGATATAATGTTTCAGCATTACTATGTTACTCTGATACAATGTTTCTGTGTCCCTTTATTATTCTGATATAATGTTTCTGTGTTACTATGTTACTCTGATACAATGTTTCTGTGTTACTATGTTACTCTGATATAATGTTTCTGTGTTACTATCTTACTCTGATATAATGTTTCTGTGTTACTATGTTACTCTGATATAATGTTTCTGTGTTACTATGTTACTCTGATATAATGTTTCTGTGTCCCTTTATTATTCTGATATAATGTTTCAGCATTACTATGTTACTCTGATACAATGTTTCTGTGTTACTATGTTAGTCTGATATAATGTTTCTGTGTTACTATGTTACACTGATATAATGTTTCTGTGTTACTATGTTACACTGATATAATGTTTCTGTGTCCCTTTATTATTCTGATATAATGTTTCTGTGTTACTATCTTACTCTGATATAATATTTATGTGTTACTATGTTACTCTGATATAATGTTTCTGTGTTACTATGTTAGTCTGATATAATGTTTCTGTGTTACTATGTTACTCTGATATAATGTTTCTGTGTTACTATGTTACTCTGATATAATGTTTCTGTGTAACTATGTTACTCTGATACAATGTTTCTGTGTTACTATGTTACTCTGATATAATGTTTCTGTGTTACTATCTTACTCTGATATAATATTTATGTGTTACTATGTTACTCTGATATAATGTTTCTGTGTAACTATGTTACTCTGATACAATGTTTCTGTGTTACTATGTTACTCTGATATAATGTTTATGTGTTACTATGTTACTTTGATATAATGTTTCTGTGTTACTATCTTACTCTGATATAATATTTATGTGTTACTATGTTACTCTGATATAATGTTTCTGTGTTACTATGTTACTCTGATATAATGTTTCTGTGTTACTATGTTACTCTGATATAATGTTTCTGTGTAACTATGTTACTCTGATACAATGTTTCTGTGTTACTATGTTACTCTGATATAATGTTTCTGTGTTACTATGTTACTCTGATACAATGTTTCTGTGTTACTATGTTACTCTGATATAATGTTTCTGTGTAACTATGTTACTCTGATACAATGTTTCTGTGTTACTATGTTACTCTGATACAATGTTTCTGTGTTACTATCTTACTCTGATATAATGTTTCTGTGTTACTATCTTACTCTGATATAATGTTTCTGTGTTACTATGTTACTCTGATATAATGTTTCTGTGTTACTATCTTACTCTGATACAATGTTTCTGTGTTACTATCTTACTCTGATATAATGTTTCTGTGTTACTATCTTACTCTTATACAATGTTTCTGTGTTACTATCTTAATCTGATACAATGTTTCTGTGTTACTATCTTACTCTGATATAATGTTTCTGTGTTACTATGTTACACTGATATAATGTTTCTGTGTTTCTATGTTACACTGATATAATGTTTCTGTGTTACTATCTTACTCTGATATAATGTTTCTGTGTTACTATGTTACACTGATATAATGTTTCTGTGTTACTATGTTACTCTGATATAATGTTTCTGTGTTACTATGTTACTCTGATATAATGTTTGTGTGTTACTATGTTACTCTGATACAATGTTTCTGTGTTACTATGTTACTCTGATATAATGTTTCTGTGTTACTATGTTACACTGATATAATGTTTCTGTGTTACTATGTTACACTGATATAATGTTTGTGTGTTACTATGTTACTCTGATATAATGTTTCTGTGTTACTATGTTACACTGATATAATGTTTGTGTGTTACTATGTTACTCTGATATAATGTTTCTGTGTTACTATGTTACTCTGATACAATGTTTCTGTGTTACTATGTTCGTCTGATATAATGTTTCTGTGTTACTATGTTACTCTGATATAATGTTTCTGTGTTACTATGTTACTCTGATATAATGTTTCTGTGTTACTATGTTACTCTGATATAATGTTTCCGTGTTACTATCTTACTCTGATATAATGTTTCTGTGTTACTATGTTACTCTGATATAATGTTTCTGTGTTACTATGTTACTCTGATATAATGTTTCTGTGTTACTATGTTACTTTGATATAATGTTTCTGTGTTACTATGTTACTCTGATACAATGTTTCTGTGTTACTATCTTACTCTGATATAATGTTTCTGTGTTACTATGTTACTCTGATACAATGTTTCTGTGTTACTATGTTACTCTGATATAATGTTTCTGTGTTACCATCTTACTTTGATATAATGTTTCTGTGTTACTATCTTACTCTAATATAATGTTTCTGTGTTACTATCTTACTCTGATACAATGTTTCTGTGTTACTATCTTACTCTGATATAATGTTTCTGTGTTACTATGTTATTCTGATATAATGTTTCTGTGTTACTATGTTTCTCTGATATAATGTTTCTGTGTTACTATGTTAGTCTGATATAATGTTTCTGTGTTACTATGTTACTCTGATATAATGTTTCTGTGTTACTATGTTACTCTGATATAATGTTTCTGTGTTACTATCTTACTCTGATATAATGTTTCTGTGTTACTATGTTACTCTGATATAATGTTTCTGTGTTACTATGTTACTCTGATACAATGTTTCTGTGTTACTATCTTACTCTGATATAATGTTTCTGTGTTACTATCTTACTCTTATACAATGTTTCTGTGTTACTATCTTAATCTGATACAATGTTTCTGTGTTACTATCTTACTCTGATATAATGTTTCTGTGTTACTATGTTACACTGATATAATGTTTCTGTGTTACTATGTTACACTGATATAATGTTTCTGTGTTACTATCTTACTCTGATATAATGTTTCTGTGTTACTATGTTACACTGATATAATGTTTCTGTGTTACTATGTTACTCTGATACAATGTTTCTGTGTTACTATGTTACTCTGATATAATGTTTGTGTGTTACTATGTTACTCTGATACAATGTTTCTGTGTTACTATGTTACTCTGATATAATGTTTCTGTGTTACTATGTTACACTGATATAATGTTTCTGTGTTACTATGTTACACTGATATAATGTTTGTGTGTTACTATGTTACTCTGATATAATGTTTCTGTGTTACTATGTTACTCTGATACAATGTTTCTGTGTTACTATGTTAGTCTGATATAATGTTTCTGTGTTACTATGTTACTCTGATATAATGTTTCTGTGTTACTATGTTACTCTGATATAATGTTTCTGTGTTACTATCTTACTCTGATATAATGTTTCCGTGTTACTATCTTACTCTGATATAATGTTTCTGTGTTACTATGTTACTTTGATATAATGTTTCTGTGTTACTATGTTACTCTGATATAATGTTTCTGTGTTACTATGTTACTTTGATATAATGTTTCTGTGTTACTATGTTACTCTGATACAATGTTTCTGTGTTACTATCTTACTCTGATATAATGTTTCTGTGTTACTATGTTACTCTGATACAATGTTTCTGTGTTACTATCTTACTCTGATATAATGTTTCTGTGTTACCATCTTACTTTGATATAATGTTTCTGTGTTACTATCTTACTCTAATATAATGTTTCTGTGTTACTATCTTACTCTGATACAATGTTTCTGTGTTACTATCTTACTCTAATATAATGTTTCTGTGTTACTATCTTACTTTGATATAATGTTTCTGTGTTACTATGTTACACTGATATAATGTTTCTGTGTTACTATGTTACTCTGATATAATGTTTCTGTGTTACTATGTTACACTGATATAATGTTTCTGTGTTACTATGTTACTCTGTAAATATATACACACCACATGATATAATGGTGAGAGGAGATGTGAATTATCCATGTGTTAAGTTGTTGAATATGTGCATCCTCTGTATACAGACAATCATGACTCAGTTTAGTGTAATCATGTGTGGTTCATTAGTTTCCTCAGTGTCCCTTGATTTCCAGTGGAATCACAAATAATCTGTGTCATGTCAAATAATCTTATCATCTGTCCAACGAACATAACAGCTCATCAAAGACTTTAATTAGCGCCCTCTAAATTGACATTCAAGAAGAAGAGCAGTTACATAGTGCATAGATACAAGCAATCAAACAAACCAGTGCAATCCTGAGATAGATAGAGGTAGATAGAGATAGAAGAATACAGATATTAAACTTACTGATGGATACAGACAGACAGACACATAGATACTGATGGACAGATAGAGACAGACACATAGATACTGATGGACAGATAGAGACAGACACATATATACTGATGGACAGATAGAGACAGACATATAGATACTGATGGACAGATAGAGAAAGACACATAGATACTGATCTATAGATACAGACAGACACATAGATACTGATGGACAGATAGAGAAAGACACATAGATACTGATAGATAGATACAGATAGACACCTAGATACTGATGGATAGAAACAGACAGACATATAGATACTGATGGATAGATACAGGCAGGCACATAGATAGTGATGGATAGATACAGACAGTTATATAGATACTGATGGATACATACAGAAAGACACAGATATTGATGGACAGATAGATACTGATGGACAGATAGAGAAAGACACATAGATATTGATGGGAAGATAGAGACAGACACATATATACTTATGGATAGATACAGACAGATACCTGGATACAGATGGATAGATACAGACAGACACCTAGATACTGATGGATAGAAACAGACAGACATATAGATACTGATGGATAGATACAGACAGGCACATAGATACTGATGGATAGATACAGACAGACACCTAGATACTGATGGATAGATAAAAGCAGACATATAGATACTGATGGATAGATACAGACAGACACATAGATACTGTTGGATAGATATAGACAGATGCATAGATACTGATGGATACATATAGACAGACACCTGGACACTGATGGATACATACAGACAGACACTTGGATACTGATGGATAGATACAGACAGGCACATAGATACTTATGGATAGATACAGACAGACACATAGATACTTATGGATAGATACAGACAGACACATAGATACTTATGGATAGATACAGACAGACACATAGATACTGATGTATAGATACAGACAGACACATAGATACTTATGGATAGATACAGACAGACACATAGATACTTATGGATAGATACAGACAGACACATAGATACTTATGGATAGATACAGACAGGCACATAGATACTGATGGATAGATACAGACAGACACATATATACTTATGGATAGATACAGACAGGCACATATATACTTATGGATAGATACAGACAGACACATAGATACTTATGGATAGATACAGACAGGCACATAGATACTGATGTATAGATACAGACAGACACATAGATACTTATGGATAGATACAGACAGGCACATAGATACTTATGGATAGATACAGACAGACACATAGATACTTATGGATAGATACAGACAGGCACATAGATACTGATGTATAGATACAGACAGACACATAGATACTTATGGATAGATACAGACAGGCACATAGATACTTATGGATAGATACAGACAGACAGACACATAGTTACTTATGGATAGATACAGACAGACACATAGATACTGATGTATAGATACAGACAGACACATAGATACTTATGGATAGTGTGACCTTTAGGGCAAAGCAACACAGTCCTCTAGGGTAACAGGTACAGAACACAGTAATTGTATGCAAAACAACAGTGTGGTTTATTCACATTGGGCTCAAAATAAATCCATGCAGCAAAACATAAAGGAAAAATCTACAAACAAAATCCTAGCTCAAATTCGAGCACTTACTACACATAAAGTAATGCCCCTTACTAACCCAGGGTAATAATCTAAGCAACAAAATAAACATTGGTTTCACCAACCTTTAGCCCTTTCACTGGTGCTACTCTGCACAGACCTGCTCTCTCTCTGCAGGTCAGATTGTATCTCTCTTCTTTCTACTCTGAGATCAGCTAATTAAAACCTCAGCAGTTGCTAATTGGGGCAGGTGAATGAGTACAGGCTATGTAGGATTCTGGGTCCTACATACCTTCCTTCTATTACCCTCCCATAGACTCTGTCACATATCCTCCCCGCCAGCTTAGACCCATCGGTCGTAGCGACCTTTGACCACAAACAATGGACTCTGGACAAACCATCTGCATTCCCCTGGTCTTTACCAGCTCTATGCTCCATAGAGAAGTTATATGGCTGAAGACTAAGGAACCACCTAGTTACTCTGGCATTTGTTTCCTTGTTTTGTCTCATCCACGTCAAGGGTGCATGATCTGTGACAAGTTTGAACCTTCTCCCCAATAGATAATACTTAAGTGTTTCTAGTGCCCATTTTATGGCCAAGCATTCTTTCTCAACCACTGAGTATCTCTGTTCATGGGGATTCAGCTTTTTGCTCAGGTACATAATGGGATGTTCTTCTCCTCTGTGTACTTGAGAAAGAACCGCTCCTAGTCCCACATTAGATGCATCTGTCTGTACCAAAAATTCTTTTGTAAAATCTGGGGCAACCAAAATTGGGTCCGCACACAAAACCTCCTTCAGGGCACTAAATGCCTTCTCTGCCTCGGGAGTCCATTTGATCATAACAGGGCCTTTTGCCTTAGTTAGCTCTGTCAACGGGTTTGCGATTGTAGCAAAGTTAGGTATGAATCTACGATAGTAGCCCACTAAGCCCAGAAATGCCCTGACTTGTTTCTTTGTCACAGGACGTGGCCAATCCCAAATAGCATCTATCTTACTTTTCTGTGGTTTCAGGAGACCCCTCCCAATAGTGAAGCCCAAATACTTAGCTTCTTCCAAACCTATCGTACATTTGGATGGATTGGCAGTTAGACCTGCATCTCGTATAGACTTTATTACTGCCTGAACTCGGGGAAGGTGCGTTTCCCAATCTGGGCTGTGTATAACCACATCATCAAGGTAGGCAGCCGCATATTCACTATGGGGTCTAAGGATTCTATCCATCATTCTTTGGAAGGTGGCAGGTGCACCATGCAATCCAAATGGTAAGACTTTATAGTGAAACAATCCTTCTGGTGTGGAAAAAGCAGTTTTTTCTTTGGCCCGTTTTGTTAAGGGAACTTGCCAATAACCTTTAGTCAGATCTAATGTAGTCAGATATCTGGATCGTCCTAATCTCTCTATTAGGTCATCAACCCTAGGCATGGGATAAGCATCAAATTTTGATATCTCATTTAATTTTCTGAAATCATTACAGAATCTGATTTCTCCGTTTGGCTTGGGTACCAACACTATAGGATTACTCCATTCACTTTGTGATTCCTCGATAACCCCTAGCTCAAGCATCTTTTGGACCTCTGCTTTAATGGCTTCTTTTCTGGCCTCTGGGATTCGGTAGGGTTTCAAATTAACCCTTTTTCCAGGTTCCGTAATTATGTCATGTTCAATAACATGAGTCCTTCCTGGTACTTGAGAAAACACATCCCGATTTCTAGCAACAAACTCTCGGACCTCATTTTGCTGATGAGGTGCTAGAGTGTCAGCAATGTTAACCTCTGGTACTTTGTCTGCTTTGGTCTGAGGAACTTTGTCTGTCACGGCCATCAAAACCTCTCTGTCTGTCCAGGGTTTAAGTAAATTTATATGGTATATTTGTTCGGGCTTTCTTCTACCAGGTTGTCTCACCTTATAATTCACCTCATTGACTCGTTCAATGATCTCGTATGGGCCATGCCAGCTTGCAAGGAATTTACTTTCTACTGTGGGGATTAGTACCATAACCCTGTCTCCAGGTTTAAAGGCTCTAAGTCTAGCATTCCTGTTATAACTAGCTTTCTGGGCTTCCTGTGCTCTTTCCATATTTTCCCTGACAATTGGCATTATGGCCTCAATGCGATCCTGCATTTGCGCCACATGTTCAATAACACTTCTATGAGGCGTGTGTTCCTGTTCCCATGTCTCCTTCGCAACATCAAGGAGGCCTCTAGGATGTCTGCCATATAACAATTCAAAAGGCGAGAACCCGGTGGAAGCTTGGGGGACTTCTCGGATAGCAAACATTAGATATGGGAGCAAATGATCCCAATTCTTACCATCTTTGTCAATTACCTTACGGAGCATTGCTTTTAAGGTTTTATTAAATCTTTCCACTAACCCATCAGTTTGTGGGTGATACACTGAAGTTTTCAATTGTCTAATCTTCAACAAGTTACATAGCTCTTTCATCACTCGTGACATAAAAGGGGTACCTTGGTCTGTGAGTACTTCTCTAGGTATTCCAACCCGGCTGAACATAAACATTAACTCTCTGGCAATGGTTTTAGCTGAGATATTTCTTAAAGGTATAGCTTCGGGATAGCGGGTAGCATAATCTAGTACTACCAATATATATTGGTGCCCCCTAGCAGATTTCAGTAAAGGACCAACCAGGTCCATAGCAATTCTTTCGAATGGGACTTCTATGATGGGAAGAGGAATGAGGGGATTACGGAAAGCTTGGAATGGAGCCTTTCTTTGGCATTCTGGGCATGACTTGCAAAATTGCTCAATAGCAGAGTAGATTCCTGGCCAATAAAATCTTCTTAGTACTCTCTCCCGGGTTTTTTCAATCCCAAGATGCCCCCCTAATACATGGCTGTGAGCTAGTTTTAAGACTAGGTTCCTGTGGGATTGAGGTACCAGTAATTGTTCAACCTCTTCAACCCCCCTCTTCTCTACTCGGTAAAGTAAATTGTTTTTTTCTGCAAAATAGGGAAGAGACAATTGGGTTTCCGGGTTAACAGGAGTGCCTTCCACTACCTGAACATTGTTATGGGCAGCTACCAAGGTTTGATCCTCCCATTGGGCAGCCCGAAAATTTCCTAAACTAATACCTAGATGATGGAACTCCACCTCTTCCCTTAGATTTTCTACTAGGGAGGAATCATTTTCATTGCGTTCCCCTTCGTCACCCACACATACTACAGCAGGTTCATTTTCACTACACTGCTCCAAATCAATCGTAGAAAAAGGGAAAACTTTCTCTATACCCACTGTTTCTGCCTCTACCTCTGTATGCTTATCCTGATTTATTGCAGTATCTTCCCATATCTTCCGAAAGAGGGGAAAATCACGCCCCAATACAGCATCATAAGGCAATGATGGCACCACCCCAACTCTATGTTTTATCACCCCTACCGCGGTAGCAAATTCTACCTCAGCCGTGGGATACGTGTGGGTGTCACCATGTATGCATATTATATCCAACACGTGAATTCTATCTACTTGCTCACTCGGAAGTAAGGACCTCTTTACCAATGAAACCTCACTCCCAGAATCTAAGAGTGCTAGCACACTCCTCCCTTCCATATTTACAGATTTGACATGGTTAATACCAACAGTACTTGTTAAAGCAGACATTCGTGTGTATACCAACAATGCACCACATTTCTTCCCCCTCCCCAAATTGCATTCCATAGGTTCATCAGTCTGTGGACAGTTACGTGCTATATGTCCAATCTCCTGACATCTATAGCACCTTATCTGTCTCTCAGTCTGGCCTTGTAGCCGGGTTGGGAACCTGGGCACCCAATTTTTCATGTAGTCAGTCTCTCTACGGGTCTGTACAGAATCTTTTTTTTCATCTGTTTCTTTAAATCCTCCAGAATTCTTTGCAGGTTTCCTGTTACTTTGCAATTTGGCATTGAGGTACGGTTCTTTACTCTGAGTTTCATTAGCAAACAGGTATCTCTCTGTCAAGTTCATCATTTCTTCTGGGTCCTTTGGATCCGCTTGACTGACCCATTTCCGTAGAGCTATCGGCAGACTCCTGAGAAAGCGATCCATAACAACTTTTTCAATGATTACTGCAGCAGAGTTGACTTCTGGCTGTAGCCACTTCTGGGCAAGTCTCAAGAGGTCATACATTTGTGACCTAGTAGATTTCTCTGTATCATAAACCCATGCATTATATCTTTGGGCTCGCACTGCAGGCGTAACTCCAAGCCGTGTTAGTATTTCTGCTTTCAAACAGTCATAGTCTTGTGCTTGGCTGAGAGGCAAATCATCGTATGCTTTTTGGGATTCTCCGCTGAGGCAAGGGGCTAACAATCCTGCCCACTGACCTGGAGGCCATCCTTCTCGGGTAGCAATCCTTTCAAAGGTTGTCAGGTAAGCCTCCATGTCATCAACCTCACTCACTTTATGTAAAAAGTCATTAACTCTAATCCGGCGCCCCATATCCATAGTAGGGGTAGTCACACTTGACAGTAGGGTTTGTTGCAAAGCACTTGTTAGTTGTACTTTGTCTTCCCGCTGTGTTTCTAATACGCAGTCCATTTGTGCGGCCAATAAGCGGTTTGTCTCCTGTTGGGCCACAACAGCCTGTCGCTGTGCCTCCATGAGGCTACTGATCTGAGCCGCTGTTACACGGTTTGTGTCTTGCTGGGTAGCAGTAGCCTGTACCAAGGCTTTCACTAAATCTTCCATCTTGCTTTTTATTTTTCACAGCCACCTGGTAAATACCACACACCACACCTGCAGGCCTCTGTTTCAAACAACCAGTCTCAGTTTGCAGAGTCACAGTACATTAGGCCTCTTTACCCACAGACCGTATAAATGTGCTTTATTTCCCCGGCATCTCCACCATCTTGTGACCTTTAGGGCAAAGCAACACAGTCCTCTAGGGTAACAGGTACAGAACACAGTAATTGTATGCAAAACAACAGTGTGGTTTATTCACATTGGGCTCAAAATAAATCCATGCAGCAAAACATAAAGGAAAAATCTACAAACAAAATCCTAGCTCAAATTCGAGCACTTACTACACATAAAGTAATGCCCCTTACTAACCCAGGGTAATAATCTAAGCAACAAAATAAACATTGGTTTCACCAACCTTTAGCCCTTTCACTGGTGCTACTCTGCACAGACCTGCTCTCTCTCTGCAGGTCAGATTGTATCTCTCTTCTTTCTACTCTGAGATCAGCTAATTAAAACCTCAGCAGTTGCTAATTGGGGCAGGTGAATGAGTACAGGCTATGTAGGATTCTGGGTCCTACATACCTTCCTTCTATTACCCTCCCATAGACTCTGTCACAATAGATACAGACAGGCACATAGATACTTATGGATAGATACAGACAGACAGACACATAGATACTTATGGATAGATAACGACAGGCAAATAGATACTGATGGATAGATACAGATAGATACTGATGTATAGATACAGACAGACACATAGATACTTATGGATAGATACAGACAGGCACATAGATACTTATGGATAGATACAGACAGGCACATAGATACTTATGGATAGATACAGACAGACACATAGATACTGATGTATAGATACAGACAGGCACATAGATACTTATGGATAGATACAGACAGGCACATAGATACTGATGTATAGATACAGACAGGCACATAGATACTTATGGATAGATACAGACAGACACATAGATACTTATGGATAGATACAGACAGACACATAGGTACTTATGGATAGATACAGACAGGCACATAGATGCTGATGTATAGATACTTATGGATAGATACAGACAGACACATAGATACTGATGTGTAGATACAGACAGGCACATAGATACTTATGGATAGATACAGACAGGCACATAGATACTGATGTATAGATACAGACAGGCACATAGATACTTATGGATAGATACAGACAGACACATAGATACTTATGGATAGATACAGACAGACACATAGGTACTTATGGATAGATACAGACAGGCACATAGATACTGATGTATAGATACAGACAGGCACATAGATACTGATGTATAGATACAGACAGACACATAGATACTTATGGATAGATACAGACAGGCACATAGATACTTATGGATAGATACAGACAGTCACATAGATACTGATGTATAGATACAGACAGACACATAGATACTTATGGATAGATACAGACAGGCACATAGATACTGATGGATAGATACAGACAGACACATAGATACTTATGGATAGATACAGACAGGCACATAGATACTGATGGATAGATACAGACAGACACATAGATACTTATGGATAGATACAGACAGGCACATATATACTTATGGATAGATACAGACAGACACATAGATACTTATGGATAGATACAGACAGGCACATAGATACTGATGTATAGATACAGACAGACACATAGATACTTATGGATAGATACAGACAGGCAGACACATAGATACTTATGGATAGATACAGACAGACAGACACATAGATACTTATGGATAGATACAGACAGACACATAGATACTGATGGATAGATACAGACAGACAACTTGATACTGATGTATAGATACAGACAGACACATAGATACTGATGTATAGATACAGACAGACACATAGATACTGATGGATAGATACAGACAGGCACATAGATACTGATGGATAGATACAGACAGGCACATAGATACTGATGTATAGATACAGACAGACACATAGATACTGATGTATAGATACAGACAGACACATAGATACTGATGTATAGATACAGACAGACACATAGATACTGATGTATAGATACAGACAGACACATAGATACTGATGTATAGATACAGGCAGGCACATAGATACTGATGTATAGATACAGACAGACACATAGATACTGATGTATAGATACAGACAGACACATAGATACTGATGTATAGATACAGGCAGGCACATAGATACTGATGTATAGATACAGACAGACACATAGATACTGATGTATAGATACAGACAGACACATAGATACTTATGGATAGATACAGACAGGCACATAGATACTTATGGATAGATACAGACAGGCACATAGATACTTATGGATAGATACAGACAGACACATAGATACTGATGGATAGAAACAGACAGACATATAGATACTGATGGATAGATACAGACAGGCACATAGATACTGATGGATAGATACAGAAAGACACCTAGATACTGATGGATAGATAAAAGCAGACATATAGATACTGATGGATAGATACAGACAGACACATAGATACTGTTGGATAGATATAGACAGATGCATAGATACTGATGGATACATATAGACAGACACCTGGACACTGATGGATACATACAGACAGACACTTGGATACTGATGGATAGATACAGACAGGCACATAGATACTTATGGATAGATACAGACAGACACATAGATACTTATGGATAGATACAGACAGGCACATAGATACTGATGGATAGATACAGACAGACACATATATACTTATGGATAGATACAGACAGGCACATATATACTTATGGATAGATACAGACAGACACATAGATACTTATGGATAGATACAGACAGGCACATAGATACTGATGTATAGATACAGACAGACACATAGATACTTATGGATAGATACAGACAGGCACATAGATACTTATGGATAGATACAGACAGACAGACACATAGTTACTTATGGATAGATACAGACAGACACATAGATACTGATGTATAGATACAGACAGACACATAGATACTTATGGATAGATACAGACAGGCACATAGATACTTATGGATAGATACAGACAGACAGACACATAGATACTTATGGATAGATAACGACAGGCAAATAGATACTGATGGATAGATACAGATAGATACTGATGTATAGATACAGACAGACACATAGATACTTATGGATAGATACAGACAGGCACATAGATACTTATGGATAGATACAGACAGGCACATAGATACTTATGGATAGATACAGACAGACACATAGATACTGATGTATAGATACAGACAGGCACATAGATACTTATGGATAGATACAGACAGGCACATAGATACTGATGTATAGATACAGACAGGCACATAGATACTTATGGATAGATACAGACAGACACATAGATACTTATGGATAGATACAGACAGACACATAGGTACTTATGGATAGATACAGACAGGCACATAGATGCTGATGTATAGATACTTATGGATAGATACAGACAGACACATAGATACTGATGTATAGATACAGACAGGCACATAGATACTTATGGATAGATACAGACAGGCACATAGATACTGATGTATAGACACAGACAGGCACATAGATACTTATGGATAGATACAGACAGACACATAGATACTTATGGATAGATACAGACAGACACATAGGTACTTATGGATAGATACAGACAGGCACATAGATACTGATGTATAGATACAGACAGGCACATAGATACTGATGTATAGATACAGACAGACACATAGATACTTATGGATAGATACAGACAGGCACATAGATACTTATGGATAGATACAGACAGTCACATAGATACTGATGTATAGATACAGACAGACACATAGATACTTATGGATAGATACAGACAGGCACATAGATACTGATGGATAGATACAGACAGACACATAGATACTTATGGATAGATACAGACAGGCACATAGATACTGATGGATAGATACAGACAGACACATAGATACTTATGGATAGATACAGACAGGCACATATATACTTATGGATAGATACAGACAGACACATAGATACTTATGGATAGATACAGACAGGCACATAGATACTGATGTATAGATACAGACAGACACATAGATACTTATGGATAGATACAGACAGGCAGACACATAGATACTTATGGTTAGATACAGACAGACAGACACATAGATACTTATGGATAGATACAGACAGACACATAGATACTGATGGATAGATACAGACAGACACATAGATACTGATGTATAGATACAGACAGACACATAGATACTGATGTATAGATACAGACAGACACATAGATACTTATGGATAGATACAGACAGACACATAGATACTGAAGTATAGATACAGACAGACACATAGATACTTATGGATAGATACAGACAGACACATAGATACTGATGTATAGATACAGACAGACACATAGATACTTATGGATAGATACAGACAGGCACATAGATACTGATGTATAGATACAGACAGACACATAGATACTGATGTATAGATACAGACAGACACATAGATACTTATGGATAGATACAGACAGGCACATAGATACTGATGGATAGATACAGACAGGCACATAGATACTGATGGATAGATACAGACAGACACATAGATACTGATGTATAGATACAGACAGACACATAGATACTGATGGATAGATACAGACAGACACATAGATACTGATGTATAGATACAGACAGGCACATAGATACTTATGGATAGATACAGACAGACACATAGATACTGATGTATAGATACAGACAGACACATAGATACTGATGTATAGATACAGACAGACACATAGATACTGATGTATAGATACAGACAGACACATAGATACTTATGGATAGATACAGACAGACACATAGATACTGAAGTATAGATACAGACAGACACATAGATACTTATGGATAGATACATACAGACACATAGATACTGATGTATAGATACAGACAGACACATAGATACTTATGGATAGATACAGACAGGCACATAGATACTGATGTATAGATACAGACAGACACATAGATACTGATGTATAGATACAGACAGACACATAGATACTTATGGATAGATACAGACAGGCACATAGATACTGATGGATAGATAAAGACAGGCACATAGATACTGATGGATAGATACAGACAGACACATAGATACTGATGTATAGATACAGACAGACACATAGATACTGATGGATAGATACAGACAGACACATAGATACTGATGTATAGATACAGACAGGCACATAGATACTTATGGATAGATACAGACAGGCACATAGATACTGATGTATAGATACAGACAGACACATAGATACTGATGTATAGATACAGACAGACACATAGATACTGATGGATAGATACAGACAGACACATAGATACTGATGGATAGATACAGACAGGCACATAGATACTGATGGATAGATACAGACAGGCACATAGATACTGATGTATAGATACAGACAGACACATAGATACTGATGTATAGATACAGACAGACACATAGATACTGATGTATAGATACAGACAGACACATAGATACTGATGTATAGATACAGACAGACACATAGATACTGATGTATAGATACAGGCAGGCACATAGATACTGATGTATAGATACAGACAGACACATAGATACTGATGTATAGATGCAGACAGACACATAGATACTGATGTATAGATACATGCAGGCACATAGATACTGATGTATAGATACAGACAGACACATAGATACTGATGTATAGATACAGACAGACACATAGATACTTATGGATAGATACAGACAGGCACATAGATACTTATGGATAGATACAGACAGGCACATAGATACTTATGGATAGATACAGACAGACACATAGATACTGATGTATAGATACAGACAGACACATAGATACTTATGGATAGATACAGACAGGCACATAGATACTTATGGATAGATACAGACAGGCACATAGATACTTATGGATAGATACAGACAGGCACATAGATACTTATGGATAGATACAGACAGACACATAGATACTGATGTATAGATACAGACAGACACATAGATACTTATGGATAGATACAGACAGGCACATAGATACTGATGTATAGATACAGACAGACACATAGATACTGATGTATAGATACAGACAGACACATAGATACTTATGGATAGATACAGACAGGCACATAGATACTGATGTATAGATACAGACAGACACATAGATACTGATGTATAGATACAGACAGACACATAGATACTTATGGATAGATACAGACAGGCACATAGATACTTATGGATAGATACAGACAGGCACATAGATACTGATGGATAGATACAGACAGGCACATAGATACTGATGTATAGATACAGACAGACACATAGATACTGATGTATAGATACAGACAGACACATAGATACTGATGTATAGATACAGACAGGCACATAGATACTGATGGATAGATACAGACAGACACATAGATACTGATGGATAGATACAGACAGACACCTAGATACTGATGTATAGATACAGACAGACACATAGATACTGATGTATAGATACAGACAGACACATAGATACTGATGTATAGATACAGACAGGCACATAGATACTGATGGATAGATACAGACAGACACCTAGATACTGATGTATAGATACAGACAGACACATAGATACTGATGTATAGATACAGACAGACACATAGATACTGATGTATAGATACAGACAGACACATAGATACTGATGTATAGATACAGACAGACACATAGATACTGATGTATAGATACAGACAGACACATAGATACTGATGGATAGATACAGACAGACACCTAGATACTGATGTATAGATACAGACAGACACATAGATACTGATGTATAGATACAGACAGACACATAGATACTGATGTATAGATACAGACAGGCACATAGATACTGATGTATAGATACAGACAGACACATAGATACTTATGGATAGATACAGACAGACACATAGATACTGATGTATAGATACAGACAGACACATAGATACTGATGGATAGATACAGACAGACACATAGATACTGATGTATAGATACAGACAGACACATAGATACTGATGTATAGATACAGACAGGCACATAGATACTTATGTATAGATACAGACAGACACATAGATACTGATGGATAGATACAGACAGACACATAGATACTGATGTATAGATACAGACAGACACATAGATACTGATGGATAGATACAGACAGACACATAGATACTGATGTATAGATACAGACAGGCACATAGATACTGATGTATAGATACAGACAGACACATAGATACTGATGGATAGATACAGACAGACACATAGATACTGATGGATAGATACAGACAGACACATAGATACTGATGGATAGATACAGACAGACACATAGATACTGATGTATAGATACAGACAGACACATAGATACTGATGTATAGATACAGACAGACACATAGATACTGATGTATAGATACAGACAGGCACATAGATACTGATGTATAGATACAGACAGACACATAGATACTGATGGATAGATACAGACAGACACATAGATACTGATGTATAGATACAGACAGACACATAGATACTGATGTATAGATACAGACAGACACATAGATACTGATGTATAGATACAGACAGACACATAGATACTGATGTATAGATACAGACAGGCACATAGATACTGATGTATAGATACAGACAGGCACATAGATACTGATGTATAGATACAGACAGACACATAGATACTGATGTATAGATACAGACAGGCACATAGATACTGATGTATAGATACAGACAGACACATAGATACTGATGTATAGATACAGACAGGCACATAGATACTGATGGATAGATACAGACAGGCACATAGATACTGATGTATAGATACAGACAGACACATAGATACTGATGTATAGATACAGACAGACACATAGATACTGATGGATAGATACAGACAGGCACATAGATACTGATGTATAGATACAGACAGACACATAGATACTGATGTATAGATACAGACAGACACATAGATACTGATGGATAGATACAGACAGACACATAGATACTGATGTATAGATACAGACAGACACATAGATACTGATGTATAGATACAGACAGGCACATAGATACTGATGTATAGATACAGACAGACACATAGATACTGATGTATAGATACAGACAGACACATAGATACTGATGTATAGATACAGACAGGCAGACACATAGATACTGATGTATAGATACAGACAGACACATAGATACTGATGTATAGATACAGACAGACACATAGATACTGATGTATAGATACAGACAGACACATAGATACTGATGGATAGATACAGACAGACACATAGATACTGATGTATAGATACAGACAGACACATAGATACTGATGTATAGATACAGACAGGCAGACACATAGATACTGATGTATAGATACAGACAGACACATAGATACTTATGGATAGATACAGACAGACACATAGGTACTTATGGATAGATACAGACAGGCACATAGATGCTGATGTATAGATACTTATGGATAGATACAGACAGACACATAGATACTGATGTATAGATACAGACAGGCACATAGATACTGATGTATAGATACAGACAGGCACATAGATACTGATGTATAGATACAGACAGACACATAGATACTGATGTATAGATACAGACAGACACATAGATACTGATGTATAGATACATACAGGCAGACACATAGATACTGATGTATAGATACAGACAGACACATAGATACTGATGTATAGATACAGACAGACACATAGATACTGATGTATAGATACAGACAGACACATAGATACTGATGGATAGATACAGACAGACACATAGATACTGATGTATAGATACAGACAGACACATAGATACTGATGTATAGATACAGACAGGCACATAGATACTGATGTATAGATACAGACAGACACATAGATACTGATGTATAGATACAGACAGGCAGACACATAGATACTGATGTATAGATACAGACAGGCACATAGATACTGATGTATAGATACAGACAGACACATAGATACTGATGTATAGATACAGACAGGCACATAGATACTGATGTATAGATACAGACAGGCACATAGATACTGATGTATAGATACAGACAGACACATAGATACTGATGTATAGATACAGACAGACACATAGATACTGATGTATAGATACAGACAGACACATAGATACTGATGTATAGATACAGACAGACACATAGATACTTATGGATAGATACAGACAGACACATAGATACTTATGGATAGATACAGACAGACACATAGGTACTTATGGATAGATACAGACAGGCACATAGATACTGATGTATAGATACAGACAGGCAGACACATAGATACTGATGTATAGATACAGACAGACACATAGATACTGATGTATAGATACAGACAGACACATAGATACTGATGTATAGATACAGACAGGCACATAGATACTGATGTATAGCCAGTAGTGTATCTTCCACAAGGCAAACAAGGCACTTGCCTAGGGCGGCACTTTGCCAGAGGGTGTTAAAACCCACTTCTGGTGATTCAAACTATTTCTCCTTCCAATTAATCAGGGTGATGGGGGCATGTAATGGATGTGGTGGGGTATGTAATGAGGGTGATGGTGGCATATAATGGGGGTGATAAGGCATTTAGTGTGCATGCAATGTGTGTGATGGGTGCATGTAATGGGGTGATGGGCCATGTTGTGGGTGTGCAATGTGGGTGGGGGGTGTCCGAATTTTGTTTGCCTAGGGCAGCACAAAACCAAGATACACCACTGTGTATAGATACAGACAGACACAAAGATACTGAAGGATAGATCCAGACAGACACCTGTATACTTATGGATAGATGCAGACAGAAATTTAGATGCTTATGGATAGATACAGACAGACACGTAGATGCTGATGAATAGATACAGACAGACACATGGATGTTTATCAATAGATACAGACATACACATGGATGCTGATAGATGGATTGATACACGGATACATACATTATAAATATATAGATGATAATTGGATATATAATTATGGCACTAATAGGATAGATAGATAGATAGATAGATAGATAGATAGATAGATAGATAGTATGGATAATAGATAGATAGATAATCATAGAGATAATAGTGGATAGATATTTATTAGAAATAACAGATGGATAAATCTATAATTGAGATTATAGATGTATAGATAGAGATAATAGATATAGATGGATAGATAGATAATAGATATAGATGGATAGATAACAGATAGATAATTGGATAGATGGATAGATAAGAGATAGATAATTAGATAGATAGATGGAGTCTGGACGTATGCTGATAGGGAGTAATGGGATATCTGACGAGCAGATGACACAGGTGCAGTGACATCCCTCCTTGCATGGGAAATGCGTCTCCGCTTGTGTTAGCTCTGAAGATAATGCCAGCTGACAAATACCGTCAGCCATGCAGCAGAGATAGAAACCTGCCAACTAAACAATGGCTAGACTGGCATGCTCAGGCACACACTGCTGCCACCATCACCTTGACTGCTCTCTCTGGAGTCTAAAGGGTTAAGAGCGAGACTATGCTATTGGTTGGTTACTGTCGTTTTTAGGTCATTTTATTTCTCATTCCCATCCCAGCTGGCACCTTCAGATTGTATTAGAAAGACCTCTTTATGGCTTAATTTAAATTTGGGTACATACTTCTGTCCCCTTCCACTCACATTACTGCAGTGCCTTGTAGTGTGGCTCTTATCTCAAACTCTGCCCCTATATGGTCCATCACCCCACTCCGCCCCCACTTATATTGAGTCGCTTTATGAATTCGATGATTTGATTTGATTACTCAGAAGAATGACAGCCTGCCAGGAATTGAACCTGTAACCCCCCCCCCTTCCCCCTCCCAAGGGTTGAACAGATTCTACAGTTAATGCATTAGCCAACTGAGCTATCTCACCGGCAGTATACGTTAGAAGCCATCACTCTCCTCCCTGATATAGGAGCTGGCCTGTGTTTTACATGTTACCTTGTCCTTCCCGCTTACCATGGTTTTCATTCTTTTTTTTTTTTCTTTCTGTCTTCACCCACACCCTGTGATTTGAAGAATGTTCTGGTGCAGATAAGAAAAGATGCTTTAGAATTCATAATGATAACTCATTAGTCTCGACTGCCCGTGGCAAAGGATGGTGTTTTTTTCCTAATTGAGGTGCAGACATCCCTATCAATTATTACGGCTCACTCTTTTTAGTATTCAGTCCATCTCGCAGTGCAGGGGAGGGGGGGGGGGGGGGACCTTGGACATTCTGGACCTTCCGGACGGGTATGGCTGCAGCGAATGACTTAACCTGGTTTGCATGGAAAACAATGAACACACATTCAAGTTTACATTATGCAAATAAGAAGTGTAGTTTTTTGTTTTATTTTAAGTGCGCTGGCGCAACCCATGAATAAAGAATCAGGAGCTGAAAACGTAGTTTGGCGGAGGTTCTGTAAGGTGCCAGGATTCATAAAGAAGCAGTTGGCGTCATACATAACGAAGGGCGACTGCGCCTTTTTTCCACATCGTTAATCTGAGGGGTTTTTTTTTCCCAGCAGGATTTATAAAGACACAGTTGGCGTTAGATATAAAGATTGGCGACTACGCTTTTTTTCCCCTCACTTCCGGACTTAGAATCTTGTAGAGAGACAGGATTGATAGTGTGATCATTAGAGTGTCAATTTAATGAGTGATCAAGATACATATAGTATATAAAGATCATCAGAGACCTATATAGATTGCTTGGGAGGGGGTTGCTTTTTGTTATTAAAAAATGAGATTTACAGCCAAAACCGGTTGTTTTTAAGGGATTCACAGCAACAAATATGGACAGAGGAAAGATTGGCTCTGAATTTGATAGACCAATTAATCTGCACAAACAAAACTGTGTGTTGTATTGTATTGATTTGCGAGAACTGGGTGCCGTTGGCTGATGGGCCAAGCCTAGTTCATGAGCAGGACTTACAAAGATCTGAAGATTATTTATTAATTGGTACAAACCAAGTAAGGAAACAGCGGCTGGTATGCTCCTAGTTATTTTTTGTGTTGGATTTTAGTCACATAGAAAGAGAATTTACGAGCCAACAAGCAATACTACTACATGATTGAAACTTGAGAAATAAAATACAAGTCAAGCTATTGGCATCTATAAACATATACTACCGCTGAACTTTGAAGAGAGTACTTAGACTGATGGATCTGCTAGCTGGGAAGGTGACTGGATTGATTTTTTTTTTTTTGAGAAGCCGTATTGGATAATTCCGCTGATGAGTGCTCATACATTTGATGAAAATGCAGAGACTAAAGTAGCATAATTACAGATATAAATTGCACTTTAAGCTGTAGACTTTGCTCATTAAATGAGCAATATAAAAGTTTCTCTGGTTGAAAGCTGCAGGGTTTTTGGGTGTTTTTTTTCACCCCTATTCAACTTGTTCAAACTATCAAAAAGGGAAGTATTGTATAAATCAGAACTTATTTGTATGATAGAAAAAAGATTAAAAAAACATGTTCCCCCTCACAACCAAAAGATGTTCAAAGTCCAAACATTACCACAGCAGTGAGTACTGTGACTCGGGTATCTAGTTGTATTGCATCACTCTAGTCAAAACCCACTTTAAACCGGTTCATAAGTGGTACTATGTCCCGGTGAGACTGCCTGGCACGCACCCCTCCTCTTCTCCACTATGCTGGCGTTGTAGAAGCAGCATTGGTGCATATTTACATACATGGTGGAGATGTGCGGATATCCATAATACTTGTCCTGAAACCTTTGATGTTATTGAAAGAATCACAGGGATTAAATTACCAAGAACCCTGCATGTTGCTTTACTGCACTTAGACTGGCCGAATGTCCCCCGGGCTACCACAAGCTTTGTCATTCACTCCTTAAAAATTACTGTGGCGCGAAATTGGAAACAAACGGGGGCTGTAAATTGGGACTCTGTCAGGAGTTTGACACCGGCTAAAATGGAAAGAGATCTAAGTAGATTCTTTCTAAATTCACCAAAAAAAAATTATCTTGTGGGACCAATTGCTCATCAAATTGGAGGGCCCACCATAAACCTACCTACTAAGTTGGCAGCGATCTACCTAGCATGTGGTCCTCCTCTCCCTTGGTTGCTCTTCCTCTCCGCTTGTCAGGTTATCTATGGCTATTAAATTGTTATTTGTTCTGTATAGTCTATTTTTTTTATTTGTATCTGTTATCGAAATGGGGTATCTAATCGATAGTCTATTATGTCTACGAGTTTGCATTTTATGTCTTTGTGTATCACTTTATCTCTTGTTAAGCTTTGCAAGGCCATTGTTCGGCTATTTTTCTCCTTTGATGCACGAAATATATGTTGATAAAATTAAATTAAATAAAAAAATTAAAAAACAGTGTGTCTGGATGGAGGTTCTTCTTCTGCCCATAGACATTTTAGTTGAGTGATAAAATTCAGAGATGCACTTCTGTCTTATCGTATGCTATTTTCAGTACTAAAAAAATATGGAGTGTAGTTCTTTGCAATCCTATATCAAAATTTCCACTCATCAAAGAAGCCAACAAAATGAAGAAACGGGACATAGGAGAGGATAAGCCAGATTTTTAAAAAAATTTATATTGTGCGTTCAACTGTAGCAACCATGATAAAAGCACAGTGAATTTGTGCACCACGCGTTTCGCATTCTAGCAAAGCTTAATCATAGAAAATGATCTAGAAAGGCATATGTAAACGAGCATCATGATAAGGATAATAGGTAAGAATAGTGAAAATAGCGACCATCATCTCCCAAACAGTTGAAATTGATTGCGTATCCACACTGTTTCAGAAAATTGCTTGGTGCAGATTATTGTCAATAGCCATCATTTTAGTCGTTTACGTTCCAGAGAGTAGATGGATTTAGAGAACTGAAAAATAATCAAAGATGACCTGTACATTGTGTTTGCAGAATCATAAATAAATGCTTAAATTTAGAGAAAAATAAAGAGAGATAAATGTATTTATCGCGTCACCTGTCTATGACATCACCTGTCGCTTAATTTGCAAATCAAATATTTCCCTTTAAAAAGTAGCTCATTTATGTATCAAGCCACAAGACGATGTCTTAAACACCACAGGCCCCACAGACACATTAAAAACACATTTTTCTCTTAATTAGGAAATGAACTAATTTAAACATTAAACATTTAAACTAGTTCATTTAAAATAATAAAATGATTGAAAATGATCTATACATTGTTTTAGCATCACAGTGGCACGGTGTGCAAATAAACTGCTTTACCATGGGAAAGGTGTAATTTGCATACCGTGCCACAGGTGATGTCATACAGAGGAGACTCAACAGACACATTTAAAAACACCTTTTTCTCCTAATTTAGACATTCGCTTGTAGTGTTGCTCGTACAATGTATAGATCATTTTCAATATTTTCTTATTTTACCCAAGAAATGAGGATAGAATGGATTGTAAAGATAGATACATATAATCCCCTGATGGAACAAATTCTTCTTCCTTTTGAGAATTAGATTTTAATCAAGTCCCTGGTATGGGGCTCTCCCTCTCCCTCTCTCTTCTCTCTTCTGTCCTTGTCTGTGTATATGTAGGGTCCTCTGTGCCCAAGGGTAATGGCCGGGGGTAATTATTAATGATACGGTTGTGCTATTGTATAGTCTGTTTTAATACATATGACAGGAGACTGGTCTGACCATGTTTATGTGTATATTTATGTGTGTATTGTTGAATGTATTTGTGAAGTCGAAATAGAAGCTATTTTATTTCTCTGCATTATCAGTAGAAGCAATGTTTAGGTGATACAGTCCATTTAACTCACATTCAGTCTTCAAAACCCCCTAGTGGTCTAGATCCTCGGGATAAAAGGAGTATTGGGGATCAAATTTGAGGAACATTGCACTAGTTTGGAATATATCAAGCTACAGGTGATGTCATAAACTCCATACTCCACAGATACATTTAACCCCTTAGTGACATGACCTTTTGACCTTGTTTTCCCCTTGGTGACATGGGGTGTTTTGACATTTCTGGGGTGTTTGTGTTTAGCTGTAATTTTCTTCTTTCTCACATACTCTACCTTCACAAATTATATATTGTTTTTATCGTCATAAGAAAGTATTTCGTTAGATACCATTATGCTCATCATATCTTATAATTTACTACCAAAAAATCATAAAATAGGATGAAAACATTGAAAAAACACCTTTTTTTTAGATTTGACCTAAAAAATAATTTACACAAATACAATTAAATAGTTTTTAAATATTGTCACAAGTTTAGAAATAGGATTGTTTTCATCTTTTTCTGCTGATTTTGTGAGTTATAGGGCAATAACCAAAAATAGTGTGTGGGGGGGGTCATTTTATAACCATTTTCACCTTTCAACCCCAAACATAACCCTAAACTTAACCCTAACCTCTAGGGGCAGTCTAGAAACAGCATCAGAACAATCATAGGTGCCCCAAATAAGACTCGACATCGAGGCATTAGAGCAGCACCGCCAAGGAGGTTTTCGCAAACGCTGATCGCGAAAACTACTCATTCCACCCCATGACATGCCAGGCACGTCCTTTGTTGTGAAAGGGTTAAAAAAAAAAAACTTTTCTCCTAATATAGGCATTTAGTTGCAATTTTGTTAGCACAATGTATAGACTATTTTCAATAGATTTTTGCTCTCTACATTCACTGTAAAAACAATGTTTAGGTGATACAGTCCCTTTAATTCTGGGTCAAAGTTCTAAAAGTGATGTAATCATTAGGAACATTCAATTGTTTTATGGGGCCTGTGTTAAACTTAACAGGTAGAAACTCAATTTTAAGTATTTATTTATTACCCAAATGATACTCTATTTATGGTTTTAGTTTCCTTACATTTTGCCAAAATTTAAAAAAATGCAGATATGTTTTATTTATTTATATATATTTCTTAGATAAACTGGAGGGCGAAACATCTTATTTGCCTACGGAAGTTTTAACGCTCCGTGCACTGAAATATGTAGGAGGAAAGATGGGAACAAATGAAGAACATTTCCACTTCTCAGATGCTTCAAGTTCCAATAATAATAATAATAACATAGAACTTATTTTTTTAATCACAAACATTGCACTTCTATCCATCACTATCTTTTTAAAAGAATGGCTTTAGAAAGTTAGTAACAAAATAAAAATACAAAAATGTTTAAAAAAATTGCCTAATGTGGGATAGGTTTACATGGTTGGCAAGCTAACCACTAATTGGAAAATTGGTGAACCAAACCCCCACCATTTTACCATCTTTAGTGTTAGGTTAGTTCCTGTATTTATGTTTGTATGTTCCCTTGTTCAATTTTTCCATTGCCCTGTCCTCTGTATATAGTTACTTAGATTTGTGCCTGTCCCTTTAAGTCCTATATTATTGTCCTTTGTCTGTGCCCTGCAATATTCTCATGTTATTATCTGCAACCATGTACCTTGTCTTGGTTTTCCTCATTTTGGTTTCTGCTTTATATTGCTTATGTCTTGCCTCTTGTCCTGTAGCCCTGCACTCTGTATTTCTGTTCTATTCTCCCTCAGTAACTTTTCTGTTTTAGCTCTGCTTATCTATCATTTAGTTCATTTCAACCTTGCCTTGTAATCTGGATGCAATAGCTGCTTCACAGGGCCTGGTATGTGGCTGCATAAACTTGGGGTCCCAAACCTCCAAGGGATTTCAGTTACCCAGCACCAGGTCCTGTGTCTCCACCCTGCACTGTAGCTCCTGATCTCGAATGCTCAGGGACCCATACCACCTGGAGCCCATGTGTTACAATTTGAATTGACTATGCTATATAATTTCTAGCAGAAATCAGCCTTAAACGGTAATAACTAAAAATCTTTTCTATGTCTGTGCCAGAATGTATCAGTGAAGATCAAAATAAGATATATTTTTTCATCCCGCTGAGAACAGAAAAAGACACAGAGCCCCAAAAAAAAAAAAATCAGTACGTATAAAAATCTCGGCTTTGCTATTATCTACGAGGGAAAGCGACAACTGCTGGGGCATGAAATAGATTGAGAAAAGGCAAGATCAACAGAAATAGGCTTTTTAAAATTCACACGATTTGCAGTTAATTATTAACTTGCAAAAAAAAGCCAATTTTGCAAAAATCCTGCAAACCGTCTATAAAGTATTCATATATGTGTTGATGTTATAAGAGCTAGAATGATTGGTAATAGAATGTAAAAAATTAACAGTTTACTGGGAAACCTTCTCACAGCGATGGTGCCATGGGGAGAACAGAATTTACCATATTTATCGGCGTATAACACGCATTTTTTCTCCCTGAAAATAGGGGGCAAATGATGTGTGCGTGTTATACGCCGATATAATGAAAAAATCTAAAACTTACCTCGTTCCTGCTATGTCCCCCGGTGCTCTGAAGCTGCGTGGCTGTGAGGGAAGCGTTGTGCGCTCCCCTCCAGCCGCGCGGTCAACAAAGTGTGTTTTTTTTTAAACAAACTTTATTGTACCGAGCGGCTGGAGAGGAGCGCACAACGCTTCCCTCACAGCCACGCAGCTTCAGAGCACCGGGGGACAGAGCAGGAACGAGGTAAGTACTGGGGTCTGGGGAAGGGGGGGAGGAGGGTGGCATAACGAGCATACTAAGGGGCAATATCCTGGCATATTGGGGGCAATATCATGGCATATTAAATGGCATATTGGGGGCAATATCCTGGCATATTAAAATGGCATATTGGGGGCAATATCTGGCATATTAAAATGGCATATTGGGGGCAAAATCCTGGCATATTAAAATGGCATATTGGGGGCAATATCCTGGCATATTAAATGGCATATTGGGCTTCAAAGTTCTTTATTTGAAATTTAAGTTTTTTTTCCTGAAATTTCCTTCTTAAAATGAGGTGCGTGTTATACGCCAGCGCGTGTTATACGCCAGCGCGTGTTATACGCCGATAAATACGGTACTTGTAAAAGTAGGTGGAAAAGCATTCAACTTACTGATTATAATACTGAATGAGCTCGCTGGATTCCTCGGTTATCCTAATTAGTATTCTCCAGATAAATAAACAACAACAAAAAAAAAGGTTTTGTATATTTGTAATGCTTATTATCTATGGAGACTAAAACTGAAATGATGTGTAGATGTTTCTGTATCACCTGTAAGACCTATTACAATCTAACACTTACAGCAAACGTCTAAGGTAATAATTACCGTATCGCGTAGGAACCGCCATATTCTTAAAGCTGACATTTTAACATTTTACTTAGTAAAGGATGGGCGTTTGTGCCTAAATATATCATGTATGGGATAAAAAAATAAAAAAAACATTTTCTCATTTAATGTGATGTAGAGCTTTAATAAACTAGGAATCAACTATAAATCTGTATAGTTAAGGATTTCTAATGAAATCTCTGCCTCCAACCTTCGCCTGCCGAATTAGACTTCAATGAAAGTTGACCTCCAAAGTTGAATTTTCGTGAATATCCAATAGGGCAGTTAAATTGTGGAAGAGTCTGAAATTCAATATATTCAAATCAATATATGCCAAAAATATTTTTTTTTCTTCTAGATATGGCCTGTTTACAGTGTTACAGTCAAGCAGCATTATTTTTACATAATGACATTATACCTTCTCCTTGATCAACAAATAAGGATCTTTGGAAGGGTTGAACTTTATGAACTACATGTCATTTTACAACCTAATTAACTATTAACTATATAACTATGATCTGCTTTAACCACATGGGGCATATTGCATCAATTCTTCCCTTTACCCAGAGTAAGAAATTATCAAGTTTTGGTTTGCTGCAGAATTTTTAGTTTGTTTGTTTGCAATTCCAAGGTGGCCCCTTCCACACAGAAAGTAGCCCCACGTCCACATGGTAAATGGACATTATAGCATTGGTTCTGTTATGTTCTAGGTTGTGGTGTGGTATTGCTTGGTTATTGCTGGGAATACAAATCAAACTTAAAACTAAAACCGAAGATGGCCTCTACGTTTTGACCCAGGCAGGCGTTCTTGGCAGAAAAACCAGTGCATTGTGGGAAGGACAACTGTCATCTTGGCTATTACATTAAATCTGATAGACTGAAAAGTGCAAGATTATGCACCTTGGGCGTAAAAACCCAAAAGCAGAATATAGACTATTTGGTACAGTCCTAACCTCAACATCTGAGGAAAGGGATTTAGGAGTAATAATTTCAGAGGACTTGAAGGTAGGTAGGCAATGCAATAGAGCAGCAGGAAATGCTAGCAGAATGCTTGGTTGCATAGGGAGAGGTATTAGCAGTAGGAAGAGGGAAGTGCTCATGCCATTGTACAGAGCACTGGTGAGACCTCACTTGGAATATTGTACGCAGTACTGGAGACCGTATCTCCAGAAGGATATTGATACTTTGGAGAGAGTTCAGAGAAGGGCTACTAAACTGGTTCATGGGTTGAAGGATAAAACTTACCAGGAAAGGTTAAAGCATCTTAACATGTATAGCTTGGAGGAAAGACGTAACAGGGGGGATATGATAGAAACATTTAAATACATAAAGGGAATCAACACAGTAACGGAGGAGAGTATATTTAAAAGAAGAAAAACTACCACAACTAGAGGACATAGTCTTAAATTAGAGGGGCAACGATTTAAAAGTAATATCAGGAAGTATTACTTTACTGAGAGGGTAGTGGATGTATGCAATAGCCTGCCAGCAGAAGTGGCAGAGGTAAACACAGTCAAGGATTTTAAGCATGCGTGGGATAGACACAAGGCTATTCTAGCTATAAGACCGGGAACTGGGGTCTAATAAAAGTACTCAAAAACAATTGGGCAGACTAGATGGACAGAATGGTTCTTATCTGCTGACACATTCTATGTTTCTATGTTTCTATGAAAATGTCCTCTATCTGTGACGTCATTCATTAACCTAACCCCCTCCAGGTCCCTCCTCCCAGCTCCTGCCAAATCCCATTCCTCTGCATTTGGCTGCATGGGCATCAATAATAAAAAAAAAAAATACAAACCAAGCACCTTATTAGCTCTATCAGGGGGCGGACATGTTTAGAATAAGTCCAATATGTCAGATCTACCTTCATCTGACCCAAGATGTCCGCCCCCTGATTGAGCTATACAGAGCAACGAGAGCTCTTTATGATATTTTATTTTTATGCTTTCATTAAAGCCTTTCTATTTAAAATGACTACACTTGATGCCATCTTTCAGTGAAACAGAATTTTAATTTTCAGATGGGCTTTAAGTTAACCAGTGAATACCTGCACGGCCTTTAAACATTTGATGAGCGCCCACTTTTTTAAAATAATCCTTGTTTACATTTACACCCCTATCGTGCAATTTACTAGACAATTTTCCTGCCCAGATCTCAGAATAACAATACAATGCAGTATGGGGGAGAAAGTGGTCTTTTGATTAATATGTGGTATTCTTTCAATGTAGTGAGAAATCAGCATATAGATTAGTGTTTTGGGATAGCCAGACAAGCCTGGATAAATCACAGAATTCCCCTCGAGACATGGATGAAAGAATCCGCACCCCTTATACGGAATGACTATGTATATAGTGTCATCTAATCAGCCACAACTCAACTTGATCAAAGTCCCCATAATAGGGTGAGACCAAAAGAATGATCTTTACATAATAAGGAATCTAAGTACATATAGTCATATAAAGCATCCTTATGGGTGTATGGTAGGGTGGGCAGCTACTTGCATATTAATGTGCTTTTAAAAGTGTTTTAAAATACGTGTTTTACATTTTGCATTGCTTAAAATATAAAATTCTTACAACTAGTTGAAATTGTGAAATTACAGCAGTTTGCAAGAAACCAGTACTGCCCACACTAGTTGAGTAAAAGTCATTACCTTTTTTTTTTCTTTGCTCCAGGTACCAATGAGAATAATGCCATTCACATGAACAGAATTCCCTGTCTCTCTAGTGATGTCATTAGACAATGTGTTGCACTGTTAAGAGATCCTCCTGTGTACAAGAGCAAGGTCACTTAGAGTCCACACAATGTATTCAATTCGAGGAGAACAGGAAGTGACTAAATGAAACAAAACTTTATATCGTCACTGTCTATATAATCAGTGCTGCCGCACCTGCAGTTGACATGCAGAGTAATCACTGGGGGAGGGCTTGCGTCAAATATTAAATGTGATATATGCAGAATGCCTGCATCAAATCACACAGGAAAAAAACCTGTGCTCTATACAAGAAGTAATCTTCATCTTGCACCAAAGTGAGTTTGGGGACTAGACTGTCCCCTTAAAGCAGGTCTATCACATGGAACGTGCTGTAGCTTCATCTAGTTTTCAACTTGTTAACGAGATTAGCGAAATGCAATGTGTGTGGAATAAACAGCCGTGAATCTGTGCCGACCCACTGCTGACATTTAGATTCAGAGAAAGGTCACTGGTAACCCAGGGTATTTCATCATTTTTATTGGATTTCTAGATCTCTCATATCTGATCTGCACAATAGTCGCCCGGCTGGAAACATCTCCAATACGCCTGTTTGTAATTGTTTAATGTCTTAAAGGGAACATGTTGAACACATCTATTGTTTTAATCAGATTTTACATGTTTGGTAATACAGGGTCTGCATTGTTATTGTGCAGCTGTTACAAGTGTTGTCACAATTGTATAACGAGTATCCCCAGCACTGATAGTTGCCTCCATTGTCTCTTGGGAGGTGCTGTGTGATGTCACAGGGATTTTGGGGGAAACCGTGTGCTGATTGGTCAGATCTCCTCCTGCTGAACCAAACTGCTGTGTTAATATTTAAAGCCACAGAGACTCAACAGAGCTGACACCTGTCACAATGCAGAAGCTTTAAATTTATGCACTAGGATTTTTTTTTCTTTTTATTTATTTATTTTAAATATTTTCCTTTGATTACAAAATATATCACACTTACAGTTTTATTACAAAAAGACACACATCGGATAGACACTTTATAATATATATAGGAGATATAAGGAATAAAAAAACGAGTCCAGACTTGTTGATACATAGAGGTACTTTAGGTGATTTTTTTTAGAGTTAACCCCCCAATCACAATTGGAATTTGTGATTTCCGATAGACCACCCATAAAGGCACCAATCCTATAAAATGTTGGGGCTTTAGGTATTCAGCTTGGTTCAGATCCACTTGTCCCAGATCTTTATTTTTGGGTTACAGTCATTTCTCTGTTTTAATATTCCCATTTCCATTTTGCAGTGTTCACTCATCTGTTTATTGCTGGCCATAGTGGTATTTCTGTTGTTTTCCATAGTCTAGCTATGGCTATTTTTGTGGCGACCAGTATATGAGTTAATAACATATCATCCGCATTTCAGCACATTGGGACAATTTGTATTTAATAAAATTACTTGCGGTACTGGTTTTAATCTCCGATTGGCTCGTATTCCAAAAAGTTTTAATATCTTCAGCCATAATCTGTTAACGGCTTTGAATTTGGGCTGGGAATTAATAATTCCTTTAATAAGGTGCAATATAGAATCTATGGGCTTTTTCAACCAGGGTTAAGAGTCACACAAGAACCATTCAGGGCCGCATCTGGTCTGTGGAGCACCATTCGCACTCTCTAGAAGAAGAGAGGAGACTATTCCAGTGAGGGATAGCGCTGACATTGCAGATATTAGGGAACCTGCTCAGTTAGTCATGAGACTGACCCTTAAGGCTGACTGAGCCTCATGGGATATTATGCGATATGTGCTTACTAATCATCGTCACTGGTCTAAATATTAAAAGTGACCTGTGTCCTTCCGCAAGTTGGAAAGATTAGAGCATTTTGAATTAAAATGTCTACACTTTAATCTTTAACTTAGACAGAACTCTTTTTTTTTTTTTTGTCCTTTAACTTTCATTCCTTTTTTTAATCTTCCCAGCCACATGGTCTACTGGTTCATCCAGATCCTTCTATTGAACAGGTATCTGTATAGATAGATGGACTAGTAGTTCCTCTTTTTTTTCTTTCTGCTTATAAGACATAGGCTCTTTTCTCCTAACCCTCTGAAGAAATCTAACGGCGAAACGCATTGGGTTTTCTCCAGTTGTACCAGCACTGTTTTTTTTCACAAGCTTGTATAGATAATACATTGCCGTTTTTCTATGTCAATTTATAAATGAAAAAGTTGTATTTGTTACTTTACATCTTTTGTAGTTTGTAACATTTTTCAGTGCCTAGACCAGTTACATTACATGAACAGCTGAACTAGATACATAGGCAGCCTGGAGTATTTTGGGCCTACTAATGCTTGTTTTTTGCCGTTCACTTTGCATGGATAGCCCCATATAGTTAGCCATTACAAACTATATATGGGTCCCCTCTAAAAAAATATATAAATTTGAACTATTCATCTTTTGACCTTTTTTGTTTCTCGAAAGCAGGATACAATATCCCCAGACAATCCTATTTTTTTTTAAAGGGATGAGAAAACTGATGGACAATAAAAAAAAAGTTAAAACACACGAGCCAGTGTCTAGATCGAAGGATTCTTCTTACATTACTCACAGTAATATCAATAATGAACATATAGAAAACATAACAAACAAGAACTAGTGTATACATGCCATAAAACATGGAGATGGATAGTATTGATCTAAGATGCCAGAGTGTGTTTAATCACTAGAATAGCTCCTGGCTGTATAGTTATTTAATAAAAAAATATTTTGTTTTATACTGGCTTCTTTATGTCTATGCAGATGTCTCAATGCTTCTCTCTATATATATTTGTATTTTTTTTTTATTATTAACAAGATAGATTATATGGCCTATCCTTTTAAAATGTTATAGTTAAGAAAAAAATTAAATAAATTAGATTTCGAAAATATACTGATATATCTGTGACCTTCTCACACTAAGAAAAAAAAAACAAGGAATGATAAGTAGAAGGGTTGAACTTGATGGACTGAGGTCTTTTTTCCCACCTATGTTACTATGTTACTATGTATGCTACTATATTTATCTACAGAAAAAAACCTACCGCTTTGCTGACATCATTTTTAGAATGCTGGGGTAATATGAGGTCATCACCGATCAAGTGTCAGCCAGTTAGCGCACCTTCATTCGTCTCTAGCATTCTAATAATGGTATTGAAATGGGTCAGGATTGGATATTTGTTGGATTTTATCAATCTGGCCACAAATACATGACACTTACATATTTTCTGAATAAACTTTTTTTTATTTTTGATGAACCACTTAACATTTTTATTGTTGCTCTAAATTCACAGATATGAACACAAAACATTGTCATTATTAAATGGTACAGCGTATATCACCTTCTCATGTCATCTCCCATAGAAACCTGCTGTTTGGAAATGCTGTACGAACAGAACTGCTGTTTGACATTTCATTTTTAAAAAGATAATGTGAAATCAAAGCTGAAGCCACTTCCTTTTTTACTATTATATTCTATTTATTATATTTTTTTTTAACATCAGAAAGAGCCACAAACAACAAAAACTGCCCTGAATTAAACAAATATTTGTTAATACACCCTCCACATATCGCTCTGAATAATGTTCTTATCTTCAGGCCAAAAAAATTGGTGCAAGATAAAGATTACTGCTTGTATAGTGCACAGGCTTTTTTTCCCAGTGTGATTTGATACAGGTATTCTGTATAAATAACATTTTTAATATTTGACTCAAACCCTCCCCCCAGTGATTACTCTGCATGGGCACTGCAGGCGCACTGATTATAGACTCTGAGGATATATTGTTTCATTTAGTCACTTCCTGTTCTCCTCGAATTGAATTCATGTGTGGACTCTAAGTGACTTTGCTCTTGTACACAGTAGGATCTCTTAACAGAGCAATGATTGTCTGACGACATCACTAGAGAGACAGGAAATTCCATTAATTTGAATGAAATGATTCTCATTGGTTCCTGCAGCAAAAAAAAAAAAGGAAATATCTCAGCTAGTGAGGGCAATCTTGGTTTCTTGCAAACTGCTGTAATTTCACAATTTCATCTAGCTGTAAGTATTTTATATTTTAAACAATGCAAAATGTATATCATGCATTTTTTAAAGTATGTTTTAAACCACAATAATATTTATTAATATTTAGAAGATGTAATTTGGGCACTAGACAGTGCCTTTCAGTAAACCATTGTATCACATGTGAGCATATTTAATAGAAATGCTTTCCTGGAAGAATATAAATAAAGCACCGTAATGAGACCTATTTGCTTGCATAGCTCTATTAGGGGACAGACATCTTAGGTTTTCCTACATCTGACCCCAGATAAAGCTATACAGAGCACAAAGGGCTCAATAAGGTACTGTATTGAAAAAAAGTGAGGATTATTAAATGCTCAATATCTAAATTAATACCAGATTGGTACCAATTGGTGTCTGTTTAACACTGTACAGTTTGGTTCCCATGTAGGGTTGCCACCTTTTCCTACAGAAAAATACCGGCCTTGGTACTGTCTTCATAGACTCAACATTGGGCTGATGGCAATTTTTTACCAGCCAGGTGGCAACCCTATTCCCATGGTAACTCAAGCCAAATGAGCATGACAAAGGTACGGAGAATTAACGCACCCTCCCCCAAGAAATACACGGACAACAAACTGGATAGAAAGGTCACAGCATTTATTTAAAAAAATACTGCAACATAGTTTTATATTTTTATCAGTAAGTTAAATCTTAAACACATATTAAAAACATAAAACCATTCAACCCGTGGTATAACTTGTATAACCGAAATAAAAAACACCAACATATTAAATACAAGCATGTATCCAAAACTAGGCGGTACCATGTCTAGGATTGGGTACCCGAGGATAGGACGTAAACCAATTTTCTGGCTACCGCATCGTTGCTCCGCTATCAGATATTCACTCCCCAGGGAGTGGTTGTGTGGGCCTCCAGTGGTGGTGTAGGCCTCTAGTGGTGGTGTGGGCATCCGGTGGTGGTGTAGGCCTCCAGTGGTGGTGTAGGCCTCCAGTGGTGGTGTGGGCATCCGGTGGTGGTGTAGGCCTCCATTGGTGGTGTGGGCATCCAGTGGTGGTGTGGGCATCCAGTGGTGGTGTGGGCCCCCGGTAATGGTGTGGGCATCCAGTGGTGGTGTAGGCCTCCAGTGGTGGTGTGGCCCCCGGTAATGGTGTGGGCATCCAGTGGTGGTCTAGGCCTCCAGTGGTGGTGTGGGCATCCAGTGGTGGTGTGGGCATCCAGTGGTGGTGTGGGCCCCCGGTAATGGTGTGGGCATCCAGTGGTGGTGTAGGCCTCCAGTGGTGGTGTGGGCCCCCGGTGATGGTGTGGGCCCCCAGTGGTGGTGTGGGCCCCCAGTTTGTGAGTTGAATGTTTTGTATCTCCAGCCCGCGAAGAGTATCAGTATTATACTACTGTGTGTCTGCTTTCTTTTTGCATTATTACACATTTAAAAGGAAAATATCTTATATACTGGACTAGGTGGTAGACACTGAGTGTGCAAAACAAACCCACATAATTTTATGTTTTCAGATGTGCAAATAAGTGCCAGAGTATACGCTTTTGTACTGTATACAGTAAATGTGGCTCAAGGACCATTTGTTCCCATACACAGACTTGTCTTCCCATACACGTTTCAGACTTGTTACTGAACAAATGTGAAAAAATAATTATAATTATGATAACAGTATCGTTGAGAAACGAACCTTTTTAAAAAGCCTGATTACTGTTAGACCATGCAAACAAAATGGCCGAACTCCGTAAAGTTCTGACATTTGTTGGTGAGGAGCCATTCTTGTGTGACGAGCTTCACGCTCTGCTACATCGGCAGTTTTATAGCTGATTAGAGACCTTCTCTTGCTGTTATAATCTATGTGTTTAAGGTGATGCCGTCTGGGACAAGAGAATTACAAAGGTTTTCCTTTTTTTTCGGTAAGAGATTAGCTGCAAGCTGACCAGAAATGAGGAAATGTTTATTAAAGTGGGGGGGGGGGGGGGTGTTACGGCCCCTGTGTGTTTGGGTCACACTGTGCATTATGTGTTGGACTGACGGTCCGGATATGGTCGCCATGTTAAGGACCCTCGCAAATCAATATTCATTTACACAGCGCGGTTTGGTAGGCTTTGCGCTGTCAGGAGATTAGATGTATACCTGAGTATAAAAGGAATGCTGGCTAAGATTTCTGATTAATCTAGTACCTGCACCAGGATAACGTGCAGCAGGGGGAGCTGTTTTGAGTTTACCGATCGAAATACAAGAGATTACAATGAAGGAAGCTGGATGGGGAAAAGCAGAATCACAGCTCCATACCTTCTAACTATGCCTCCCGGCGAATTGGGACACAGTACGGCGGCACTTGGGAGGTCGAGTGTCAGACACCAAAAAATTAAGGATTTCTGGGCTTAATTCCACTGTCCCACAAACCTCAGAACACACACAGCAGCAATGTCTCCGGGTGATTACCATCCGGGTTATACGCCATACAGGAAAATTATACCCTTTATAGGTTATAACAAGAATTCTGATACTATACTTGATACTGAGAAAGTCTATCAGTATCCTTTATTAGGTAATTAGCCGATAAAGGGTATGATTCTAACTCTGTTTTCTGTATTTTCTCCTTCTAGCATGATATATCCCATTATCTATTTCTGAAGTTACAGTGTTTTACATTCTATAACTAATGGCTGCCCACCTGATTAAATAGACATAAAAAAAATAGCTTTCATTGAATTGATTAAAATACACAATATGTAAAAAAAAAAAAAGACAGGCAAAAATAAGGCACGATCATTTTAGAACAATAAATCCAGAATAGTATGTATCCTACAAAAATATAAATCTCCACACAAATAAGGAGTAAAAAAAATATATAGGTAATAAAGCACTTCCAAAAAAACCTGAGACCAGAGGAAATGCATAGCTAAATAGAGCCCCAACCTTTCGGCACAGAGCCTTCTACAGGAGGAGCTAAAGATTAATATTTATGTAGGATACATACTATTCCAGATTTATTGTTCTAAAAAGGCTTGGATTGTGCCTTATATTTGTTTTTTGTTTTTTTACGTGTTGTGTATTTTAATTTATTCAATAAAAGCAAATTTTTATGTCTATTTAATTCGGTTTGGAGTCATTTGTATATTTTTACAGCTTTATGCTTTGTTTCCAGTTGTCCTGTCACAAAGAGAGTGAAGATTTAGAAACAGTTGCCAAAGTTCTTGCACATTGCTTTGATACTTCTTATGATTTGATAGTTACATTCTACATTGACCTTGATATTTTGTGAGACATGTTAGAGTGTAACTATCAAATCATAAGAAGTATCAAAGCAATGTGCAAGAACTTTGGCAACTGTTTCTAAATCTTCACTCTCTTTGCATAGCCCCGCTCTATCAGTCTCACATGTGATATCTTTTGAATTGGAGAATTATTTGAACTCGGCTACTTTGGTCTTGAGTTTGAAATCACAGTCTCAATTCTCTGCCATTTTCTCTTTATTGAGTAGACTCATTGTTTTTTTTAGACAGGTTTATGTTAAATGCATGGATCATCGTGACCTGTACTGTGTTTATCCAGAATAGAAACATAGAAACATAGAATGTGTCGAGAGATAAGAACCATTTGGTCCATCTAGTCTGCCCAATTTTTTGTGAGTACTTTTATTAGTCCCCCGTTCCCGGTCTTGTAGCTAGGATAGCCTTGTGTCTATCCCACGCATGCTTAAAATCCTTGACTGTGTTTACCTCTGCCACTTCTGCTGGCAGGCTATTCCATACATCCACTACCCTCTCAGTAAAGTAATACTTCCTGATATTACTTTTAAATCGTTGCCCCTCTAATTTAAGACTATGTCCTCTAGTTGTGGTAGTTTTTCTTCTTTTAAATATACTCTCTTCCTTTACTGTGTTGATTCCCTTTATGTATATAAATGTTTCTATCATATCCCCTGTTACGTCTTTCCTCCAAGCTATACATGTTAAGATGCTTTAACCTTTCCTGGTAAGTTTTATCCTTCAACCCATGAACCAGTTTAGTAGCCCTTCTCTGAACTCTCTCCAAAGTATCAATATCCTTCTGGAGATACGGTCTCCAGTACTGCGTACAATACTCCAAGTGAGGTCTCACCAGCGCTCTGTACAATACTCCAAGTGAGGTCTCACCAGCGCTCTGTACAATACTCCAAGTGAGGTCTCACCAGCGCTCTGTACAATACTTCAAGTGAGGTCTCACCAGTGCTCTGTACAATACTCCAAGTGAGGTCTCACCAGTGCTCTGTACAATACTCCAAGTGAGGTCTCACCAGTGCTCTGTACGGTATTCCAAGTGAGATCTCACCAGCGCTCTGTACAATACTCCAAGTGAGGTCTCACCAGCGCTCTGTACAATACTTCAAGTGAGGTCTCACCAGTGCTCTGTACAATACTCCAAGTGAGGTCTCACCAGTGCTCTGTACAATACTCCAAGTGAGGTCTCACCAGTGCTCTGTACAATACTCCAAGTGAGGTCTCACCAGCGCTCTGTACAATACTCCAAGTGAGGTCTCACCAGCGCTCTGTACAATACTCCAAGTGAGGTCTCACCAGCGCTCTGTACAATGGCATGAGCACTTCCCTCTTCCTACTGCTAATACCTCTCCCTAGAATCTGTATATTTACAGAAAAACTAATTTCAACGAGTTAGAAATAAATATAGTATCTCTAGGAGAGTGTGAAGAGCTCACAGCATTCAATGGCTAATTATCACCGGGTTACAATGATGCGTGCTAAGGGCACCTCTGGATACGTGTTTGGGATAATGAATGTTACTCTGAACTCAATATACATTGATTACTAAATAATGAGCCATCTGATCTGGGCTATCTGGAAATGACTAAGGTGGTGTGGGAGGACATGAGAGGGGCGAACGCTGGTGTGCCCCTCTGAATGAAGTATTCGAGCATCAAACCTGTGGTTGTATAGGCTATAATGAGATATCGCTAGGTGTCCAGGCAGCATATTTACCAGGACTGGATTCTTTATATGCTCTTACTTATCCATGAGGATTATATGGGATTATTATGCGTGTCTGAGTTTTATGAAGGAGTTTCTGTATTATGTTGATATTTGTGGTTGGTTCATGGAAATGTAGGTAAAACATGAATAAGGAGCAATTTGCGAATATTTGTAACATTTTGCACTTTATTTTCTTTCTTTGCGCATGTTTTTCCGGTTGCGGGAATATATTGAGATGATATCTGCGCACGCTAAAGACTTATGCGAATATTTTGTGAAAAATATGAGTGCTAATAAAAAAAAACATGAATAATATTCACAAACTTCCCTGATATTCGCATAATGCCAGTTTTTATTCACAATTTGCTCATATTTACTATGTTAGTGTTTAAATTATAGTCCATTGCAAGAGGAGCAAAAGAGCAAAAATAGTTTTGCACATAAAATATATATATACTTCTCTTTTTAGCACATGCCCCTTTCAGTTAGATATGTGACCTGGGCTAAAGGTCTGACTCATCAATGATATACAGTACAGTAAACAGATACTATATTTCACATTTGGAGGGCAGGTAAGGTTGGTACCTGGCCTGTATTTTACTGGCAGGCCTGTATTTTACTGGCAGGCTGGTAAAAAAACAATTGGCTTGAGGTCGCTGTTAAGTCTATGTAGGCATAGGCAGTAGCATGGTCGATGTATATTATATATTTTAATAAACAGATGGTAACCCTAGGGCCAAAAGAGAGAAGATAAATAGATGGTATTTTCTAAAAGAGCGTTGCACATCACTGTCAATTGATATATTTAATATTAAAATAAATTTGATATATATAGAAACATAGAATGTGTCGGCAGATAAGAACCATTCGGTCCATCTAGTCTGCCCAATTTTATTTTTAGTACTTTTATTAGTCCCCAGTTCCCGGTCTTATAGCCTTGTGTCTATCCCACGCATGCTTAAACTCCTTGACTGTGTTAACCTCTACCACTTCTGCTGGAAGACTATTCCATACATCCACTACCCTCTCAGTAAAGTAATACATCCTGATATTACGTTTAAATCGTTGCCCCTCTAATTTAAGACTATGGGCTCTAGTTGTGGTAGTTTTTCTTCTTTTAAATATACTCTCTTCCTTTACTGTGTTGTTACTTTACTACATGGTATAGTAATTCTTTAGTGCATGTTCATTTTGCATGGTAGGTTGCTTTAAGAATCCTGGTGGAGAAATGTCTGAGGCCGTTCAAAAAGGGCTTCACTCTGACCTGGATGGAAATCAATAATCCCTATGAAAAAAAGATCAATTCCTCCTGGCGTTCAATAGGGATATTTGCTCCCAAATAATGATGTGCTCCAGTGGGTTTAATGTAACAAGAGAATTACCTTAAATGTAACAATCTCCATACTGTAATTGTACTCTAAGGAAATCAATAATACCATTGCTGGACCACAGAACTGCCCTGATATCCTGTGTGCGATATGGAAGTGCAGGGACTTATGCTACTGTCGGCAGGTTTGATAGTGCCTTTAATTAAGAGGCGGTATTAAAGAAACACTCCATGCATATTATTATTTTTATGTGTTATTTAATATTCATTTTTCTACTTTGTCTTCAAGGTTCACCTGCCCAGATGATTATTTTGCAGCATTTCTGCATGACGAGCTCATCCCCCTGAGCTTCTCATCCATGACCATCCTCTTCTGAGCCAGTCAGTATATTGATTAGAGCAAATCATGCCTGTGATGTCATAGGCCAACACGTGCAATATGGAGAGGCTTTGGGAAATTCCCAGTTTACCCAAGAATTTTTTAGGGCACAATTTACTGGCTAAGATCCAGATCCCCATTAATATTGTCCCCCCCCCCCCCCCCCCCCAATTGCCCTATGACTGTACTTTTCTGGGCATCGTGAGAGTTGTTCTAGGCACCATATAGATTACATTACACTACTTTAATATTTATTGATATAGATTCAACAATTTGCTTATCGCCGGGTACAATTCATAGAGGAGGACTACATGCTAAGTTAGAACAAGGACAGACTGATACATGAGGTAGAGAGCCTGGCTTGCACAGCTTACAATCTAGAGGGAGTTGGGGGACAAGAGACATATAATGGACTGAGGAGTTTAAAAGGAGGTGAAGGTTAGACAGTATTAAGGATGGTTGGAGCTAGATGGGTAAGGCCAGAGATTGGTCATGTGTGTTATAGATCACCAGAAGCTTCCTTTCTCAGTACAACACTGCTATTAAATGGTAACCATTACTTTAACTAGATTGTGATGTTTATTCCACATTCTTTGAATGCTGTAATATTTATTAAATATTGTTCTAAAATATCCGTGGTGCCCAGTGACAGTGAGTGACCCCAAGTGATGTCATACACCGAGGCATGCTGTCACTGAATGCAAAGCTGCAAGGAACCATAGATCTCTTACCTGTAGCAGCTCATTGTGTGTTCCCTTCTACTGGCAGGCCCTGATGCATTCCACCCATGACTTAATCCATATTCACAGTGAGGATTTACTGTAACTCTAATGCCTGCCATGCAGTTTACCCATAATACAAATGCAACAAAGACTCTCAGCCTGGACTCGAAGAGCATGCTAGGAGTTACCCTGCTTACTAGTTAACCCTTTAAAGCAAACTTGTTCCTCTCTGCTGGTGGATTATGTTCCCCATAGGTGATTCAAACCAGAGCCTGGTATATAAGGCTCTCGTATACGTGAGTGAAGGTCTTTTGGGTGGGAATAATATGGTATAGATAATAATACAGTCACACATTTTGTTTGTATATATATGTTTATTTTATTTCTTTTATGTACATTCTGAGAGAATATCGCCAATCCACTCGCTGGAGGTGAGTGCCAAGGATAGTTTTATTGTATACACCTCACTTCATTATCACTTTGTATCTTATTTTGTTGGTGTTTTAAGGCAAAGTGTGGTTTGCTGCACTTTTTTCCTGCTTGTACCTATAAGCACCTAGTACACTTCATTTTCTTATATTTCACAACCAGCTACTCCCTGTTTGTGAGCAATAAGAAGTGAGAGATTAGCATTGCTAATTTCCAAATTGCACTTTGGTTTCATCTCCTGCCTTCCGAACAAGAATATACAGGGCCCATAGAAAGCTTCCAAACATAAAAGTGGTTCAGATTTACATTTTGGGATAAAAAAAAAATTACTTTCTCGGGACAAACCTCGTATGAATGCGCTTGCTGGGAATGGCGAAGATGTGAAATTTATATTTACGTATATGATGTGCATCAGATGTTGGTTTGTGGAAGGCGCACATTGAGATTTCTCTTAGTTTCAAGGGCGTTTTGGAAAAAGCTAAACCACAAACTCAATAAAGAGACATGAAATAAATCTGCTTGGCCTTTACACCGCGTACATACATTAATCCTCTGAGTGCTAAGGGGGATTGCAGAGCATCATGGCCTAGAGGATCCCCCATCATGCATTGCTGTACAAGATACTGCCAATCTCTCTCTTCAGCGCAGGGGGATTAATGGCTGACTGCTGATCGGAGAGAGTAAAGTTTTATACTAGATAATAAACAAGGGATTGTGTTTGTATGTGTTATGCTTTTAAAGGTAAAACTTTGGTACCCATTCCCATGTGTGCCTAAAGCAAATACTATATTCTCAGTGGCCCCTTAGTACACCCAGGACATGCCCAATCACCTGCACTGCACACACAGGACATGCCCAATCACCCACACTGCACACACAGGATATGCCCCATCACCCACACTGCACACACAGGATATGCCCCATCACCCACACTGCACACACAGGATTTGCTCAATCACCTGCAGTGCACACCCAGGATTTGTCCAATCACCAAAACTGCACACACAGGATATGCCCCATCACCCACACTACACACAGAGAAAATGCCCCATCACCCACACTACACACCCAGGATATACCTAACCACCCACATTGCACACCCAGAACATGCCCCATTGCCCACACTGAACACCCAGAACATGCCTCATCACCCACATTGCACACACAGGATATGCCCCATCGCCCACACTGCACACCCAGGACATGCCACATTACCCATGCAGGAACACCCAGGACATGCCCCAGCACTCACATTGCACATCAAGGATATACTCCATCACCCACACTGCAAACCAAGGACATGCCCCATCACCCAGAATGTGCCTCTTCATCCACATCCCTGTGAGACACGGCAGCATGGAAGGATTTCTGTGTGTCTCAGCAGCTCAGAGACACCATGCTGCCTGCTCAGTGGCAGAGAGGCTTGTGAGGGGAGATCATTTGATCAATCCAGGAAGGGCCGCCCAAGACACTTGCCTTGTCTGGCTCACGCTAAATACAGCGCTGTATGATCTGCCACCACAAGCTCATGTTTAAGCCTTATATTTCAGATACTTTTCAGAATTTTTTGCTTAGTTGTTTGTCTAGATTTTCCTTTGGGGAGGGTTTGTCTGTTGTGTAGCAGAAACTATGCACACAGAACAAGGAGTCACAACAACAGGAACTACAGTGAGAGACTTAATTAAATCAACTACTCTTACCGGAGTCTCCAATGTATTGTACTATTCACTCCCTTTAACTCTTCCCCTTGGCTCATGTGATAGTTAAATGTAGGTATGTTTACTATTGTTTACAGATTTGAATGAGTCATCTAATCATATTTCAGTTGATGTATTCACAACACTGTGTTTTCGCTGTTAACTCTTTAAGGACAAGAACTTTGGGGGATTTTTTTGGATATCTACAATAACAAAACTGGTAGCACAACGGTTATCCGTGAAACGTACCTTTTTCAGGCAACCATAGAGGAACAAATAAAGAAAAACGGTGGTGATTGAGAACTTGACGCGTTGTGCATACAAAGATGCTTACTCTTACTTAAATGTGCGCATGGTTAGGCATCTTTGTACACGAAACGCGTCAAGTGCGCGTATGATCAAATGTGCTTGTGATTGAACTTCTTTGGTGCGCACTCCCCACCATTTTTCCTAATTTGCTACTCTATGGTTGCCTGAATAAATTACTTTATGTTTCACGGATACCTGGCAAGCCGGTTGGCTTACTAAACTCCCTCCTCTTTCTGCCTTGTCAGCAGATGCTTGAGCGCCCATTTGGATTCACAACGGCCTGCCTTTTTTTTTTGTTGAAATGTAGTACTTTTCTGTTTTAAAAAGCCACTCCGACATGAAAATGACTTGCCGGCTTTTCATGAATATTAAACTCAAATGATTCTACAAAATGTATGTCTTTGTTAAAATTCGAAATTTCTGTTTCACGACTGGTAAACATTAGTTTTTAAAAACATTTAAAAAAATAAATCGTAGAAAGATTAACATGGATCTAAATAAATATTAATGCTTATACTAACGTGCAAAGCCCTCTATGCTCCTGCTCATTAAAAAAAGTATCCATGCCATTTTTAATGGCATTGAACGTATTTGCTAGAACCACTTCTTCAGGCAGTGAATTCCATATCTTATTTGTCCCTACTGTAAAAAATCCCTTCCTTTCTTCAAGTCATAGCGGGTGACCTCTTGTCCTTTGTACCGTTCTGTTATAGAACAGGTCTTTAGAAAGCCCTTTGTAATGGGCCCCATACATATTTATATAACATTATCATACCCCCTTTAAGACGTGGATCTCTAGCGTGTACAAATGTAACTTTTCTAGCCTTTCTTCATAACTCAAACTTTCCATTCCCCTTATTAGTTTTGTAGCCCTCCTCTGCACCTTCTCTAGTTCCATAATGTCTTTTTTTTTTAAAAGCGCCCAGAATTTAACAGACTTGAAGGTGAGAAATAATGATTTAGATTCTAGAGAATTATATCTTTTTTCTTTAATCGGCAAAATAGTTTTCGCATGTATACAAGGTAGATTGTACAGGCCTTTATAAATTACTCCTTAGAATTGAATTATATTCAGGTTTTTTTTCCTAAGTCTAACCCAAACTTGTCAAATACAATTTCATCCTAAAAATTTACAGAGATAAATATGAATACTGCATAGCAGCTCGGTTAAGAGGGTGATGCTATTATTAGTAATGAGTTCTTTGGATTATTATGTGCTCCTGAATAGAGGCTCATGAAATATTGAATTCAGAGAGCGAGATCAGATCAAAGTAATATACACTAGTGGAAGCTAAAACGACAGATATCCTAGTACCATTATATTACACAAAATATGCTAATACATTGTTTCTATTAACTTAAAATATAGTAATAACAGCTTTCATACGGTTGCACGTTTCAGGTCATTTTCTGATGGTGACGTTTTTATCTTTTTGTCCTAGATATAGAACAGAAAGTTCCTAATATGTTCTATTCATTGGTATCACATATAACGTTACTTATTATCTTTTATACCTATTCTCAGTATTCTACATTAGAACATTGGAGGTTATTCGTATAAATCAGTTCTGGGGAAAAAAGTTCTAAAACTAGAGCAATCGCCCATGGAAACCAATGGAATTGCTAAGCAACTCTTAGAACTATTGCTCCATAAATAAGAAACCAGTTAGGAAGGAGCCAGCATTTCCCTTTGTCTAGTTACAGCTTCCATACATTATTTATTTATGAGAGTGTTTTTGCCGTTTCACAAACCAGCTCAATTGTCAAATAAAAAATATAATCCCCAACTTGATTTATTGCTATGTTAGAGAAAAACATGTATATAGCAATATAGCTACATCATCATTAGTAAATGGGCAATGCTGTGTGTATGTGTTGTTTGGACTGCAGATCTAGCCGTACCATGCATTCACCATTTTAATTTTGTTTCTCTAGATTTCTATTTTTTTTAAATCATCATGTCAGTCCACGGAAGTTAGCTATCCGATCCGAGAAGCCTAAAGTCTGGAAACAAAACTAGATAAGTAAATACAAATTCAAACCGGTACTTTCATAGCAATAAGATTAAACCCGGCAGACTAGATGGGCCGAATGGATCTTATCTGCCGACATATTCTATCTTTCTATATATTTGTTAGTTTGGTTTTGGAATACTTTTGGAAAGTTCAATTCCCACTGCACGTGAGCAGGACTTCAGTGATGTCACTAGTGATGTCACATAATGGTCACACTCCTTCCTTTCTCACTCCCTCCCGAGGTGTACACAGATATAGCATCAGATATAGCATCATACTTTGACATAACCTGAAACCTTGCACGGTAAAACATAATGGGAGATCCAAACAGGGGGCACAGATCTCCCTCTCGATGCAAAACACGGACTTTTTAATAAAAGGGCTGCCATTTGTTCCCTCTCTTCTTCTACAGAGGGTCGTATACACTGGAACGCTAATCTATAGGTTACCCTAAAAACGGTCCATGAAATCCAGTCCCAAACCCATGCAGTATGTAATCTGCAATATATGCCCGCTATGCAGGTTGTAACAATACCACTATAGATACACACACTGCACCTAGGAGCTAGGATGGGAGAGGGGATTGGTTCCATCAGTCATAATTGATTTTTACTGGCAATACTATTCCACAAACTAGACTTAAAATATACCCCAGACTCTGGTTAACGACATTTCAGCTCACGCCAAGCGCCAAGTGCAATATTTAATTAACCTTGTCTAAAATATTCTCTGTGCACACGGGTATAACTGTCAGTTAATATCAGCGTGTGGCCTCACAGAGTTATTTTAATTAAGCTTTGTCTAACTGTTATGTGTCTCTTGTGACATCTCACTAGCTTTTAATATTGATCCAGTTTGCTGGATATTTTTCAGATAAGCCAAGTGGGTTCACTTGACAGTCACTGTGATGGGAGGAATGACTTGCCTGTGCTTCATAATGAGCATCTGATGTATGAGTTCAAGGTCTCTCTGTACCTGTGTCACAGGTGACCTCATCACGGATCAGTGTCAATGATGTTTGTGGTGTCATCTGCTACGTGTGAATCTGGATTATTTCAGAGACAGCTATGGATCCTCCCGACTATACATTTTACATGTTACCTATAAATGCTTTAATGAAACAATGTTAAATAAGGTAATTTATTGAGCGTTTTTTTAAGCTCTTTATAGTTCTATCGGGGGCAGACATCTTCTTTCATCTCATCCAAGATATCCACCCCTGAGAGAGCTATATGGAGCAAAGAGGGCCCAACAAGGTAGTCTAGAAATGTCAAGTTATTGAGAACTATTGGGTATGTTTTATTGTAGATATGCTGGTGCCTGTTTTAACTAATCATTGTATATGACTACAAGCCTGTAAATTTTATTTCTAAGGAGCACTATTATACACTCACATGCTTCATACTACTGTGAATTTCATTGCTGTGGAGTCTGTGATACACTCATGCACTGCCCATAACTGTGAGTTTTATTGCTGTGGAGTCTGTGATACACTTATACACTGCACATTACTATGAGTTTTATTGATGTGGAGTCTGTGATACACTCACACACTGCACATTACTGTGAGTTTTATTGATGTGGAGTCTGTGATACACTCACACACTGCACATTACTGTGAGTTTTATTGCTGTGGAGTCTGTGATACACTCACACACTGCACATTACTGTGAGTTTTATTGATGTGGAGTCTGTGATACACTCACACACTGCACATTACTGTGAGTTTTATTGCTGTGAAGTCTGTGATACACTCACACACTGCACATTACTGTGAGTTTTAGTGCTGTGGAGTCTGTTATACACTCACACGCTGCACATTACTGTGAGATTTAATGTTGTGGAGTCTGTGATACACTCATACACTGCACATTACTGTGAGTTTTAGTGCTGTGGAGTCTGTGATACACTCACACACTGCACATTACTGTGAGATTTAATGCTGTGGAGTCTGTGATACACTCATACACTGCACATTACTGTGAGTTGTAATGCTGTGGAGTCTGTGATACACTCACACGCTGCACATTACTGGGAGTTGTGATGCTGTGGAGTCTGTGTTACACTCACACACTGCACATTACTGGGAGTTGTGATGCTGTGGAGTCTGTGATACACTCACACACTGCACATTACTGGGAGTTTTAGTGCTGTGGAGTCTGTGATACACTCACACGCTGCACATTACTGTGAGATTTAATGCTGTGGAGTCTGTGATACACTCATACACTGAACATTACTGTGAGTTTTATTGCTGTGGAGTCTGTGATACACTCACACACTGCACATTACTGTGAGATTTAATGCTGTGGAATCTGTGATACACTCATACACTGCACATTACTGTGAGTTGTAATGCTGTGGAGTCTGTGATACACTCACACGCTGCACATTACTGGGAGTTGTGATGCTGTGGAGTCTGTGATACACTCACACACACAACGCACATTACTGTTTCATTGATCATACAATATGTGATTTAGGTTTCCTGTGAAATTCAACACAGATTAATGTATGTGTTTCATTTCACAAGTAAGTATGTAAAACATAATGGCTTTGGCAACAGAAATTAAACATTAGTAATAACTGGAAAATGAGAAGCAGTGTTTACCTTACAGAGCTGTGGATGATAGCATGGTGTGTTCGTGCTGAGCAGGTTTAAGCAGTGGTTACGCTCTCATTGTGTAAATAGCAGAAGTTGTTTTGCAGGCAATATGTACATTCTCGCGCGTCTCCCGCGTCTCCCGCGGATTGTGTTTCAATGTACTGTCGTTGGCAAAGCTCTCGACTATGAGAGATGATAAAAAAATAAAATAAAAATCTGTTTGCAGATTTTGCGCAATTATACTCCACGTCAGTAAATTTCATGCAGATATGGGCAATTAACAGCAGTGTCTAATTAGAGCAGACTTGGATATCCATGTAGCATTCGAAGCCAACATAGTTTAAAATAGGCCGTTTGGCACGAACGTTGGAAAGATAACTTTCCCCAAATATGTCGTTTTTATTTTTATTTGGATTTAAATGACATTATTAATATTGTATTGGGGACAGGTGGCTTTGATTGGATTTATTAATTATTGATTCCTTCCTTTGGTTTAATCACTTGTGTATACAATGGAAATGGAAGATGTTGTTTTCTGATCTTATGGTTTAAAACAGATAATTAAAGAATAAACAAATTAAACTAATTGATCAAGACATGCCTGTATATGTAAATTACTATTCTTACTGAATCCTTGTTTTTTGGGGGAGGAGGAGTCCCTGTTTTCTAAAATTTGGATCTGCCTGGTGTGAATCAGAGTCCGGGATGAAACATGCAACATTCTTAAGTGTTTCAAATCTGCAAGAAATTAAGTATCCCACATGATGCCTATACTTGCAGTGTGTGCATACATATATTACACAGGAGTCTGTACAGAGCAGACATATAATAATACCAGGTGAATGATAACTATACTTGCAGTGAGTGCATGCATACATATATTACACAGGATCCTGTACAGAGCAGACATATAATAATACCAGGTGAATGATAACTATACTTACAGTGTGTGCATACATATATTACACAGGAGTCTGTACAGAGCAGACATATAATAATACCAGGTGAATGATAACTATACTTGCAGTGTGTGCATACATATATTACACAGGAATCTGTACAGAGCAGACATATAATAATACCAGGTGAATGATAACTATAATTACAGTGTGTGCATACATATATTACACAGGAGTCTGTACAGAGCAGACATATAATAATACCAGGTGAATGATAACTATACTTGCAGTGTGTGCATACATATATTACACAGGAGTCTGTACAGAGCAGACATATAATAATACCAGGTGAATGATAACTATACTTGCAGGATGTGCATACATATATTACACAGGAGTCTGTACAGAGCAGACATATAATAATATCAGGTGAATGATAACTATACTTGCAGTGTGTGCACATATATTACACAGGAGTCTGTACAGAGCACACATATAATAATACCAGGTGAATGATAACTATACTTACAGTGTGTGTATACATATATTACACAGGAGTCTGTACAGAGCAGACATATAATAATACCAGGTGAATGATAACTATCCTTGCAATGTGTGCATACATATATTACACAGGAGTCTATACAGAGCAGACATATAATAATACCAGGTGAATGATAACTATACTTGCAGTATGTGCATCCATATATTACACAGGAGTCTATACAGAGCAGACATATAATAATACCAGGTGAATGATAACTATACTTGCAGGGTGTGCATACATATATTACACAGGAGCCTGTACAGAGCAGACATATAATAATACCAGGTGAATGATAACTATACTTGCAATGTGTGCATACATATATTACACAGGAGCCTGTACATAGCAGACATATAATAATACCAGGTGAATGATAACTATACTTGCAGTGAGTGCATGCATACATATATTACACAGGATCCTGTACAGAGCAGACATATAATAATACCAGGTGAATGATAACTATACTTGCAGTGTGTGCATACATATATTACACAGGAATCTGTACAGAGCAGACATATAATAATACCAGGTGAATGATAACTATACTTGCAATGTGTGCATACATATATTACACAGGAGCCTGTACAGAGCAGACATATAATAATACCAGGTGAATGATAACTATACTTGCAGGGTGTGCATACATATATTACACAGGAGCCTGTACAGAGCAGACATATAATAATAGCAGGTGGATGATAACTATACTTGCAGGGTGTGCATACATATATTACACAGGAGTCTGTACAGAGCACACATATAATAATAGCAGGTGGATGATAACTATACTTACAAAAAAAACCCTTATGTTTAATTGAAAGAAAGTGTGTTATAAACCGAAATATTTTAAAGCAATAATAGATATAACATCTCTTATTGATATAATATATATATATATATCTCTATCAGGGAGCAGAAATGTTTAGAATGTTTAGAGCTTCTTTCACCAGACCCCAGATTCTAAACATGTCTGCCCCTTAATAGAGCTAAAGCCAAACTGAAAGGTAAAGTGAACACACTGTGCTAAATAAATAAACGTTTGAAAACATGAAAAACGCAGCTGCTTCCAAGTTCTCCTCCCAGTACTTATATATAGAGATAGATGAGGGGCAGCGCTGGATTTACACATCAAACAAAATTAACATAAAGAAAATTATAGTGTAATAAGTACAGTACAAATAGTGTTTTTATAATATATAATATCACACTCACAAACCCAGGTGAGCGTCAGACATTAAAATAAACGTGGTCCAGGATATCTGGAGAAAGTGTCTCTATGCAAAAGAAATAAAAAGAACATAGAGCAGTACAGTGGTGATATAAAAATCTGATAGAGCTGTACAGAGAAAAGATTCTAAACAACATGTCCACCCCTGATAGAGCTATAGAGAGCACAGATTTTAAACATCTGTCCCCTGTTAAAGCTATACAGAGCAATGATTCTAAACAACATGTCCACCCCTGATAGAGCTATACAGAGCAAAGATTCTAAACAACATGACCGCCTCCTGAGAGAGCTATACAGAGCAAAGATTTGAAACAACATGTCCACCCATGATAGAGCTATGCAGAGCAAAGATTCTAAACAACATGTTCGCCCCCTGATAGAGCTATACAAAGCAAAGATTCTAAACAACATGTCCGCCCCCTGTTAGAGCTATACAGAGCAAAGATTCTAAAAACCATGTCCGCCTCCTGGGAGAGCTATACAGAGCAAAGATTCTAAACAACATGTCCACCCACTAATAGATCTATGCAGAGCAAAGATTCTAAACAACATGTCCGCCCCCTGATAGAGCTATACAGAGCAAAGATTCTAAACAACACGTCTGCCCCCTGATAGAGCTATACAGAGCAAAGATTCTAAACAACATGTCCGCCCCCTGTTAGAGCTATACAGAGCAAAGATTCTAAACAACATGTCCGCCTCTTGGGAGAGCAATACAGAACAAAGATTCTAAACAACATGTCCACCCCCTGATAGAACTATACAGAGCAAAGATTCTAAACAACATGACCGACTCCTGGGATAGCTACACAGAGCAAAGATTCTAAACAACATGTCCACCCCCTGATAGAGCTATACAGAGCAAAGATTCTAAACAACATGTCCGCCCCCTGATAGAGCTATACAGAGCAAAGATTCTAAACAACATGTCCGCCCCCTGATAGTGCTATACAGAGAAAAGATTCTAAACAACATGTCCGTTCAATGATAGTGCTATACAGAGCAAAGATTTTAAACAACATGTCCGTTCCCTGATAGTGCTATACAGAGCAAAGATTGTAAACAACATGTCCACCCCTGATAGAGCTATACAGAGCAAAGATTGTAAACAACATGTCCGTTCCCTGATAGTGCTATACAGAGCAAAGATTGTAAACAACATGTCCGTTCCCTGATAGTGCTATACAGAGCAAAGATTGTAAACAACATGTCCACCCCTGATAGAGCTATACAGAGCTATAAACAACACGTCCGCCTTGATACAGCTGTAAAGAGCAAAGACGACTTAGTAAGATACTTTATTTGCATTCTTATATTAAATAATTTCTGTATAAACCACTAACACTTTGTGTTTTATTCATGAAAGAGGGAACTACAGGAAATTGCAAAGTAGTCAAGTTAGAAAGATTCTCCCTTTCAGCGATACTTCAAATTCAACTACTTTGGCTTTATGTTTGAAAAATCCTCCTGTCAATTGCCTGAAATCCCCTCTTTTATGAATAACTCATTTAATGCCATCTTTCTATTACACATGAGTTCGTTTTTGGCGGGGGTTTGCGCCAGTTGTCCTTTAAGACTGGGGTTTCCACTTGGAAGTAATGTTAGTAATGTAATACTCTCCTCTTTCCTTGCCAGGATCTGAAGACCGTGCTGTCCCTGCCTCAGTACCCAGGGGAGTTCCTGCACCCTGTAGTCTACGCCTGCACGGCTGTAATGTTATTGTGCCTCTTGGCTTCTATTATCACCTACATTGTGCACCACAGGTAGGGAGCCTGATTATTTTTATATTACTTTCGGATGTGTAATTATGCTATTTCCTTCCATCGCTTGTTAAATTGCTGTGGTTCTTGTGTGAGAGGGACAATAGCTAAGCGCTAACACACACACACTGCCCCCTCCTGAGACAGAGAATATGTGGAACATTCTCGTTAGGAGGTTTTTCAGAAACAACACATACATTGTTTTCTGTTTGTGGCATATCTCTGTGCGCGCATGCCATGAGTGAACTGTGTTCATTCCTCAGGGCCAAAATATATACACAGGACCTTGATTGAGCATAGTTATCTATCCAAACAAGAAACGAATACCCCCCCCCCCACCACCACCACCACTTCCATTCCGCTGTACGTGAGGACAGTCCTGATTCAGGACCACAATCCTGAGGTACTGGCTTCATAATCTGGTGTTCTGACATTAAGCCTGGACATTATCCGTCACGTCATAGATATTACTAGACATGTGCATTCGTTTTCGGACTAATGCATTTTCGTCCGAAAATAGCATTTTCGTCCATTCGTCCGAAAAACGAATAACGAATATGCTAAGCTAACGAAAGCCGAATGAACGAATGGTTAATAAACGAAAATCATTCGTTCATTCGTCCATTCGTAGTACTATTGCATTCTATAAGCCGAAATAGAGTCGGTTTATAGAATACAATAGCATAGTACACTTACATTCCATAAACCGACATAATGAACGACTTTCGGTTTATGGAATGCATGTAAGTCTATTGGAATTCTATAAACCGAAAGTTCGGTTTATAGAATAGCAATAGGATTACATGTATTCCATAAGCCGAAAGTCTATAAACCTAACGTTCAGTTTATAGACTTTCGGCTTAAAGAAAACATGTAGTACTATTGCCTTTCTATGAACCGAACGAGAGCCCCATTCATAAGAATTTCTTATGAATGGGGCTCTCGTTCGGTTTATAGAAAGCCAATAGTATTACACGTATTCTATAAAACGAACGAATAAAACTAAACTAAACGAAAAAAATGAACGAATTTCGTCTGAAACGAATGCAGTAATGAACAAAATTAGTTTTAGACGACATAAATAACATTTTCGTCCGAATGGACGAAAACGAAACGAAAATTTTAGTTTTGCACATGTCTAGATATTACATCATCGATATTACGGCTGGGAAGAAATGCCAACAACTACACTTCCCACAATGCCTCCCGCGGTCTGAAATATGAGTAATTAGACCGGGGCGAGGGGGGGGGGATGTACATTACAGTGAGGGTAAGGATTAGGGTTAACTCTAATCATTTTTTTCCATCCAGTTACATACATTACTCTAGGAGGGCTGGAGATGGGGTGTTACCTGTAATCTACACAGTTAACCCTAACTCTTACCCTTACACTAACCCTAACCCTAATCCTCACTGTAACCCTTGCCCTCCTGGTCTAATCGCTCACATTTCATACCGTTTACAGTAATTCGATCCAATTTTAACAAAAATCATTCCCGTCCCCAATTAGCTCCTCATTTAAAATTCTAAACTCTCTTTACCTTCCATTTCATATACTTCTAAAGCCATATAAACTCCAGTCCAGGTTAATTCAAAGAACCCCACTATAATGACCTTCTACCCCCCCAACGTCCTTGCCTTGTGAAAGGAAGCCAAGCTATTGGATACTAAACAAAGCATTTCCTCATCCTGTTTTCCATTGTATCTATTATGTCTTGTTACAAAGGGAGATTCACCTCCTTCCAATGTCAAATTATTGTCATTTGGCAGCACTCCGTATATGCGTCAACAGTCTTCAAGGATGCTTTTAAAATGATTTTGGATGTGTGAAGGAGAATAAGCTTACATATAGTGCTCCAATATTCTGGAGTCCTTTATTGTGTGTACTTTTGCTCTGTCTTTCTGCTAACTCCCTTATGTCCGACTTCCCAACTTGTTTCCTGCCCATTTTAACTGCTGGATCTCTTGGATCACCCTAGTTGCATTTGCCCTACTTGTACCATTGTGTCTTTCTGTTACACCTCTGTGCTGCCATCTACTTCCCCTGGGCCTGTCCCCACTACTTCAGTCTCCACGGGCAGTGGATTGAACCCACGGAGTGTGCCACCCAACTGTTTGGGCTCCCGCCCCTCCCTCGACATACACAGCGCCCCTGACAACTATGTTTTCTAATCGTTGATGCTTTATACATTGCATTACTCATCCAGTTACTATTCCTAAATAAATAAGGACTGTGGTGCTGTACATAGTATGATATTCAGATACATGTCTGAAAAGGAAGATTGTATTCATTGAAGTTTCATTAAGACATTATGTCCTTTATCATTATACCCCCTCTGCAGTACATGTGCACACTGGAATATAAGCCCTTCTGGGAGGACCTCTTATTATTAATTAAAGGCTTTATTTGATATAGTACTTCTGTTTAATCTGATAGTAGCTCTACTTCATTTGTCTCTACCTACGATTTTGCATCTGAATACAATTTTGACATTTTATGATATCCAGCAAATGAGTAAAAGCAAGAAATTGGAAAAAAGAACTTGGTTCCATCCTTTGCTCATGTTAGAGAACAGGTATTAGACTGGTTCAAAAGAGAGAAAGGTATTGCAAGATGTGGTCTAACCTGATAGCTTGGGTGGCACAGGAGTAAAACATCATTCAGGGGATGTGTTTATTATTGTAATGGGATTGAGCATCCCCCCCCCCAGATGCCCCCCTCTGCTCTTCCTCCAGCACTCAATGCTTTTCTTGGTCTATTGATAATCTATTTATTCTTTAATGTGTGATGGTGAATATGTAAACTTTTACATTGTAATTTAATGTTGTTTTTCTACTTTTTCTTTTTGTAACAAAAAAAAAAGTTATATAAGCTGTTACTAATTGTATACAAACAAATTCGGAGCTTCAGCACAAATATATGTGAGCTGGGTGTGTAAAATACAATGAAAACATCTCATATATTGCTTGGGACTATAGATGGTCTACACCAGGGGTCCTCAAACTTTTTAAACAGGGGGCCAGTTCACTGTCCCTCAGACCGTTGAAGGGCCGGACTATAGTAAAAATAAAAACTACGAAGAAATTCCTATGCACACTGCATATATCTTATTTTGAACAAAACGAGAACAAATACAATATTTAAAGTAAAGTTAAATCAACAAACTTACCAGTATTTCAATGGGAATAGTGTGCCAGTCAGAGCCCAGGAATATTATGCCAGTCAGATGCCCAGGAATATTATGCCAGTCAGATGCCTAGGAATATTATGCCATTCAGATGCCTAGGAATATGATGCCAGTCAGATGCCCAGGAATATGATGCCAGTCAGATGCCTAGGAATATGATGCCAGTCAGATGCCCAGGAATATTTTGCCAGTCAGATGCCCAGGAATATGATGCCAGTCAGATGCCCAGGAATATGATGCCAGTCAGATGCCTAGGAATATGATGCCAGTCAGATGCCCAGGAATATGATTCCAGTCAGATGCCCAGGAATATGATGCCAGTCAGATGCCTAGGAATATGATGCCAGTCAGATGCCTAGGAATATGATGCCAGTCAGATGCCCTGGAATATGATGCCAGTCAGATGCCCAGGAATATGATTCCAGTCAGATGCCCAGGAATATGATGCCAGTCAGATGCCTAGGAATATGATGCCAGTCAGATGCCCAGGAATATTATGCCATTCATATGCCCTGGAATATGATGCCAGTCAGATGCCAGGAATATTGTGCCAGTCAGATACCCAGGAATATTGTGCCAGTCAGAGCCCAGGAATAGTGCTCGTTATCCCTCCCTCCTCCCCCGCTTCCCCATCACTTACCTCCAGCTGCTGTGTCCCCGGACGTCTCGCGCGGTGTCCTCCTGTGGAGGAGGGAAACAGTTACCGTATCCGGATGTGACGTAACGTCACATCCGGTCGCGGTATTTTTTTTTTTCTTCCTGCAGCCGCATCCTTTGCGGCTGCCCGAAAGAAAAAAAAAAGTAAACAGTGCGTGGGGGGGGGGGGGGGGTGCACCCCCTGCGGGGGTATGTGGCCCGCGGGCCGTAGTTTGAGGACCCCTGGTCTACACCTACACTTCCTACTTTTATCTACTCACTTGTCTTTATACACGTCTGTATGCACTCAATAAATATATTATTATTATTTTAATTTAACTAATGTTAAAATAGTGGCATGTTCAAAGTTCAATCCCTACCATAACATTGTCTACCTATGCATGAGATATTAGACTAGCTATCCCTGGTCAAGCCAAGCAATATCGTTTTCACCATCATTTTTCTTTATTGCTATTATGTTCCCTTGTTAGGGTACCAGGGCGTGAGTAAAGTACATCTTGCATTAATTTATCCACATTGTATTCTGACTGGCTCTTTGTTTCTATTCTTCTTTTTTCTCTAATTTATTCGATCTATTCCTAATTGTATATCTGCTTTGGAGAATTTGGATATTGTCCTCAACAATGTCCAAATATGCTCTGTAAGCAGGTAAAGCCAATAGTCTTTAGGTTGTTGTGATTGAACCTATTGTAAATAGTTTGATATAACAACTCTCCATATCTAGCTACAAGAGTATTGGATGTGTGTACTGGGTGTAAAGTTTGATAATTATAACTTGAAGTTGGGAAACCCAAACCCATCGCAGGAGTTGCAAAGTTGCAAAATATTCAAATGGACCCTATTGGGTCTATTCACTCAAATTCGACTTTGGAGGATGACTTTGGTTCTAAAAAAAAAAACCCAGGTTGAAACTAATGGGAGGCAGAATGTTTGAAGCTATTTTTGAGACTTTGACTTTCCTCTAATACAGGAGAATTTTTGGTTGTTGAATACTAGCCGTAGTGGCCTCGGAAACAGGCAATGGAATAGTTAAAAAGGATAGAGCATTTTTTGCACCATCAATATTTTTGAATGCTGTAAATCATCCCAATTAGGAAATGGCATAGTTTTCCCACATTTTGAGTTATTTTTGTGAGTCTGTCCATAAGATATAGAATTATTTTAGCAATGTTATTTTTGGGAGCTTAATCCCCAAAGTAAAACATAGAGTTCCTTCCCCACTTCAAAGGGAAAAAAAATTACTTTTTTTTTTTTAAAAACTAGTAAAGCAGGCATTTTTGTACATTTAATTTATGGTAGAGTACTTTTCTGCAGGTGCAGTTGTGATAGAGTAATTACATTTTTTGTAAGGGCCTATATGATCTCCTTTGTATAGAAACCTTATTTGTGAGCGCTGTAGAGTAACTCTTGGTACGGATAGAAATGATGTGCAATGCTCGAAGGAATAACACAATAATAACTGAGATAAATGTATTAATATCAGAAGGGTGAGGAATCTTGAATCTTCTCTTCCCGTACCCTAATTTTGTGGGTTTGTTTTGTTTGTAATTTGACATCACCAAAATAGCACAAAAAAAGTGCATCAGAAATATTATAGATCCTCCCTGTATTGACCCCCCCCCCCCCCCCCCAAAAAGGAAAAACTGTCTATAGCAACCTTGCAAATAAAAACATATACTGGTCTATGTTCAAGCAGTTACTGTATATTATCCACATGGGTAATTGATCGAGCTTCAGTGAATGAAGTGTGTTCACTATTTGGCATGCCAATCTTATACGACTACAAGGAGTTAACGTAGTGTACTACAACCATAAAATGATATGAAAAGCTAAAGATCTGCACACAAAAAAAATATCACACTTTTTAAATATGTTTTATCTTATTTTTTTTTCTCTCTTTTCGACACTCAGACACCTACACACATTTTTGTACTTAAGTCGTAAAACAGTTTAATGGGTCATCCTTGTGTCTATTTTATCCACTGTATATAATTTATAAATCTTGTTCGTTCTTTATTCAACATTTAAAACAGATACAAATTCCTAAAACACACAAAAACAAAACAAATTAAAAAAAAAAAAAAAAAGTTCCGCCCGGATCTGCCATGACAACCCCCCATCCACCCACGCCATGGTCGCAGCCCACTAGTCCGAGAGAGTCAGCCTCGTGGCTTCCCACAGGGCCCAGATGTTTTATCTTTTTAAAGGACACTTGTCACATTTTCAGATATTTTTCCCCTGTACTGGAAGAAGCCATCTTGGTCTGTTTTTCCGCAGGAAAAGCAAGAGGGATCGGAGCTCTGGGCAGAAGGGAGAATAATTGTGGGTCGTTTACGAGCTAAAGTTCTGCAGAGGTGACACAGATTACACTGTAAAAGAAATCCCTCAATGAATACATGGCAAGTTTCTGGACCAGGGTTCTATGCAGGGTCTAAAGATGGTGGGTTTACGTGATGCGGTTTGACATCCCACTAGGTTCCCTTGAGTTCCAGCCTACGCAGCACAGATAACAGGTGTCTGGAAAACACTGTGCATAGACAGTAGTAATTGCCACGGCGTCCCCCAAAAATCAGGACTTTTCCTACAAATCCAGCAGTATTGGCGACTATGATAATGTATAGGCAGTTTCTAGAGCTGTATTCAAAGAGACTAAAAAAAAAAAAAAAAAAAAAAAAAACGCTGCTTTAACTCTAAAAATAAGAGCAGCTGAGCCTGGCTGGTGCGTTGCTCGGCTATGGAAAGCTAGGTGCATTGAGAAATAGCATGCTTTGTAATTATCTTTGATGCCAAACTACAAAATACTACAGTAGTAGAGGGGAAGGTGCGCTCGCTGTCGTTCCTTGTCTTGTTGCTTAGCAACCCCAGCGGTTCGGAAACGTCTTCCCCGTGGAGTTAAAGGTTTGGTGTCTTTGGTCTCCGTTCATTCATTCTTAGCTAGCAGCCACTCTTCATTTCTGTTCCTGTCCGTCACCGTGAAAGGATTAATAGGTAGTTATATGTGTGCTTGTCCTTAATGTCACTCCATCAGTGACTGACAGGCTGACATTGTACTGGATGAAAATAAAATGAATTAATGCAATTAAATAACCAATTCCATCAACGAGGCTTAAAAAAAATCCCCCAAAAAAATTAATTACAAATTTCAAATAATGAGTGTGTAAGGAATCTCAAGGCTATTCCACTCCTTGTAAATCCTTGCTGTGTTCTACATTTTTTCAACAAAATTAAAAATATATATATTAAAAAGGGACTAAATGCACTATATATATATATATATATATATATATATATATATATATATATATATATATATATATATATATATATATATATATATATATGTGTGTGTGTGTGTGTGTGTGTGAAAGGTTATTTCTCTATCATATTGAATGATTTTGAAATTGCAGAGTGCCATTCAAAAGATATCCCATAGTCTGTACCCAAATAATTAAGACAATAATTCTGAAAATCCTAAAGTAGCTTCTCCATTGACACAGTGCAGCAACTGTCGCTCCTAGTGGTGTGTCTGGGTGTCAATCATTTAAACTGGGAGGGAGGGAGGAGGTTATTTGGGAATGGGGATGAAAATGTCTATTCAAATGCTCATATCAGTTAGGAAGGAAGACATTGAAGTAGGAGGAAGTAGACATATAGGGGGGCAAATAGTGCCAAATACTGGTGCACTTGATCTGTGTTGGGGAACCTCCACCAAACACAGTTTGGTAGAGGTCCCTTTCCCACACTGCAAAGTGCGTAATAAAAAAAGCGCAATTGCCATTATACATAGCAAACGGCGATGGTGCCATTTTATAAAACTCCCAACACTTTGCTGTTTTTATACATTATCCCATAGGTAGAGGTAAGGGGGAAGAGCTATAGCCTTACACAAAATGTCAGCACTGTAGTAGAAGAAGAAGCTCAGATTGAAGAGGTTGATGATTCACAGGTAACTTGTTTGTTCCAACGCATTAGACCACAACAAAAGGTAAGTACTAGGTGATTCCTTTAATCCAGACAATGATTATTTTTCTGGTTCAAACCTTCGTTAAGACACCTTTCCAGTTGGTACTAGCTATCTAATATATTGTGCATCTAATAAAAGATTTAGAGCGACTGTGTGTACAAGCGCACTCATTATTTTCCAACAGAGTTGTTCCAGGTATTCACCTAGTGCTTTACAGCTCCATAATAAGTAAGTATTCAGTCTAGAACTATCGCCATAGCAGTGGTCCAAACAACATGCCCTTCAGATGAGAGTTTAAATTATTAGTTGATTCAGCAGATATTCAGCTTTTTCCTTGTTAAACATATTTTGGCACAAAGATCTGCTCCTGACCTGCGAAAATCAGGCATTAATATATAGCCCTCTCTGTGTCAAGTGTCTTTTGGCGCCCATTATTATGTCACAGGGCCTTCCATGAAAAGCTTTGGTACATGGACCCCTGCTCTTCAAATGGACAGGGAACTTGATTCTCTCCTGCAAGAAGAGCTGAGCAGTCAATGCATAGGACACAGTTATATGTTCCAAAATGTTTACAGTTTTCAACTTTGTCCTCGCACGATGTATAAATAAAGAGACTCCGTCATGTAATATAGTTTTATTGTGAATGTAGAGAACAAAAATATGTCAAAACATATCTAAAAAAATGATGAATACATTGTGTTAGCAGAAGTGCAAGTAAATGTGTACATTAAGAGAAATATGCCTGATTCCTACATTTCCCATTGAAAATAAGCTGATTTGCATATAAAGCCACTGGTGATGTCATAAGCACGTGACATCACAGAAGAATTTAAAAAAAAAAAACATTTTACCAAGGTGAGTTGCAGGTGAGACGTGGTAAGCTGAACACTCTATACATCATGCAGGGACAAACCTGGGGAGTTTGCGCAGCAGGGGGAACTCACCAGGTTTGTCACTGCACAATGTATAGTTAAATTGGTGAGATTAAATGTACATCTCACCTCATCTCACCTTTCAGTGAACAGACCCGACAGAGACCAATAATCAACAAAGATTTACAGATAGCACTCCCTAGGTTATTGCTAGTTATACTTTTTCCACAGTTTTGAAACTGCAAGAAAGTTTAACTTGATAAATAAAAGTTTCCACTTTGCGATTGAAATGCTGGCAGGCACCACAGTACACAGCCCCTTTCATATGTTTGGGGTTATGTGTCCAGTCCTTTTTCTTGCTGGGGTCTTTCTCACACTGTTCCCCACCGCTCCAGTGCGGTTTCATTCCCCCCCCCCCCCCCCCCCAGATATCTCCAGCTTCCCCCAGACTCTCAGGGTTTTTTTTAGGTGATGTCACTGGTTTCCAGGGGACCTAACATGACTATAGTGCAGAAGTGAAGGGATTTGAGAAACTCATTTTGCCCTGTTTATTCCCTGGAAGAATGCTAAATGGAGAAACACTGAACCACAGTCATCTTCAGCATTATTTGCAGACAGACATATAACAGTATGGGGGGGGGGGGGTCCATGGTCCCCCCGATTTTCATTGTGGTTAGTTGGGAAATCTGTAGTCAACCCCAGCTGCAGAAGCTGCCTTGCGATGTGTATATGTCTACCTAGGACTGTACTAGCAGGTACACCATGCTGTAGAGAAGATCATGAATAAGAGGAAACCCATCCTTAATTTCGCTACATGTTTAATGAGAATTTCTGGGGCAGTTGCAGGCAAGCACCATATATAATCTTGATATAAAAAGATATTACAGACTTTTTTTAATGTATGCAAATTAGAAAAAAAATACTAGGGAAAGAAAGCAAATATTTATCCCTGGTCCACATCAACCAAAAAATGATAAAAAAAAAAAAATCTCTCAGACTTACTTTCTGAATTGTTACTATTTTCATGCTATTCATCTGAATAGATTTAACCTTAACTTCACCCACTCTCACAATCTGATACATTCCAAAAATACAGCTGTACATATGCTGGATTATAACCTGTGGATACACACTGTGTACAGGCTCTTGTGCAATGTGTGAGCCCATCGCTAGTACAATTTAATCAATGGAGACACTTTGATTGTTGACGTTTTGTTCCTTCCCAGCTGAATGGGAGAATCATTAGAAGCTGCAAGATCTGCGAGTAAATGAAACACAACTAGTGTACAGATTTCCAAAATGTAATAAATCCATATATTTTTATACTAATTGGACTTTAACATGCGTTGAAATCCCATAAGGTTCCCTTTTTAAGTGTGATTTTGCAGTTTGATTACCTACTTGCTTCCTTTTTTTATTTTATTTTTTTTGCACTGATTTAAATCAGTCATCCTGACATATCACATCTGAATACATTAGAATATGCATGTTAGCTGATTGCCCCAAAAACAAATTATTTTGATTTTATGCCCCTTTTTTTTGCCATTGCAGAAGACCTGCCAAGGTAGCGTAAACAAACCTAAATCAAGCAACTATTTAGAAAGACATTTTTTTTTCTTAGACTAGTTTAAAAGATTTGCAATTTTCATTTAACCCTATGCGCGCCAGAGGGGAGTAAAATGAATGTGCCATGTTACCCGTAGAAATACCCAAAACATGTAGTATGGCTGCAACAATCTTTATTGGTGAACTGAGAGTTTGAATGAAAGATTTCATGATCTTATCCTGTGGAAGTAATAAGAAGGCTAAGACAAAATCCCCTAATTGTACAGGTATAATACACAGACTATAAATCTCAGCAGCTGGAAGAACTGCAAAAAGCGGGTTAAAAAAAAAAAATCATTGCCGTCCTTAAAATTAGGTGCCGCTCATAAAGCAAACACCTTTTTAGAGGAAAAAAAAAAATGCCCAGTTTTACAGAACGGAGAATATGATGTTTCTTCATAAATGTAACAATTTAAAATGTTGTGGGGAGTTGGCCATTTTGGCGTATTTTGTGCTCAAAACAGGTGCTTCCAGAGAATGGTCCATTTTTACTCCATTTTTAATATGAAAACATGTTACACATGTTTGACTCTTTTTTTCCACATTACTGACTATTTGTATAGTTATATTCAATGCAACACTTCATTTAATATCTTTCTCATCCCTTTAATTCCTGAATGGTCATTTCAGATTTTATTTATGTTAATACTGAACAGTAAGTCTAAATGGAAAAAAAACACATGTTTTGATCAGTTCTCGTCCCCAAATCCATCTGTTTATACACAGGAATTGATGAAAATAATAATCACAATCTTCCCAAGGCATGCTCCTCTTTGTGTAAATTAAACTGGAGATTGCTGGGCAGTATTTAGAGATTAAACATGTATTTGAAGCCATCAGAGTTATCTGTTCAATGGTTAGGGACCTGCCTATTGAATATGGGATCCAAGTATGTCCTAGAACTGGATATGAGATTTAGATCTGCATCATAAATTACTATTGTAATAAAGTTACAGTAAAAAACACAATGCCATCTTTGCACTCAGCTCTGCAAGTGTGCACTCATAGATCAGAGTGGATCCAAGCGTGCACTCATAGATCAGAGTGGATGCAAGCATGCACTCATAGATCAGAGTGGTTGCAAGCATGCACTTACAGATCAGAATGGTTGCAAGCATGCACTTACAGATCAGAATGGTTGCAAGCATGCACTCATAGATCAGAGTGGTTGCAAGCATGCACTTACAGATCAGAATGGTTGCAAGCGTGCACTCATAGATCAGAGTGGTTTAAAGCATGCAATCATAGATCAGAGTGGTTGCAAGCGTGCACACATAGGTCATAGAATAATGGATGCTGCCAGTCACAGGATACAAAGGCATGGATTTTAAAAAGTAACAATGTATGCCCATTCTAGGGCCCACCCCACTCTTGTCTTCTCTTTCTATAATAGAAGTGCAAGTAGAAAAAAAAAAAAAAATTGTGGCTCTTTAAATGAGATCTCTAGTCACCCTGCTGAGGAATCCATTTCTAAGAAGTGGTACAGTTGGCATAGATTATCCCACATTTGCTACAGGAAACTACTGCCACCTGCTGGTACTTCATGGATAGAGAGCGTCAAACAAACTCACACTCTCAGCAGATACACTCATAGTAAAGCATGAAACTCTTAACTGAACTCAGAGAAATAATATTGTTTCCAATCGGTATGAAAAATACAGGACAGTCTACAGCAGGGTGTCACGGCCTTCCAGCCGTTGGTGGCCTACATCTCCCATACATCGGTCAGCCAAGAGGCACTATGGCTGCTCTCCAACAGCAGCAGGGTGGAAACTTGACACCCCTGCTCTACATTTTGGCATTCAAGCTTGGGGCAGGTTGTCATAATCATTTTCATCTCCAACGTGGTGACTTTGGATTGAGGTTCTAGTAAGCGTGCCCAGAGCACAGGTAAGCAAACATGTCTGTGAGCTCCATCACAAACACACGGGGCGCTGACATGTTTTGAACCTTTCCGAAAATCAGGTCTTCTCTTTCTTTAATTCAGATGCTTTCGTCTCTAGAGGGCTGAACTTAGTTCTCTTCTCTTGTATTTCCCTTTACACATGCAATGTGGAGTTGAATAATGACTGTGAAGTCCATGTATATATATATATTCCATGGGTGTCCAGACTTATTTCAGATCAGGGATCATCACCCCAAGAAAGCTATATAGTATCTGCTTCCCGCGCCTTTCCGTTGTCCATTCTCTTGCTACGCGTATGGACAAAATGAAAAACACATACGGTCTTTCTGATAATATCAGTTTCTTCCATTTGTTTTTCTCTATTTATCCCTAACAATAAGGCAAACCAGCAAATGCTTAGGGCTGAATTCACGAAAGAGGGACATTGAGAGGGGAATTGCAAAAGTAAATTCAAAATGGCCGTGTTTGAAGTATGGATGAATGGAATCATTTACCCAGCACTGGCTGCTTTGGACTTACGTTTTACATTCTCTACTCAATTCACTAAAAAGCAGGAGATAGGAAGGAAAAACATGGACGTAGAATCCAATAATATTTGTTATTTTTTTTATTTTACACTTAATTTCTATAGTTTATATGGTGATCGCCAATCACCGCTCAAAATATTTGTGTAGAATTTACGCGCCAGATTATTATTATTTGTTGTTTGGGGGAAGGGAGGGGCAAATTTATGTTTGACCAAAAATGGACAATATTTGGGGCGCCTTGAAGAGGCTGGTTCTCGGAATTTGCCAAGCACAATCGCTAACTATCCAAATGTAATGACTTCTTCTATAGGGTCTGCTCCATAAAGAGAAAACTGCAGAGAATGGAGGTGGGAACTTCAAACTTAGGGACAAAGTAGCTGAGTGAGGAAAAAAATCTCCGATTCAGATGCACTGGAGAATTTTTCCGAATCGGCTAGTTTGGCCTAAAGCTTGAAATGCCCGTCTCAATTCCCTACAATTCTCTCTGTATTGATTAGACCCTCAAAGTGTTTTAACCAGGAAAGGGGCTTTCAGGTATTGTCTGGTTCTCAGGGGTATTACTTTTGCTCACCATCATGAGTATGTTACAATTACCCGGTTTAACGGTACTTATTGGATCTACCTTAGAAAATAGATGGGGCTCAACTGAACCCCTAGGAATGAACCGATTCTACAAATAATTACGCCACTTAGCTACCCCCTATTTTAGCTGATAACCATTAGTAAATGGCACTGTCTAGTGCTCAAAATGCATCTTACAAATATTAATGCATATCAATGTGCTTTCAAAGTACTTTACAATGCATGTTTTACATTTTGCATTGCTTAAAATATAAAATACTTACAGCTAGAAGAAATTATAAAATTACAGCGGTTTGCAAGAAACAAGGACTGCCCACTCTAGCTGAGTAAAAGCAATTTCCTTATTTTTTTGCTTCAGGAACCAATGAGAATAATGCCATTCAAATGAATGGAATATCCTGTTTCTCTAGTGATGTCATCAGACAATTTGTTGCTCTGTTAAGAGATCCTACTGTGTACAAGAGCAAGGTAACTCATAGGCCAGTCAATAGACTCAATTTGAGGAGGACAGGAATGAAACAAAACTTTATGTGCTCACTGTCTATATAATCAGTGCTGTTATCACTGCGGAGGGCTTGAGTCAAATATTAAAATTGTGATTTATACCGAATGCCTGCATCAAATTACACTGGAAAAAAGCTTGTGCATTATACAAGCAGTGATCTTCATCAAGGTTCAGTTAAATATGTAAAATGAGTATAAAAGGACATGTCGGTTGACTTCTCACTGAAACTGTTACCTAGATGCTGTGTGCGTGTGAAGTTTTTCTAGGGCAGAGGTGGCTATTTTTTGAGGAATCTAATATTTATTGACGATATTTAGTGGGTTTTTTGTACCTAGCTGGGGAGCTAATATTATACATTTTAACATGGGTTTTCATTTCTAGGCAGTTTCGAAATGTTATAGAGCATAAATCATTGTCAGTTATGAAATAAACGTAATGTCCTAAGAGTGGAAGTAAAGTGTATGTCTAGAATTAAGATGAAAGAGCACATAATATGTAGAATTCTGATATATTATTATACATACAGATCTCCTCTTCTCCCACTTATATGCACATCACCTTAGGTTAGCTCACGTCAGCAGCAACCTGTGGATCTGCTAGTAATATCTGGCATTTGTATGAAATGATAAAAAGGTCAGTGTTGGCTCTTATTAGTGATACCTTCGATTCCTCATGTGTTATCCCAGTGCTGGCTTGCTCAGTAGTGTGTTACTGAAAGTGTGTTGCTTACCTCTGGCACCGAGAGAGCTAGCTATAATTACCTGTTTTTGATGCTATTTCCTTTGTTGGATTCGATTTGTCTCAATCCCCTCTACTAACGGCAGTGACAGCCCCCTGCCTGGTACAAAGTCCAGAAAGTACAACGGACTTTCTTAACATAAAGTTTAAAAAACAGGTTCAAACTGATACATGGTCTAGGGGATTGGCCCTATTCATTGCTAAACTGTACCTCTACCGAGGTACCTTTTTTCTGTTAAATTTCTCAATTATAGGCTATTTGTATTGTGTTGTGTGACCAGGTAACATATATCACAAAGGCTCACTGGAGTACATTTATATTGAGTTGTATGAGGGTATAATATTAATGCTATAAACCCATTACTGCATTGTCCCTGTTTTGCTGATTTAAATTTTCTCTCTATCATGTTATCTTTTGCTTAGAACATATGTTTGGTTAAAAAGCTAAAAGAGTAAGCACTAGGAGACTTACTTGCTACATTCCGTTTTTGTTGAGTGCTTCTCTGTCTCCATACTGCTTTGTATAGTTGAGGATATGAGCAAGCTAATGGGCTTAGCATAAATCCCTATCATAGATGCTCCATAAATATTGTCCAGATTGTATTATAAATTGTATTTTCGTCTATGTGAAGTAGGAAGGACTTTGGTATACAGTAATTTGAAAAGATCAAACTCTATTGTTTACATCATTTTTTTCATTAGGACCCATCAATATTGAAGTACTTTGGTGCAGTGGTTTGCTAAGCATGATATAGCCGTATAATGGAACCAAATTGCGAATTCCTCCCTCTTAGATTTGTGTTTATGCAGTTTTAAGATTTACCAGTTCTGTGAGTTTGCATATCCCTTTGTGTATTGTATAGGACAAATACAATAAAGTGAACATGTGCGCTAGTGACCAACACTAGAGAAAAAAGAGCATTACCCTTTTCTATGAGACGAAATGCTCAGATATTATGCAAAGAGAAAAAAACAAAAACAATAATAGTGTAGTATATCAGTGCAATGATATAATAGTGCAAAGTGCATAAATGGTACACTCACATTTACATGAGCAATACCCTGCTCAAGATAAATAGCGTGGGTGAGCTCAGATAAGAGCAGGTAGATCTTGTAAACCAGCTCCAGAGGCAGCCCAGATATCCAGATCACATGGGAATGAGAAGGCAGGATTGCACAAGTAAGTATTTTAATATAAGCAATAAAACCAACAAACAGTAAGATCATACATTTAAAAACGTTTTAAAAGTCCCAGATGCTTGTCCATAAAACCAATAGTGTTGTCTGTGCACTCCTCTCCTCTCACACAACGCGTTTCCCCTCTTGTTGAGGCTTTTTCAAGTGTGGAAAAAGGGTAATGCTCTTTTTTTCTAGTGTTGGTCACTAGCGCACATGTTCACTTTATTGTATTTGTTTTCTCTGGTTTGCTAGGAGTGAGACACTAGCTGTGCACAAGTGCTAGCTTACTCCATCACAGTTATTGGCGCAGTATACTGTATTGTTTGTTTATTGTATAGGACAGTCTGATAGAGCAGCACTATCCAGACCATGCCCACAAGCAATCATTGGAGGATGCAAGTGTTCTAGTGCTTGCTTTCTCATCCTCTTCCCTAGCAGTATCTTCTAAACAAGATATAAAGTGTGTATTGTTAGTGTAGGGAGTACCCATCAAGCAAAAACAAAATGGGATCATTTTGATGAGGATTTAAAAAAAGCCACTTTGCTAACCCAGAAATCTTTTTATAAAGGTCTATGCGTGTGTCCTATGGCTATACATGTGAAATGCTACAAAGACAGGCAGACTCCTTAACTCGCTGCTCAATACTCTGGGTCGATTTCAGGGTTTGGGGAGTAGATGCAAATGTATCAGCCACCCTATTGGAGGAATTGACAGACATGTTGAAGGTCACGGCTGTTCCCTTCAAGGTCAAGTGTGGGCTTCTTTAGTCCAGCCAATCAGGGGGTGGACATGTTGTGTAGAACTTTGGGTCAGATAAGTCAGATCTTCCTTCATATAACCCAAGATGTCAGCCCCCTTAATAAACACAAAGAGGGCTCAATAGGACACTTTATTTGTATTTGTTCTGTTTAAAACATCTACACTTGATCTTTCAATCAAACATAACTTAGTTGTCTTTTTAGGTATATCTTATTTAATGATCATCTTTTTCAGAACTGAAACAAATCCCCAGATTTCACTCCATTATTAAATGTATTATTATTTCTGTTCTCCACTTCGCTACACTATCTCATCCCTGACTTCACAGGGGGTTCTCTGTAATTCTTTAGCTTTCTGTATATTGAATTATGTTCACTGCCAATAAAACATCCAGTAATATATCATACTGACTACGTATATGGGACGTCACACACCGACGTCTGCAAAGTGTTCATTTGCGCACTAGGAAACTAAGATCAGATTACCAGATATCAACCTCTACAGAACAGCTAATGTAAAGTATTTGAATTGTTATTCCTTGAAAAGTGCTAGTCGTCCACTTTTAATCTGTCTCTTTCCTTCTCCAGTTCAATCCGAATTAGCAGAAAAGGATGGCATATGCTGCTAAATTTCTGTTTCCATACTTCTCTAACGTTTGTCGTCTTTGCTGGAGGAATCAACCGGACCGGTTATCCAATAATTTGTCAATCTGTAAGTAATGTTTTCTAACAGTCTGATAAGTTTGGGAGGGCATGTTTCTAAAATGTTACAGTTGGTGGGTTTGTTATTGGAAACATAGATCTTTAATTCATACTTGCCAATATCAGTCATGTTTCCAGGGACATGTATGTGTTTCACATGCTGCAGAAAAAAAGCATGCAACATGCATGTATGTAGGATGCATAGACACAAAGACACAATACAATAAACTAATCAGAGTAGGACCTATGGAATCTCAACCATGATTTATTCATTTGATTTTCTCAGTGTATGTTTGCATCTTACATAGCTACACTTTGCATGCTCTTTTTGCAGCAGGTGAAACACATATGTATCCCTAGAAACATGGATGTTCCTGGAAATAATTGAGTTCTCAAGATGGTGGTATCATTGAAAATAAGAACATCTTTGTGTATTGTGCCATCAAAAAAAAAAAAATATATATATATATATATAGACGCCTCTTTGGAGTTTATTATTATTATTATTATTTTTATAAAAATATTGCCTCTTTGCTAGTAAACTATAGTGACTAATGGGTGTTAGACTGGACTTTATTCACTAAGACTGGTATAAACCTGACGTTCTGGGATGGTGCCAATAAGGGGGGTGTCTTTTGGTGGCCACGCCCACACGTTGGGAAGTAAGTGTCCTATTGTTTGGTTTACTTCCCCAGCGATATCTTCTCAACAAAAATATGATCATTTAAATGGCAAGTAAACCAGACAGTCAGGGGAAATGTATTGTTAGTTTAAATATTTCTTGTTTAAGACAAGCGGACTAGACAAGCGCATAAAGGATCAGAAGGAAAAGAACCAGCCTACCTTGGGCAGCCGAACATCACACCCCAGGTGCTACATACAGATTATTATTCATAAAAACGAAAATTAAAGGGATTTGAGAAGAAAACTTGGCTACTTTTAAAACTCCCTGTAATCCTCTCCTTCATGAATAAAGCCCAGTGTGTTTAACTGTTAAGTATTTAATTAATAAAGGGGTGCTCATATATTGGCTGGGTTAGAAGTGCATCCAGTCACCCATGTTCATGGTACTCATTTTATCCACCTTGAAGGATGAAGTTCTGAGTCAGCCCTGCCAGGAATAAAACCTGTGACTGTAAGTGTGGGACAGAGGCATTAGACCACTCAGCTATCCTAGGAGCAGATGTACACACTATCTTATACCAATGGAAAAAAAGATGTGTGTTGTGACAGGATCAAATAATAAACAGGTGTGATGGTGCTGCAAGTACAGTGTAATTGGTTTGGTAGGTGTCTAGGGGTTAGTTGGAAAGGAGGTTTAATTGAAACACATTAAAAAGCACACAAAAAAGATGTGTGTTGTGACAGGATCAAATAATAAACAGTTGTGATGGTGCTGCAAGTACAGTGTAATTGGTTTGGTAGGTGTCTAGGGGTTAGTTGGAAAGGAGGTTTAATTGCAACACATTAAAAAGCATTTTGGTACCAGTATAAGTATAAGCAGTATAAGACTGGATCTGTTGGTGTCTGTATTTATGTTTGTAATGAACCTCTCTGCTGCACACAAAGAGCCAATGTAGTGTAGATACCCTGTAAAACTCTCCTGGTTTTTCAGATGAGCATCTACTCCCTGTGTATCAATAACACATTTATCATAAGTTCTGTTATTTTATAAAGTGTTGTTAGAATGAAATAAAATGCCATGCAAACATGTCAATTGCTACTTTTTTGGGCAGTTCTGTGTAAGTGTTATTACTATCGCTATTATGTATTTGTTGTTGTTATATGTAGAGCATTCATGTGTATGTATATTGATTTATTGGTTTATTTTGTTGTTTTTGGGTGTGACACATTCATTATTTATTGATCTTTTTGGCTTATTGTTAATTAAACATATTGTATATTTGATATTACGAATGGAACCACTCGGGTTTTGCTACTGTTCTTTCAACTCTCGTCTCCCTTCCTCTCTGTTTAATTCTTTTTCTACCGTGGAATGAAAGATAAGTCTTATCTGTGCTCTCCAAAGAATTTTAGTGAATGTTGAACGATGGCAAAAGAATAACTACTGTGTTGGGTCACTGATGAAAGTACAAATGGCTTTCCAATATCCAACTCCAGATAAGGACTGGTGAACATGTCACTTACAGGTCTAGTCACTAAAATTCAACTTTGGAGGTCAGCTTTCATTTTGAGACTAAGGGGGGCATGTAGTAAACAAGTGCAGTTGGATAAAAACATGAGTAAGGAGCAATTTGTGACTATTTGTAACATTGTGTGCTTTTTGTTTCCCGATTTGTACCTCTTCCATTAATTTTATTTAGCGTGCATTTTTCCATTTGCGCTACTAAAGGGTTTTGCGAATATTTTGTGAAAAATAATTCTTATTTGCGTGTGAAATTTACACCAGCTTTTAGCGAGCGCTATCAAAAGAGGTAGGAAAATTATTTGCAAACTTGCCTGTTTTTATTCGCAAGTTGCTCGTATGTACTGTCTGAGTGTTAAATGTTTAGTACATTGCAATAGGAGAAAAGAGCTTTAATAGTTTTGCACCTAAAATATATTTGCGTTTTTTTTAGTAAATGCCCCTCCGTGTCAAATCCATGTTTCAATGTTCCCCTTTGAAAGTGATGGGAGGCGTAACGATTGAAGCTATTTTTGAGTCTAAGTCAAACTCACGTGCCAAATTTGACTTAGTTTCAAAACTAACTCCAATCATTTCACCTCCCATTAGTTGGCTTTGTGTGTGCCTGGATCCAGGTGCCTCCTGGATACGCTGACCATGCGTTGTAGAAATTCAAAGAAAGAAGAAAGGAGCTTGCATTCTGGATAATCCGTGATAAAAGATGAAAGTTGACCTCCCGAATTTTAAATTTTAATTTAAACTTGAATTTTATTGAATAGCCCCATTGGAGTGTAATATTAGAGTGTATCTTGTAATATATATCAGACTTAGTTCCTACATGTTACCAGCATATAAAACCCTCCTTGGCACTCTAGCATTGCTAGGATACTAGAGTACCAAGAACTCGTGAGGCAAGCAGTAGAAATAGTTGGGGGTTTTTGGTCTGGGGTAAGTGTTAAGGGCTGTTTTATTGCACAGTGGAGAATCAAACCTTTAATCCAGTAATTATTTTGTTAAACTGTTATACCCCATCTCTCCCTGCTAATAAAAGTGCCTCTGCCACGGAAACAGAGCAATTTATACAACTCATGTAGCTTAATATCTATGAGGTTATTACAAGGGGAGTCCAGGGTGGTTTGAAATGTGTTTATTTATGCTATAAAACACTGATTTTTGCAACGTTTCGACGCAATTGGTAAAGTGAGAACAGGAAACCCTCTACCAAAAAAAAAACTGTCCATCCACAGAAGTATCTAGATTCTTCTTTCTATGGGGTTTATTATCTAAAAGTAGAGATTAGTTTTGAACAGACTCACCAGCTCCTTGATGACTCATCTCAAGCTTGCAAGATGGTATTCACTAACCATTTTGCAAAGATCGAGATGAAGTGGAGTCTACCATGGTGGATGAGAGCGAGATGATGCCTTGCTCCCAATCATTTCAGTGGGGGAAGGGAAAAAATATTTTCGGGCTACTTCCAACTGTCAAGTTTGGGCTTGACCTAAAAAGTCCTTCCCAAAATAACCCCTGAAGCCTCTAACACACATGGGGGGCAGTCAAGTAGCCCTGCCCCCTACCCACAGATAAAGAACGGTGCCAGGAGCTGCCTGTGTTTCTTTCTGTGAAGCATTTGTAATTTTTGTGAACCCCAACCTTCCTGAGTGCAGATTTTGAGTCCAAGCCTTAAAGAGACAGTATCACCTAAACATTGCTCACACTGTGAATGCGTAGAATAAAAAAAGGAATGAAAATGATCTATACATCGTGTTGCCAAAACTGCAAGCAAATGCTTAAATTAGGGGGGAAATGTGTTTTAAATGTGTCTGCGGAGTCTCTAGCTGATGACATCACCTGTGACGTTCTATGCAAATTACACATTTCCCATTGAGAACCAGTTCATTTGCATATCAAACCACAGGTGATGGCATAAGCAGCAGACTGCCACAGACACATTTAAAACACTTTTTTCCTCCCAATTTTGGCATTTACTTGCTTTTTGCTAACACAATGTATGGATAATTTTCTACCACTTTTTATTCCATGCATTCACAGTATAAAAGATATTTTGGTGATACAGTCCCTATAACTGCTCGCTAGAATAATCAACAGCAGCAGGAAAAATACTACCTGTTCAATTAAAACAAACAAAGGAAGGCAGGCTAGAAAAGGAAAGTGGATGGGAGGGAGCGAGAGAATGAAAGAGGGAGGCAAAAAAAAAAGGATCTCAGGTGATATATAATTAATTCAATATGTAAGCACCATTTGTCGGTTTTATTTATAAGCTACAGGGTTTGGGCAGTGAATTTATATTGGCAACGTGCAAAAAAAAAACAAAACAAAAAAAAATATGTCAAAAGAATCTTATCGCTGGGGCAAAAATATAAGATGTTTCCATCTATTGTTTGAAATGTCATTTTTATTTCTACATTTCCCCCATTGTATAAAATAATACAGTTGCAGATCTTACAATGGATCGGCCCCCATTCTCCCCCCAAGTTTAACAGTATTTTGTATCGGAGGGGCCATGTTCTTCCACATTCTGATAGACTCACAGCAATTCCAAAACTTGCTCTTTTCCCTTCGCTATGCAGCCCCCTTTGTAACAAAATGTGATTGTAACATTCATTCCAGTCTTTTTACACAGAAAACAGCACTTTGTATCTTTTGATTCTTTTTTCTCTGTCTCTCTCTCTCTTTTTTTGTACATAGCAGTTATGAAGAGAAGATTATCTGCGTGTATGAAAGATTATATTATCTGAGATTAGAATTGTTTGGAAAGAACAGCTGGGTAGTATGCAATGTGGGAATTACAGCCCATTCTCCTCTCCAGTTGTTGCTTTTTTTGTGTGGATTGGAATGGTTGCTATGGATATTGGTTTCATCGTGAATTCCTTTTATGGGTGAGATTTATAGAATGAACAAAGCTATAAGCAACTGGTTTCACACTGTGCTTTCTCTGGCTTGCCATAAATTCAAGAAAAACAGGGGATTTTTGGAATCACAAGAAAATGTTATGCATATAGCGTACCCCCCCAACATTACCCCCACTCGAATCGAGACAACGGGGGACAGGGGGGATTAGGGCATCTAGGATAGTTAATAGTGGCCATTTCACCGGTGACAGTTCAGCGTGGCAGTTTGAGGGCTGAACTGTCAGTGATGTATGGCCGTGCAGTAGTTTCATCGCAGCAGTGTAAGAACTGACAAATACAGAATGAACCCCCCCTATAAATTAACCCCCCTAAAACTAACCCCGAGCCCTAATACCAACCCCGATCCCAATTACTAACTCCTAATACTAACCCCGATCCCAAATACTAACCCCGATCCCTAATACCAACCCTAATTCTAACCCCTCGAACTCCAAAACTAACTCCTAATACTTAGCCTTAATACTAACCCCGATCCCAAGTACTAACTCCTAATACTTAGCCCTAATACTAACCCCGATCCCAAGTACTAACTCCTAATACTAAGCCCTAGTACTAACCCCGAACATAAATACTAACTCCTAATACTAACTCCTAAACCCTAATACTAAGCCTAAATACTAACTCCTAAACCCTAATACTAACCCCAAATACTAACCCCGATCCCAAGAACTAACTCCTAATAATTAGCCCTAATACTAACCCCAATCCCAAATACTAACTCCTGATACTAACTCCTAATACTAACCCCTAATATTAACCCCAAACCCTAATACTACCTCCTAATACTTAGCCTTAATACTAACGCCGAATCCAAATACTAACTCCTAAACCCTAATACTAAGCCCAAAAACTAACTCCTAAACCCCAATACTAAGCCCAAATACTAACTCCTAAACCCTAATACTAACCCCGATCCCAAGTACTAACTCCTAATAATTAGCCCTAATACTAACCCCGATCCCAAATACTAACTCCTGATACTAACTCCTAATACTAACCCCTAATATTAACCCCAAACCCCAATACTACCTCCTAATACTTAGCCTTAATACTAACGCCAAATCCAAATACTAACTCCTAAACTCTAATACTAAGCCCAAATACTAACTCCTAAACCCTAATACTAAGCCCAAATACTAACTCCTAAACCCCAATACTAAGCCCAAATACTAACTCCTAAACCCTAATACTAAGCCCAAATACTAACTCCTAAACCCTAATACTAAGCCCAAATACTAACTCCTAAACCCTAATACTAAGCCCAAATACTAACTCCTAAACCCTAATACTAAGCCCAAATACTAACTCCTAAACCCTAATACTAAGCCCAAATACTAACTCCTAAACCCTAATACTAAGCCCAAATACTAACTCCTAAACCCTAATACTAAGCCCAAATACTAACTCCTAAACCCTAATACTAAGCCCAAATACTAACTCCTAAACCCTAATACTAAGCCCAAATACTAACTCCTAAACCCTAATACTAAGCCCAAATACTAACCCTGAATCCCTGAAATAAGCCAGAGTCTAATGACCAAGTCTAATTTTTAGTCCCATACAGCTTGATTTCTTCTCTACTCCCCTTTTACTCCCTGTTTCATTAAGGGGGGTGATTTTTATACTGAGTTTGAGTGGAAGGGCGTTTGTTAAATTATTTTAAAATGCCTGCTGCATTTATTGAAAGAGTCGGCATTTCTGAAGTTATAAATTATTTTTTTTTATTTTTTTTTATAATTCTTGATTCTCCAAATGAAATCAGACCGTTTCTCAGGTCATTGACATGTTCTCACACTGCCATTAATACTCGAGGGGGGGGAAAGCAATCTGTAACAGAATGACATCAGACAGCTCTCCAAGATTGATTGAGGGGCACAATCACTACACTGATGGGTCTATTCACAAAAATGGGACTTTAGAGGTTGACTTTCATTTTGAGAGTAATTTAAATTCATCACCCGAGATTGACTTAATCTCAAAATAAAAAAAAGCTTCAGTGTTTTGCCTCCCAATTCTTTCAATGGGGAAGATCTGAACCTGGGTCAAACTTGGGTGTCGAAAATGAAAGTCTACCACTAAACTCGAATGTTAGTGAATAGATCCATCAGAGTGTTAAATCACTGACTGCAAGGGAATGTTCACATAGGGATCTATGCATGAAACCAGGGATTACCAAACATTTCCAAATCATTGCCACCCCCTGTTTCCATAAACCTATACTTAGTTCCTGTAACCGTTAAATAAACATCCATCTGAATAGCGGTTTGTAAATACACTAAAGTAGATAATGCACTTTATTTATTAGAAACTTATGATTAAGGAATTTAACAACATTGCTCAACTGGGAAACCAGGTTTTTATTTCAAACTTAGACTATCATTGAGAACAAGTCTTGGATACCAAATTTAGTACAAAGAGTATAAAGAGTCTTAAATCGCTTTATTAAGAAATCTGGAGGGGATTTCTTTGCAAGCGGCAAGGTTGTACAACAAACCTGAGACCAAATATTGTATAGGATGGGGCCATGGCGACCAGAAAATCCGACTTAGTGCCCAGGTATTGCTAGCCCCGTGTGGTGCAGTCCAGGTATAGCACCCAGGTATTGCTAGCCCCGTGTGGTGCAGTCCAGGTATAGCACCCAGGTATTGCTAGCCCCGTGTGGTGCAGTCCAGGTCTAGCGCCCAGGTATTGTAGCCCCGTGTGGTGCAGTCCAGGTATAGCGGCCAGGTATTGCTAGCCCCGTGTGGTGCAGTCCAGGTATAGCGCCCAGGTATTGCTAGCCCCGTGTGGTGCAGTCCAGGTATAGCACCCAGGTATTGCTAGCCCCGTGTGGTGCAGTCCAGGTATAGCGGCCAGGTATTGCTAGCCCCGTGTGGTGCAGTCCAGGTATAGCACCCAGGTATTGCTAGCCCCGTGTGGTGCAGTCCAGGTATAGCACCCAGGTATTGCTAGCCCCGTGTGGTGCAGTCCAGGTATAGCACCCAGGTATTGCTAGCCCCGTGTGGTGCAGTCCAGGTATAGCGGCCAGGTATTGCTAGCCCCGTGTGGTGCAGTCCAGGTATAGCACCCAGGTATTGATAGCCCAGTGTGGTGCAGTCCAGGTATAGCACCCAGGTATTGCTAGCCCCGTGTGGTGCAGTCCAGGTATTGCGCCCAGGTATTGCTAGCCCCGTGTGGTGCAGTCCAGGTATAGCACCCAGGTATTGCTAGCCCCGTGTTGTGCAGTCCAGGTATAGCACCCAGGTATTGCTAGCACCGTGTGGTGCAGTCCAGGTATAGCACCCAGGTATTGCTAGCCCCGTGTGGTGCAGTCCAGGTATAGCGGCCAGGTATTGCTAGCCCCATGTGGTGCAGTCCAGGTATAGCGCCCAGGTATTGCTAGCCCCGTGTGGTGCAGTCCAGGTATAGCACCCAGGTATTGCTAGCCCCGTGTGGTGCAGTCCAGGTATAGCACCCAGGTATTGCTAGCCCCGTGTAGTGCAGTCCAGGTATAGCGCCCAGGTATTGATAGCCCCGTGTGGTGCAGTCCAGGTATAGCGCCCAGGTATTGCTAGCCCCGTGTGGTGCAGTCCAGGTATAGCGGCCAGGTATTGCTAGCCCCATGTGGTGCAGTCCAGGTATAGCGCCCAGGTATTGTAGCCCCGTGTGGTGCAGTCCAGGTATAGCACCCAGGTATTGCTAGCCCCGTGTGGTGCAGTCCAGGTATAGCGCCCAGGTATTGTAGCCCCGTGTGGTGCAGTCCAGGTATAGCGCCCAGGTATTGCTAGCCCCGTGTGGTGCAGTCCAGGTATAGCGGCCAGGTATTGCTAGCCCCATGTGGTGCAGTCCAGGTATAGCGCCCAGGTATTGTAGCCCCGTGTGGTGCAGTCCAGGTATAGCACCCAGGTATTGCTAGCCCCGTGTGGTGCAGTCCAGGTATAGCACCCAGGTATTGCTAGCCCCGTGTGGTGCAGTCCAGGTATAGCACCCAGGTATTGCTAGCCCTGTGTGGTGCAGTCCAGGTATAGCGGCCAGGTATTGCTAGCCCCGTGTGGTGCAGTCCAGGTATAGCGCCCAGGTATTGCTAGCCCCGTGTGGTGCAGTCCAGGTATAGCGCCCAGGTATTGTAGCCCCGTGTGGTGCAGTCCAGGTATAGCGCCCAGGTATTGCTAGCCCCGTGTGGTGCAGTCCAGGTATAGCACCCAGGTATTGCTAGCCCCGTGTGGTGCAGTCCAGGTATAGCGCCCAGGTATTGTAGCCCCGTGTGGTGCAGTCCAGGTATAGCACCCAGGTATTGCTAGCCCCGTGTGGTGCAGTCCAGGTATAGCACCCAGGTATTGCTAGCCCCGTGTGGTGCAGTCCAGGTATAGCGGCCAGGTATTGCTAGCCCCATGTGGTGCAGTCCAGGTATAGCACCCAGGTATTGATAGCCCCGTGTGGTGCAGTCCAGGTATAGCACCCAGGTATTGCTAGCCCCATGTGGTGCAGTCCAGGTATAGCACCCAGGTATTGCTAGCCCCGTGTAGTGCAGTCCAGGTATAGCGCCCAGGTATTGATAGCCCCGTGTGGTGCAGTCCAGGTATAGCGCCCAGGTATTGCTAGCCCCGTGTGGTGCAGTCCAGGTATAGCGGCCAGGTATTGCTAGCCCCATGTGGTGCAGTCCAGGTATAGCGCCCAGGTATTGTAGCCCCGTGTGGTGCAGTCCAGGTATAGCACCCAGGTATTGCTAGCCCCGTGTGGTGCAGTCCAGGTATAGCGCCCAGGTATTGTAGCCCCGTGTGGTGCAGTCCAGGTATAGCGCCCAGGTATTGCTAGCCCCGTGTGGTGCAGTCCAGGTATAGCGGCCAGGTATTGCTAGCCCCATGTGGTGCAGTCCAGGTATAGCGCCCAGGTATTGTAGCCCCGTGTGGTGCAGTCCAGGTATAGCACCCAGGTATTGCTAGCCCCGTGTGGTGCAGTCCAGGTATAGCACCCAGGTATTGCTAGCCCCGTGTGGTGCAGTCCAGGTATAGCACCCAGGTATTGCTAGCCCTGTGTGGTGCAGTCCAGGTATAGCGGCCAGGTATTGCTAGCCCCGTGTGGTGCAGTCCAGGTATAGCGCCCAGGTATTGCTAGCCCCGTGTGGTGCAGTCCAGGTATAGCGCCCAGGTATTGTAGCCCCGTGTGGTGCAGTCCAGGTATAGCGCCCAGGTATTGCTAGCCCCGTGTGGTGCAGTCCAGGTATAGCACCCAGGTATTGCTAGCCCCGTGTGGTGCAGTCCAGGTATAGCGCCCAGGTATTGTAGCCCCGTGTGGTGCAGTCCAGGTATAGCACCCAGGTATTGCTAGCCCCGTGTGGTGCAGTCCAGGTATAGCACCCAGGTATTGCTAGCCCCGTGTGGTGCAGTCCAGGTATAGCGGCCAGGTATTGCTAGCCCCGTGTGGTGCAGTCCAGGTATAGCACCCAGGTATTGATAGCCCAGTGTGGTGCAGTCCAGGTATAGCACCCAGGTATTGCTAGCCCCGTGTGGTGCAGTCCAGGTATAGCGGCCAGGTATTGCTAGCCCCGTGTGGTGCAGTCCAGGTATAGCACCCAGGTATTGATAGCCCAGTGTGGTGCAGTCCAGGTATAGCACCCAGGTATTGCTAGCCCCGTGTGGTGCAGTCCAGGTATTGCGCCCAGGTATTGCTAGCCCCGTGTGGTGCAGTCCAGGTATAGCACCCAGGTATTGCTAGCCCCGTGTTGTGCAGTCCAGGTATAGCACCCAGGTATTGCTAGCCCCGTGTGGTGCAGTCCAGGTATAGCACCCAGGTATTGCTAGCCCCGTGTGGTGCAGTCCAGGTATAGCGGCCAGGTATTGCTAGCCCCATGTGGTGCAGTCCAGGTATAGCGCCCAGGTATTGCTAGCCCCGTGTGGTGCAGTCCAGGTATAGCACCCAGGTATTGCTAGCCCCGTGTGGTGCAGTCCAGGTATAGCACCCAGGTATTGCTAGCCCCGTGTGGTGCAGTCCAGGTATAGCGGCCAGGTATTGCTAGCCCCATGTGGTGCAGTCCAGGTATAGCACCCAGGTATTGATAGCCCCGTGTGGTGCAGTCCAGGTATAGCACCCAGGTATTGCTAGCCCCATGTGGTGCAGTCCAGGTATAGCACCCAGGTATTGCTAGCCCCGTGTAGTGCAGTCCAGGTATAGCGCCCAGGTATTGATAGCCCCGTGTGGTGCAGTCCAGGTATAGCGCCCAGGTATTGCTAGCCCCGTGTGGTGCAGTCCAGGTATAGCGGCCAGGTATTGCTAGCCCCATGTGGTGCAGTCCAGGTATAGCGCCCAGGTATTGTAGCCCCGTGTGGTGCAGTCCAGGTATAGCACCCAGGTATTGCTAGCCCCGTGTGGTGCAGTCCAGGTATAGCGCCCAGGTATTGTAGCCCCGTGTGGTGCAGTCCAGGTATAGCGCCCAGGTATTGCTAGCCCCGTGTGGTGCAGTCCAGGTATAGCGGCCAGGTATTGCTAGCCCCATGTGGTGCAGTCCAGGTATAGCGCCCAGGTATTGTAGCCCCGTGTGGTGCAGTCCAGGTATAGCACCCAGGTATTGCTAGCCCCGTGTGGTGCAGTCCAGGTATAGCGCCCAGGTATTGTAGCCCCGTGTGGTGCAGTCCAGGTATAGCGCCCAGGTATTGCTAGCCCCGTGTGGTGCAGTCCAGGTATAGCACCCAGGTATTGCTAGCCCCGTGTGGTGCAGTCCAGGTATAGCGCCCAGGTATTGTAGCCCCGTGTGGTGCAGTCCAGGTATAGCGCCCAGGTATTGCTAGCCCCGTGTGGTGCAGTCCAGGTATAGCACCCAGGTATTGCTAGCCCCGTGTGGTGCAGTCCAGGTCTAGCGCCCAGGTATTGTAGCCCCGTGTGGTGCAGTCCAGGTATAGCGCCCAGGTATTGCTAGCCCCGTGTGGTGCAGTCCAGGTATAGCACCCAGGTATTGCTAGCCGGCGTGTGGTGCAGTCCAGGTATAGCGGACAGGTATTGCTAGCCCCGTGTGGTGCAGTCCAGGATATAGTGGCCAGGTATTGCTAGCCCCGTGTGGTGCAGTCCAGGTATTGCGCCCAGGTATTGCTAGCCCCGTGTGGTGCAGTCCAGGTATAGCGGCCAGGTATTGTAGCCCCGTGTGGTGCAGTCCAGGTATAGCACCCAGGTATTGCTAGCCCCGTGTGGTGCAGTCCAGGTATAGCACCCAGGTATTGCTAGCCGGCGTGTGGTGCAGTCCAGGTATAGCGCCCAGGTATTGCTAGCCCCATGTGGTGCAGTCCAGGTATAGCGGCCAGGTATTGCTAGCCCGTGTGGTGCAGTCCAGGTATAGCACCCAGGTATTGCTAGCCCCGTGTGGTGCAGTCCAGGTATAGCACCCAGGTATTGCTAGCCCCGTGTGGTGCAGTCCAGGTATAGCACCCAGGTATTGCTAGCCCCGTGTGGTGCAGTCCAGGTATAGCACCCAGGTATTGCTAGCCCCGTGTGGTGCAGTCCAGGTATAGCACCCAGGTATTGCTAGCCCCGTGTAGTGCAGTCCAGGTATAGCGCCCAGGTATTGTAGCCCCGTGTGGTGCAGTCCAGGTATAGCGCCCAGGTATTGCTAGCCCCGTGTGGTGCAGTCCAGGTATAGCTCCCAGGTATTGCTAGCCGGCGTGTGGTGCAGTCCAGGTATAGCGGACAGGTATTGCTAGCCCCGTGTGGTGCAGTCCAGGTATAGCGGCCAGGTATTGCTAGCCCCGTGTGGTGCAGTCCAGGTATAGCGGCCAGGTATTGCTAGCCCCGTGTGGTGCAGTCCAGGTATAGTGGCCAGGTATTGCTAGCCCCGTGTGGTGCAGTCCAGGTATAGCGCCCAGGTATTGCTAGCCCCATGTGGTGCAGTCCAGGTATTGCGCCCAGGTATTGCTAGCCCCGTGTGGTGCAGTCCAGGTATAGCGGCCAGGTATTGTAGCCCCGTGTGGTGCAGTCCAGGTATAGCACCCAGGTATTGCTAGCCGGCGTGTGGTGCAGTCCAGGTATAGCACCCAGGTATTGCTAGCCGGCGTGTGGTGCAGTCCAGGTATAGCACCCAGGTATTGCTAGCCGGCGTGTGGTGCAGTCCAGGTATAGCGCCCAGGTATTGCTAGCCCCATGTGGTGCAGTCCAGGTATAGCGGCCAGGTATTGCTAGCCCGTGTGGTGCAGTCCAGGTATAGCACCCAGGTATTGCTAGCCCCGTGTGGTGCAGTCCAGGTATAGCACCCAGGTATTGCTAGCCCCGTGTGGTGCAGTCCAGGTATTGCGGCCAGGTATTGCTAGCCCCGTGTGGTGCAGTCCAGGTATAGCACCCAGGTATTGCTAGCCCCGTGTGGTGCAGTCCAGGTATAGTGCCCAGGTATTGCTAGCCCCGTGTGGTGCAGTCCAGGTATAGCACCCAGGTATTGGTAGCCCCATGTGGTGCAGTCCAGGTATAGCGGCCAGGTATTGCTAGCCCCATGTGGTGCAGTCCAGGTATAGCGGCCAGGTATTGCTAGCCCCATGTGGTGCAGTCCAGGTATTGCGGCCAGGTATTGCTAGCCCAGTGTGGTGCAGTCCAGGTATAGCACCCAGGTATTGCTAGCCCAGTGTGGTGCAGTCCAGGTATAGCACTCAGGTATTGCTAGCCCCGTGTGGTGCAGTCCAGGTATAGCGGCCAAGTATTGCTAGCCCTGTGTGGTGCAGTCCAGGTATAGCGCCCAGGTATTGCTAGCCCCGGGTGGTGCAGTCCAGGTATAGCGCCCAGGTATTGCTAGCCCCGTGTGGTGCAGTCCAGGTATAGCGCCCAGGTATTGCTAGCCCCGTGTGGGGCAGTCACTGCTAAGATTTATTTTTTAACAGTGGCGTGCTAGGGAGCAGAGTGTGTACACCGGCTGTACATACTTCCTGATCTGCCCCCTCGTACACCATCCTGTAGTGCCTAAGTGAGGGGTTGGAAGCAACGATTGTCTGTGCCTTTGTAAGAGGCACAGACCAACCTGAAAATGCCCCCCCCCCCCCTTTCCCTGCTATGAAGTATTGCAACAGGGAGGGGGGATATATTGATAGATAAGCAGTTTCATTTGTTTATTTTTTTAAGATAAAAAAAGCTCACTTGTATGTATGACTGTTTGTCTACGTGTGACTGACTGTGTGTGTGTGTGTGTGTGTGTGTGTGTGCACATGTGTGACTGACTCACGGTGTATGTGTGTACATGTGTGACTGACTGACTGTGTGTGTGTATGTGTGACTGATTGTATGTGTGACAGTGTGTGTGTGACTGAATGTATTTGTAACTGACTGTATCTGACTGTATGTGTGTGTGACTGACTTTATATGTCTATGTATGTGTGAGTGACTGACTACATGTGTGTGTGTATGTGTGACTGACTGACTACATGTGTGTGTATATGTGTATGTATGTCTGACTAACTGTATATGTGTATGTATGTCTGACTGACTATGTGTATGTAAATGTGAGTGACTGACTGTATATATATGTGTGTGTGAATGACTGACTGTGTGACTGACTGTAAGTGTGTTTGTGACTATATGTATGATTGTGTGTGCGTGTGTGTATGGATGAGTATGTGTGTGTGTGTATGTGTGTGTGACTGGCTGTATGGATGAGTATGTGTGTGTCTGTATCTGACTATGTGTGTTTGTGTATATGTGCCGTTATCTAGCTCCTAAATATTTTACTAAAAGTCAGTTATATTTGTAAAGCCCTGAGCTACTATGTCTTTAACATTCCAGTGTTACATTTTCCCATGATTTTGTTGTTCTCATTTAAGAGAGGATGGGGAATTGTACATATTATAGAGCAATAGCTGAAAGGGGAAAAATTGTCATTGTGTTGCCTCCAGCTGCTGTTTAAAGTACCGAGAAGAAACGTTAGCGCAGACTTTGCTACAGTTGCATCTGGTCTGTGGCAGTTCTCCATCGAGAAGTAACACTTTTTATTCTAATTCTAAGAACGTCTTGTAGGAACTAAGGCCTTCCTATCTAACTGACATCAAGGACAGATGTCTAATCATAAAAAGATCGTCAACGTATCTTGCCTTAGGAATCCTTTAGAAACCCAACAGGTTAAAATCCAGAGAATAAAAACAAATAATTCTTTCTGTCTTTTACTCATGGTTAACTTAGCCCATTTCACCCTTTATTGTTTGTCCTTTTAAATCCTTCTTACAGCTAAAAAAGTATTCTAGCAAAGCTATGTTGACACAATACATTTATTTTGAGTCATCCGCTGGCTTTAGGTAAAACTCGGTCTCGTCTTGTCACTTTGGCTTTTTTCAGATCACTGCACATCCCATAAAAATACCCAATTCTGTGTCTCGTTCATTAGGTAAGCTTGATAAACAGTTGCAGCATAGGTAAGCTTTATGAAGAAATGTTAGCAAGTTGTTTTCTTAAAAACCAGGATATAATTTATTTATAAACTGTGGGGTGGTTTGTGTGTGTGTGCTTTCTTTTAGAAAAACAGCTTAGAAAATAAATATTCCTTGTTTATTGTGTGTCTGTCTTCTTTTTAGGATGTTTTTGGGTGTTTTTTTTGCATTAAATTCCAGAATTTGTTTAGGAAGATAACCTTATTATATTTCCCACAGTGTTTATATGTTTAGTATGAAACATTCATGAACACTACAAGAAGGTTTTAGGAAGTTATGTAGCTTTGAGCACAATCTAAATTATTAATGGGACACACCGGGAATCAAACCAACTTTGATGCATCTGGTAGTGTTTAAAGTAATACTACAGTTTTTGGGGGGTGGGGTTTTGCTTCTTAAAAGGACAACTGTAGCAAAATATTACCTTATGTTTAACTGAAAGATTGTTTCACGTGTAGATTTATAAAGAATTGAAAGAATAACAATTAAGCGCCTTATTAAGCCTTCTTATCTCCATATAGTTCTCTCAGGGGGCAGACATGTTGGTTAGAATCTTTACTCCATATAGTTCTCTCAGGGGGCAGACATGTTGGTTAGAATCTTTACTCCATATAGTTCTCTCAGGAGGCAGACATGTTGGTTAGAATCTTTACTCCATATAGTTCTCTCAGGAGGCAGACATGTTGGTTAGAATCTTTACTCCATATAGTTCTCTCAGGAGGCAGACATGTTGGTTAGAATCTTTACTCCATATAGGTCTCTCAGGGGGCAGACATGTTGTTTAGAATCTTTACTCCATATAGTTCTCTCAGGAGGCAGACATGTTGGTTAGAATCTTTACTCCATATAGTTCTCTCAGGAGGCAGACATGTTGGTTAGAATCTTTACTCCATATAGTTCTCTCAGGGGAGCAGACATGTTGGTTAGAATCTTTAGTCCATATCGTTCTCTCAGGGGGCAGACATGTTGGTTAGAATCTTTACTCCATATAGTTCTCTCAGGGGGCGGACATGTTGTTTAGAATCTTTACTCAATATAGTTCTCTCCGGGGCAGACATGTTGGTTAGAATCTTTACTCCATATCGTTCTCTCAGGGGCAGACATGTTGGTTAGAATCTTTACTCCATATCGTTCTCTCAGGGGGCAGACAGGTTGGTTAGATTCTTTACTCCATATCGTTCTCTCAGGGGCAGACTTGTTGGTTAGAATCTTTACTCCATATCGTTCTCTCAGGGGGCAGACATGTTTATAATCTTTACTCCATATAGTTCTCTCAGGGGGCAGACATGTTGGTTAGAATCTTTACTCCATATAGTTCTCTCAGGGGGCAGACATGTTGGTTAGAATCTTTACTCCATATAGTTCTCTCAGGGGGCAGACATGTTGGTTAGAATCTTTACTCCATATACGTCTCGCAGGGGGCAGACATGTTGGTTAGAATCTTTACTCCATATCGTTCTCTCAGGGGGCAGACATGTTGGTTAGAATCTTTACTCCATATAGTTCTCTCAGGGGGCAGACATGTTGGTTAGAATCTTTACTCCATATAGCTCTCTCAGGGCGCAGACATGTTGGTTAGAATCTTTACTCCATATAGCTCTCAGGGGGCAGACATGTTGGTTAGAATCTTTACTCCATATAGTTCTCTCAGGGGGCAGACATGTTGTTTAGAATCTTTACTCCATATAGTTCTCTCAGGGGGCAGACATGTTGGTTAGAATCTTTACTCCATATCGTTCTCTCAGGGGGCAGACATGTTGGTTAGAATCTTTACTCCATATAGTTCTCTCAGGGGGCAGACATGTTTATAATCTTTACTCCATATAGTTCTCTCAGGGGGCAGACATGTTGGTTAGAATCTTTACTCCATATAGTTCTCTCAGGGGGCAGACATGTTGGTTAGAATCTTTACTCCATATTGTTCTCTCAGGGGGCAGACATGTTGTTTAGAATCTTTACTCCATATTGTTCTCTCAGGGGGCAGACATGTTGTTTAGAATCTTTACTCCATATCGTTCTCTCAGGGGGCAGACATGTTGGTTAGAATCTTTACTCCATATTGTTCTCTCGGGGGGCAGACATGTTGGTTAGAATCTTTACTCCATATAGTTCTCTCAGGGGGCAGACATGTTGTTTAGAATCTTTACTCCATATCGTTCTCTCAGGGGGCAGACATGTTGGTTAGAATCTTTACTCCATATCGTTCTCTCAGGGGGCAGACATGTTTATAATCTTTACTCCATATAGTTCTCTCAGGGGGTAGACATGTTGGTTAGAATCTTTACTCCATATAGTTCTCTCAGGGGGCAGACATGTTGTTTAGAATCTTTACTCCATATCGTTCTCTCAGGGGGCAGACATGTTGGTTAGAATCTTTACTCCATATTGTTCTCTCGGGGGGCAGACATGTTGGTTAGAATCTTTACTCCATATAGTTCTCTCAGGGGGCAGACATGTTGTTTAGAATCTTTACTCCATATCGTTCTCTCAGGGGGCAGACATGTTTATAATCTTTACTCCATATAGTTCTCTCAGGGGGAAGACATGTTGGTTAGAATCTTTACTCCATATTGTTCTCTCGGGAGCGGACATGTTTGTTAGGATCTTTACTCCATATAGTTCTCTCAGGGGGCAGACATGTTGGTTAGAATCTTTACTCCATATAGCTCTCTCAGGGGGCAGACATGTTGGTTAGAATCTTTACTCCATATCGTTCTCTCAGGGGGCAGACATATTGGTTAGAATCTTTACTACATATAGTTCTCTCAGGGGGCAGACATGTTGTTTAGAATCTTTACTCCATATCGTTCTCTCAGGGGGCAGACATGTTTATAATCTTTACTCCATATAGTTCTCTCAGGGGGCAGACATGTTTGTTAGGATCTTTACTCCATATAGTTCTCTCAGGGGGCAGACATGTTGGTTAGAATCTTTACTCCATATAGCTCTCTCAGGGGGCAGACATGTTGGTTAGAATCTTTACTCCATATCGTTCTCTCAGGGGGCAGACATGTTGGTTAGAATCTTTACTCCATATCGTTCTCTCAGGGGGCGGACATGCTGGTTAGAATCTTTACTCCATATTGTTCTCTCGGGGAGCGGACATGTTTGTTAGGATCTTTACTCCATATAGTTCTCTCAGGGGGCAGACATGTTGGTTAGAATCTTTACTCCATATAGCTCTCTCAGGGGGCAGACATGTTGGTTAGAATCTTTACTCCATATCGTTCTCTCAGGGGGCAGACATATTGGTTAGAATCTTTACTCCATATAGTTCTCTCAGGGGGCAGACATGTTGTTTAGAATCTTTACTCCATATCGTTCTCTCAGGGGGCAGACATGTTTATAATCTTTACTCCATATAGTTCTCTCAGGGGGCAGACATGTTTGTTAGGATCTTTACTCCATATAGTTCTCTCAGGGGGCAGACATGTTGGTTAGAATCTTTACTCCATATAGCTCTCTCAGGGGGCAGACATGTTGGTTAGAATCTTTACTCCATATCGTTCTCTCAGGGGGCAGACATGTTGGTTAGAATCTTTACTCCATATCGTTCTCTCAGGGGGCGGACATGCTGGTTAGAATCTTTACTCCATATAGTTCTCTCAGGTGGCAGACATGTTGTTTAGAATCTTTACTCCATATAGTTCTCTCAGGGGGCGGACATGTTGGTTAGAATCTTGGGTCAGATCTTCACTCACCTTGGTTTAGATGAAGAAAGATCTGACCAAAGATTCTAAACAACATGTCTGCCTCCTGGTAGAGCTATATGGTGAAAAGATGGCTCAACAATGTACAATATTTGAATTCTTTCATTGAAGCTTTTCTATATAAAATGCCTACACTTGATGCCATCTTTCAGTTGAACAGAACTTCATTTTTTGCTACAGTTGTCCTTTCACACTCTGCCAAGTGTCTGAAGAAACTCCAACTTGTATCTTTAGCATCATTGGATTTTCTTTGCCTTCTTCTGGATCAACAAGTATGGGGGAGCGGAAGGGTTGAACTTGATGGACAACATCAAGCTTTTCTACCTAACTAAAGTCCTGTGCAAGGGGTATACACATTGCAAACACAGTTATCACCATGAGCCACTTTGATTGTTGTTCAGGAGAATCTAAAACAGCTGCAAACCTGATTTTTGTGATTTGATTAAACAAAGGTACAATAGTTGTTAAACTAGTTTTTTTAAACATATACATTTTATAATTCTTGAACATTCATATGCATTAAAGGGGGAGGTTAAAGACTAAGTGGTTCTATTAATAGGACAATACAAAATATTAATGCTTTGAGATATAATTATAATTCCTGTTGTCATAGCAATAGCTACCATCCAATCTCGGAATAGAGTGAATACTGTGTTAATACTGAGAGTTTGATTTTAACATGTATAGCATTTATAGCAGGCATGTAGGTAACGTGTAGTTTGAGCATGGTTTCTGTCAGTGGTCGCAGTACCAGTTCTCCTGTGCTTGTTTGTTGAGATAACACTGTTAGAAGCCAAGCCATGCCTGCTGCTCGGACTTTATCAGTGCCGTACTTGAGGGTTGTGGGGGAGTAGTCTGCCCAGTGTGCCGCACCGGAGGGGGTGCCAGCAAGCAAATAACCAGGATCCCCCCCAGTCTCCGTGGAGTCTAGTGAGGTTATGTTATCTGCCGTCACTGAGAAGAGCGGAGAAAGTGTCAGGCAGCATTTGAGGATGAATGTGTGCACCGAATAATGTACAGACATCTTCTGGCCGCCTCCACTAGATATCAGGGACACAGCACTGACAACACACAAAGTAAAAACAAGCTGGAAACAAATTGTGTTACCCTTAGATCAAAAGAGGATGCACAGCAGGGACCATACTACACTTTATATCCAATAACAGCCTGTCAAAAAACCCTGTCCCCCAGGTCCTCTAAATTCACTTAGGAGCCAATGCACTACAACAACTGGGATTCACAACTTCCCATCTGTAAGTGGGTTGATTGCACAGCACATGTGTAGCACACTGGTGTATTATTTACATTTGTTGCCATCTTTTTAACTTGCTGTCTTTGATCCTCTTTGTGGATCATCGAATGAAACGGGAGAATCACCTTTCCGTGGGTTTCTCATATTGTATCGCTTGAAAGGTGGGAGTTGGATGCCAAGACTGGCTCTAAAGTTACCTGTGGTATTTTTTTTTTTATGTTAAAACACCTAAGGAAATAAAAGTAATCGTTCTGGTTCTTTCCCTTCCTATACTGCTTAGAACATCTCTCTCCTCCAGCAGTAATGGAGTCATCCGGTGGCGTCCATTGAACTAAGAGGGAGTGGTCTCTTTTTTTGAAGCAACAGTACTTCCCCCACAGCTAATAAACACGGGGTAACTCCATTGGAGGAGGAGAAGGGAGGAAGGCCAATAAATGTGTCTACCTCTGTTGGTTTAATTAGAAATATGTCATTTTTTGTAACATTTATTATTATTTTCAGTTTGCTTTTCATGGGGTGAGATATGGATGTTCTGTTAGAGAATCATTGCTTGATTGCGCTCTGGTTTTTATTGCAGGTCGGTATCTTGTTACATTACTCCACTCTGTGTACTGTGCTGTGGATTGGTGTGACTGCAAGGAATATCTATAAGCAAGTGACGAAAAAACCCCAGCAATGTCCGAATCCTGACCAACCTCAGTTCCCCAAACAACCTATGCTCAGGTATGGATTTTTTAAATGCTTTTTCCTACCAGAGGGCTGGTACGTTTCATTTGCAGTGTGTGTTATCATTGGGTTAACAGATAATCTTGTGATTCAATTATGTTCAAACATACAAGTCACTGCCATACAAGTGACTACTGTCGCGTTTCACTGTCATACAAGTGACTCCTGTCGCGTTTCACTGTCATACAAGTGACTCCTGTCACGTTTCATTACCATACAAGTGACTCCTGTCGCGTTTCATTACCATACAAGTGACTCCTGTCGCATTTCTCTACCATACAAGTGACTCCTGTCACATTTCACTACCATCCAAGTGACTCCTATCACGTTTCATTACCATACAAGTGACTACTGTCGCGTTTCACTGTCATACAAGTGACTCCTGTCGCGTTTCATTACCATACAAGTGACTCCTGTCGCATTTCTCTACCATACAAGTGACTCCTGTCACATTTCACTACCATCCAAGTGACTCCTATCACGTTTCACTGCCATACAAGTGACTCCTGTCGCGTTTTACCACCATACAAGTGACTCCTGTCACATTTCACTACCATCCAAGTGACTCCTATCACGTTTCACTGCCATACAAGTGACTCCTGTCGCGTTTTACCACCATACAAGTGACTCCTGTCGCATTTCACTACCATAAAAGTGAGTATGAGAAATACTTATTTATTAAATTATCAATAATGTAAATCCTGTTCGATTGACCGGTAAGAATACGCGTTATTGGTGCTGATACAAGTCTAATATTTTTTGGATGATGAAGTGACAAAGATGGCGAGAATTATAAACATGCCGAGCATTGGCGAGACGATAAACGGGAATCAGAGCGTATATAGTTTTCCAGGATCAATGTATTGGAAAATTCTGCTTGCCACAGATTTTCCTTTTTCATAGGTTCTTTTCTTGTAACAAAGTTTTGTTTGAGTTTGGAACCAGGCATCGTAGAGTTTGACAGAATTATATATGTCAGCACCAAGGCGAAATAATAATCAGTACAAATAAAGTGAATTAATCAAACCCAGAATGGTAAATAAAGTGCTTAAATTGAAACCAAATTTTTCACAGCAGCAAAGCTTATAAATAAGTCTCAGGGGGGTGCCAAGTATTTATTTGGACCACTCTGAAAACTGAAAAGAAAATCAAAATAGTGAAAACCATATGTCACACAAATATGAATTATTAAAAAAAAAAAACATATATAATGGCATCCAATAAGCAGGGGGACACTGCCACCCCTCAAGCATAAATTGTTTAGAATACTTGGTGGGCGGGGCATGGGAAAAAAAGTGGGAGGAGCAAGTAACAGCAGCACAGGGGCATTGTAAGAGTAATTTAGGTAAAAAAAAAAAAAAAAAGACAATCCATTACATCATACTGAACCTTTTACACGCCCATGCTGCTGATTTGCTCCAAAATTAAACATTTTCATGATTTCAAAATGGCCAGATTTGAAACTGGATCTACAGGCTACTTATCCTAACAATGCGTAACAAGGCGCTAAACCCAGTGCTGTATTTACCGCGAGGCATCCTAGGCGGATGCCTATGGCGGCAAATTTTGGGGGGCGGCAGCGCCCCCCAGCACTGGAGAAAAAAAATAAAAAATAAAAAAAATCCGGCCCTTTAAAAAAAAAAAAAAAAAAAAAACCCCACCGCGCTTGCAGCCAGAGACAGAGGTGAGAAGGATCGGAAGATCCCCCCTCACCATCGCTCTGCCTGCCAGGCTGCACGGGGAGCCGAACAGGCAGCACAGAGAAACCTCCGTGCTGCCTGTTTGGCTCCCCGTGCAGTGTGCCGACACGGAAGTGCTGACAGTCACGTGACGGGCGCGCTGACGTCATACGCGCGCCCGGTCACGTGACCTGTCGGCACAATCGCCGGGAAGCCGAACAGGCAGCATGGAGGGACCATGCTGCCTGCCTGCCAGGGAAAGGTAAGTGCTGATGGGAGACTGTGTGTGTGTGTGTGTGTGACTGAGTGTGATGGGAGTCAGAGTGTGTGTGATGGGAGACAGTGTGTGTGACTGAGTGTGATGGGAGTCAGAGTGTGTGACTGAGTGTGATGGGAGTCAGAGTGTGTGTGATGGGAGACAGTGTGTGTGACTGAGTGTGATGGGAGTCAGAGTGTGTGTGATGGGAGACAGTGTGTGTGACTGAGTGTGATGGGAGTCAGAGTGTGTGTGATGGGAGATAGTGTGTGTGACTGAGTGTGATGGGAGTCAGAGTGTGTGTGATGGGAGACAGTGTGTGTGACTGAGTGTGATGGGAGTCAGAGTGTGTGTGATGGGAGACAGTGTGTGTGACTGAGTGTGATGGGAGTCAGAGTGTGTGTGATGGGAGACAGTGTGTGTGACTGAGTGTGATGGGAGTCAGTGTGTGTGACTGAGTGTGATGGGAGTCAGAGTGTGTGTGATGGGAGACAGTGTGTGTGACTGAGTGTGATGGGAGTCAGAGTGTGTGTGCTGGGAGACTGTGTGTGAGTGTGTGTGATGGGAGACATTGTGTGTGACTGAGTGTGATGGAAGTCAGAGTGTGTGTGATGGGAGACATTGTGTGTGACTGAGTGTGATGGGAGTCAGAGTGTGTGTGATGGGAGACAGTGTGTGCGTGATGGGAGTAGGAGTGTGTGACTGAGTGTGATGGGAGTAGGAGTGTGTGACTGAGTGTGATGGGAGTAGGAGTGTGTGACTGAGTGTGATGGGAGTGTGAGCTTGATGTGAGTCTGAATGATGGGGCATGTCTTAGGTGTGTAACGTGGGTGTGCAGCTTGGGTAGGGGGGTGCCCGGATTTTGTCTGCCTAGGGCAGCACAAAATCAAGATACACCACTGGCTAAACCCTCAGACAGAAGCCCGCTTCATGGGAAATAGCAGTGATATCAAAGGTGTGTGCATACACACTGGATGTCCCCATGCTATTTAATGGAAACACATGGGAGTATAGTAGCCAGTAAGCCAGCATGAGCAATCCTCGGACTTCCTGAGCTATTTTCAATGAGAGAAGCTCGGGATGTGTAATTATCAGTGTACAGCTGAATGCTCGGAATTTTCAAAACTCAGGCAGGGGTGGAGCATGCTCATCTTTCTGCATTGGTAACAATAGAAAAACAATGCATTGTTGAGCTTAAAGGGACTGTATCACCTAAAATGTTTTACTGTGAATGTAGAGGATAAATGATTGCAAATGTTGCTATACATTGTGTTGGCAGAATTGCAGCAAATGTCCTCAATTTAGCTAATACAATGTATAGATTGTTTTCAATCAATATTTGTTTCTCCATTCACAGTAAAAAAAAAAACCAAATATTTAGGTGATACAGTCCCTTTAATAGATCTTGTCATTTGATTTCTAAAGTCTTTAAAATTCACTGCACTTCTCTGATACTACGGGAACTATAATACATCCTGGAACCACCCCTACACAGAATATGTAATCCAATAAAGATGTATATTTATATCTCAAGTGTGGTGTTTGTGGAAAATCTCTATATTGGTTTCTGCCCTAGTGATTCTAAGCCTGTTTGCATTGTAAGCATATGCTGAAGCAAATAATTGTACAAACCCCTGAGTTTCTGCACAAATTGGTCAATTAATTTGACTTTGGAGGTCGACTTTGATTTTGACACTATGGGGGTCATGTACTAAACAAGTGCAGTGGGAAATTGAATGTGTGTGCAATGTGGGTGATGGGGCATGTAATGGGGTGATGGGGAATGTCGTAGGTGTGCAATGTGGGTGATGGGGCATGTCGTGGGTGTGCAACGTGGGTGATGGGGCATGTCGTAGGTGTGCAACGTGAGTGATGGGGCATGTAATGGGGTGATTGGGCATGTCGTGGGTGTGCAACGTGGGTGATGGGGCATGTGCGTAGGTGTTCAACGTGAGTGATGGTGCATGTAATGGGGTGATTGGGCATGTCGTGGGTGTGCAACGTGGGTAATGGGGCATGTCGTAGGTGTGCAATGTGGGTGATGGGGCATGTCTTAGGTGTTCAACGTGGGTGATGGGGCATGTCGTAGGTGTGCAACGTGGGTGATGGGGCATGTCATAGGTGTGCAACGTGAGTGATGGGGCATGTAATGGGGTGATTGGGGATGTCATGGGTGTGCAACGTGGGTGATGGGGTATGTCGTGGGTGTGCAACGTGGGTGATGGGGCATGTCGTAGGTGTGCAACGTGGGTGATGGGGCATGTCGTAGGTGTGCAATGTGGGGGGGGGGGGTGCCCAAATTTTGTCTGCCTAGGGCTGCACAAAACCAAGATACACCACTGCAACTATGTCACAAATGCTCTACATTTCAGGTCTCCATATTTATATATAAATTTTTCCCCAAATTTCCTCTTCACACATCATCTCCTTTTGTTCTAAATTAAGGGATTCTCTTTTCAGAAAATGAAAATACAAAATTAAGTTGGTGTGGATAATTAATTCACATTGGGACTTGACAGTAACTAAAATAACAGTTTTATTAATAGAGATAGCATCCATGACAAGGTAAGTGACGGTCATAACCACTGTCCAACCCTACTTAATATTTAGTGAATTAAATAGATTATATTAGCTGAATATCACACCAAATAAAGACTTTATCAGGACATGATATGATATTCAGTGTGTCCTTTATACAAACTTAAATAAATACAGATTTAAATCAGCATTACCACCTACAGTGTCTGAAAAAATATTTTTACATTCCACACCAGATAAATAAAAAAAAACATTATTTTCCGCTACTCTTCACATCTACTAATAACTGCAAAGAAAATGTAACACTGACTGCCGTTGATATGGCAACAACCCCACCTCTTATCTCCAAACCCCTCCCTCTATCTCCAAGCTCCTCCTCATTGGAATGTCGCTGAATTCAGAAGCCCCGATGAAATTATTTTCTAAGTAAAACTACAGGAGAACTGGGAATTGTTTTAAAGTAAAAAAAATAAGTGTATTTCACAGATATTAAACACACGTACGACATGCAGAAATTAAGCTCAGTGGATCTGCCCTTTTATAGGACAAACCCCAGGCTAAACACAGTTACAAAATAAGATTAACATCAAGAAAGACCTGGCTCAGATAAAACAACTTGCGACGGCCATAAGACTGGAATTAAACACAAAATAAGAAAAAGCACCGCTCAATCCATGTAGAAAATGATTATGTCATGTGGAAAATGTGAATCACCCCGAAGCAAACAGTTTGTCTAATATGGTAATTAGTATAATCCACACACAGATGTGTAAATGTCCACTTCAAACGAAATTACAAAATCCGCTATTTTATGACGTGTACCCTAAACCGATATATAAGGGAAATACATGTGTAAAGCTACTTTTGCTCTTTGTGCGATGTACTAAACATCTAACTCTCCAACAGTAAATATGAGCAGAGTGTGAATATAAATGGGCACGTTTGCCATTTTTTTTAGTAGCATTTGCTAAACGCTGGTGTACGTTTCACAGGCAGGATAATAGTGTGCGAAAATATAAAAAAAAACACAATATATTACTGCAAATCGAAAAATGCCCGTTTCTCAAAGTGAAAGTGTTGAGAGCCACTGTGATTGGGTTCTTGGAGGGCCCTTGGGGTCAGAAGACTCCCTGCTGACTATGGACCCTCTGTGGGAACCACCCCCTCCCAATGGAGCTATGTGTCATGGAAGCTTGCGTCCCCTAGGCCCCCCTGGCACCGGAAGAGGTTATAGTTGATGTCATGTTTGAGTGTTTAAAAGTCGTTGTTCATTCTTGCTGTACCTAACTGCTAGTGGTCCTGTCTGCTATTTGGGTACAAAGAGCAAGGTTCCTAGAAAGACTTGCTGGGTGGATGCTGAGCTGTAATCGGGAGGCCCCGCCGGGGGTCCACGATGAGATGTAGAACAAAGGACGACAATGTCATCCTACGGACATTTAAGCCCAATATATTAGGATGGCATAGAATGTCCTACGGACAGGAAGGGGTTAAGTACGTACAGTAAATGGACTGATGGGAAACTTCAGACACCGATTTTTTGTTTTTCCCTTTAAATACCGTTTCCATGAGTGTTAAGCTTTTGGTTTTGTGCCTCTGAGTTTTATCTCCACTTAGTCCTATTTTTCATATCACCATCTTTGTGATCATGGTTCGCTGTCCTTGTTTCCAATCCCTTTATCTAATCGATACCTAGATCTGGTGATCGACCCATCACCCTGAACGCAAGGACTGTGAAGGAGACTAAGCCTGGCATTATCTGTGAGCTCCTCTAATCCACGTGTCTGTCTATACCCTGCAAGCATTCATTCTGTCATGCAGATTCTCTTCTCTCTGCTCTTACATAATCTCATCGCTCTGAACTCTCCGCCACTGGCATTTGTTCCTTTCGGTGTCTCTGACACAAGCAGAAACATGTGAATGTATGTTATTCTCCATGGTAAACCTTACACGTGCCAAAGGTCCTTTGCATATAGTATTATTTAGAAACCAGAAATTATGGTAATGTTCTATCAAATATACAAAGAAAATTGTATTATTCAAGAAATGTTTCTAAATGCAGAAAATCTTCATTATACTGTACATTAAATTGTTGGCAAAAAATGAAGTTATAGTTAATTGAAAAATAGCATCAAGAGTAGACATTTTAAATTGAAATTCTTTATTGAAAGTATACAAATAAAGTACCTTGTTGAGTCCTCTTTGTTCTGTATTTCTCTACCAGGGGAGGGGGGGGGACGACGGACGGACATGTTGTTTAGACTCTTGTGTCAGATCTTCCTTCATGAAGCCCAAGATTCTAAACAACATATCGGCCTCCTGCTAGACCTATACAGAGCAAAGATTCTAAACAACATGTCTGCCCCCTGATAGAGCTATACAGAGCAAAGATTCTAAACAACATGTCAGCCCCCTAATAGAGCTATACAGAGCAAAGATTCTCAACAACATGTCCACCCCCTGATAGTGCTATACAGAGCAAAGATTCTAAACAACATGTCTGCCTCCTGATAGAGCTATACAGAGCAAAGATTCTAAACAACATGTCTGCCCCCTGATAGAGCTATACAGAGCAAAGATTCTAAACAACATGTCAGCCCCCTAATAGAGCTATACAGAGCAAAGATTCTAAACAACATGTCTGCCTCCTGATAGAGCTATACAGAGGAAAGATTTTAAACAACATGTCAGTCCCCTAATAGAGCTATACAGAGCAAAGATTCTAAAGATCCATGCCCTGCTAGAGCTATACAGAGGAAAGATTCTAAACAACATGTCCGCCTCCTGATAGAGCTATACAGAGCAACGGTTCTAAACAACATGTCTGTCCCATGATAAAGCTATACAGAGCAAAGATTCTAAACCTGTCCCACCCGATAGAGCTATACAGAGCAAAGAGGACTCAACAAGGTACAATAAGGTATTCCCACACATGTTTTTGCACTTGTCCAGCTGAGTACAGGTGCGACCTATGTATAATGTTTCAAGCACTTTTCAAACACTGTTTGGTGAAGGTTTTACTTTGCCACATGACTGTATCACGATGTGGAAAAGGGTACTTTATATCCGGTAATGTTTATACGTTAACCCTACATCTCTAGCAATCAGTGATGTCAGAACATCAAAGGATTTTGAAAGGAGATAGTGACCAGGTTCCAGAGGGTTACATGGGACAATGTCTCTGATCACTGGGACTGCCTTGTCAAGCTTGTGTCAGAACAACACACTATCTAGAGAAGGAGAGAGAATGATGGAGCAATGGGGGGGAGTGAGGAAAGGCGAGGGAAGAGGGCTGGATTACAATGTGCGTCAGAATAAAACCCCTGATGTGGGAATAGACAGAGGGGGCTGCCGTTGGAAGCTATCTGTGGGGAATTGTGGGGATTTGTAAGTCGTCTGATGAGGTTTGTCAGACGTGTTCTCACTTGTGCCACTTTAATTGCCTTTATGTATGTTCCAGTAGGTGATGTCTGATTATATTACTGCCGCGGCATTCAATAGATGATTCATACAATACTAATGCAGGTTGCTCGGCCACATACAGTCACTGCTGAGATAATCTATTCATTGTCATGACATGAGGCAATCATGTTACTGGATCCATACGCTCACCTCACCAGCCAGGGCATACATGGGAAAAGAAAAAACTATCCAAACAGAAAGACATGCCTGACATGACCTGTTTTTGCATGCAGATCTTTGGTCATGATCCACCTCCTATCTACATTTTGTAGACTCTGAGAGTACAGCTGTATGCTCAGAATTGCATATGCCAAGCAAATCCATAATCATAAATGGTATTTTTTGCCATGAGTGATCACTGGTCACTTCCACCACTCAGAGGGTGTTGGTGTAATGCCTCAATATCAAGGCATACAGCAACACTGAAATTTGGTGCCCAGTTGACCCTTTTGTTGTGATCTTTCAGTTATACATAAATTCTTTGGCAATATTTATCCTTTAACACTTGAAAAGTGCTGACCCTCTTTGTAGTCCAGTGTTGGTATCTGCGGCGTCACATGGTAAGCAATGTTTACGCTCTGGAAGGCAGTGTAGATGGTGTGACTGTGTGATGGTGCAGTACATCCCGTGGAGAGCCTCAGGTTACTCCTCATGCTTGTAATGTGTCCCTTTCACCACACAATTGTTTGACGTGTCCCTTAAAATATTCAGGAGTGTCTCTCGGACAGCTGGCTAGAGGAATATATCATTAACAGGACTGTCTGAGCCTGTTTGGTAATTTAGCAGTTATGCAGTCACACAGAAGTGAGACACACTATCAGGGGAGGGCTGGCAATAAGGGCGGCCCTCCAGCCTAGCTGAATGGGCTGGGGCTGCACCCCTTTTCCCTTCTAAATGCCCTACTGCCAAGGCTCCCAACTGTGGCCCTCCAGTTGCTGAAGAACTACAAACCCCATAATTCCTCCCCCCCTACAAACCCCATAATTCCTCCCCCCCCCCTACAAACCCCATAATTCCTCCTCCCCCCCCCTACAAACCCCATATTTCCTCCTATAGAATATCAGGGAATACTGGTAGTTGCAGAACAGAAACAGCTGGAGGGCCGCAGTTGGACACCTAGGTCCTAGTGTGTAGCACTTTCTATTCAAAGGAAAAAAATACAGCGCTGATATTGAAGAATAAAATAAGAATTAATAAATGAATTCATTAATTATACAAACCCCTTGAAGCAAATGCATACGATTTAAGGGAATAAAGTGAGAACAACAACATTGGCGTCTTATCCTAGGAGTAAGTGCTCACTGAATGTAGTTTATCGCCTTTAAGTGGGTACAAAAAACAAACAAAGTTAAATATTTATAAATGATCTGAGTACTGAAAACATAAAGCAAAGAAATGGAGAAAGTACACAGCACTCAAAATAAATATCTAGAAATATGAATAAAAATCTATAAATAATAGACAAACGCAAATAATATCGCAAAATACAAATATTTTAATATACAATAAAGCAATATACAATTAGTACAGATATAATGAAATCTTAATAAGAAAGCACATATGGGTCCGAATAATAACTAGATTTAAGTCTTGGTTCCCCTACAAAAGGTGCATATGGATCAAAGTGTAAGATTCAATGGAAGGAGGTTCCCAAAAACACAAATATATCAAATAAAATAGCACCTATACCTTGTAACAGATCATAAACAGCAAGACCCGGCCGGGAAATATATGGAGAGAATGTAAAGTGCAACGCGTTTCGGAAGAGCCCTTTCTCAAGCAGAGAGCATCTCCTCCAAAAGTCTGTAAAGTATATCTGTCCTGCCTGTGATAATGGGTGGGCTGATGGTATGGCAAAATGGGCCATTAAATTGTATAACCCCCCCCACACACACACACACACACACCTCACCCACACCCCACCCTGCACACTATACAGCATTAACTGATCAAGGAACATGAACCTATAAAGAGACAGACATATTTCCGCTTTGAAAAGACTGAGTAAAGCAGAGTGTGATTCTCCTTATCTATGATCCATGTATCACAGGACTGTAATCCTGCTCTGCCAATTTATTCTGCTCCCATCACATTTCAGATTCATGTTAATCATTTCCTACTCCAGTCTCACTTCAATGGATCACTGTCTTATTTTATCTTATGGGATTATTTTCCCAAATCTGTCAGACATTTATCACCGGATTCTCTAATCTGATGAAAGCTCCGTCTTCTCTAGACATGTTCGAGAACCGTCTGGGAGCAAGGAACCAAAGCTGGGGATGAGCGGTGATACATTAGAGAGCTTTCTCTCCATCAAGGGAAAAAAACTCTCGGTCTCTGGTTATTTTATCGACCTGAAGAGACGTCTACATAAATAATAAATCAAATACTATTTTCATTTGCGGGTTTTACAGTCAAGACTGACTTTGGTCTTTAAAGGGAATACGCAGTGAAAAATGTAGTAAAAGGGAATGTGAACGCAGAATCTCTCTTCTGATGATGCAGTCAGCCCCTTGTGCCTCAGTAAAAGTGTCATTTCAATGGTGGTCTGTTTGTGCTCCATTCTAAGATATTCTCCCCCAGCCTTTGGAAAGACAGGGGGCTTCCATTTCCCTGTTGCTCTCTGTGATTGGTGTGTGGACTCATCAATCATGTGGCGCACAGCCAATCAGTGAGGCGCCTATGCTGCTTTCCAAGTGTTTGTTATCCTTATCAGTATTGCTATGTATGCACAACAACTGTATCACCTAAACATATTTTGAGTGAATATGAGCTATACATTGTATTAGCAAAATTTCAAGCAAATTCCTAAATTAGGAGAGTGTTTATTAAATGGGTCTGTGGCGGCTCCTGCATATGACATCACCTGTGGCACTGTATGCAAATTACACATTTCCCATTGAAAAGCAGTTCATTTGCATACCGTGCCACAGGTGATGTCATAAGCCGGAGACTCCACAGACACATCTAAAACACATTTTTCTCTGAATTCAGGCATTTGCTGGCAGTTATGCTGACACAATTTATAGATCATTTTAAATAATTATTTATGCTTTGCATGCACAGTCAAAAAAATGTTCAGGTGATACAGCCCCTTTAATACAGGGATTGATACTTTCCAGAGACAATCTATACTATCATCCGGGACCAACCTCATTCCAGTACCCCAAGGGGAAGATGAAGGAGGAGATCTGAGTGGGATTGAGTCCAGTATGGGAGTAACTATAATATCTAGTGAGCATTAGATACAGAGGACCCCAACATACTGCAATGGAAACATTACTTGATTAAAAATGCCTTGGAGAAGCAAAAGAATTCCCTGAAAAAAAAACAATCTTTCAGCTAGACTCGGACAGCTGGCAGACTGGATGGGCAAACTGGTCTTTGTTGACTGGGGCCATCTTTCCTTGTGGATGCTTTACGATGGCACATCCCCCGGAGAGATCATTTCTTCTCTGTATTCCCATTTATAATGATGCAGAAGGGAAAAAAAAACATTTAATTTCCGACAGATCCAAGGGGAGTGCTACTAATTTTCCGATAAATTAAACTTCGGACCATCCTCCTTTGTGATCCAGCTTGTTCAGACATCATTTTATTACAGGATCAAGTAGGGTTAAAATGATCCCATTTACTGGAGAACTGAGAGCTTGGCTGCAAGCTTTCAAGTCAAAGTTGTTGGTAATGAGGCTGTTACCAAATTCCCAGTTACAAAGTTCGGTGTAAGTGGGTAAAAGGAGAAGTTATTTTTGCAGGAATAGGGGGAGCATTGGCAAAACTGTAGGCCCCAGAGTCCATATTTGTGTTAGAATTGATGGCTTGTATCACGGAGTCCCGCTTGCTGTTAATGTTCCCAAAGAAGCCCTTTAAGTGGGGTAATTTCCATGAATTGTGGTGCATCACACACAGTCCCCGTCAGATTAAACCACAGTGGTTTATTGCACCCTGATAGCCTTCCAAGCTGTGAAGAGACCTCTTTCAACCGCGGGAATCTGAGCACAGAGGCCGATGTACAGTAAATCCCATCCAAAGAGTAAATAATTCTAAATAACTATTGCTTGGCTGCATGATCCTTCTCCATCTCCTGCTCTATATCCCTTCGAGTATCTGCAGGGGAGGAAAGTTTTAATTAATAGGAAAAGATGTAGCCTGGCAATAAACACATTAGGATTAGCCTTGATTTGTTGACATATATATTTATATATTTTTTGCTTTTTAAATTATCTTTCTATCGTGTTTCATTTAGAATTAAGCATAATCAACGTTTTTTGTAATTTTTTTTTTTGTTTAAATGAGCATGGAAAAAAAAGTATGCTCCGCCCCTAGGGTTTGCTTCAAGATGGTGGCGTACATTCCATGCGTAAAAGATTTGAATGAATAAATTAATATAGGTTTTTTTTTAAATACATGTGAATTGCACTTATTTTTATTGTAGAAAACATTTCCCCCCCGGGTCTTCTACATCCACATAAGAGGACCTTGGAGAGAGACAGGCAAGACATTTGTTATAACACACAGAGAGTGGATCAGCGCCAAACTAGATACTAGTTACTCCCATGTCTTCCCTCCAACACATGTGATAAAGTAAAAACAGAGATCAAAATAAAAGAGAATACAGGTTTACAACCAGTGCAAAAATATTAGGAGTAAGCCTTAACAGCCTTAAAAAAAAATATTGAGAGGCAAAAATGGAATATGCTATAGGCAGGTACCATCCAGATCATAGTAGAGGAAATGTAATATGCAAACCAAAAAACACAGAGAAAGAATTGATAGTGCAATACTGTAAATGGCAATATATATATATATATATATATATATAAATGCTTTCGCTCCTTGGTACTGTGCTCACAGCGTAGAAGATCAATAAAGGCACTTCTCATACGGAGGGTCTCAGAGTGTTATTAAAAACTGCACACTCGGATGAATCGGAATATCAGCAGCTAATATGTAACCACATTAATTTAATGCATATTATATAGATCCAGGTCTATGGCTCGGCATATATATCCGATCTGAAACAATAATAGCACACTGTATTAGCTGTTTTTAGGAGATAGAGGGGGTCATGTACTAAACAAGTGCAGCGGGAAAAGCAAGTAGGTAAAACATGAGGGAGCAATTTGCGAATATTTTATTTTTAAAAATAAATCCATTTTTTGCGCCTCTTCTGTTTATTTTTATTTAGCGCTCATTTTTTCCTGTTTCCGGTAATATACTGCGATTAGATTTGCGCACGCTAAAGACTTTTGCGAATATTTTGTGAAAAATGATTCTTATTCTGCTGTGAAAAATGACACCAGCTTTTAGCGAGCGCTATCAAAACAGGTAGAAAAAATAATCGCAAACATGCCTTGTGTTATTCGCAAGTTGCTCATATTTACTATTTGAGTGTAAACTGTTTAGTACATTGCAATAAGGAGCAAAAGAGCAAAAATAGTATTGCACATAAAATATATTCAGATTTTTAGTACCTGTCCCTCAAAAACTGATTTCTAGGGATTACATCCAGTTAGCCAGGTGCCAGGCTGCCAATTTAATATGGTTATTACTTATATCAGTAATGTTAATATTATTGTATTATTAACATAACTGAAATAGATATCCCCATATTTAATTGGTAGGGCATTATCACCCAGCCTCTGTGTCTTCATTGTAGATAGAATGATGTCAGTTTGACATTGAAAAAACAGCTCACAGTAAAAGGTAAATATCAAACCTTGTTGCATCAGTAGCTCAACTTAGCTTAATATATGAATGTTGTAAAGTGTTTAATATCTGTGAAATGCACTTATTTTACTTTAAAATATTTCCCAGCTCTCCTGTAGTTTCTGTTCAATCGTATCCTCTCTTCTGTCTTATCCCCTGTTCTATTATATCATCTGTTCTATCATATCCACTGTTCTATCATATCCCCTGTTCTATCATATCCCCTGTTCTATCATATCCCCTGTTCTATCATATCCCCTGTTCTGTCATATCCCCTGTTCTGTCATACTACCTGTTCTGTCATATGCCCTGTTCTATCATATTCCCTGTTCTATCATATTCCCTATTCTATCGTATCCTCTCTTCTATCATATCCCCCGTTCTGTCATATGCCCTGTTCTATCAAATCCCCATTCTATCATATCCTCTCTTCTATCATATGCACTGTTCTATCATATCCTCTGTTCTATCATATCACTGTTCTATCATATCCCCGTTCTATCATATCCTCTCTTCTATCATATGCTCTGTTCTATCATATCCTCTGTTCTGTCATATCACTATTCTATCATATCATCTGTTGTATCATATCTTCTGTTCTATCATATTACTGTTCTATCATATCCTCTGTTCTATCATATTACTGTTCTATCATATCCTCTGTTCTATCATATCACTGTTCTATAATATCCTCTGTTCTATCATATTACTGTTCTATCATATCCTCTGTTCTATCATTTTACTGTTCTATCATATCCTCTGTTCTATCATATTACTGTTCTATCATAGCCTCTGTTCTATCATATCACTGTTCCATTTTTATTTTGCTCACAGCCACATTCCTATGTGGGCTACTTTCAAACCTTTGCAGTTACCATGCCCGCACTGTGTTTCTCTAGTAAATAAATATGTCTAGCATGTTCAATCAGCGACAAGCTGTTTGTTGGTTAATTATACAATGCTTGATAAATGCTATGCGGCTTTTCTGTCACATTAAAGCAAAAGCCAACTTCTTATTTGCTGTTTAAACACTGGCTCATTTCCTTCCAAGCTATTAAACATTCAATCTGAATTTTCTTGTTAAACCCTTTTAAAAAGGTGTTGGGAATAAAGCTTACAGGAGTCACAAGACTGCACCCATGACCCAATTCCCAAGGGACCCATAGGTGCGTGCACCACCTTCCCCTGTTCATTCCATGTGGGGATCCCCTGTTCCTTCACATTACATCACTCAGGATTTGAGGCACCAAGAACCCCACCAGCACATGGAAGGATGGGTACAGCTGGGAATATCTGGACCTTTCCCCTTTCCTCTTGACTTAAGAACAGGGAGGGAAGAGTCCCACATGGGTAGTGGGCCTGGCCCAGTAAAATGAGTAGTTTGTGCTAATAAAAGCGGTGGTGCAACCTGGACAATGGGTGTGGCTTCTGTGACAGTAGGTGGGGCTGGGTCAGGAATGGCGTTGTCTGGAGCCAGTGATAGGCTACTCCCCGGTGAAACCCATCACACTCCCAGACATGTAAAGTGAGCTGACCCCCTAATATGTTCTGCCTCCGAATAGATGGAGAATTTGTCGACCTTTCTGCGGCGTTATTGCAGGAAACTGACAAGGGAAATTCAAAATAAAGGCTCAAGTAGCCGAGTTGAAAAGATTCTTCCAGTCGGCTATCCTTCACACTCTTTTTGCAATTTTGGCCTTAAGTTTGCAATTAACATATGGATTCCCTGCAATTCACTCTTTAATCAAGACAGTGTCTCATCTTCCATTCCTGTTCCACTGTATCAGTAACGGCATTTCAGTGAGCCCATCCAACCTTCACCACGGACTGGCTTGGTAGAGGTTGAACAGGTTTTTTGTCCGTTGCTATGAAACTAACACACTTTCCTCTTCACGCTCCATGGGTGTGCGTAAAAACGCCTGATCCTGTATCGTGTCCCTGCATGGAATTAACCGACAGACAACCAGGATTATCCTCCTAGCCTAGACTGGAATTAGACACCAGGAGCGTGCGCTGGACATTGACGGAATAGGCTGTAAATCCATCTTCTGTTATTGTCAGTAAACACTTCATCAACAAAGACTTTCTAAGCTTCAGTAGCATAGATCTATAGAGACCCTGAGCTGGCAGACCACCTCTAACGCGAAACGAGTAGGACATTCCATTTAACCCAGACATAGCTTATACTGTGAAGGTAGAGAATAAAAACTGATGAAAAATTATTTATGCATTGTGTTATTAATCAAATGCATAAAGTAAGAGAAAAATACGTTTTTTAAATATCTGCGTTGTCTCCTCCTTATGACATCATCTCATGGCTTGATACGCAAATGACACATTTTCCACTGAAAATGAGTTAATATAGCAGCATGAAATATATATAACAGATGCACTTTCCAGTAAGTGGCACCTGCAGCTGGGATTTTGATTATGTTCTTTGCACACAAAAAAAAATCCAAAAGGGTAAAAATGTTTGTTTTTCTGAAGCCTGTCACCAAGGAGCCACATCAATGGCATCCGACAGGAAACGATTCACTCTACGTCCGTCTCGTGTATAGGTCATTGTTGGCATGTTGATAAATAGGCCCCTGCTGTTTGGCTGATATTTCTCTTGGACTGTTGACAACTATGCCAGTTCCTAAACTATGTCGTTTTAATAGATTGGATAGAGATTTGACGAGTAAGCCATCTAAGGCACTCGTAAGCCAACTTCAATGCTTTAATCAACCTATCTGAAAGATCAGGCACCTTACACTCTATCTCGGTCCATTTTCTCAGAGAGTCGATCGTTCCTCAGTAACCAGAGTAAGCACCAAATCTGGTTCCCATGTGTACAGCATGCCACGCCCACAATCTCGGTGGGCACTCAGTCAGTTAATCTGATTAACAGGTGCTCCCAGTTGACTTGTCCACATTTGCAAAGCATTTTGCATCCCAATTTTTTAGATCTTTTAGCAAGGATAGTCAAAGTGGGCTAAACAATGACCCCGCTATCCGTTGGAAGGTAGTAAAAGGTGCATCATGAACTCCAGTGAATGTTCACCAAGAGTAATATTGGTGTCTACCCTCACCTCTTAGCCTCTTTACTAGATCTTGGGGGAGGAAAATGAATAAAATTGATTGGGTTTCCACTCGCCCAGAAAATTACAGCATTTTTGTTTGATGAAGCAAAATGTACATTCTTACAATATCTTCTCGGGTATTATGATGAATTTATCATCCAGGAAACTCAAGATGAATACATGTGTTTTTACTTAAACAAGGTACAACGTGCACTACTTTCAGCTATTCCTTTGAACTAAATATGTATGGAAATCGTAGAATGAAGTAGCACAGACAATAAAAAGTCACACGCATTAGAAATTAAGGTGTTTAAATCCAGTTTGTCTTTTGTAAATTCTTGATATTCAGATGAAGCAGTGCTCTATCCATTATATTTTATATATATCACCTCTATATGCTTTGTTTATCATTATTTTATATTTCTTATATTACTTAAAGAATTGTCTAGATTTTATTTCCGACCCATCTTGTTTTTATAATCAGTCATTTATACATCTTTATATTTTTATTCTATTTAATGATATCACATGCCGTTTCATCCAGCAGATCAGATACTATTCACCTTTTCCACCTTTGTTTCCATTTTTTTCTTCCTCTCCATCCTTTCCTTTTTTTCCCCTCTTTTTATCTTTTCCAGTATCTCATAGTACAGTTTGTTTTATTTGTTTTGACACGCGTTAGAAATAGTAAGGTCAATACAGACTTGATGCCGCCTTCGATTCACTGAATCTGTTACTTTTGCAAATTCTGTTAGCTGGTAACTCTCTTATTATGTTACTGATTAAATCACCCGTAATATACTCTGCTCTTTTACGATAACCATGGGGTCTAATCACTAAACAGTGATGAACTCACAGATGGATAGCAAACAAAATGGGCACAAACAGTGGAATTTTGTAAAAATGATCCAACTTGTTTATCATTCTAACTTGTTTATGATTTTTACAATTGCTTTGTAAACTGTTGACTGTTTAGTGAGTAGACATTCATGTATTTGTTAGGTGCTACAATAATGGATGGTCAATCTGACTTGGTTAACCGATCCTATCTGGAGGAGTATCCGGTGGGTTGGTTAGTGCGTCTCTGGGAGGTGTCATTGAGGCATGATGTTATAGAAAGTAGATAAGGGACTTGTGCGTGAATGTAACTTTTTTAGTGCCCACATTAAACCTACGCCACCCACATTATGTTAGGCATCCACCTTTTAATTGTCTCTGCCTCTTCTGTGGGAATTACTTTTCATCTGAAACCATTTCTTAAATACTTTTTATGAGAAGTGGAAAAGGGACACCATCTGCTTGGCTAATGGAGGAGCGTGTTGGTATCTGTGCTTCCCATAGAGCAGGTCTTTCTTTTGCACTGCTCCATGGTCATTCCTCCTTAGCACTCACTCAGGGTACTCGGCTGTGACATCATATTCCAGTACATTCATTGCTTGGTTTTGTGCTGCCCCAGGACTGAAAAAATCAATGCACCCCCAAGCCTCATTTGTCACACGTCTCCCCGTCTAGATGGCATCCTTCCTTGCATAACCTTTCCGCTACACCAGATTGCTCCCATATTTCTTTCCACTGCACTAATTGCCCTCACATCTCTTTCCACTGCACCGTATAGCTCCTTGCTGATACAGCAGGCAGCTAAACACAAGAAATGTGTAGTACCATGAATGGTAGCGCTGGCTCTGCTGTTGCCCCCTTGAGTATGCTTCTGCCCCTCTCTACTCTGTCACACAAGTCAGAAATACAACACTGCCCTGACCCATGCCATTAAACTTCCCCTTCTTCTATATTCGATTGTGAAATTACACCTTGCTCCCCCTATTCTGAAAAAAAATGGAGATAAAAAAGTCAACGTGAAAGTAGCGGGGGCTCTTAAAAATTAACAGGGCTTCTTCCATATTTGGGTATAGCGTACGCAATCAAGAATAAAAAAATAAAAAAAACTCCTGGCAGATTTCATTCCCGTGAAGAAACCATTTCAGCTCAACTGACTCATCAATAAGTAACGTTCCTCGGCTGAGAGCTAAAGATTTTCACACATTGAGAAATCAAGATGTCATGTAAAATGAGAGCTTTTAAATATATATCATTGCTCGAAGTTCTGGTTTATGAAATTGACCTTTCGAGTCCACAAGCTGAAGTTACAATGATCTCATAATCAGTTCCACTTGGCACATTAAAAAAAAAAGAAAGATCTGCACAGGGCAACCTTTCTGCTACCTGCGAGATTGCAATGAGCCAAAGCCTAACGCATCTGGGAGATTTATCATACCATGCAGAGTGCAGTAGTTATCACTGGTTCAATAAGCTTAAAACATAACTTAGAGAGGCACAAATGGATCACACTATAAAGCCGAGGGGTCCGGTCTACAAAGCATCAAAGAAGAAAAACTACCACAACCAGAGGACATAGTCTTAAATTAGAGGGGCAACGATTTAAAAGTAATATCTGGAAGTATTACTTTACTGAGAGGGTAGTGGATGTATGGAATAGTCTTCCAGTAGAAGTGGTAGAGGTTAATACAGTGAAGGAGTTTAAGCATGTGTGGGATAGACACAAGGCTATCCTAGATATAAGATAAGGCCAGGGACTAATGAAAGTATTACATTACTGAGAGGGTAGTGGATGCATGGAATAGTCTTCCAGTAGAAGTGGTAGAGGTTAATACAGTGAAGGAGTTTAAGCATGCATGGGATAGGTATAAGGCTATCCTAGATATAAGATAAGGCCAGGGACTAATGAAAGTATTACTTTACTGAGAGGGTAGTGGATGTATGGAATAGTCTTCCAGTAGAAGTGGTAGAGGTTAATACAGTGAAGGAGTTTACGCATGCATGGGATAGACACAAGGCTATCCTAGCTATAAGATAAGGCCAGGGACTAATGAAAGTATTACATTACTGAGAGGGTAGTGGATGCATGGAATAGTCTTCCAGTAGAAGTGGTAGAGGTTAATACAGTGAAGGAGTTTAAGAATGCATGGGATAGGTATAAGTCTATCCTAGATATAAGATAAGGCCAGGGACTAATGAAAGTATTACTTTACTGAGAGGGTAGTGGATGCATGGAATAGTATTCCAGTAGAAGTGGTAGAGGTTAATACAGTGAAGGAGTTTAAGCATGCATGGGGTAGGTATAAGGCTATCCTAGATATAAAATAAGGTCAGGGGCTAATGAAAGTATTACTTACACAAGGCTATCCTTGCTATAAGACCGGGAACGGGGGACTAATAAAAAATTGGGCAGACTAGATGGACCGAATGGTTCTTATCTGCTAACACATTCTATGTTTCTATGTTTCCATTATTCCATGGGTTATCTGCTGTTCCACAGATTTGCACTACGTCCGGTTGGCCAGAAAGCCAATCCTGCCTCCAACGCGTTTCTTGGTTATCACACTCAATTAATCAGTAAGTATGGTTGGATTAGATAGAATTCTTATCTATACACATTGGTGTATTCCTACATACATTCTGGTGACAGCTTATAGTTAAAAAATCTATATTTTTGTCTTAACCCCAGTATTTATATAATCCTGGACTGCACTGGTTGCCAACCGAATTTGCAAGGCCATTCATACACCACACACCCAACTGTTCAGGATTTTAGGGATTACCCAGTAGTGTCTAAGATGTTTAAAAAATAAAAGACCTTGAACACAACTAGCTAATCTCTAAATCTTGGACCGTTGGGTGGACCTTGCGTACTGCGTTGGGTAATTACTGTATATACATATATGGTATGCATATATAAATATATATGTATATATATATATATATATATATATATATATATATTTGGTATAAATCTATTTTTACTTATTTTATCCTATGTATTGTGTTAAATATTTAATAAATAGTGTTACTATCCCTAGATCCAGTGGGGTGGATTTAGTTTGAGCCAGTGACCCCATTTATAATGAGTGCTCCATCTTGGTAGGATGTTCTATCTTACTATAGGGGTATCTTCCGTTCATCGGGAGAATCTCATTCCATAAAAGTTTCTAAACCTTGATAAGGTATTACATTCTCCAGCAATGACTGCTAAAATGATCTATTAAGCATGATATGAGAAATTTGAGAAGTCGATGCACTCTTCTACTTTTTAATAGGATGTCCTGCGGCCTATCTCTTTTAACTAGATCAAGGAAAGCGAATGATGTGTTTGTCATTAAAAAAAAAAAAAAACCTCTGCATTATGTTGGGATTTGGGGGAGATTCTGTTTTTATTATTTCTTATTAGTTTGGTAATTTATGAAAAAAAAAAATAACAACCTGTGCGCAAGGGTTAAAACCCCAACTCTTCAAAAAACCTATGGAGCTGTGTAAACAAATAGCAGTTACTGTAAAATCTGCAGTATAAACTGAAATAAAAAAAATGGGAAATATAGTGTAATATGCTTGAACACACAAATAGTATAGAAGATACTGGTACTCACAAGGTTAACTCAAAGATAATGTGAAGCAGCATATGGCAGTCACCCCAGTATATATATATATATATATAAACATGATGCGTCGGGCAAGACTGATAAGACCACCGATGAAGAGGTCCATTTCCAAAGGTGGGAATACTCTAGACGGGGCATTGAAGCAAAGTTCTTTCACTTTTATTTTCCCACTCACTGTAGATCTCGACCAGCATCAACGCCAGAGGCTCCAAGCGAACAACCAACCGATGCATTTCAACCGATGCATTTCGACCCATTAGCAGAAGTCAGCACAGTGGGAATGAAAGTTTTAAACAATCTCCCTCTTGTTTCGCTGGCTAATGAAGGCCGCAGTGAAGCACAATACAAAAAAAACCCAAAACATTGCTTAGCAAATAGACCTTTTAGTGTTTTACAATACGGGAAATAATTATACACAAGCAAAATTAATTTCTTTGCAGAAGATTGGAAATGCTATCGACTAAATTACATTTGCTGCATATTTTAGAATCTCTTCAAGCCTTGCTGACTTTTAAGTACAAATTTAGAGATACAGAAGGCAAAAGGGTAAAAAGCCAATTAGCATTTAGATAGATGAATAACCAATTTTGGAGATCAAAGCCTGATTTTTTATTTTTTTTGCAGGTATCTCACCCGCCTGTGACATTACTACTGGCAGGAAGGAAGAAAAAATAAAAGCTGATTAGATTATACAGTCGATTGAGCGAGATCATAATTAATGAATTATGTTAGCAGTGAATTAAATGTAATTTTTATATATATATTTTTTATTTATGCGTGATTCTATTTTATGTGTTTTCATTCCTTCTAAGTACTTTCCAATGAACAGAATGGATAGGAACACAGGTTCAGTAGAATAAACTAGCATATGTACAGTGAGCCCCTCGAGGGTGGGGCCAGGTTTCACTTCCTGTACGCCAGGAACAAGGATGAGTCATCACTGTTCATTGGACTCGAGACGACATGGCCCAGTGGTGAGAAAAATCACCCTCCCGAGCATTAATACCTGCCAGGAATCAAACCTCCAACCCTTGGCAATGTATTTATTAGTCCACTGAGATTGACATCTTTCTGACCCAGAAAAAGAGTAGATGGGGGGGGGGGGGGGGGGGTGTTGATACCACTCTGAATGGGTGTATTCTCCCCCTGTTATAGCAGAAATGTTATGTGTAAGACAGGCAAACAGTCACAAGTCTCCTCTACATAATAAACAAGAGTTGTGACTAAATAAGTAACAAACACATAATAAGTGCACGGTGCTCTCCCTAAACAGCTCTGTGAATGAGTGATAGAGAATACTGCCTTTATCAGTTTGTCTTCACATAACAGAGGTGTTTGAGGGAGAGTGCACCAAGAAAAGAAAATTATCTCTATATTGTGTTTGCAGAATTGCACATAAATACATCAAATGAGAAGAAATACATGTTTTAAACAGGTCTGTGGTGTTTCATGTCTGTAGCGTGTAATGCGAGAGTAATTCTTTTCATTGGGGTGTGTGAAATTTGCATATCAAAGATCACAAGATGATGTCATAAGCAGAAGACATTCCAGACACATATAATACACACTCCTTTCTGTTTGTTTAGACGTTTGCATGATATATGGCATATACAGCATTTTGTATTCTCCACAGTCACAGTGTTATGTTTTTTGTATTCTTTTTTGGGGTTTGGATATGCCTGGGGGGAAAATGCTATACAATTGTTCTTCTGTTGTTCTGTTTAACTTTTGCTATTATTTTACATTTAGGGGGTACAATTTTGAGCCCCTTCTGGTTTGTTTGAAGTGTCTGCCTGTCTTCTATATTTCAGTTTCTAACAGCTATTTACTTGATTAAAGGGACAGATTATTTCCCTATTGAACTGTCGAAATTATTGTGAAATAATTCATCTAGATGTTAGACCTGTGAACTAAAACATATGCAAGATGTAAGCCATACGATACCTCTCTTGTTTTGTAGATCAGGTGAAAAAAGTTAGGAAATTTAAAGATAAGCGATTAGTATGCTAAAAAAAATAAATTAATAATTACATCGTCCACCTCTTCCTTGTTTCATTACTAGGTTCTACCTGATTAGCGGAGGAGTACCGTTCATTATCTGTGGAATAACCGCAGCTACAAACATAAAAAACTATGGAAATGAGAACAATGCCCCATAGTAAGTAGACATCGGATAATGTAATGATGTGTAATAATACGTGGTAATAAAAATGTTCGTGGTGCTTGTATTAGTATTTGTTTATTGATAGAGCATCACCATATTCCACAGAGCTGTACGGTGGACAGATAGAGGTTGAGAATCCCTTATCCGAAAGTATTTGGGATAAAGTGTCATTTTTGGATAATGGAACCTTTTTGGAAGACAGGACAGTGTATGTTAAATGATGGATCTCACAAGAAGAGAAGAGGTGATGTGCGATTATCAGTGAGCCATTATAATTTACCAAATTAATTTTGGAACATTTTGGAAGAGGGGCTTTTTCGGGTAAGAGATACTCAACCTGTACAAGATACAAATAGTAGGTAACAGAACAAATGTACACACAAAGGTTAAAGGATAAAGGGATAAAAAGAGTGATAGTTGCAGCAAATACAGGTGGTTTATTCTGGAAAACGAGACAGAAGGACAGTGTCACTGTCTCTCTACAGCAAATTAAAGAGGTTTAAAGAAAAGCTAGCGCAGAGAGAACCCCTCATTTTTACATGGGATCAGCGGAGAGGGGGGCTTAACTAGGTCCCCCCCTGCTGATCCCATGCAAAAACAAAGGGCTCTGTCTGCGTTAGCAGCGAGAGACCCTCACATTCGACAGTCAGAGTGGGGCGAGCCCCTGCTCTGATTGGCTGTGCGCGTGCTGACAACTGCCGTGTCTCGCGTGTGAGACACAGCCGATAGGAAACCCGCGTGTATCTTTTAAGATACACGTCGGGTTTACTTCCAAGTCCTGGGACATGTTTTGTTTAACCCTTGCTTCCTTCAAGGAATGTCCCTTTAAAGATGTGTAAAATACTTTTTGAATTTCCTTATCACTTGCGATTGCTGATTTATTAAACTAATACCGCAGGAAAATCTATCACTGGGAAAGATTCAATTAACAGATCTTTCAGGTTTGCCGTGAGAAAATAATCTGTTGACTTCAGATCATACTGGATGGGGGCTACTAGCTAAAAGGAGGTTATATGAACATTTCATCTCAGTTGATAAGACAAAATGTTCATCTCACCTCCACTCACCTGCAACTAACCTTCTAGTGAATAGCCTGCTTCAGGTTAAACATTCTTTATCAATTGCTTCCTTTGTTATTGTCAGTGCTGGTTGCTTACTTATTCCAAACACAGGGGTGATCACTGGATTTTGTGTATCTTTCCTGTGTCCTTTCTCCAAATATATTACCTTCTCAATACACAGTTATCCCTTGGTTTCCCTTCTGTCGAGTTCTGTCTGCTGTTGTTCGTTCCTTCTGGACTGAACGTTCCATGAAGTTTGTTTGTGTAATGATTTGTGTCGGATCTGAACACAAAACACGCTTGACAGAGCACGCTGGCGGAATCTAGTTTGCGTTCAGCTTTGCCAACCCACCCCTGGCAAGAGAGAGAAGACAAACTAAAAATAGAAAAGCACAGGGACAGAAGTGGAAGTAATTCATCTGCCTCTTTTCTATGGACTCTGAGGCACAAACATCCACGTAATAATCTATTCACAATGGCACAGGGGTTAAAAATCAGCAGAAATCCCCAAACCTTGAGCATTCTACATTCTGTTTAACAACCAGATATAATACAAGTGTTTGAAAAGGAAAAATATTAAGGGAGAGACAGAATTACAGGGAATTCAGAGGGGAATTTCACACTTGAGACCAAAGTAGCTGAGTTGGAAACATTCTGAATTGGTGAATTTTTCCAACTCGGCTTTTTTGGCCTTAAGTTTGAAATTCCCTTCTCAATTGCCTGCAATTCTCTCTTTATTGAGTAGACCCTTAAATGTATGAACTAAAACCCTAATTAAAACCGTATTAATATTACAAAGGCGTTTTTTTTTTTACAAGAGGGAATTGCAGGGCATTGGCAAGGTGATTTCGAAGTTAAGGCCAAAGTAGTCAAGATTGTAGTATAGCTGAATTGGAGAAATGTTTCCAGTTGGACGTCAGCTTTCAGTTCCCTTGTCAATGCCACGAAATTCCATTTTTCACGAATAAAGCCTTGAATAATATAAATGATACACTAGAGGCTTTGTTCAAGAATGAGAGAGTTGTAGAGCATTGACAGATGAATTTCAAACCCAAGGCCATAGTAGCCGAGTTGGGAAAATTCGGTTGAATTTGAGAATTTTTTTTCTAACTCAGCTACTGGGGATCACAGTGGTGCTTTGTATTAACCCCCCAAAAAATGCAATTAACCATAAAACACATTGTACAGTTTCGCGATGATGTCATGCCCTCTCTTTCTTTCTATATTTCACAGCTGCTGGATGGCTTGGGAGCCCAGTCTGGGCGCTTTCTATGGCCCGGTCGGATTCATTGTGCTCGTCACCTGCGTATACTTCCTCTGCACCTACATCCAGCTGAAACGTCACCCTGAGCGCAAGTACGAACTCAAGGAGAGGACGGAAGAGCAGCAGAGATTGTCAGGCGCGGAGATGGGTCACAGCCATATTACTGACGTTGGCCCCGTTTCCCAGGCAGCCTGCTCACTAATTTCCTCCTCCCTGCTGGAAAACGAACATTCGTTTAAAGCTCAGCTAAGAGCCGCTGCCTTCACCCTCTTCCTGTTTACGGCAACGTGGACCTTCGGGGCCCTGGCCGTGTCCCAAGGCCATTTCCTGGATATGATCTTTAGCTGTCTCTACGGCGCGTTTTGCGTAACCTTGGGCCTCTTCACCTTGATCCACCACTGTGCTAAGCGCGATGACGTGTGGCACTGCTGGTGGTCGTGCTGCCCGTCCAAAAGGAACGCCTATTCCGCGCAGGTGAAGGCCCGCCAGAAAGTTAACATCAACGGGGATGCTCAAGGGCACGCGACATGTATCCAAGACTCTCCGTGTTCTAAGTCACCCATGTATAACCACCCGCCTGTGGGACATTGTAAACTTACTAATTTACAGGCCGTCCAAAACCATGTAAACTGCCTTTCGCCGGTCACGCCGTGCTGTGCGAAAATTCACTGTGAACAGCTCATGGAGGATGAAGGCCACATCCATGTCCACAACGAAGCTGCTTTTAGGCCTACCATGCATGTACACAGGTGTCTGAAAAGCAGAACTAAACAGCGTTACTTCAGCCGGCACCGATCAGCCGGTGAGAGGGAGTATGCTTACCACATTCCGTCGAGCATCGATGGAAGCATCCATAGCTCTCATACAGACAGTCCGCGCAGCGCTCACGAAGGCCAAACCGGTCACCGGAGGGGCTGCTGTGCCGGCAGCGATCCTTACCCTACAATCAACCAACCAGAAAGCAGCGAAGCAAGTACTGCAATATTTAGTTGTGTCAAAATGCCGGATAGCGATACCGTTCATCATACTGCTCATTTTGAACTACACCCACGGAGACAATCGTATCCATTTAATACCACAAACCCTAACGGCATACTGAAAGGAAACATGCACGAAGCCATGATCTACAGTTCAGACAGTACAGGAAATATAAAAACTGGCCCTTGGAAAAATGAAACTACTGTGTAGTTAGGAAAGGGGTTGACTTGTTTTGTCGTTCAGATTTTGGTAATCAAATGCTATGTTTTTATTTCCACTTGTTAAATGTTTGTACAGCACATCATTACATTGTATCGATGTTTAATGCTTGGATCTGTATTCCTTTTTTTTTTTTTTTTTTTCCTCCTTGCAAAAGAGATTTTTTTTAAAAAGGGATAAAGTGTAATTTAGGGGAGAATGTTTATAATTTGGTCACTGTCTAAGAGGCAAGATCCCACTTTTCATTTCAAAATGTTGTCTGTATTTTGATGCATTTTACAGAATTAGGCCAACATTAATTCTGCAACTATTCCTCCCATGAACATGCCAGGGAATGAGCCCAAATATACTTTTTAATTTAGGGGGAGCAGGAAGGAAGTGACTCCAAGTGCTAGAGGCAAAAATCTTGTAAAATAGGGGCAGGATGGAAGAGGCCCTTAAATTTGCATAGTTTGGTCAACAAGTGGGCAGTGTTATCAGGCCCACCCCACCCAGAGTAGCGAGGTTTCACTTGAAGGTCAAACCTGAGTCTCAAGGTCAAACACAACAGGTTTTGAGATATGCCCATGATAACCATCCAAATGGTTGAGCAGAGTAACTGAAGTTCCAGATTTTGATTTTCTCTGTGTATTCATCAAAAATTGGGCTGACCATACATACTGTCTTCTTGTTAAATCTGGTCTATGGTAAAACATGGGAAGGGGTAGAGATCTAAAATAATTAAGAAACTGTTAGAAACCCTTTACCTGTTTTACCTCTCAAGTCACATGGCCTCAGTACATTTACCATGTCTTCTCTAGACCTATGTCTTGTCCATTCTACGTTAGTTCTCTTTCCATGTTGGAGAGGAGTGGTAGCTCGTAATGTCTGCTTTTACATCTACAAGTGTTGTATCGGTCGTATCTTGCATGACACAGGTCAGGGTAATACCATTGTGTTGTTTTTTTAATGTTACATGTTTTAAAATGCAGTATTGTCGAAAAAAAGGCTGTGACATCTAATGTTGGTTATCAGTCTAGAACATTTACGACTCGACGGAAGCTCACCTCTGCACTAGTAAAATTGGCACAATCCTCCCTATGAGGTATTAGGAAAAGGTTGGTTTAAACTCACTCAGTAGCATGCAGTACCCATCGTATGTGACACAGTGTGGTGTTCTAATAATTGTATAAAAGAGTTCTCCACTACCTTGTGAAGTTTGCCTTTGGACCCCGCAGCTGATCACACTCAACTTTACACTGCAGTCTGGATTGTGTTGGTTTCTCATTAACTCTTTGAGGACTACAGTCCTATTTTGTGTTTCCTTATGTGCATAATTTGAATAAATAATATATTTATTTTTTTAAATAATAATTTACTTAAAGAAACTAAACTATTTGCACTCTCTACAGACATTATAAACAGCACACTACTCTACTATAGATTTGATAGACATTCAGAATCTGCTTGATCTTATATGCATACATTTGTTGGTTAAAGTCAGACAGGATAATTAAATCCCTGCTCTAAGATGTTCATTTTATTTTATAAAAATTGTCTCCCCGTACTATATATTTTTTTTAGGCTGAATATATATATATAAAAAAAAAAATGTTAACCCCCTAAAACAACAGCAATCAGTAAAATGTGGACCTATTTATTTGAAATACATATTCAGAGACTCTGTTTATAGATGTTGTGCGTTTTTTGCCACGATATTGTTACGAATGTATGCTGCCAAGATATTTATTTATGTATCTAAAAAGATAAATAAGACAACCATACATTTACTTTTGCCCAAAAATGTCAGACTGGCGTGATTTATGCCATCCTACAGCCATTGCAGCCCTGTAATTTAGATAGCATAGAACGGTCAGGAAAGGGGTTATAATAATATAAAATATATTTTTCCTTTGAAATTAATTTTACATTTCATTAAAATAGTCGAAGATTCCTTCATGAACAAACCAAGCCACTAGCGATAATCGGTAGCCATTCTTGAAGGGACCCTCCAGGCATTTACTAACTTTGCTGCATCTGGCAGTGATCATCTGTACATTGTTCAGGTTTTTTTTATGTAAAGAAAAAGCAATTGTAAACATTGCAAGAGAGGATCGGTGCAGATGTCCCTCGTGCACTTGGTATGTGCATTAATAGTTAATAATTGGAAACCCCTCCCTGTTTTGTTATTTCACAGCAGTGATTGGAAGAGTACAGGGCAGTCGTGTGATGTCACTGACATCTCTATAATGGCATCCTACATGCGTATAGTGGGCATCTCCGTTAATCTCTGTGGGAGACCTCTGATTGGCTCTCGGCAGATGCTGGGGTTATAGAATTTTGTACTTAAAGGTTTGCAGCTGGTGGTCCAGTCCCCAGCACAAAGGCTGCAAAATGTAAGTCTTCAAGTTAAGGATTGCCATATATTGAAACAACAAAGACTGGAACAAATAAATGTATATTTATTTCAAGATGTCAGCTTTAATTTGCAGGGGTTTTTTTTCAGATTGGCGAGCTCCTTTAAGGGCTCCAATCCTTACATTAGCTACATGATGTGTCATTACCATTTATTATTTTAGGCATACTGTAAAAGGAACCAATATTAGAATACAGCAGCCCCAATGCACCACTAGACATCTTAAGGATGCTAAGAAGATGTATTTTTGCATAAAGCTTCTCTGTCCGCCTAAACATTGATTATAGTGTGAATGTAGAGAAAAAAAATAAGGAAAAATGATCTATACATTGTGTTACCAGAATTGCAGCAATTGCATAACATAATAGATATATAGGTTTTAACATGTGTCTGTGGTGACTCCTGCGTATGACATCACCTTGTGGTTTGATAGGCAAATGACACAAATTTCCCACTTAAAATGAGTTAATTTGCATATCAAGCGACTGGTGATGTCATTAGCAGGAGTCACTTTTTTTCATTCTCTACATTCACAGTAAAAGCAATATTTAGATTGATGGGGCTCTTTAAATCACTCAGTAGGTCAATGTAATTTTTGTGTTTAGCCCTGTTCTTTTTTGACTTTGTGAACTTTCAGGTAAAAGAGGGCTATTTACTAAAGGTGAGCTGCAGGGGAGTTGAGGGGAGATGAACATGTTGTATCACCAATTTAGCTATACATTGTGCAGGGACAGTGCTAGTGAGTTGGCTTAGTAGGGGACACTCATCAGGTTTGTCCCTACACAATGTATAGCTAAAATGGTGAGAGCAAATATATCTCACCTCATCTCACCTTCAACTCACCTCATCTCACTTCATCTCAGCTCAACTCATCTCATCTCACCTCATCTCACCTTATCTCACCTCATCTCACCTCAACTCACCTCAACTCACCTCATCTCACCTCAACTCACCTCAACTCCAAATATTTAAACATTAGCAATCAGGGTTCTTCAACTATGATTCATACAACTCAGAAGTACACCAATCACAAACAACAACAAATAATCACCTTAGTACTGACCATCAACACAATGGGCTTCCCGAAGTGGAGATTAGTTGGAGAGATTTCCGTTTTGGTGAAAGGGGCAGTGTTTCTAGAGATATTTATAGTCTGGATAATATTAAGTAGTATCTTTGAAATGGACAGGAATCTTTACTAAGGTCCCTGTTACTACAGAGAATAAAAGGTAATGACATATTATCTAGATATTGTGCCACCAAAATTGCATATAAATGTGTAAAATAGAACAATCGATTTATATTTCTCTTATTTTATGCATTTGCTTGCAATTCTTCAAATACAATAAATAATAGATCGTTTTTCATTTTCTTTTATTTTTTACCGTCGCAGTTTAATCAATGTTTGAGTTGACAGGAAGGACTTATTCACTCAAAAGTTAATTGCAGGTGAGTTGAGGTGAATTGAGGTGAACATTTAATATCTGATAAATGTTTTGACCAACTTAGCTATACATTGTGCAGTGACAAACTTGGTGAGTTGGCTTCGTGGGGGAAACTCACCAGGTTTTGTCCCTGCACAATGTACAGCTAAATTGGTGAGATGAAGTGTTCGTCTCCCCTCAACTCATCCACAACCTTCAATAGCCCTCAAAGTCCTTATAAATTATTTGAATACCATGGACTGCAATAGAAAGTTTTGAGTTCAAAATCCCATTGTTGAATATTGCCCAATATAACTTAAAGTCATTGTTCAATGAATCTTCCAATTTTTTGGGTGTACAGCAAATATTTCACAATAATCTCCTAACATCCACTCTATTGACTGTACTGATGCAAATATGTTTATGAAACTGTGTTACATTGATTCCCACAATCAAATATTAACACCACTTACTGTGGACTACGACTTCTAGCATGCTCAGCCAGGCTTCGGAATGCTTAGAGTTCTAGTCCACAGCAGTACGAATGGATGCAACCCTTATCTCCAATTGTAAATAAAGATTATAGACAAGCTTGCCCCCAATCTTCTAATACCCTTGATTGCCTAATTCCTGATTTACTTTTTTCACCCACTTTGAGAAAAGATTCTGGATTATGTAACTAAAAGGGGACTCCCTAAATGAATGGTTAAAGAAAATGCTTTCTAGATTAAGATTCTATAATGTACAGTTCCCAAGCTATTGATGTTTTATATAAGTATTTATCTCCTAGTTGGAATTCTCTGTTTAGCAGTCGTGCTCACTGTTGAGATTCTGTCAGCCAACAATGGCCTCTCAGCGTGTCAATCAAGCCTTCAGCACAGAGCTACATTGATAAACCAAAATATATTCATTGGAGCATTCGTTGTGAAGCTTGGCATGCTGACAGGAAACAGAAAGAGCAACATTGTCAGTCAAAATAATCTGTGTAGCAAGCATATCTGTTAAAATAAAAACTACAGAGACAAAATAAACACTTCAATAAAACGTTAATATTTCGCGGATTACTGCATCATAGAAACTAATTCAAAGTATATGTACTTGAGTTTAGTCCTTTCTCAATGGTGACAAGTTTAATTGTTTGCAATTTTCTGAAATATGTTTGTCAATCTGTGCTCAGAGGGTTAATACTCAGTATCTGAGTGCAAGACTGTCTATCTCTGTATTTTTGTAAATCCTAAATATATATTGTAAATTACACGTTGGAGATATATATATATATACATATATGTACATATAGCCAGTTCATATTATGTGTGTCTTCAAAAGGGCATCTATAATATGCACTAAGAGGGTAACGTCATTTAGATAAAATGTTATTTTAGTTAATGTAAGAAATCTTTATTATGTGTTTTATTACTCCAAGATGGGAAAAAGGCAAATCACCAAAAAAAAACATTATTTTGTCCTCATTGAGAGAGATTGTAATATGTGAATAAAGGATGGCATCTTGAGAACACCAGCTTGACTACGGATCAGAGACGTGAGTTTTCAAGTTGCACAAATGAAAGATGGCTGACGGTGTGTAATAAGGAATTGATAAAGTTTCACAGTTTCAATAGATGGTGACGTTTTGGGGGGGTTTTACTTATAGGGTGTGGGTAATCTTCCTGGTCCGGGACTTGAGAAGCTGTAATTCTTCTAAATCAATAAATCAAACACAACGATCGACAACAGTAGAACCAAACAGTAAGATGAAGGTCGACATAAGGTTTGAGTTTTGTGCAGGGGAAGACTAGATGGACTTGAATTGCTCTTCTTATTCTGTTTATGGATGAGTCAGTTCTCGGACCCTTATTGTTTGATGTAATTTTTTTTGTCATAATAACCTATAATTCCCCATACTTGCCATAGTGGCACATTGCTGCCAACAGCTGTTGCCACAGAGGTATATTGACTGCCATCAGTTCTTGCCACTGACGCACTTTACACCCGCATCTCTTGCCACAGCACAATTTTGCCTTCCATAGCTCTTGCCACATTGGCCCTCTGCGCCCAAGAGCTCTAGTTACAGTTTTTCTGAATAAAGAGACCAGAAGCTTAAATGTGCCTTGGCACATGATGGAGAAGGTTCAGTCACATCCTATTCTCATTCCTGCCCCACAGATAATGAAAAGGGTAACCCAAATAACTCCATGAGGTTGAAGTTTGCTTCTTATTCACTGAATTTGGCTTAGTATTCAGATATTTTCTGATAGATTTCCAATACAAAACATTTCTGTTTTTATCCACATAATCTAGATGTATAAATATAAAATATAGTGTGGGCACAATCAGGAATTATCTATTTTGTTAACTGTTGTAAAAAGAAAAAAAAGAAAAACTAAAAAAAATATGTGTTTGAATAAGTAACTGATGATTACAAGGGGTTAAATATCATTGGACCACTCCCCTAAGAGTGAAATAAAAAGTGTAAGGAGCCATACATAATATCTATCTATTTCCAGCCTGGTCCAAAAACGGGATCATCAAGAAATATGGTGCCAACCTCACCAACGTCTTATTTTTTCTGAATTTTGAACAAGAAACTGATGATTGCAAGGGGTTCAACATCACTGGGCCACCTTAATACCCCCCTTGTTCTAGCCTATCCCAGTAAGGTGATGGCCAAGAAAAATGGTGCCAACCTAGCCAACGTCTTATAATTTCTTTAATCTGAATAAGTAACTGGTGGGGTTAAACACCATTGGGCCACTCACTTAATACCCACTTGTTTTCAGCCAACAGGCTTGAGAAAAACTCACGTGAGTTGAAACTTTGCCTTGCGTCTGAATAAACGGCATCATTCACTTAGTGCTGGGATCCTGATTTATTGCTGTGAAAGACTGATTATAAACTGATTTAAAAAGTTTAAATCAGGGGATAAGAGTGTGGCTTATAATCCGGACAATACGGTAACATCATATTGGGGTAGAACCCAACAGATCCTGCTTACATGCCACCATTGAGTGAGCGGCACCAAAAGTCATCTGAAACAGCCATGGTTTCAACCCATTCTAAACCAGACGTGTACTGATTACTTAATTTTTATAATGTATTTTAATTTACAATATTAGTGCTGCAAAGACATTAACAGATCAACGCAATTAGAAGTGTGGTTCATTTATTTAAAAATTAAAGTTGCAATAAATCTGCCAAAAAAGGAACAAGTGTGCTGAGATTGCAAAGATGATGGATGTAGAGGAAAGGAAAGGGAACGCATAAACAGAAAGGATCCAAAACTACTTGAGAAGCAGAAAAACAAAGACAAAATCAGGCTGAATGGGGCAGATGGTTTTGTTTATAAATAACTCTGGGGGGCTGGATTATTATTTCAGAATTTTCCATATTGATAAAATATGAAGCTCAGACTGCAAAGAGATATGATATAGATATGGGTGCTGCAGTGGATGTGATATATTTAGACTTTGCTAAGGCATTTGATCCTCATAAAAGGTTACTGTACAAACTGACTGAAATAGACTTAAGGCCAGAGTTTTTTTTGTGGATTGGCAAAGACAGAATGCAAAGGGTGGTGGTAAATGGGAAGTTCTCAAATTGGACACATGTGATAAGTGTAGTACCCTAGAGTTCTGTCCTGGGTCCTCTTCTTTTTAATTTGTTTATCAATGATCTCCCAGGGGGCAAAGGGAGCCATGTCTCAGTGTTTGCCGATGACACAAAATTAAGTAGGGTAATACAGTCTGAACTAGATGTCTCTTCCCTGCAAGAGGATTTGGACAAATTGGGTAATTGGGCAGATAAATGGCAAATGTGATTCAACGTAGACAAGTGTAAAATTATGCATTTTGGGTACAATAATAAAAATGCAACATATAGTTTAAATTGTGTTTCCTTGGGGAAATGTACTAATGAAAAAGGTTTGGAAGTAGTTGTAGACAATAGACAAGTGCACAGTGTCAGCTGGCAGCTACATAGGCCAATAACATATTGGGTGTGTTAAAAAGGGCATTGACTCACGGAGGAAGATATTATTCTGCCTCTTTATAGGTCGATGGAAAGACCTCATGTGGTTCAATTCTAGGTTAAGATTAAAAAAAAATACATTATGGAAGTAGAGAAAGTGCAAAGGAGGGTTACAAAACTAATCAGGGGAATGTAACGTTTTAGTTATGAAGAATGGCAGGAAAAGTTAAATCTGTACATGCTAGAGAAACGGAGGCTTAGAGGGGATATGATAATGTCATATAAATATGTATAGGGCCCATACAAAGGGCTTTCTAAAGACCTATTTAATAACAGAACGGTACAAAGGACAAGAGGTCACCCGCTATGACTTGAAGAAAGGAGATTTAGTCTACGACAGCCGAATGGATTTTTTACAGTAAGGACTATTAAGATATGGAATTCACTGCCTGAAGAAGTGGTGCTACAAAATACCTTAGATGCCTTCAAAAGCTGCCTGATACTTTTTTTAATGAGCCAGAGCATAGAGCACTATGCATGTTAGTATAGGCATTTAGTTCTTGTTGATCCAAGGAGAATTCTAATTGCCATTTGGACTTTTTTTTCTTCACTCAAAGCATAATTAGAAATTGCTGAATGGGGTTTTTATTTGCCTTCTTTTGGATCAACAGCTGTCAACATGGGATAGGTTGAACTTGATGGACTCGAGTCTTTTTTTAAACCTAAACTACTATGTAACTACTATGTACGTAAGATATAATACATGATTGTGCAGTGAATTTCTTTCAGTACATTTATTTATGCAACAGTAATACTTTTAAAGGGACACTGCAGGCTTCTATTCATCTTCATGTATCTGGTGGTGTTTCACCTGTATTTTGTCATAATATTTTTGCATGCAAATACATGCAGAAAAGCCTCCTGTTTCCAATTTTAACCCCCTTTTGTAAACCAAAAAAAGTATAAAAATGGAAAGCGGGTCATTGTACATGTGCCATGGGACCCAGATAATCTCAGCGAGAGCACTCTGATTGGCTTTGGCAGACTTTTCTTTTTAACTGACAGCTTTACGTTTAAGGAGTCCAATCAAATGGAGATGTAGTATTAAACTATCACATGGCATTTCACTGCACAAAAATGTATTGACGTGTGTATTAAAGGCCCGTGCTAATAAAGGCCAATGATAATATGCCGAAACTTTCTTACTGTATCACGCACAGTGGTACAGAGGTTATTCATTACACAGCATCCTGTGGGGAGCGATTTGGCTATTTTTCCTCACCTTGGTTGTCCACAAACACACACAATCCTTCTCTCTTTAAGAAATAATCCCCCAAGGGATCAATACAAATACCGGCATGACCACATGGACTTATTAAGCTAATCATAGACAGATCCACAAACGTCTGTGCGTGTCTCCTACACTAACATAAATTAAAAATAATTAACAGACAAGTGGGTTAATGGCGTAAGTACAGAGAAAATGGTGCAAGCGCTGTAACAAACAGGGAATACAATGTATAACACACAAGATCTATACCAAATAAAAGTAGAATAGCGATAAACAAAAAAAGATGTAGAAAGAACTAAATGACAGAACAACATACACGAAGAGGTCGGAATTGTACAGTTAGAGCCGATGAGTGAACTTTAGTGATAGAGGGTAGACCTGATGTATTTTGCCCACAGTTGTTCAGAGGGACTGTGGGCTGTAGACGTGCTATTCCTTTAGACCCTGGAAATAAGAGAAAAAAAGATAAAAGAATGAGTAGAGAGAGATCTAATAAAGTAAAAGGACTAAGAGTGTTAGCCCCATGTATCAGCCAATAATTTTAGAACAGTGTACTATAAAAAGTCAAAAAATCTACTGTAGATTTACTACTAAAAAAAAACATATGGCAAGCATATAGTTGCAATATAGATTTTTGTTAATTCATCATAATTACCAGTTTAGTAAATAGACACCATATGCTAAATTCATTTAGATACATTTATACCATGACTTATAAAATGGGCAGATCATTTTAAAACGTGGATGGTATGGCCCGACGTCTGGGGAGCCATCGCACTGGGCAAAGGTTTTTTTTTGTTTTAGCCGACAAAAACTAGACTAAAGCAATTCAGAGGACAAAAATACAACAAAACTAAAATGGCATTTTATATTCTATGACTAAAACGAAATCAAGACTTGCCGTCAAAATTAACACTTGTTCCAGCGATATCACCAGGACTAGTTGCTGTCACAAGGGGGGGGGGGCAAAGCATCCAAATCTCGTATGACTGGGGGCTTAGCGGCACCTGGATCCCCTGCCTGAAATGTAAATCTGAAAATCATCACTAACCGTGGTTAATTAAAGGAAAGAATCTCTACTGCTGTAGGATTCCGATCGGAATCTCCCAACACACTAAATTAACATTCACATAAGGATTTTATCTCCTCCATATTATTTTTACATACATGGAAGTCAGTCGCTGAGAGAAAAGACAAGGTTCATCCAGCGTACACATTGATTTGCTTTTCTTCTTTCTTGCTTTATTTCCATGGAATGACCATTTCTCAGTGAGATTGCACTCTCTCTAGAGAAACAAAGCACTGTATATTTGCAATCACGGTGAATCAATTCGTGAAGAGTAAAGGTAACGGAGTTCACCGACTGACTTTGGTGAATTTTTTATTTTTGAATAAAATCACAGAGGAATTTGGATTCGGCATTTCAGTGATATTTTACCTATTTTTTTTTTTCCGTTCTATTTTTTATTTGAATTTTTTTTTTTTTTTTTATAAATATCGTATTGTGACTGTAGAGAATAAAATAAAAAGAAGACTAGACATTTTGTTAACAGACGTATATATTTGTTTCAAATGTTTCTGTGGTGTCTTCTTGTTTATGCAGGAAAGAAATAGATTGAATGCCAGCAAATTATAGAAATACAAATTAATAGCTGCTGCCAGTGTGGTGGATGGGCCTGGAACATCCACGCAGAATATGCATGCAAAAGAAAAACTGATTACTCAGCAATCACAAGTTGGAAAGCAAAAAAAAATATTTACAAATGGTACCAAGATTTCTTTGCTCTCTGACACGTGAGTGCTGAGTTATCTGATTTTCTTGTGTCTAGACATCACCCTCCAACTAGCGTAGTATATACCGCAAGACATCCTCGAGAGGGGCGGAGAAAACCCCAACCCAAAAATAGGTTCAGAAACCAAGCCATCTCAAAGGGCTATTGAGCCCAATCGCAAAGCTCCCGGTGTCTCATTTCATCCAATTAAGTCACCCCACACTTTTTTGGGGAGGCGAAGGGACAGGGGCATCGCATTTAAGCCAGTTGAGACCACAGGCACCTGGCGCAGAGGCCCGATTTTATACACTGAAGTGTTGAATTAATTCGCCAACTGTGCCTGGAACTGGATGAAGGAATACCACCTACCCAAGAAAGATACGCCGCCTGAAACTGTCTGAGCATTTTTTAATTATTCATTTTAATCTTAATTTCTCATTTTAATTGGTCGTTTTAATTCTACTTGGTCATTTAAATTGATAATAATCGAGACCAGTGAACTAAAGGTGTTTGTACAGAGTCATTCTGAATAGAAAGAGGTGGAGTCTAAACAGGAAGGGGTGGGTCTAAAACAGGAAGAGGTGTAGTCTTAAAAGGAAGGGAGGTTTTTAAATTAGGGACGCTCTAGATTTATTTTGCTGAGGGCAGCGCAAAACCTAAATACATCACTGCCTGCAACTATATATGTGTCACAACCTGGGATAATAGACCAGGGAGGAGCCTCGATGCAGGGCACGGTGTGGGATCTGTCTGCACCCCACTATGCTTAACTGGGACTGGAATGAGACTGGACTGGTAGCAGAGACTTGGACTGAGACAGGACTGGTAGCAGAGACTGGAACAGAGGCAGGACTGGTAACAGACTGGAACTAAGGCAGGACAGGTAACTGAGACTGGAACAAAGACAGGACTGGTAGCTGTAACCAAACTGAGACAGGACTGGTAGCTCTCAGAGCAGGATCACGTTCATGTATGAGGCTGGAACTGCTGTGCAGACTCGATATAGGTCTTTTGTAACAGACCTCGGCAACAGAACAGAATATTCTGCCTGAAGGAATCCCACCCTATGGTTGAGCCGCAGGTTTCGTTCCCCCATATCTGAACTATTACCAGGAGACCGAAACTAAACCCTAAAAACAGGAAGCTGGATACGAAATACTGGATCAAGGCGAAGGTACAGTGGCTCAGGCAGAAGAATAGTCAGACAGGCAAAAGATCGGGCCTGGCAGCAAACAAACGTAGTCAGGACAGGCAAACAGGTCAGGACAGGCAGCAAAACAGACAAGGTAAGGGCTAGCAGGAGTCGGCAACAGATAATCAGACATAGAATACACAGGGCGATATCAGGCAGCAACCAAAGCAATGCAAAGGCACTGAGTGCCATAAGCTGCAGGTTTAAATAGGGAAGGACTGAGGATAACGAGGCAGCTGACAGCAGGAGGAGAATGGGCACCGTAGAATAGCGGCCACTAGAGGCTGAAGGCGAAACAGCCACAAACTCAGAATAACCGTGACAATATGCCAGTTACACCTTCCCAGAGGAGGGCTGGCAATGGGAGCAGGAGGGCCATTACCGTCTAGGCTGCTCCCTAATATCCCTCAATGGGCAGGGGCAACACATCTATTCACTTCTAAGCTCCCCAGTGTGTAACATTATCGATCAATCTATCAAAATCTCGTTAAACGAGTAGATAGCTAAATGGCATGTCATTTATTTATGTTTAGAAGCCGTGTTTCGCTTTTAGAAAACAAAAAAAAAATATATATATATATAAACAATAAAATAAGAAGCTTTCTGACGAACATAAGGAGGATAAAGTCTCAGCAAGAGCATCAGAGGAGTGATTAAGGCCAAGACATGTAACTTGTGTAGGTCAACAAGAGAAAAGACCAACATAATGCTCCAGCAGGAACCTTTGTTGACCCACATCCCCAATTACATCTCCTATTGAGTGTAAGACCTTTACAAGACATAGCAATGAACCAGAAGGAAAAGCAATTGGGAGAAAGAGGAGCAGAAGAAGTCAAGGAAAAGAGCCAACTAATAGGCAGAAAACAAATTCAAATTTACACGCAATTCTCTGATCTTGTACAGAACATGACATTATCAACATTTCTTTCAACATCAGTCTTCGGAGTTTGAGTACAAGAAACAGAGAAATATAATAAGGAGGAATGCTTATCCCAAATGTTCCTAGGCAGAAAAAAATATATAGAAATCAGCATCCAGGACAAGAATTAATTGTATACGTAGTAAAATAGTCATCGTTGACTAGGCATAGATGGATAAACACATGAGACAAGGACAACAATATGTGGGACAAGAACAGATGGAATGAACTTAAAATTAAGCCTCATCTCATTGCCTCTTGTTGTACATGTAAAAAAATAATGACACCAAAAGCAAACTGGATTTAACAGGTAGAGAGAAAGGTTTCATCTGGACATGAGCTAGTAGAATAATGAGAAATGGTTCATATATAAATAGACCACAAACCTAGTTCCTAGAGTGACAACTCAATTAGAGATAGACCACCGGGGGGTGCTTAATGGTCCACCAGGATGATGTCCTCTGTCTCATAACACAGAGTCTACTAGAAGGTTTACAGCTGACTTTTGTAAATTAAAGTGCTGTACCAAACAAAGAAAATGATTGGCTCGAAAAACAATCTTTCCTGATGCTAATTATCAACAACATATGTTTACAAACCGGACTTTATTTTGTGAAAAAGCACATGAGATGTAGCTCTGGTGACTGGGATAGTGTTTTGCAATGGATTATCCTCAGAGAACAAATTGTGTCCTGATCCAGCCCAAGATGATTCTCCTCTGCTGATCCTGCAATATTAATGGAAATTGGCTGAAGAGAGGGAATAATCAACAAAAGTTAATCTTCAAACGGGAAACCTTTCCAGCTCACGTCTTTTCGGCGTTATGTTGATCTCCGTGAGCTTACGTGGGTATTGGAATCAATGCCAATGTATCAATGTTCGAGGTAAATTACTCTACCAAGGGACTTTAAAAACATTCTGCGACCTGGCGGTTGGATACAAATTCCAGAGGACAGAAGCGGAGTAGCCTGTATTAGAATTGGTTAATGAAATTGTCTATTGTGGAGACTCATCAATAAAACAAGTATAGCTATTAAGATATAAAAGATTGGACTTGTGGCGTGAATTTTAAATTGTCTGCTCAGCGTCCTATTACGGAGAGCTGGAATTTATTTCCCAATAAAATTACTTTCATTAATAATGATCCATTAAGGAAGTCCCAGAGCGGAGTTCGCTTAGTATTAATACACTAAATCCAAGCTCCCGGCTACTTAACTGGAACAAGGGATGAAGTTATCACTTCCTGTGCTTGACCAAAATTAAATACTTAGCGACGACCATTACAGGAAGCTGGCATTTTCTTAAGGGGAAAATACAACTTTAAGAAAATGTTGCAGGATTAATTATATACATATGGAAAAGAGGTGGGAGATATACAAAGTGCTACCAGACTTGTGCTTGCAGTCACGTTCTCAAGGAGCTAAACTAAAATCCCGGTGTGGATAATGATATAATCCCGATGATCTAGTGATCCACTTTCCCGACCTCTCAAGGAATAACTCAAGAAAGGATACTGGATACATTGGGGATTATTAAAAAAACATGGCACACACGCAGAAAGAGAGTGCCAAGGACTGGTGCCATGTGCATGTGCAGCTATGTATAAGGCACTCTCAAGGCAGATGACCGGGAGGCTGTGCTGGCTCCACCACTTTTGGTCTTCTGCGTTGCTGGTGGAGGGTCTTCCCCCCTTGCACTGTAAAGTGTCGGCGTGAATATAAAAGGATGCAATTTCCGTTATACCTAATGGACGGCGATTGGGTCTTTTATTTCTACTTTCTGACACTTTACACTGTTTTATCCATAGCCCTTGTTGTGTAAGACACTATAATTTTGTGCACTTTAACAACACAACCATAGCTGCTCTCAGGATTCCTTGACTAGTGTGCATGTGATGGATGCCTGTCCATGTATTCATAAACTCATATGCACATGTGTTGGTATTCAAGGGACAGTCTAGTCCCCAAACTCCCTTTTGTGCAAGATAAAGATCACTGCTTGTATAATGCACAGGCTTTTATCCCTGTGTGATTTGATGAAGGCATTCTGTATAAATCACATTTTTAATATTTGACTCAAGCCCTCCCCAGTGATTATACTGGAGGTGAGGCAGCACTGATTATGTAGACACTGAGCATATAAAGTTTTATTTCATTTAGTCACTTCCTGTGCTTCTGGAATATAATACATTGTGTGGACTGTGATAATTTTGCTCTTGTACACAGCAGGAACACATTGTCTGATCACAAGAAAAGAGACAAGAAATTCTGAATCATTTGATCGAAATCATTTTCATTGGTTCCTGCAGCAAAAAAAAAGGAAAGTACTTTTACTCAGCTACCGTGGGCAGTCCTGGTTTCTTGCAAACTGCTTAATTTCACAATTTCCTCTAGCTGTAAGTTATATTTTAAGCAATGCCAAATGTAAAGCATGCAATTTAAATTCTTTGAAAGCACATTAATATGCATTAATATCTGGAAGATGCATTTTGAGCACCAGACAGTCCCTTTAAAGATTGCCTTCTGTTTAAAAAATGGCATGGTACTCCTTCACAGTTGATCAAGAGATGCCTAGATCTTGTGCTAGTCAAATTAGCATCTCACGTACAGAAATCTTTTTTATATTAATTATTTATAAAGTATTTTTACCAGGAAAGCTACATTGAGACTTCTCTCGTTTCCAAGTATGTCTTGTGTCCATGGGCATTGTATTGTTACAATAGAGTACAAAAAAATGTGATTACAGGTACATTCTGTATTTAGATATATTGACACAGATTGGAGGAAGATTGGAGGTTAATCCATAATCATGGTGGTCTGCAGGAAAATGAGGATCAAGCCACTTTCTTTTTGTATTGTGGTATAGTAAGTAAACTTCTGGTATTGGAGCGGAGGTTATAGGAAGTGGGAACAGCTGGGGAGAGCATTCTACTCAGGTAGGGTGGGATATTCCCAGAAAAGCCCTTAAACACAAGGCTAAAAGGGTGGGGGTGCATCTTATGATATGGAGGGCATTGGGGACTTTTACACACCGTGCACCTCAGTCCTCGGACACCCACGCTCTGTCACTTATTCGTGGTCTTCTGCTTCGTGGCTGCTGCTCCTAAATGTTTCCACTTTTTTATTAATTCCACTTACTGTTGAATATCAAATCACAGTACCACGACTGAATCCACTAAGCTCTTCAGAACAACCCATTTTTATCATAAATATTTGTAAATACAGACTGCATGGCTAGGGGCTTGATTTTACTCCCCTGTGGTAATGGGTCTGATTGAAAGACCTGAATTCCCGATACTTTTGTCCATATAGTGTATTTGTCAAGCAACATTGCATAACCCCGCCAACGCCCCATTATGGGTACTGGTCCCAGGATGTTGGCAGGTATGCTCTTATGAAATTGTAGCCCCAGATCTTGTGCATGCCTAGCAACTCTCCAGCCCACAAATATTCCTTTCAAGGCATATAATAACCATGTAGCGCTTTATCCCTGAAAGAGAGACTTTAGCCTACAATTCCCTCATTGATTCCCTGCAATTTCCCAAATAGAGCTCTAATAGGTATTTTACTAAAATGTGAGTTTTAGCTCGAGGAGGTCAACTTAGGAGGTCAACTTTCATTTGGAGACTAAGTCAAAATCAGCACTCGAGTTTGACTTAGAAAAAACCCAGGTTTGAATCTTCCCCATTGAAAGTAATAGGAGCCAAAATGATTGAAGCTATTTTGGATACTCGGGTACCGAATCTGACTTTGTTTTAAAATGAAAGTCGCCAAGGTCGACCGCCACGAGCTGTAACTCGAATTTTAGTGACTAGATCCATTAGTGTATTGTATCATTTAAACCCATTAAAAATGGCATTTATACATATATGTAAAATAAACAAATGTACACAGAAAGATGCAAATACCAATTAATATATTGAGCTCAAGAGCCTACTAAGGCTTAAGTAGTCAGGCCAACCTTTTATTTCATAGACTGGTCATTTTTTAAATAAATATTAGAATGAGTAAACAAGTTGCATTCCTTACTTTGTCTGTTTATTAGTCTCAGATTGCGTCCTTACCAAGACTACAATGAAATACTCGGTTTATGTTAGAGAGAATTTTTTTCTCTTGGGGCATCCTTAGAAGCGAGAGTCACACCTTCCTGCAGACGTTCATTTGTGTAAGTTGAACACCCAGAGGGTTGGTGTAATTGATAAATGATTTCCCTTGGTGTAACGTACTTGGAACTTACGATTAAAATCTTGTGAAAAAAAAGTCCAAATTGGTTTCCCTTTTTTTCCTGCAAATAAAACGACTCTTCAGCTTGAGTCACCTAAACACTGTGTATACTGTGAATATAGAGACTAAATAATTGATCTATACATTATATTGGCTGAATTGCAAGGAAATGGACACCATAGGCAGCGTGTTATATTGCACCGCACACGGAACTTACACCTGTTGTGCATGTAACGTATGTATTAGGTGTGTCAAGGACAGCTCGGATGGTACACAGATAAGGAATTGTGTATGTGCCTGCACATGTAATTGTAATGGCTGCCATAAAGACACTGCAAGGGTGTGTGTAGAGAACTGTAACTGTGCAGTGCATGTTACCTGGAGAGGTAATGGGCAAGTCGCACATTGCAGCAGTGTACAGATGAATAGTGCAAGGGCTACGAAAGTTGTAGTGCAAAATTGCAGTATATATCAGTGTCTATGTGTCAGTAGAACTGAGTAGTGAAGTACATCTTTGGTAATACATGTCCATAGGAGTATTGATACATGTACATATATACATCATACATACATGTATGTGCAAATGGGATAATATGTACAGATGATTAATGATAGAGTACCAATACCAATTATCCACTGTTATATTTCAGGTATTCGAGCATCGAGACCCAGGTGAAGAGGATGCTCTCCAATACAGCTGCCACTGCCAGAGCCATGGACGGCGGTCCTACTAAGCCGGCTGACCTTCTGGATTTAGAGGAGTAGCTACAGCAGGTCATGGGGCCTGAGACAGTCACAGGGTTGAGGGGTCATGTCCCACAGACTTGCCTGGTCGTAAATATTGAGATTCCATTGATGTGTTATGTATGCGAATTGATGAGATAGAATGTGATGCCTACATTCTGTATTGCAATGTCCTAAACATCTTCTTTTCCTGCAGCTACATCTGTGGAGGTGACAAGCATCCCACCCTGGGCGGATGATCCTAGAGGTCAGAATCAGCCAAGCACATCATATCTGAAGCTTCTGTCTAGCGTCTGATTGCTGATCTACCCAGTCTAATGTGGCACACATGGACCAGCAACTGATCATGATGGTGAGCATCCAAGAAACTCTACAAGGTGATATTAAAACTAACTGGCCACTAACTGCCCCCACCACCTACTAACTGACAGCTGATAACCCAACCCTACTCAGTCTCCTGTCAAGGCTCCCTCTTGTCTATTCTGACCCCATAAGCTGCAGTGTCAGGGACAAAAGTCCCTATGTATAAATATATACATATATATAAATATGTGTGTGTATGTTTTTAACGCGGAGACATACTATTAGTTATAACTATTTTTTGGGTTGAGAACCACCTTTTTTCAGTCTTGGCTGAGCTATCCCATCATTACTTCTATAAGTGCAGTGCCACTGTGTGTTCTAATAATATGCCCCAAAAGCAGACACACATTACTGGAATGGATTTGTGAATTTTGCCATAAGCAAGGAGAGATTATTTTGTGAATCTCTCTTTTTGTGAAAAAGCCTCTGATAGGTCTTTTTAAAAGCAAAATACTGATAAAGAAAACTTCACTACCACAAAAAAAAACTAGATAAATACCTCTAAACTGCATGATGTGACCAGGAAGCAATTCTTATTTTGAAAAAGAAAAACGATTACGAGGATAATGCTTTGGGCATTGTAGTCCTTCTTCCGCACATTGTAAGCTCTGCTCTAGGGGTACAAAAAACTAGATTGCAAACCCTTGGGGTCAAAGTTCTATTGGGTTTTTCATCCAGCGGAGAAGATGTGTAATGAACATCTGATGGTCTGTTGATTTGAACTGCTCAGGTATTGCTTTCCTGTGGCTGGAAGGTCTGAGCTGTCAGTCAGGAATAGTGTGTCTCGTCCGAATGACATCTTCACCATTTTTTTTCTAAACTTTCAGACACGAAGACCAAGATAAAACAGCCAATATAGATAGTGAAAACATACTGGGATTAATTGAAGATGGCAAATATTTCGACAATGCAGATACGATATAGATGGGCATATTGTAGCTACTGGTAACTCAGGGGATGTGAGTGACTCTGGATTTGTTAGTTTCCTGAATAACACCTTTTCCAGATAATTTAGCTAGTTTCTCAATCTGCATGTAATGTCTGGAGGCTGCTTCTGATAAAGATGTACGCTGTATAGTAGTAAGTGTTCAGTTGGGTCTTTTCACTGAAATTCCAGAGTGGAGGTAGACATTTGCAATAATCTCAAAATGAATGGCAATAAGATGAAACTGGCTCCCATTGATCTCAATAAGGGAAAGAAAAAAACTGTGTTTTTATGAAAATCTTTCCCCCATTTAAAAAATCACCCCCCCTTCCTGCATAAACTGGATTCTGAGGGCTCCCCAAAAGGGCCCCCTGATCCCTAAAACATATGGAAGACCAAAGAAAGTATCCCTACCCCCTTACTATGCTCCTGGCCCCAATTCCAAATATGGGAGGCCAGGAAAAGTGGTCGTGCCCCACTCTCACTATAAATAATGTGGCTAGGAGCCTGAAAAATTGTTCTCAACTACCTGAAAAAGAATGGGCCAGGCCCTAATAATCTAAATTAATATAGTTCAAGCCAGCACAATGAATAATCCGCCCCATTAAATAATCCTCCTGCCCCAATGGAAGACTAGTTTGAAAACCAGCCAATGGTAGGGCTGGGACAGAGAGGCTTCTGATTGGTCAATAAGATGCGTCCTGCAGTTCTCCCGGAGCTAGCACCACAAATTTGTTGGGTTTTTTTTTGTTGTTTTTTTTTTTTTTGCTGGTGCAGATTGTTTTTAATGATAGATGGGTTCTTTTTTTTGTATGGCCCTTTTCCTTAGGCTGAAGATGAGGAGCCAGGGCAATTCTGATCATCAGGGACATATTTAATTCAGGTGACATTTTATTTATAGGGCGTTCTTTGTGTGCCAGGTTTGTGGGCAGTGATTTTCAAATGTGTGGTGCATTATTCTCAATCCTCCTCCCTACCTATATCTTCTCTTATCCTGGGATTCTCAGATCCCACCAAGAACCATCTGATGGGGGGAAGCATTATTCTAAATGCAGGTACCTTTTGTAGTTGCTCTAATTACTCATGCAGAAACCTCACCAGGAAGCTGACAGCTCCAGTACAGTTTTGAATATTGTTAGACGATGAAGCATCTGGGACCTTCAAGGTGAAAGATGCTCAAATGGCTTTCGGTGATTTTTTTTTTTCTCTCATTACTAGTAGCATATTGCTACTATGTGCAGTTTTTTTTTACTTAACTTGATATTCAAGACACTATTCACTAAAAGGTGAGTTGTACGTGAGATGAACATTTTGGGTCTATTGACTAAAATCCAAGATTGGAGGTCAAGATTAGCACTAATCTCATCCTCCAACCTCGGACAGACTTGACCACCCCCCTCCCCTCCTCTCAAATGCCTCATCTCATCCTCGCAAAATGGTATTCACTAAGACTGAGATTCGTTGATGACTGCTGGGATGAATGGGATCAGGATGAAACTCACTCCCACTCCTAAATCACTGACTCCAGAGCAATAAAACTCACAATAAAGTGAGTTTAAACTGCGATAACTGTGTTTTATATTAATTTGTGTAAATAAAATACTTAATTCTTATTCTAAATTACTTAAATCAATTGCATAAATAGTTACCAGTTGGCCATAAAGATGCTGAAAATGTTCCGATCAAGCCCCACCCACAACCACAACATCAGCCACTCCCAGAATAATTAAAGTGTCCTTCCTTTTCCATTGGAAATGTTGGAGGTATGTATATGTGTTTCTAATATTTGTGACATGCACATGCTTTTACTTTAAAACAATTCACAGTTCTCCTGTAGACTGATATTGAATAGTATATCACCGGGGCTTCTAAGCTCAGTGACATCGCTGAGATGAAGTACACAGTTTACATATTATTACAAAGCACGCTTCAGTGGTAATCCTTCCGAAAGTTTTCGAAAGACTAGTGGTGATGAAAGTTTCAGAGTAACATTCTGCTAACACAAAGAATAGATCATGTATATTCTCCTCATCCACAGGGCACACAATATGAGATGTCTGTGGGTTGTCTACGTCTCCGATAACCAAAAGGGTGGAGAACTGAAAAAGGAAAATGTATCAGGTCTTCGGAGACGGCTCGAAACTTCTACGACAGTCATCGCAAGACACAAGGAGCAATAGCCGGCAAATTTATGACGAATAAAATGGGCTGAGATCCTAGTGTTTATAGATGTACCTTGAGTAGGTTATCTTCATCATCCCCTGCTGATTTGAAACCATAAGTTATAATATTTTCCCAGGATATAAATTGCTAATTTTTACTAAGAAAATACATCTTCTGTCTGTACGCGATCAGTTTTCATTAAACTGCTGTTCCAGGTGCCTCTGCGGAGAATTTAAATCAGTCTCCTTTTCCATTGTATAATAAACCTAACCGGTTCTGATTTTTATAGCCCCATGATCTGAATGTGTGCCCATGATGAATTACTTGTCGCCGACTTAACCCTTTCAGAGTCAGGTAACTATGCCATGAAAAAAAAAATATTTATATATATCACTGTGTAGATAATAAAAAGTAATTGTGTACATTGTGCAGGAGGGGGAGAGAACATAGATGGGGGTGAGAACAGAAATGGGGGTAAGAGGGGGAGGGAACAGAGATAGTGGTAGGAGGGGGAGAGAACAGAGATGGGGAAGGAGGGGGAGGGAACAGAGATGGGGTAGGAGGGTGTACAGAACAGAAATGGGGAGAGAACAGGGGAGGAGGGGGAGAGAACAGAGTTGGGGATAGGAGGGGGAGAGAACAGATGGGGTAGCAGGAGGAGTTAACAGTGATGGGGTAGGAGAGGGAGAGAAAACAGAGATGGGGAGGAAGGGGAGAGAACAGATATGGGGGGAGAAAAAAGAGATTGGGATTGTGGTGGGGGGGGGGGGGGGCACCAAAATGCACTTTCGCCTGTGTAGAAAAAAATCCTTCCTCCGGCCCTGTGAGTGTGTCTCTGTTTGTGTGAGTGACAGACTGTGTGAGTGTCTGAAAGACTGTGTGTGTGTGATAGAAAGGGAAAAAAGTGGTTAATTGCACTGAAATCTGGTGATTAGAGGGTGTTAAATACTTTCAAACTGCCTATCTCATTATTAGAGGGGGATAAATGATCTGAAACTGCTCCTGCCTGACAATGACTGTATGTTTATTAATGATTTGAAATCTAAATGGTTGTCAAGGCTTATGTCACGAACATTGTCCAGGTGATAAGAAACCCTGAACATGTTTATTCAGGAGTCACGTTGCAGATAGCAGACACAGGGCCTGGTTAGGGTAACCGCATTCCCCTGAAGGCTTGAGGCCCAAGGTTTGTGCACAAACCTGGACCCCGAGGAAACTTTACCAGATGCTTCTTTTGTTTAAATCCTGGTAAGTTCCTTATTTTGGAACTATCCCAAAACCTACCAGGAACCCAGTAATCTACTCTAGGAACAGCAAAACCATAAAAAGAACATTTATTTATTACAGTCTTTTTATAGAGTCTAGCAGTCAATAGTCCCGAATTTGCTGAAGTTTTCTCTTGTTTTTAAGTCCTGTCCCATCAAATGTATGTCTGTCCCGGAATTATTACTGCCTATGTGTAAATATAGGTGCTGTAAAATTAGATTATAAGGGAAACAGTGGGGGTTCTAGAATTTTTAAGACCCTAAGTGGAAAAAGCAGATAGGAGCCACCTGGTTGTCTATTTGTTCCCTCTCTATAGCCGTCTCCCCTCAGTTACATGAAGTGGGGTCCCTAAGTATCTCTTTATTTCCTTACATGATAACATCACCACTAAATGCAGAGGTGGTATTAAATTAAAGACCCACCTTTTTTGTCCAATTCTTGTTACTAATGGAACGTGGTGCATAACACAGGATGTTCTATGCCATCATAACACAAATGGTCCACAACGAACATGTAGACGGCATAGAACACCCCAGGAACAGCAGGTGGTCCTCCACCTGTGGCGGGATGAGGCCAACGTGAGTTTGACATTTAAACAAAACTGTGCCATGCCTGAATTTCCGTTTTTCAGGCATACCTCTGCGATGTCATCTTGCATTATTTTGGCAGGTACCTACAGGGTCTGTAAAGACCCTGTTTGGGTTTCTGCCTCTGTGTTTCTGGTCCTTATCACTCTTGAGCGCTCTTTGATCAAGGCCAGGAACAGAAAATCACCCTTTTATGCTTTTGAAGGGACTGTCTAGTGCCCAAAATGCAGTACAAAAGTAAAAATAAAATTAGGTGTTTATCTCCTGGCTCCATTTTGTGAATATTTCCCATGATGCAACATCGTCCAAAATCTTCTAGCCAGTTTCACGTTACAGCTGTGGCCAGAGCCTTCATGATGATGTCAAAAGATACACCCCTGCTTTCTTATTGGCTCCTGTGTATTATAGTGGCCAGGGCTAGGTGGCTTTTTACAACTTTTTTTTTACCTGCCTTCCAACACAAAGATGTATTTTTACTTAGTTATGCTGATTAACCTTATCAAACAGGATCATAACTCCGCCCCTTGTGATGTAATAGTTACATTACCCTCCCATTCAATGCAAGTCTATGGTCAGAATTTTGTGTCCCCAGCCCCAAAGTGAGATACTAGTGCTGTAAAGTCTCTGGGGGGTGTCACCCAAAAACATTATAATTCACAAAATGGCAGAGCACAGTCACACTTGTTTAGTAAAATATTTCATAAAACAAACTCAAATAACAAAAACAAAAGACATATCTGAAATCAACAATGCAAACTTAAAAAAATAAAACCTTTTGTTCCTTTAAGGACAAAGTTATGCTGTTTTTTGTGGGGTTTAAAAATGCTAGCATCTATGAGAGCAGGCATGAAATGAATCTTTAACGCACTGCCACAGATTGGAACTTATTATGCAGATAATTAATGAACCAACCTTGTACAAACATATTAAAAGTGCTAATTTCCCAGACCTTTTTCTTTTTTTTTTATTGCAAGCAAGTCACTAAAAATACAGTCCTGAATATGTGTCTACTACAGTTTATTTCATGAATTCAGACACAGGAAACAATAGGACATTGGTTGACAGTAATTTTTTCATTGAATGCCTTCCCCTACCTAATACATGGAATTTCATGCACAGCTGAGCAGTACAGACAGTTTGGCATTTGGAAGATAAAATCTAGTGATGACAGCCTGAGGTTTATCTAAAGGGTTAATTTAAAAAAAGGGAGGGGTCAACTGAATTGGAGAATTTTTTTCATGGATAAAGTTCTAAATATATAGATAACGTAGCAAATGGGGAGAGTTGCTGATAATTCTGAGATCACAGTTTCTATGGCTGCAAAAGGAGAATGGGGATAAAGCAGAATAGATTGCATGTTTGGAATGAAGGGTGTAAAATGTAATCATTCTTACAACCACTTAGGAATCTACATTAAATACTTACATCCAAAGGGGATTAGCTGTTGATTAGTTAACAATTTGCATTTTTTTTTTGGCAGGAAGGAGAGAGAATGATTGAGGTTTAATAAATTTCAATATTTAAACACTTTGCGGATCATGTACCTTCCTATAAAAGAAATTAAACTTCTTCCCTGGTAGAAAGAAATCATCGGTGGGCTATTTGATCATTTTCTCAGACAGAAACAATTGTATAAGGAATAGTTCTGAATTAAATCTGTAATAAGAAGGGACAGTCAGGAAATTATATATGAAATACAAAGTCATAAATACAGTTTCTCTGCACAGAAAATAATACATGCACAATATCATGCAAACAAAACATTTAGAGAAGGGCTGAACCCTTCTGATAAACTTTACTCAGGCATAAAGCTACTTCGTTGTTTATAAAAACATTTGGAAATCCAGACTTCTAGCACCAGGCACTGATTGGTGCAAGGCGTCTGTAATGCTGAACATACCTCCAGGGGTAGAGTGGATGCTTATCTGCTCTCTCGCTATTGGCTGTGTGCAGTGTGACTGACACACTCACACCAATCACGAGAAGTGATTGGATATCATGGAGAGCAATGGAGAGCTCTGAGTTAAAAAAACAAAACAAAACAGTCGTATGTGAGATTATACATCACTGAATGAGGCCCAATAGACATTCTAGTGTTAATCTTATCTCTGGAGATCTTTAGAGCCAGTGAGGTTCTTAAAGGACAACTCTAGGCAAAAAAAAAGCTAATGTTTCATTGAAAGATTACATCAAGTGTATGTGTGTATAGAAAGAATACAAAAAAAAAACACCCTATTGAGCACTCATTGCTTCATATAGCTCTAACAGGGGGCAGACATGTTGTTTAGAATCTTGGGCCAGCTCAGCATTAACCTTCATGCAGAGGAATAAAGATCTATCCCAAGATTCTAAATAACATGTCCGCCCTCTGTTAGAGCTATATCAAGTGAAGAAGGCTCAATAAAGTACACTATTTGTATTCTTTCATTAAAACATTTCTATGTAAAATGCCTGCACTTTATGTGATCTTACAATTAAACACAAATTAATTTGTTGATACAGTTGTATTTTAATAGCTAGTTATGTTTGTTTTATCTTACTGATGTTATTTTTTAACAGCAAGAAAAAATCCTGGGTCCTCTCCTGTCCAAAAGTTATATATATTTCAAATCTTGGAAAACATAAGACTATATCAAGGGTAACACAAATTGTACGGTCTACGACAGCCAAATCCTTCTCAGCCCTACCTTAAAGCCAGATCCCGCATCCCTTTCAATCCAGTGTCGCCTAAACTCTAAATAAACACAAAATCTATTAGCGGGATCCAATGTTAAAAAAAATACAAAATATTATTGCTGTTGGCTTCTCCCCTATTTCTGTGAAACCGCTACAAAGGTGTCGAGGCGGAAATAAACATTCCAAGTGGAAGAATCCATTTCCAATGTTTGCCGAAGCAAACCAACTCAGCAGATCATACTGTGCAATTACAGCAAATATTTTACAAAAATAGAGAGAAGCCAACATGATCCACAAGTAGGAATATTCCTCTGGCGGAGTCCCCCACTGCCCCAAATAGGGTAACGGGATATACGTCCTGTTTAGCACATGACAATGGTGATGAGGGAGGCTGTATGTCAGGAATTTCAAGTACCACCTATACATCATTTTTCCCAACCCGTCAGGCTCTTTCCTAAATCACGCACACGCTGGCCTCCTCTGCATTGTAAATGGCCAGAGACAAATATGTCTTGTAAATTCTCCTGGACGGCTGAGAGGAGTGTACGGTTGTTTTATGATGATTGCTCCTCAGTTGTACAGTGTGTCGCTGGTTTTAATCACACGCTATCTGAGCATAAAACGATTGCATTTATTTCCCTCTTTTGCAGAACATCAGAGACAAACCCGCTGTGTAGCAGAGGAGCATCCCCCCCCCCCCCCATCCCCTGGCAGTTAGAGGGTTAAACCTATTTATAGTCCCTAATTTATTTATGTTTTTGCTTCATTCGTGTGGGTTAAAATGAGGGATTTTTGCCCTCCAAGCAGTTTTTCAAGGTTATCACATACATTATTTTTGTAATATCACTGATGCATTTTTTTTTTTTCTTGGCACCTTCTTCTTTCTCAAACCTTCATGCGCCATAAAATCCCTATCAGTGTTTTTTATTATTATCAGCACCATTTTACTTACATTCACCCTTTATTTTATGCAGGCAATATGCTGCAATTAACCCCATCAGACCAGGATGGCTTTTACACCCAAGTGGATCCTGGGCAAAGTCGCATTGTAAAAAACTGTATGTAGATGTAAACTTTTTAATATTATATGCAACTATTTTAATAACATTCAACTATTTGTATATGCAATAACAATGCTATTGAAAAATTGCATTTCTTGTTTTTATTCCCTTTTTCTGCACCCACATTGCACCCAAAGGACTTAACACAGCACCATAGAGAACCCACAGCACTTGCCATGCACCTATATTGCACCCCCAGCACTTGGCTTGTACTCATATTGCACCCACACATTTTGGCATGCCAAGGTGTCAATTGGCTCCACAGAACACACCACAGTGTCACTTTTCCCCATAGTACATGTTATTTTGCCCCACAGAACATGCCACAGCATCACTTTGCCAATTAAAATAATCCACCAATTAACATGCCACAGTTACTTTGTCCTTAACATATGCAACAACCAGTTTGACTATTAAACTATGCCACCATTTGTCCATTAAATATGCTACAGCTTGCCCTTAAATATGCCAGTGTTTTTTTGCCATTAATATGCCAACATCCAATTTGGTGCTTTATTTGTATTCTTTCACTAAAGTATTTCTATGTAAAATCCCTACAATTGATCCAATCTCTCAACTAGGGTTGCCTCCTGGCCGGTGGCTTGCAGCCAATGTTAAGTCTATAGAGGAAGTAGCAAGGCCGGTATTTTTTTGTAGAAAAGGTGGCAAACCTACTCTCAACTAAACAGAACTTCATTTTCCCTGTTAATCAGCTGTGATCCTGTAAAGTTATTTCCCCTCTGGTCCTTTCCTAAAGCTGTATTGCACCTCTTACTAACAGCAACTTGCAGCATCAGGTCAGTGCAGCACTATGTCCACAGTATGGGCCAAAGCTCCACTCAGAATACAATGCAACAGAAACAGGAACAGTGTCCAACCTAATCTCACTGCAAAGACGAAGCTCGCAGCTGTCACCGCGCATTACCATGGCAACAATAGATGCTGGAAATAAGGATCAATAGGACACGATAGTAATCGTGACGAGGACAGGGGTGACCTGGGATTTAACGCATGAATTACATGTTACACAGTGAATATCTGAATAAAACATGCTTGTAACAGAGCTTGCTCCTTAATTAGCATTGCTAACTCAGGGGGGCGAGGGGGGGGAGGCTTTGTTAGAATTACTGATGCCCTGCAAAATGCATTTTTTTTTTTGTAAGGGAAAGCGCCACCTACAATGTCCCAAAAAATTATTATATTTTGCTAAATGTGTAAAGTAAAGAAAGGAAAAAAAAAAAGATTTTTGTGATCAGTTTTTTTTTTTCCCAACCCTTCCTGTCCCCTAACTGAGACTTGCAAGGTCTTGGCAGGGGTCCTCCAGTATTGGGGGCTAGCCATTAATATCGCGAGAATTTATTTGTAAGGCTTAATACATATTGACATCAGCAAAAGTCTGAAATGGTATTACAAATTTGGTAACAAAAACATAAGTACATATTAATTAATTCATGCATGTTTATATTTAAATAGTTAGGACTTGTGACCTATTGGTAGCTATTGGTTTAATCCATTCATGAGGCAATAGTTGTATTTCTGTTGCTATGGCAACTGCCCTGTGCCCTGCCTATCCCTTCAAACTCTACTGATTGGATGTTACTGAATTTAGCAGCCCCGGTAAAAATATATTCAATGGAAGATTGCAGGAGAATGATAAATTGTTTTAAAGTAAAAACAAGTGCATGACACATATACGCTATAGGGCTTAATAAAGAGAGAACTGCGGGGAATTAAGATTTCCATAGAAACACTCTGAAATCTCGTGGAAAGCCTTCCCAGAAGAGTGGAAGCTGTTATACTGCAAAGGGGGGGGGGGGGGGGGGGCTACATATTGATGTATATGTAGTTAGAATGCAATGTCATAAAATGTCTCTGTTGGTGTAATGGGCAGGTGGACTGGCCCTTTAAAATGGATGATGTCAACTTACAAGCACATTACATTAAAGTTAGCAATAAGATCACTATTAAAGGGACAGTCTAGTCCCCAAACTCACTTTGGTGCAAGATAAAGATTACTACTTGTATAGTGCACAGGCTTCTTTTTCCAGTGGGATTTGATGCAGGAATTTTGCTTAAATCACATTTTTTTATTATATTTCACTCACGCCCCCCCCCCAGTGATTACTCTGCATGTTTACTGCACTGATTGCATAGACACAGAGCATATAAAGTAATGTTTTATTTAGTCACTTCCTGTGCTGCTGAAATGTAATACTTTGTGTGGACTGTTATAGACTTGCTCTTGTACACAGTATAATCTTGGTGCAACAGATCACTAGAGAGATAGGAAATTAAATTTGAATGAAATTATTCTCATTGGCTCCTGCAGCAAAAAAAAATATATACTTTTACTCGGCTAGTGTGGGCAGTCCTGGTTTCTTGCAAACTGCTGTAATTTCACAGTTTCATTTAGCTGTAAGTATTTTATATTTTAAGCAATGCAAAATGTAAAATATGCATTTAAAAGTACTTTGAAAGCACATTAATATACATTTAAACATAACATTTGGAAGATGCATTTTGGACACCAGTCACTTTAACTTTTAACTGTCTGTTGAACTCCAGTGCAGATGGCCCTCAGACAGCCTAAAGTCAAATGTTGCCTTTTGGGATGTATGGGGATGTTGGGAGCTGGAGGCTAATCTCGACTGCAGGTCACCCTTCTGAACTCTTTCAGGGTCAGTAACCCCAGAAAGGGCAACACTTTGAAGGGGTTAATGACAGCTAAGATCTCCTTCCAGATAAGGAAGATATAGCACAGAAAGGATGAAAGATAAACCTTTCCTGAAACATATAAAGGAATTGAATAAAACTAAACAAGGCAGGATCATTTGAAATAAAATTGCAGGCCTTGCAGCGTGGAAGAGAATGCCCCAGAGTCAGGCAGTAACTAAGTCATCTGCACCTCTATCATTTATAAAGCTGACAGTTTGTCCACATAATACAATTTCCTGGCCATATCCATGGCAGCACTACAATGGGTTAGCTCCTCCCTATCCCTAATTAGACAGGAAACAGAATTAATTCAGGGGTATAAGTACCCCCTCCCACCAATGGTCCCTTAGTCTTTTTTTTCCTGTCCTATCCCTATAGGACTCCAGTCGTTCTGGACTGTGAACACTTTTTTTTTTTTTTTCTGGCTTACCTGAGGGTTTTTACCTTCGGCCTCAAGGGAGTTCTGCCTCTCTTCCTTGGGAAGTCTCCAGTACGTGGCCCTGCGCAAAGGATTTCCCCCTGGAGATGCTCCTTTAGTGACCGGGAGCCACTTGCAGTGACCCTAGGGGTAGCAAGGAAAAGTATTGCCAGCAAGGAACGTTCCCTGCAGTAACCAAGCGGTAGCAGGAAGTGGCAGAAGAACCTCATCTTCAGAAGATTCTTCTTTCCTATACCTGGCAGGCACAGTAAGTTTAAATGCAATTTGGTATTTATTTTGCTGATGGCTGTCAGGTTCCCCCCTTCCACCTCTTGTTGTGCCATATTTACCGTTTTTTGTTGGGGCGGCCGCCATCTTGCCGGCGTCCTCCTGGCGCTCTGCGCCTGCGCGGACTGCGGGCGCGTCATTCCTGGTCCCCGCGCATGCGCAGTCCGGTAGCTGCGTCTCGGGACGTTTTCCGCGCATGCGCGGATCGGGACGCGTCATGCGCGCTTCCGCGCATGCGCGGAGTAATTGCACGCATGCGCGGGATGTTCTTCCGGGTTCGCGGTGACGTCATCGATGACGTCATTCGCCGCCTTTTAAAAGGCGCCGAATTCGATTTTTTCTTACCTGTTGCAGGTTGCTTGGACTCCAGGGAGCTCTTACAGCATCTTTTGTTCCAGTTTTTCAGCGTTTTTCTCAACATCCAGTTTTCTGTTACTCAGGTATGGTTTTCTTTCTTAAAGGCACATCCCTTTTTATTTATTTATTTTTTTTTTTCTCACAATTGAATTTTATGCTTTTTTGGGTATAAATTATTCAATTCCTTCCTCTATCATGAACAGGGAAGATGGACAAGTCTTTTTCATCGGACTCTGAGGCATCCGTCCATAAACAAAGGTCACAATCCAAAGGTTATAGGTAAAGCCATCATTATTTTTTATTTTTTACATATACCAAACAAAAGAGTGCCTGGTCTAATTGTATTTCCCTATTATGACAGCTCTACGGGAATTAAAGCATCCGGAACTTCCAAAGGCAAGTCGCCTATGAAGAAAAGATGCGAAGCCTGCAGCAATAAACCACTAGAAGGCAAACGTCTCTGCGCGGAATGCCTGTCTGCAGCCGCTGGCACTCCTACTACTGCCCCTACTCCGGATATGATGGAGTTTATCAAGCAGGCGGTCTCCCAGGGCATCGCAGAGGCTGGGAAATCCCACAAGAGGCCCAGATTCGCGGAACCCTTGGGGTTCTCTCGGGAAGAATCCTCAGACGAGTCCATGGACTCCTACAAGGACGGGCTGTCCTCTTCAGAAGAAGAATCTTATGCCCCAGAATTCATGGAGCCTGCCCAGGTTGACCATTTGATTTCCAGAGTGCGCAAATCCTTGAGTCTCAAGGAAATAGCCTCGGAGCAACCCTCTACTTCCAGTAGATATTTTGCTGATCTGAAGAAAAAGAGAGCCACATTTCCAGCTCATGAAACAATCAAGGAGCTGATTGGAGACGAATGGTCTAATACTCGTAAGAAACTGACATCCCAGGGCAGAGTTGCTCGTCTTTATCCCTTTGAAAGGAAAGACTCCTTCTGTTGGGATTCAGCTCCCAAGGTGGATGCGGCCGTAGTAAGACTGGCCAAACACACTACCCTTCCGGTTGACGACGCAGGTTCGTTTAGAGATCCTATGGATAAGAAAATGGATCTGAACCTCGCCAAGGCCTACGTGGCGGCAGGCACAGGCCTCCATCCAGCAGTCGCTCTTACTTCGGTTTCCAGAGCTTTAAAGATCTGGATGGAAAGTCTGGAGGCAGACATCCAAAGAGGCAGGAGCAGATCCAGTCTTCTGGAAAGTCTGAAAGATATCAAGCTTGCAGTAGACTTTACTTCTGATGCTTCGGTGGATCTGGTTAAAGCCTTTGCCAGAAATATGGCCCTTTCTGTCTCAGCCAGAAGGGCTTTATGGTTGAGGTCCTGGACAGCAGATACCTCTTCTAAATCTAGCTTATGTGCCTTACCTTTCCACGGCGACATGTTGTTTGGAAAAAACTTGGATGAATGTATTAAGAGAGCAGCCGAGGGCAAAAGAGCCTTTCTTCCGCAGGATCGCAAACCCAGAGGTTCCTTTCGATCCAGACGATATCCGGACTATTTTTCCTTTCGTGATGCCAGATCCTACAAGCCTGGAAGAGAGCATGGAAGATCCCAGCCTTGGAGAGGTGGACAGTCATCTTCCAGAGGCGGTAAAGCTAGAGGCGCCTCGTTCCACAAGAACCCCAGATCTTTATGACTGGTCCCCTCCCCAGTCCATAGGTGTGGGGGCACGTCTGTTACTCTTCCGAGACGTATGGGAACTATCCACCACAGACGTTTGGGTGTTGGATATCATAAAAAGAGGATATCGATTAGAATTCTTCAGACCCCCTCCAGCTTGCTCCTTTCAAACGACCAAATGGCCAGGAGAAGCAGAAAAAAGACTGGCCTTAAAGGATTTTATCTCGACACTCCAGGAAGGAAATGTCATCGTTCCAGTTCCCCTGCAACAGCAAGGTCAGGGGTTTTACTCTCACCTGTTTCTCACCAGAAAAGCTTCAGGTGGTTGGAGACCTATCTTAGACCTGAGCAGACTAAATCGTCATCTCCTCGTCCGGAAGTTCAAGATGGAGTCTATTCAATCCATCATAAAGGTAGTTTTTCCACACCAATGGATGATTTCTATCGACTTGGCAGACGCTTATTTCCACATCCCCATTGCTCCGGAACATCAGCAATTCCTTCGGTTTGCGGTGGAACAAGGGCATTTTCAATTCCGAGCCCTACCGTTCGGTCTCAGCACTGCTCCAAGAACATTCTCCAAAGTCTTGGTTGTTTTGATTGCAGAGCTCAGGAAAATGGGCATAGCCATTTACCATTACCTAGACGACATCCTCATCTTGGCAGAAGACACAGATACCCTTCAGACCCATGGGCAGGTTTGTCTACGTTTTCTACACCGTCATGGTTGGATGATAAACAAGAACAAGAGCCAATTACAGCCGGCTCAGGAGATGAAATATTTGGGGGCCATATTCAACACCTTAGCAGGCACAGTGAGTCTGTCTCCAGAAAGAGGTACGAAGTTGAGGAACAGAGTCAGAGACATGTTGGTATCCAATGTGACCTCAGCAGAAAGATGCATGAGCCTGTTAGGATCAATGTCCTCCACCATCGGACTGACAAGATGGGCCCAATGGAGGATGAGGATTTTCCAGAAGAATTTCATCCTGCAATTCAGAACGGGAAATCCGTTTCAGCCTATCAAGCTTCCCCCTCTGGTCCATCAATCTCTGATTTGGTGGTTACAGACGAAATACCTGTTCAGGGGGTTTCCATTAGGGAACATCACATGGACAGTCATTACCACAGACGCAAGCCAGTGGGGATGGGGGGCTCACCTACGCAATCAGTTTGTCCAAGGGAAATGGTCTTTTCCGGCAACAGAGACTCCCTCCAACCAATTGGAGCTTCTGGCAGTTCTAAAAGCTCTGGAAATCCTCCTTCCCCTCATACGCTTCAAGTGGGTCAAGATCAGATCGGACAATTCCACTGTGGTTGCCTACATAAACCACCAAGGGGGAACACGGAGTCGGAGTTTGATGTCCATTATGAAGCCCCTGATGTCCTTCTCCCAGAAGCATCTTGCAGGCCTATCAGCAATTCATCTTCCGGGAATCCAGAATTCCATTGCGGATTACCTGAGCAGAGTGGAATTGGATCCGGGGGAATGGAGTCTGTCACACGAGGTGTTCGACGACATCTCTCGAGTATGGGGCATGCCACAAGTCGACCTTATGGCTACACACAAGAACAAGAAGGTGAAGCGCTTCTTCTCAAAGAGCATCGATCCCCAAGCATCAGGAAGGGATGCTCTTTCAATCGATTGGGAATTTCACCTGGGCTACGCATTTCCTCCTACACCCCTCATCTTTCCTCTTCTGAGACGATTGAGGCAGGAGAAGGTATCCATAATCCTCATAGCCCCCTGTTGGCCTCGCAGGCCTTGGTTTCCTCTATTGTTGAGCCTTTGCAGTGCAGAACCCTGGCGGCTTCCGAATGTTCCTTCCCTTCTACATCAGGGTCCTGTCCTCCACCCAGACCCTGCCTCCCTCAAGCTGATGGCATGGAGTTTGAAAGGGAAAGGTTGAACGGCAAGGGATTTTCTCACGCGGTCATTGACACTCTACTGCAAGCAAGAAAACGCTCTACATCTTCCACATACTACAGAATCTGGGACGCCTTTTCCTCCTGGGCTGCTTCCAACCGCAGGAATATTCAGTCTATCTCCACCAAGGAGATCCTTGAATTTCTACAATCCGGTCTTGATAAGGGTCTGAGCTACAATACCCTGAAAGTACATATCTCCGCGCTTTCGGCCCTTACGGATCACAGATGGGCCTTGAACGCAGACGTGATCAGATTTATGGCTGCTGTGTTGAAAATCAAGCCTCCTATCGAGCCCTTCACCCCACCATGGGATCTTCCCTTGGTATTGAAAGCCCTGAGCGTTTCTCCTTTTGAACCTCTTGAAACCATCTCTCCTCAGTTACTCACCATTAAGACGGTTCTATTGGTGGCCTTAGCCTCAGGTAGACGAGTATCTGAACTCCATGCCTTGTCTGCTAAAGAGCCCTTTACAGTTTTTCATAGGGACAGAGTTGTTTTACGGACTGTTCCCGAATTTCGTCCTAAAGTGGTGTCAGCTTTTCACATCAACGCAGAAATAGTCCTCCCGGCTCTTCATTCCGAGTCTTCTACTGAGGATCCTGAACCTCTGCCTTCTCCGTTGGATCTTGTTCGAGGTCTGTCTATCTATCTAAAGAGATCTTCAGCTTGGCGGACCTCTCAAAGTCTATTCGTCATCCCCAACGGCCCCAGAAGAGGGCTTCAAGCTTCTAAGATGACCATCAGTAGATGGATTGTTGCCGCCATCATTCAAGCTTACCAGGCTTCAGGGACGAGAGTTCCTGATGGTCTCAGGGCTCACTCCACGAGATCCCTGTCCTCATCTTGGGCAGCAGCTGCTCAATTGTCTCCTGATCTGATTTGCAAAGCAGCCACTTGGTCTTCTCCAAACACGTTTATAAGGCATTACCAGATTGACGTTAAAGCCGGCCATTCAGACTCTTTTGGCAAATCTGTCTTATCCGCAGTTAACTCTTCTTGATTGTTTCTATTGCACGTGTGATTTCTAATACACCAGCATTTAAAAGGATTCTTGAGTCTGTGGTTTTTCTTTTTCCCTCCCTGGGTTATTGCTTGGGTATTACCCATTGTAGTGCTGCCATGGATATGGCCAGGAAAGATGAAAATTTATCCATACTTACCGTAATTTTCCTTTCCTGGTCATAGGCCATGGCAGCACTTAGATCCCGCCCTGGGATATTGCTGTTAACAAGACTAAGGGACCATTGGTGGGAGGGGGTACTTATACCCCTGAATTAATTCTGTTTCCTGTCTAATTAGGGATAGGGAGGAGCTAACCCATTGTAGTGCTGCCATGGCCTATGACCAGGAAAGGAAAATTACGGTAAGTATGGATAAATTTTCATCTTTTCCTCACACAGCAGAACAGATCTATCTCGCAGCAGACAAACGGCGAAGACAGTATTACGTAATCGACCAAATGGTTTCGTCTGAACCAAGAGAAGGTAAAAAAGACAGAATAACATGTAATACAATTCAGGAGTGAAAGTTCCCGTGTAAAACAATGAGGGGAGATTATTTCAGATCGGGGGAAGAGATATCTATCCATTTTTGGTCAAACCCGACCCACGTCAACAGATATGATCATATGACAGGAAGTGCTGCTCATACACCAAACACCTCTAGTGGACCGAATTCACCCCAAAAACAAGAAAAAAAAAAAAGTGCTCGCTCCAAAGATTAAAAGGTTTTTTTCTTCCGTTATGTCACGATCTAATAAAAAATTACATGGCAATTTCATTTGATTTAGTGCCATAGCGTGAAACGCGTTGGTGGGTATCAGCCATGTAATACATTCTTTTTTTTTTAAATTAGATTATGAAATAAAGGAAGAGAAACATTTTTTTAATTATCCGGCGCAAGTGCGTCTTCATTTTCTGGATTTTTCTGGAGCAACAAATATAGCTCTCCCGTTTAATATATAGGACTGGTGAGTGTTTTTGGCATTTAACCCTGAGAGCTGGAGTGTGATGCATCTGCTGTTGTCACAAAAAATAGTTCACCCCAATCCCCAGCTGACATTTGGCCACATCCAGAGGAACGATCTTTGAGTGGTAAGACGGTGACCCTCAGGATATTTAGTCTGTATAGAGGGGAGACTCAGGCAATGGATTGGAGAGCAACTTTTAGGTGAACTTGTGACCTATTGATAGTTATTGGTGTCATCCATCCATGATGTACATATGATGGAGTGGAAAGTCATTCCTTTCCAAGTACTTGTCACTCTAGGGTTTAAATTTGCAAGATAAATTTATTTTTCAACTTTAACGGCATGGTGGTAGGTGGCCTCCAATTCCTCATCTCCTGCCCCTTGAAATGGGGGCACAAAGTAAAAGGAAAGTCTTGAGCAACAAAAAAAAAACTAAATGCAAAAAAACTATTAAAAGTAAAAAAGTTATTTAAATGCTTGTTTGTGATCATTGTCGTAAAGGGCAGTTATGGGACTAAAAGTTCTAAAAGTGGAGCAAACCACAAGCACATTGCACTGGTTCCCATGGTAGCTGCACTGTGTAGAATGTTGCACCACACAAACTTTATCACTTGTGGTGACAAATAGGAAGGGGATGAAGTTATAATGGCAAGCTTTTCTTTCCCAGACCAGGAGATTATGGCAGAGGGTACAGAGCTTCCCCTGAAGATAAAGGTAATTTCAGTTTCAATGTTTATTCCCTTGTTTCATCATGGCCAGTTTGTGTTTGCCTGTTGTAAATGTAGAAATGTAACTTGATCACAAAGTAAGCATGTATCTGCGAAACGCGTCAGGTGTTATCTTTGTTTCTTGTTTTCTGTGATTTTAATGGTCTATGGATGGGGAGAGAGCTCTGTTGGTAAATGACTGCAGAGCCCTGTTCAAACCTCAAGGTCGCAGGTTAGAATCCCAGCAGGGGCAACTCAGTCCTTCATCCTTCCGAGGTCGATAAGTGAGTACCATCAACTGGCTAATAATAACATCTAAATGTGTTTAATTCTGAGAGTGTGCTATAAAGTGCTTTGCATGCCACTGGGAGAAAGAAAGCACTATATAAATATGAGTTATTATTACAACGAAGGTATAGTATGTCTTGGCATGTTTATTAGCATCATCCGAAGTGAAGGCTGCCATTTGTTACAATGTGGATTTTGTAGAGTGTTTGGTTATTCCATATCTAGTCTAAGAAATCCACTTCATATAATATGTTGCTTTTACCTGCTCCCCTGCACAATACAGAAGTGTGTCCAGGGGGAGAATATTAATTCATGAAGACGGGGGTTCTATAGGAATTACCTTGATTATTTAACTGATTTCCTTCTGAATATATATGAATTACACATTCTGCAGGGCAGTATGTAAAAATGATATGTGTTCCTCAACAAAATGGCCGAACATACAGCTGTATGCATGGAATCCGAAGTAGGAGGAGTTAATGGAAGATCTAGTCATGATAATCGAAGGAAAAATGTTAGCAATTCAGAAAGTCCAGAGAGAATTACCCAGGTAAATGAATACATGATACTTATATCAACAGTAGAAATCTCTCGGGAGAGATTTAAACCCACTGCCAGTATGCATCTGCAGAATGTACCTTATCCGAACCACTAAAATCATTGAGTTTAATTATCCCTGTAGACAGATAAAGCAAATCCTTTACTAGTCGCATGTTACATTTATAGGGTCATCTTTCTGCAATAAATGTATTTATCCCGCACCATGTGCATGCAAGAGATATTGCCGATTAATTGAAGGCTGTTATTTTTGTTCAATGTGATCAAGCACAAACACACAGACTAATTCATTTCATAGGAGTGTTCACCTCTACCACTTATTTGTAATATAAATACAGTCATTATCAGACAGGAGCATTTTCAGAGAATTTAACCCCTCTAATACTAGACGATAGGCAGTTTCAGAGAATTTAACCCCTCTAATACTAGACAATGGGCAGTTTCAGAGAATTCAACCCCTCAATTACTAGATGATAGGCAGTCTCAGAGAATGTAGCCCCTCTATTACTAGATGATAGGCAGTTTCCGAGACTTTAACCCCTCTATTTCTAGATAGGCAGTTTTAGATAATGGAACCCCTTTATCACTATCCATTACATATAGTCTCTCTCTCACTCACTCACACGCACTCACACATACACAGACATACATACACACTCTCACTCATACATACATAGAACGACACACAAATAGCCTCTCACTCACACATACACAGATACACACAGTCTGTCACTCACACATACACACACACTGTGTGCAGACAGTCTGCTGCAAGATACACTGAGCTCCATGAGAAGGAGTGGCTGACCCAATCAGGAGAGGCTTCTGAACTCTCAGCCAATCAGGAGAGTTGAGAACTCTCTCCTGATTGGCAGAGACCTCCTTCTCTCGGAGCTCTCAATCCAGGACTTTGCACTGTTCCATTGTGGCACTGCCCCGGGCTTTTTGGGACATGTGGCCACCCTAATTTACTATAGTTTTTACAGAATTTTCTTCTTTTGTCTTTATTGCTAGAATTACACCCAGAATGTATACAGATTTTTTGGATTTTAGATTCACAGTGGGGTTTTTTTAAGACACTCACAGTTTCGTCTTAGACCAGAAAATACAAAAAATCAAAATGTGGTTTTGCAGTAAAGCAATGAAGCCATACCATAAAATGAATTTCTGTTTAATTGACAGATTGTGTGAAGTATTTGCCTTTTATATAGAAACACTTTAAAGAATACAATTACTTACCGAGTCCTTTTTTGCTGCATAGCTCCATCAGGGGGCAGACATGTTTCGGCTAGATGAAGGAAGATCTGACCTAAGATTCTAAACAACATGGCCGACCCCTGGTAGAGCTATGCAGAGATAAGAAGGATCAAGAAAATACTTTATTTGTATTCATTTATTACAGCATTTCTATTTAAAACCCCTACACTTGATGCAATCTTTCAATTAAACAGATCTTACATTTTTTCCAACAGACGGATGTTAAAACACACAATTTAACCCATGTAACCCATGTCTCTTTCATATGATGACAATTTAACCCATGTCTCTTTCATATGATAGAAAATTAAATGCTTCCACGGTGATGTCATTGAACGTAAGATGCTCAGGTAATTCTGCTTTTCACTATTAAAACATGTGTATATATATTTTTATGGTAATTATTTTTAAGAATACATTTTGCTGTTGCAAACACATTTTTCCAGTATCTACTGTATCAATCATTTGAAAATTCTAATTTAGGGAATAAACACAGATTCAGTCTGAAAAGCTGTCCGCCTTATCCTAATTCTATGGAAGCTTATATGTACACAAATAACAAAAATAACACTTCTCTACTGACCTGTGCTGCCACCTAGCTGCCACATCAAAGTAATGACCCACAGCAGAAAAAGGTAATCATTCAATGGAAGAACAAACATAGAAACATAGAGTGAATAATGATTATAAAAAGATTACCTCTTATACTTATGGTGCTTGTTCACAAATCATAAGCTCTGCCAAGATGTGATTTGTGATTACAATTGAATAAAAGAATTAACAAATCTTCAATTCCTGACATGTTTTCCCTTGGGCAAAGTGGGTATCTTGAAAAATGGGTATTAGATATATCTGTGGAGTCTCCTGTTTATGACATCACCTGTTGTTTGATATGCAAATTACATTTTTAATAGGAAATGTGTAATTTTCATACTGTGCCACAGGTGATAAACAGGAGACTCCACAGACACATTTTAAACCCATTTTCTCCTCATTTAATTAGGACAAAAACTGCTGTAATTAAATTACAGCAGTTTTCAAGAAACCAGGACTGCCCACACCAGCTGAATAAAAGTCAATTTCCTTTTCTTTCTTTTTTTCTGCATGAACCAAATGAATGGGATGATCTGTATGTCTAGTGATGTGATGTGTTGCAATAAGAGATCCTACTGTGTACAAGAGCAAGGCCACTTAGTGTCCACACAATGTAATCAATTCAAGGAGCACAGGAAGTGACTAAATGAAACAAAACTTTATATCCTGTATAATATAATGTCTAGATAATCAGTGCTTCCTCACCTTCTATAAACATGCAGTGTAATCACTGGGGAGGGCTTGAGTCAAATATTAAAAATGTTATTGCAAAAATCATGCCTTCATGGGACAAACCACAATGTTTCTTTGATGAATCTCATTGATCATTGGAAATGCATTGCAAAATTCCTGCCCTAGCAGTCATTATTTTCACATTTACTTTTATTTACATTGCAAGAGGATCAGTACGGATGAACTGGGTTCTCTTGCTCTGAGCATGTGCAGTAACAGCTTCATTTATTAACTGGTAACTGGCCCCTTGTTTGTGTGTGTTGTTTTTCTGACAGCAGTTATTGGGGGACGGATGTCATGCACACTTGCCGAGCATTTCCCTATTGCCATTTTTTACACAAGACTTAAGATTTAATTGTATCATTCCCAGTCCACACTTAATAACATCCGAGGGAACTAACAATAAGAAAATAACTGCTCTGGGTGAGATAGGGGGTTATAAGTATAATAAACACAAATGTTTGATAAAACTAAATCCAGTATGAGGAATCTGTGTCTAAATGCTATATGTAAAAAAGAGAAAATGGACAGGAAATAATTATACACAAATGGTAATAGAAAAATAAATAACAATAAAATGTATTAAACATCACATAAAAAATGCTAAAAACAATAAAGTAATGTCACTGCTTTCCAAACGCTCTAAACAGTCTACGTATTTATTTGCCCAGTTGTTTTTCCCAGACTGGTGGAATCCTTTTAAAGAACTGACTTTTGAGGTATTACTTCATTTCCTTTATAATAGAGATCCAGCAATAGTTAAATGGATTAATGAAGGGCCAGCACTATGTGTGACAAGCACTAAATGATAGCCTTGTGTCTAATAAACAATTCTCCCAAATGATATTTAGCGTGTAATTCACTCCTGAGAATAATGGGAAAAGCTGCTCATTGTGTTAAGGGTAATGGATCGGATTATAAATTCAATGGTGCTTTAAATCCGACAAATTAAATTACAGCAATTTAACCCCTTAAGGATAAGAGCTTTCTTTTTTTTTCCTTTTTTTGTTATTTGTGCATTTAACTGCAATTTCTGTTATTTTACTTAAGTGTACTCATACAAACTATATGCTATTCTTTATATTGGTGCCATATTATCCTTATAAAGCAGAATTAATTTTTTTTGTTTTTTAAATTGGTCATGTTTACATCAATGACGTGTTTCTACGTCATATGTCCTTAATGGGTTAAAAGGACACTCCCACCAAAAAATTAAAAGGGTTTATTTTTTTTATGTTGCATTGTTGATTTCAGATCTGTCTTTTGTTTTTGTTATGTCAGTTTATTTTATTAAATATTTTACTAAACAAGTGTGACTGGGCGCTGCCATTTTGTGATATATAGTGTTTTTGGGTGCCACCCCCCAGTGACTTTACAGCACTAGTATGTCACTTTGGGGCTGGAGACACAGAATGCAGTCTATAAGTCAAAATTCTGATCATAGACTTGCATTGAATGGGAGGGTAATGTAACTATTACATCACAAGGGGGCGGAGTTATGATCCTGTTTGATCAGGTCAATCTCCTCTCTTTGTGTTGGAAGGCAGACACAGTTGTTTGGCCACAGTTGTAAAGTGAGACTTGTTGGAAGATTTTGGAGAATGTTGCATTATGGGCAAAATTCTCAAAATGGATGCTGGAGACAGCCACCATATTTTATTTTTACTTGTATACGCAATTAATTCAAACATTGAAAAAAAAACAGTGGAATATGTCTTTTATATGTGCTTGTTTTAAATGTCTGGTAATCTAGTTCCATCTTATGTAAGTGGTAGTGTCCCTGTAAGGCTCATCTCGTATTGCCCTTCATGCTTTAAGGAAATGGGGTATCAGACTAATTATTTCTCTCTTCTGTGGAAATAACCAAGATCTTAGTGCATAACCAAGATCCACATTTTAGCCCTTGAATCCAAGTTGGGAACTAATTTATAGAGATAATTCACTTTTCACATAGATCGAGTAATTTGAAGAGGGAATTGTGGTAACATTTCAAAACTCGTGATAATTTGGCTCTGAACTTTTCCTTTGGCAAACCAAAAAAATCTGTTGGCAACTTAAATAAACATTGGAAGAAGATTGTATCTTTATCAGAATGTTCACATCCTCCGGGAACTCTCCGAAAAATGTGGAAGAATCAGCACAGGTCAAGAAGAGGAAGGGGCCACAGTGATAGACCGGGAAGTGCTTGAGCAGAATCCTAATGGTGGCAACCATTAGGATTCCTTGCACACCCAGGGCATACTAGAGCAAGCACCCAGATTACATCCACAGGACATGCCCCAGTGCCCACCTTGAACACCCAGTACATGTGCCCTCCTGAGGGGAGGGTCACCTCTTGTTGCGTATGGCTACCATCCAGCTTGGGAGGCCAAGTGTCAGTATACCGCACATGCGTGGTGGTAAGGTCACTGAAATTGCCCTCCCAGGTCGACCACCTTGATTTTTGGTGAATAGCCCCCTTTGCCTATTCGTGAGTCTTTACCTAGTCACCTTTTCAGATTCCCTGGAAGAAGGCATAAACTGTACAAACTATTATCCATCCTGGTCTTTGCTGCTCTGTAGTAAACATATCAAATATTTTGCAGCAAATGTCTCACTTTTCCATTATTTTTTTTGTAATGTATCTTCTGGTGAATTTCCAAAAACAGGTCATGAATTCATAAGCCACAAAACAGAGGCCAAAAAGCAGTAGCTGATTTAGAGCAGAGTTTAACATGCTGTGCACATCTTTTACTAGACAGGTATAGCCTGTCAGGAACTTATGAACTTGCTCACTAAAGGGTTTTCAAGCTGTTGCAATGAAATGTGTTCTATAAAAGAAATGCAGTCATGCTGAAAGAACTGTACAAAGGATTTCAATTATTGTAAAAAAAATTTATTTCATTCCACATTTATTTTATTTAAAGAGCTACATTTATTTTTTTAAACTTGTGATTCAGTTATAGAAACACAAGTAACAATGTTGCTGGCCCTAGTGTGAAGAACAAATGTATATTATAAGATGCATGCCATTTTATCTTCTGAGTGGCAGACTCCATGTAGCCTTATCTGGTCAATGACTTTCACCCACTGGTAGCACAAGGAGAAGGTAGGGTGGCATCTTTTGGCCAGAGGGGGACGAAACTAATTTAGTGGCCCATGGTGCAAGTTCATCAGCCTACTGGTTCTCATCAAATGTAGACATAAATAGACTGATATATTGACAGATAAGGTAGAGGGGTTGATTGAAAGACAATTGTATAGAAAGGTAGAAATTGCTATGTTCCCATGCATTTAGAATTGAAAACTGCTCAAGCCCCCGCCAATTTAGCCATTGTAGAGGGCAGCCTGGGGGTCCTTTGAAACCCCCCCCTCGCCACCCTTCCGGGACGTCATTGTGGGAGGATTAAACCCCCAGAGAAAGTCTTCAAAAGATAAAATAAATACTGCACGAAAAATACTACAATTAATATCATTTTTTTAAAAATAAATATATAAGCTTTCATGTGCTTTAATCACTTCATTATTTACATGTTACTTCTGTTGTTCTCCTGTATACATAACCCCCAAGAAGTTAGTAGCTATGCAAGTGAAGGTCTGCTAGGCTTTGCATGATGTTAGATCATTTATATATATGGTAGAACTTTAGAAAGCCCAGCTGGGTAGAAGATCCATCTTTAATGAGGGTGACAAAGCCGGGAGAAGCAATGAACCATCGCTTTCTTCATCTTTCTTCTCCGGTTTGTAGAATCAGATCATTAAAGAGAAAGCGGTTCTTCCAATACTACAACTAATTAAACCTTAACATTGTGAAGCTCCTGCATTTCATACATCCGTCTAGCTTTATACAGTAGGCTTTATTAGAGAATGATATGAAGTGGAAGCAGTTACTCCTCCGGTGATCCATTATAGAAATGACACCAAGTAGAGAGACGGAGAGGGTCAAAAGACCAGCAACGAGCATGATGATGGGATAAGAATAAAACATTCACACAGTGGTCTATATTATACAATAGAGAATATGAAATATAACACAAGAAGACCTGAGCACCATCGTGTGTGTAAAGACAGGGCAAGGGACCGACATTGTATATGGTGGGCATTCAGTGGGCTTTGGGATGGGAATTTTAAGGATGTTCTATGGATCTTCTCAGACAGTGGTTTGAGAAGGTCCATAGACACGGCGATGGATTCTAAGCTAAGAGTGTAGATTCTACAGCCTCATACCACTGTGTTCCTGTTCCACTGGTCTGTTTGCAGTGACTGTGAGTTTAGGGTATGATCTTAGTCTCCATTTTTGGGGGATCCTAGTTTCATAAACTGTTAAAGGTATGACCGCAGGCCTTTTTGGGGGGATCTTAGCATGAAGTGCTCATGATGGATAAGGAACAGTCTTTTACACGTTTCATTGGGGATCCTATTCTTATAAACCAAAAAGAAAACAAAAAATGAATTCAGACAAAATAGTTAGACCAGGGCATCCGTGAGAAATTTACAGAATAAAATGGTCTGGGCCAACCCTCCCCATTCCATATCTCCTGCACTGCTTTTGTTATTGCCCACCCATCCCTTGCCTTGGCACCAATTGGCAGCACCTACAATATTTGAAACAGCCCCAAGCTTGCACATATAGGTCTTACCAAGATTGCATTTACAGGGTCTTGCCAGAGCACCTAGATTGCACACCCAAAAAATGTCCCAACACCCACGTTGCACATCTAGGATATGCCCCATCACCCACATTGCACACTCAGTACTTTCCCCAGCCAGCACCCAGATTACATTCACAGGACATGGCCCAGTGCCCACCTTGCACACCCAGGACGTGCCCCAACCAGTACCCAGATTGCATCCACAGGAAATACTCCAGCACCCACCTTGAACACCCAGGACGTGTCCCAGTGAGCACCCAGATTGCATCCACAGGACATGCCCCAGCACCCACCTTCCACACCAAGGATGTGCCCCAGCCAGTACCCAGATTGCATCCACAGGACATGCCCCAGCGCCCACCTTGCACACCCAGGACATACTACAGCAAGCACCCAGATTACATCCACAGGACATGCCCCAGTGCCCACCTTGCACAACCAGGACATACTACAGCAAGCACCCAGATTACATCCACAGGACATGCCCCAGTGCCCACCTTGCACACCCAGGACATACTACAGCAAGCACCCAGATTACATTCACAGGACATGCCCCAGTGCCCACCTTGCACACCCAGGAACATACAAACATGGAGGGCTTTCCATTTAGATGCCGTTAGAGTAATTTGAAAGGTATGCAAGCTTGGTAGTACATTGATCTATAAAGTTAATCTTTTTACTGAATTGCGAATCCCTCTAGTCCCTCTATGAGCTGAGGCTCGGGTTCAAATGTAAACAGGATTACTGTTAAAATATGTATGGAACATGACCAAATGTGTTTTACTTGCATGCTCCATTTTTATGATAATGGAAGGGGTTAATGTCAAACATCACAGATAAAGGATTCTGTGCAGGAGGAGAGGATTCTGGCTGCAGGGAAACTAATTAAGTTCAATTAAATTGAGAGGAAACCAGTGAAATTCAGATAACTTTCTCTTAACTCCTCTGAGTCTCTAATAACGCGAGTGTCCGAACCCACAAGCTTTTATCTATTTTTATAACTGTAGCAGTTTCATCAAATTATCATTAAACTGTGTCTACATTTCCTGGCCGAACGTTTGTGTATTGAAGGGGCTTCTGTCGCCCTAAACATTGTTTGTAGTGTGAATTTAGAGAATGAAAAATTCTGACAAATGATCTATACATTGTGTTAGCAGCAAATGCATGATTTAAGAGTAAAAGATGGTTTAAATGTGTCTGCTGTGTCCCTTGCTTATAACCTGCCTATCTGCTAATAGAGGGGTTAATTCTCTGAATCGGACTATCTGCTAATAGACTGGTTCATTCTCTGAATCGGACTATCTGCTAATACACTGGTTCATTCTCTGAATCGGACTATCTGCTAATAGACTGGTTAATTCTCTGAATCGGACTATCTGCTAATAGACTGGTTCATTCTCTGAATCGGACTATCTGCTAATAGACTGGTTCATTCTCTGAATCGGACTATCTGCTAATAGACTGGTTCATTCTCTGAATCGGACTATCTGCTAATAGACTGGTTCATTCTCTGAATCGGACTATCTGCTAATAGACTGGTTCATTCTCATGCTCTTCCCTTTTAATGTGAAAAGTTTGATAATTTCACATGAACTTTCTATTTTTTTCTTAGTGCTATGATGTGTCTAACATAATAATGTAATCAAAGCTCCCTGATCGCGAGCAAATCAGCGCCATAATTGCCGCATTTTAAAACTGAAACATTTATGCAGAGTAATGACCTTTATTTCCATTGTCATGTCTGACCTTATCCCTGGTTGCATTCAAATGGTATTTGATTTTAAAAGTTGGGATGGCCCTTTAATAACAAGTAAATGAGACAGATTATGTTGATTGGAAGACCAATCAATGGCAACTAAGGTCATCATTCACAGGAGGCAAAGAGTTAATGATCGGCAAACATGGAGATTCGCAACACATTGAATGTTGGTTCCCTAAGATTAATGGACTCGCATCTAGAGCCACAGCTCTTGTTCAAGATGAGCAAAGAAATTATGCAGAAGCCAGACCCTATAAAAGTGACATCATCCCCCCGACTGTAAAAATCCATCAGTGGGCTTAATAATCAAACTGCAAAGTAAAAGAAATTGAAAATAAATCTAATTTTTTTTTTTTTTTTTATGCCGCTGTCAAATCACTAGATTCCTCACAATTCATTGACTTAAATAATACAATTCACAGATAATTGCAAGTTATGACTTGGGGAGCATTTCTGAACAAAGCTCTAAAGATGGGTCAATTACCATAGAATCCTTCAGATCTGCCCCACACCTGTTCCTATCCTAATAAATAAACCCTTTTGTTTGTTTGTTTGTTTTTGGCTGTCAAATCTCTGGCATCTGTGTAAAAATGATCAAGCTGTAGTTTGTAGGCCAGAGGAAGCAGAACTGGTGAAATGTTTATATGTGGATTGTATTACACAGATGGGAAATACAAAGTGTTAAGCCAGAGTTATACCAGGCTCAAGTTTTATAATTTTACAAACTCCAGGCCCATGTTTTATAATTTAAGGTATTTCCTCTCTCATGTGTACACCTTCAGTGACACAAGCTCTTGTGGAATTCACCTTACAGCTGAATTGGAGAATTTTTCGAACTCGGATACTTTGGTTTTAAGTTTGCAATTGCCTTCTCAGTTCCGTGCAATGGGAATAAAGCCCTGTATCTGTAGAGATATTTTGATCATATCTATATTTTCCTCATATATAGTTGCGAGGGGATGAATTGGAATATAGATATTAACTGGGTTTTTCTCAACCTAAATAGTAAAGTGTGTAAACACTTAATATATATATATTATCTCCTGTTTTACTTATGACTTATTCACTTTATAGTATGTAAATATAATGTACATGCAAAAGAATTAGCCACTGTTCTAGTTCATTTTCCATATAGCACAATGAGAATCTATGCGTTTTCCTGACAAATGCATTATAACCAAGTATAAATCATTTCATTTCTTCTGCTTTGAAACTCAACACATGACAGTCACAGTGTCCCTTTAATTCAAACAAGCTGCTGTCCATGGTGCTGAATTGTATGAATTACCAGGCTGTATGAGATCTGACATATCAAATATATATTGGTTCCTACCTGGTCCCCAGGAAGCTCTTGATGGTAAGCTTTGTCTTTTTGCTTATGCCACAGAGAGCTGCAAGGGTAGAGTATAGACTATTTGGTACAGTCCTAACCTCAGCATCTGAGGAAAGGAATTTCGGAGTAATAATTTCAGAGGACTTAAAGGTAGGTAGACAATGTAATAGAACAGCTGGAAATGCTAGCAGAATGCTTGGTTGGATAGGGAGAGGTATAAGCAGAATGCTTGGTTGTATAGGAAGAGATATTAGCAGAATGCTTGGTTGCATAGGGAGAGGTATAAGCAGAATGCTTGGTTGTATAGGAAGAGATATTAGCAGAATGCTTGGTTGTAGATGGAGAGGTATTAGCAGAATGCTTAGTTGTATAGGGAGAGGTATTAGCAGAATGCTTGGTTGTATAGGGAGAGATATTAGCAGAATGTTTGGTTGCATAGGGAGAGGTATTAGTAGAATGCTTGGTTGTATAGGGAGAGGTATTAGCAGAATACTTGGCTGTATAGGGAGAGGTATTAGCAGAATGTTTGGTTGCATAGGGAGAGGTATTAGTAGAATGCTTGGATGAATAGGGAGAGGTATTAGCAGAATGCTTGGTTGTATAGGGAGAGGTATTAGCAGAATGCTTGGTAGTATACAGAGAGTCTTGAATTTAAAGTCTTAAGTTAAAACGTTATCTCAGGAAATATTACTTTACTGCAGAAGTGGTAGAGCTTAATACATTGAAGGAGTTTAAGCATGCATGGGATAGGTATAAGGCTATCCTAGATATAAGATAAGGCCAGGTACTAATGAAAGTATTACTTTACTGAGAGGGTAGTGGATGTATGGAATAGTCTTCCAGTAGAAGTGGTAGCTGTTAATCCAGTGAAGGAGTATAAGCATGCATGGGATAGGTATAAAGCTACCCCAAATATAAGATAAGGCCAGGGACTAATGAAAGTATTACTTTACTGAGAGGGTAGTGGATGTATGGAATAGTCTTCCAGTAGAAGTGGTAGAGGTTAATACAGTGAAGGAGTTTAAGCATGCATGGGATAGGTATAAGGCTATCCTAGATATAAGATAAGGTCAGGGACTAATGAAAGTATTACTTTACTGAGAGGGTAGTGGATGTATGGAATAGTCTTCCAGTAGAAGTGGTTGAGGTTAATACAGTGAAGGAGTTTAAGCATGCATGATATATGTATAAGGCTATCCTAGATATAAGATAAGGCCAGGGTCTAATGAAAGTATTACTTTACTGAGAGGGTAATGGATGCATGGAATAGTCTTCCAGTAGAAGTGGTAGAGGTTAATACAATGAAGGAGTTTAAGTATGCATGGTATAGGTATAAGGCTATCCTAGATATAAGATAAGGTCAGGGACTAATGAAAGTATTACTTTACTGAGAGGGTAGTGGATGTATGGAATAGTCTTCCAGTAGAAGTGGTAGAGGTTAATACAGTGAAGGAGTTTAAGCATGCATGAGATAGGTATAAGGCTATCCTAGATATAAGATAAGGCCAGGGACTAATGAAAGTATTACTTTACTGAGAGGATAGTGGATGTATGGAATAGTCTTCCAGTAGAAGTGGTAGAGGTTAATACAGTGAAAGAGTTTAAGCATGCGTGGGATAGGTATAAGGCTATCCTAGATATAAGATAAGGCCAGGGACTAATGAAAGTATTCATATAATTGGGCAGAATATTTGGGCTGAATGGTTCTTATCTGCTGGTGGCACAGTCTATGTTTCTATGATGTATCAGTTTCCTCTTTATTAAAGTGCATCTTTGTCTAATCACATTACATCTGTCACATTGTGTCCTCCTGACCTTATCAATAACCCAATCATATTATTACATAGTCTTTTCATTAGTGGCACTGATTACACATTTTATTTCTTATTAGATGTACCTGTCAGTCAGTCTCTGTCCTAATTAACTCTAATTGTTCACTGTAGATTCTTTATCCTATCTCCGTCCCAGACTTTTTCTATCAGTCTCCCATCATCCTCCAACGCGCTTCACCTCCTGACCTTCCTTCAGTCATTCCTTTCTCCACCTTGCGTATTTCCCAACACAATATTTATTTTTTCATTAGTGGACGTCACAGTTTCTAGACATTATTGGCTTTAATCACGAAAGTGAGAATTGCAGGGAATTGGCAAGAGAATTTCAAAACTTAAAGCCAAAGCAGCCGAGTTGGCAGCGTTCAGCTAAGCTGGATAATTTTTCCAGCTTGGCTACTTTGGCCTTATGTGTCATATTCCCTTGTCGGTTCATCATTCAGAAATAAAGCCATTTTTTTATTTCCTGTTGCTGTTTAAAGGAAGAGTCAGTGGTGTATCTTGGTTTTGTGCTGCCCTAGGTAGACAAAATTAGGGCACCCCCACCCATGTTGCACACCTACGACATGCCCCAATACCCCATTACTTGCTCCATCACCCACATTGCACACCCACGACATGCCCCATCACCCCATTACATGCCCCATCACCCAGTGGTGTATCTTGATTTTGTGCTGCCCTAGGCAGACAAAATCCGGGCACCCCCCTACCCAAGCTGCACACCCACGTTACACACCTAAGACATGCCCCATCATTCAGACTCACATCAAGCTCACACTCCCATTACACTCAGTCACACACTCCTACTCCCATCACACTCAGTCACACACTCCTACTCCCATCACGCACACTCCGACTCCCATCACACTCAGTCACACACACTGTCTCCCATCACACACACTCTGACTCCCATCACACTCAGTCACACACACTGTCTCCCATCACACACACTCTGACTCCCATCACACTCAGTCACACACACTGTCTCCTATCACACACACTCTGACTCCCATCACACTCAGTCACACACACTGTCTCCCATCACACACACTCTGACTCCCATCACACTCAGTCACACACACTGTCTCCCATCACACACACTCTGACTCCCATCACAATCAGTCACACACTCTGACTCCCATCACACTCAGTCACACACACTGTCTCTCTTCCGATCCCCTCTCACCTCTGTCTCTGGCTGCAAGCGCGGTCTATTTTTTTTTTTTTTAAAGGGCCGCGTTTTTTTTATTTTTTATTTTTTTCAGTGCTGGGGGGCGCTGCTGCCCCCCAAAATTTGCCGCCCTAGGCATCCGCCTAGGATGCCTCGCGGTAAATACAGCACTACCATCACCCCATTACTTGCCCCATCACCCACATTGCACACCCACGACATGCCCCATCACCCCATTACATGCCCCATCACCCCATTACATGCCCCATCACCCCATTACTTGCCCCATCACCCACATTGCACACACATTCAGTTCCCAATTTCCCCTATTACATGCCACATCACCCCATTACATGCCCCATCACCCACATTGCACACACATTAACTTCCCAATCACTCCATTACATGCCCCATCACCCCATTACATGCCCCATCACCCCATTACATGCCCCATCACCCCCGCTGCACACCCATGACATGACCCATTATTCCATTATATGCCCCATCACCCCATTATATGCCCCATCACCCACATTGCACACACATTAACTTCCCAATCACCCCATTACATGCCCAATCACCCACATTGCACACACATTAAATGCCCAATCACCCCATTACATGCCTCCATCACCCACATTGCATACACACTAAATGCCCCATCACCCCCATTACATGCCACCATCACCCACATTGCATACACACTAAATGCCCCATCACCCCCATTACATGTCCCCATCACCCACATTACATACTCCCACCACGTCCATTACATGCCCCCATCACCCACATTGCATACACACTAAATGCCCCATCACCCCCCATTACATGTCCCCATCACCCACATTACATACTCCCACCACGTCCATTACATGCCCCCATCACCCACATTGCATACACACTAAATGCCCCATCACCCCCATTACATGCCACCATCACCCCCTTTACAGGCCCCCATCACCCCCTTTACAGGCCCCCATCACCCCGATTAATTGGAAGGAGCTAAAGCTTGCTGAATGGTGGGGGAGGGAGCCTAAATGTTTGAAGCACCAGAAGTGTGCTTTAACACCCTCTGGCAAAGTGCCGCCCTAGGCGAGTGCCTTGTGGAAGATACACTACTGGAAAGAGTCCACTATAAAACTGGTCGAATAAATATATCAGAAATATTGGAGAAACATTCTCATCCTGCCTATTTGTTTTTTAAATATTATTTTTATTGAGTTTTTGAGGGATACAGAGTGTAAGAATAAAGGATCCAAATGAGGTGGGAATGATCCAGTAATGTAGGCATAAACTAATTATTTTGCATTAATTACAAATATATATATATATATATAAAGACAATAACAAACAATGTGTTTCCTGTCTATAAATATATACATTTTTATGATGATATAATGGGATTAATACCGTTCCTGTGTGAGCAGTAAATGCTGTATGACCTGGATGGTGATCTCATTTACAGAATTCTTCATTTTGGTTCGATACCCAGCCATTATTTTCATTTATTTTGTAGAACAAATATTCCGTATGTAAAAGTATCCAATAAACAAGTAGCAGGTGAGTTTAATGATACAGGACGAAAGATGTACTATATGGCATGGCACAATCAATATTAATTAAAAAGCCTGGCGGTGAGACAATTACATATTGATGTGCCTTTTCCATTTAATTCAGCTGACATTATGAATGATAAGAATAACAAAGGATTGGGGTACAAGCCGTAAACCGAGATGCTCTTTCCTTTTTAACTTTGAAGTAGAGCTGAATTGGAGAATTTTTACAACTTGGCTACTTTGACCTCGGTTTGAAATTCCCTTCTCAATTCCCGCCACAGGATGTTACTAGCGCCCAGTTTACCGGTTAGATCGCTTGGTGTGCTAACGCTCCAACAGCATTAATCCATTCAATCCTCAGAGTGGAAGGTTTAGACCACAGCAGGGTTTACTCCGCTTTTCATCCTTCTGAGGTCGGTAAAATGAACACCATTAACTTGGGAAACGCTTACATTCCCTGGATATACTTGAAAAATGAGAGAATATTTCAATGTACTTTTCCCAGTAAAGAACTTTATCCTTCAAAGAAGTAATTCCCTGCAATTGCCTCTTTCATGAATAAAGACATTTGTTTTTTATAGTTTTATGGTATTCATTTTAGCTGCCTCTGAAGGATGAAGGGCATGATCCAACAGCACTTCCGTTTGCAAAGGTGAGGAATTAAATCATTGTACAGTTGGTGCATTAGCATATTGAGCCATCTCACCAGCTATTACAAAGACTCCAGCATTACGAACGTGAAACAAGTTATATGTTTGCAATATAATAAAACATTTGGAACAAATCTAGGGCAAAGTTCTAAAAATGGAAGCAATCAGCAGTGACATGTTTAGAGAGGTTTTATAAGTAGAGTGAAAAGAGATATTATCTGTAATCCCCAGTGTGTTTGATAAGAACATGTGAGAAGGATTTGAGATACTTGCAATGCATAAACTAGCATATTTGCTATTCACTATGGCTCTTAGTCATGAGCCTGTGATTACAGCCCATAGTGTGAAACGCATGAGGCAAAAAGGATTCCCGTATGTCCCCAGTAGTGTATCTTCCACAAGGCAAACAAGGCCCTCGCCTAGGGCAGCACTTTGCCAGAGGGTGTTAAAGCATACATCTGATGCTTCAAACATTTTTGCTCCCTCCCCCCACCATCCAGCAAGCTTTAGCTTCTTCCAATTTATTGGGGTGATGGGGGCATGTAATGGACATGGTGGGGATAAGAAATTAGGGTGATGACGGCATGTAATGGGGGTGTTGGGGCATTTATTGTGTATGCAATGTGGGTGATGGGGCATGTAAATGGGTGATGGGGCATGTCGTGGGTGAGCAAATTGGGTGATGGGGCATGTCATAGGTGTGTAACTTGGGTGGGGGGATGCCCGAATTTTGTCTGCCTAGGGCAGCACAAAACCAAGATACACCAATGTATGTCCCGTATAAACCAGTGATAAAGCGTCATAGTGTGAAACGCATGAGGTAGAAGGGATTCCTGTATGTCCTGTATAAACCAGTGATCAAGCTCCATAGTGAGAAATGCATGGGGTCTTTCTATATAGAGAGCTTTGTGCTTATCCCTTGCGTGCTTATACTCGTTCAGTGTATCAACCTCTACCACTTCAACTGGAAGGCCTCTCCATGTATCCTCTCAATAACATACTTCCCAGCATACCTGGAGCTTGGGAGGTGGCGTGTAGATGTTACTGCACATGCGTGTTAGAGCTGACAGTCTAAGTGACATCTCAAGCTACCAAGTGCAACCGCTATTCAGAAAGCATTATAAACCCAACATAAAAAATGGGCTGATTATATTATTATATTATTGTTATATATAAATATTTCTGTGTTTAAAAAATGATTACGTTTATTCTTCTCACTTTTCTATTAATTTCTCCAGCTAAAATCTGTAGATTTGCAATGGGTGTATTTTGTGACTGCTTCCCAAATTCGGAGCATGATGGGCGAATGATGGGCGCATGATGGGTGCATGATGGGCGCATGATGGGTGCATGATGGGCGCATGATGGGCGAATGATGGGCGCATGATGGGCGCATGATGGGCGCATGATGGGTGCATGATGGGCGCATGATGGGTGCATGATGGGCGCATGATGGGTAGCTGAAATTATATCCCGATGTCCCGACCCAAATCCTTCCAAAAGCTTCAGTTTCTGAACGGCCCAAAGAGTCTATTTTTACCCGAATTCAGGAATACTGAGTTTGGGAGATTATAAGCCAGACAGGTGGATATCCCACCCCTTAGATTGAAATATTATTTATACCAGGGGTGAAAGGCAGAAGGACGGTATCCACATTCTGTACAGTGAAAACACTAGAAATAGGACTTAGGACAATACGTGTGCACAGTGATGTGTGATGGCAGAGATGTGTGTGCTTACTGAGTTTGCTAATTTAAGCAGAATATTTCTGCTTTTAATATTTGCTGTTTGATACTGGCACATGTAATCAATCTAAAAATCTGTACAGAGACACAGAATTATTTCATAATACAGAACAAGGATCAAATACAAACTGACGTTGCATCAGATAAATACAGTATCATGCTTGCAAAAGGCAACATGCTGTATTAATACATAAGGGAGGCCAGCAATGGATCTGGAGTGCCATCTACAGGTCATTTGTGGAATAACCTATGTGAACGCTGTATATTCTGCAAGCATCAGAAACATAACTGTTAGATCATTTCTGTAAAAGTCTGGCAGTTTAGAAAATGATTCATTTGCACAGGTTATAGGTTTGTTAACATATTGTTAACCATGGCTCGTAAATCCAGTATAACCTGGATTTCTCTGTGATTTTGAGTTCAACAAAGTGAGGCTGATTCCACAATAATGGCTAATGATTTAATCCACTTTATCAGAGGAGACCATGAAGATAGTATAGCCCTGGGTTTAGGAATAACAGGAGCATGACTAGGCCCAGGTTAAGGTTTATCCAGCATTATTAGTGGTTAGTTTAGGGTGGACAAAGGTCAGCAAGAGGGTTTCCTGACGTGTGGGCACGGGTTAAATAGATTGGGGGGAAGTTGCTTAAATAGGGTATCCTGCGTACTGCCTCTCAGCCTCCTGTGTACTGCCTCTCAGCCTCCTATGTACTGCCTCTCAGCCTCCTGCATGCAGCCTCTCAGCCTCCTGTGTACTGCCTCTTATCCTCCTGTGTAATGCCTCTCATTTTTCTATGTACTGCCTCTCAGCTTCCTGTGTACTGCCTCTCATCATCCTGTGTACTGCCTCTCAGCCTCCTGTGTACTGTCTCTCAGCATCCTGTGTACAGCCTCTCAGCCTCCTGCATGCAGCCTCTCAGCTTCCTGTGTACTGCCTCTCAGCCTCCTGTGTACTGCCTCTCATCCTCCTGTGTACTGCCTCTCAGTCTCCTATGTACTGCCTCTCAGCTTCCTGTGTACTGCCTCTCATCCTCCTGTGTACTGTCTCTCAGCATCCTGTGTACTGCCTCTGAGCCTCCTGCGTGCTGCCTCTCATCCTCCTGTGTACTGCCTCTCAGCTTCCTGTGTACTGCCTCTCAGCCTCTGTTGTACTGCCTCTCAGCCTCCTGTGTACTGCCTCTCATCCTCCTGTGTACTGCCTCTCATCCTCCTGCGTACTGCCTCTCATCCTCCTGTGTACTGCCTCTCATCCTCCTGTGTACTGCCTCTCAGTCTCCTATGTACTGCCTCTCAGCTTCCTGTGTACTGCCTCTCATCCTCCTGTGTACTGCCTCTCATCCTCCTGTGTACTGCCTCTCATCCTCCTGCGTACTGCCTCTCAGGATTCTGCATACTGCCTCTCACTGATGTCACTGAATCTAGAGGCTCCAGTGACATTAATTTAAACTTAAAACTACAGGACAACATCAATTTATTTAAAGATTAAAAAAAAAAATAGCAGTAAAACAGACAATTCAGTCCCTTTAACATGTCGCTGTAATATATCATCGATAAAGGCTAAATTCTCTTTTACTTTTTATGAAGAATAAAAGTGACGGCCTAAAATCAAACACATTTTCGTTTTCATTTGTTGTGCAGGTTTCTAATGGATCTGTAGTAAAAGTGATTGCCGTTGGGGATATGTAACATTTCTATAACAATATACGGCAGATCAGTTATTCCCCTAAAATGTTATTGATTTCAGATCACAGAGAATAACCAAAACCTGCGCATGCACACAGCAAAAAGGTAAGAAATATGAGCGATTAGGTGGTTAAGATGTGTGGGTGCAATACAGGTGCTCTGGCAAGACCAGTGGGCACTCTGGCAAGACGCATGGGTGCAATCTAGGTACTATTTCAAGTGCCATGGGTGCTGCAAGGTGGTGCTATGGCAAGGAATGTGGGGGCAATAACAAAATAAGTGCAGAGAAATGGAGTGGGTGAGCAGTGGGGCACTTATAGTATTATATGCAGCACTGGAGACCGTATCTCCAGTAGGATATTGATACTTTGGAGAGAGTTCAGAGAAGGGCTACTAAACTGGTTCATGGGTTGAAGGATAAAACTTACCAGGGAAAGTTAAAGCATCTTAACATGTATAGCTTGGAAGAAACAGATGTGTTTCCCCTGTTACCTATATATACGGTTGCCACCTTTTCTACAAAAATATACCGGCCATGCTACTTGCTCCATAGACTTAAAATTGGGGTCAAGAAAATTTTTTACCAGCCCGCCAGTAAAATACCAGCCAGGTAACAACCCTACCTCTATAATGTCTTAATTACTTAGAATTTAGCAGGGATGACCTTACAAGTATCTCTGTAAAAATGTTATATGGATGGACAGGGGTCTCTATATTTAAGAAATAATTGAGAATGCAAAAAAATAGGGAATCAGAAGCAATAACATTTTTATATTTCATATATTTTCTTAAATATAAATGAATCTAGACAATATAAATAGCTAATAACCCGTATTAATAAAAGCAGAGTAAATCAAGTTAAGTGTATATACTTGCAATATACCGTATTTGCTCGATTATAAGACGACCCTGATTATAAGACGACCCCCCCCCCCCCAAACTTTGTATATTCCTTTAGGAAAAAAACTAAAAGCCTGAATATAAGACTACCCTATAGGGAAAAAAAAGTTTAACTTGTATATATGTAAATTGCTTTTTAATATTTAATAAAAAATTGATATTATACAAATGCATTTCTTGTTTTTATTTCCTTGCGGCCTCTCCCCCCCCCCCCCCCCCCCCAGCGTAGTCTCTCTCTCTATCTCCCCCCTCCCTCCCCTAGTCTCTCTCTCTCTCTCTATCTTCCCCCTCCCTGCCCTAGTCTCTCTCTCTCTCTCTCTATCTCCCCCCTCCCTGCCCTAGTCTCTCTCTCTCTATCTCCCCCCTCCTTCCCCTAGTCTCTCTCTCTCTATCTCCCCCCTCCCTCCCCTAGTCTCTCTCTCTATCTCTCCCCTCCCTCCCCTATTCTCTCTCTCTCTCTATCTCTCCCCTCCCTCCCCTAGTCTCTCTCTCTCTCTCTATCTCCCCCCTCCCCTAGTCTCTCTCTCTCTATCTCCCCCCTCCCCTAGTCTCTCTCTCTCTCTATCTCCCCCCTCCCTCCCCTAGTCTCTCCCTCTCTATCTCCCCCTCCCTCCCCTAGTCTCTCTCTCTCTATCTACCCCCTCCCCTAGTCTCTCTCTCTCTATCTCCCCCCTCCCCTAGTCTCTCTCTCTCTATCTCCCCCCTCCCTCCCCTAGTCTCTCTCTATCTCCCCCCTTTCCCTGGTGGCTAGTGGGGGTAGCTGGGGGATGTCTGCACGATACATGCAGACATCCTCCATGCTGCCCGACACCTCCGTCTATTATGACGGACAGCTGGTCCGTCATAATAGTCTGCCGTGTCGGGCAGCATGGAGGATGTCTGCACGTATCGTGCAGACATCCCTCAGCTGCCCGCTTTTCCCTGGTGGCTAGTGGGGCAGCAGAGGATGTCTGCGCGATGAGCAGGGACTTCTGTGACGAAAGCGGAAGTTACCCGGCTTCTTCACAGAAGCCCCGGCGGTCGTGCCGGGCGGAAGCAGGGGAGTCTGCGCTCATTGCGCAGACATCACCTGCTGCTAGAGAGGGGGATCCAGGTCCCCTGCAGCTCTGCTGGGGACCTGGATCCCTGTCTTATAATCTGACCTCAATTTGAGGTCAGATTATAAAACGACCTCGAATGTAAGACGAGGGGGATTTTTCAGAGCATTTGCTATGAAAAAAACCTCGTCTTATATTCGAGCAAATAATAAAATCACATACCCTCCTGATCGTTACACGTTAATCTCTCAATCTGTTGTTGACGCAGACGCATTATTGTCCCAATTCTGTGCCGACTGACTAATAATTGGTTTTTATACAGATTTTAGATAGTAAAACGTCCGGTCATTTTTGGGCAGGAAAAGTACCATATGATACATTAAAATAGGTAACTGCAGGTTACTGAGGGGTAAACCGCGGTCAGTAACCAAAAAAATAATTAACATTACGTCTTGATTTCTTGGCAAGTAGACAAGGCCAGGACAAAATAATGAGTCACATGACCTGGCGTAACAAGACAAAATGGCGGCTATAGTCTAAACATTGTATTTACTGAGCTGGGCGTGAAGCCAGAGTGATAACAGAAAAGAACACAGTTTAAGAAACAACATTTTCCATTGTAACAAGGGGGAGCCTGTAATTTCTGCAAGTGCCCATAGCAGACAAGAGAGAGTGGCTATCGGGGGACAGACTTATGTTTTCAGGCACCCTGTGCAGGTCACCCTCGTGTGACCTCCCCACCCTCCAGTGACGGGTGACAGTAACTATAGTTATTAGATAACACATTTTTTATTACCTTCCCTTGCCACCTGACTTCACCCATATAAATTGTCACAGTATCACCTTGCAGCACCCACTTACTGCCCACAAGTCTTGGCAGAGCACCAAGATTGCAAACATAGAACTTGCCCCAGCAAAAAGATTGCACACAGGACTTATCCCAGCAATCAGATCCTGTCCATAGTACTTCCCCCAGCACCCAGGACTTACCCCAGCACCTAGATGGCACCCAGGACTTACCCCAGTGCCCAGATGTCACCCGGGACTTATTCCCAGCACCCAGATGGCACCCTGAACTTTCCCCAGCACCCAGATTACATGCACAGGACTTGCCCCAGCACCCAGGTCTTATCCCAGCGTCCCATATGAAACCCAGAACCTACTCCAGCGCCCAGATGGCACCTAGGACTTTCTCCAATGCCCAGATGGCACCCAGAACTTACTCCAACATTGAGTTGACACCCAGGAATTACCCCATCTTGAAGGCTGCAACCGGAACTCACCCCAGCACCCAGAACTCACTTTACACTTCCCGTGTCTCTGTGTAGTTTGAGGGTCAGGAGGTCATGTGATCACCAGAGAACGTCTGTGCGCCTCGACAGCATACTGACATCAGCTGCTTGGCCTACTCTGCTCGCAGAGCAAAGAGGGCTGGTGAGGGGAGATCTTTTATTCTCCCCAGCCAGTGTTTTTAGCACCCCCAGGGTATTGCGTCATCTAAGGCCAGCCCTGGGGGGGTATGATATAAACATTTAAATACACAAAGGGAATCAACACAGTAAAGGAAGAGAGTATATTAATAATAAGAAAAACTACCACAACTAGAGGACATGGGGGTCATGTATAAAAACTCCTGGTCTGCAAAGTGTCGGTAGTTTTATGTAAAGGAGCAATCGCTGTAAGTTATATATATGATGGCGATTGTGCTTTTTTTTATTACATCCGACACTTTGCAGAGTGGGAGCCAGACCTCCGACACAGGTGGAGATTGTCTGACAATAATAATGAGCTTTTAAGCGCTTGATTTTTTTTACATTGGCTGCAATGAGCGCTGTCACACGCCAGAAGCGACAGATACTGCAGATTAGCGAAATTTGTCGGAAGTCTGATTTTAATACAGGCGCGCATGACAATAGCGCTGCTATTTGATGCTATGGGCGTGTGTGCCTTCTTTATGTGTAACCCCCATAGACTTAAATCAGAGGGGAAAATATTTAAGTTTAAGCATGCATGGGATAGGTATAAGGCTATCCTAGATATAAGATAAGGTCAGGGACTAACAAAAGTATTACTTTACTGAGAGGGTAGTGGGTGTATGGAATCGTCTTCCAGTAGAAGTGGTAGAGGTTAATACAGTGAAGGAGTTTAAGCATGCATGGGATAGGTATAAGGCTATTCTAGATATAAGATAAGGCCAGGGAATAATGAAAGTATTACATTACTGAGAGGGTAGTGGATGCATGGAATAGTCTTCCAGTAGAAGTGGTAGAGATTAATACAGTGAGGGAGTTTAAGCATGCATGGGATAGGTATAAGGCTATCCTAGATATAAGATAAGGCCAGGGGCTAATGAAAGTATTATTTTACTGAGAGGGTAGATGATGTATGGAATAGTCTTCCAGTAGAAGTGGTAGAGGTTAATACAGTGAAGGAGTTTAAGCATGCATGGGATAGGTATAAGGCTGGGATAGGTATAAGATAAGGCCAGGGTCTAATGAAAGTATTACTTTACTGAGAGGGTAGTGGATGTATGGAATAGCCTTCCAGTAGAAGTGGTAGAGGTTAATACTGTGAAGGAGTTTAAGCATGCATGGGATAGGTATAAGGCTATCCTAGATATAAGATAAGGTCAGGGACTAACGAAAGTATTACATTACTGATAGGGTAGTGGATGCATGGAATAGTCTTCCAGTAGAAGTGGTAGAGGTTAATACAGTGAAGGAGTTTAAGCATGCATGGGATAGGTATAAGGCTGGGATAGGTATAAGATAAGGCCAGGGTCTAATGAAAGTATTACTTTACTGAGAGGGTGGTGGATGTATGGAATAGCCTTCCAGTAGAAGTGGTAGAGGTTAATACTGTGAAGGAGTTTAAGCATGCATGGGATAGGTATAAGGCTATCCTAGATATAAGATAAGGTCAGGGACTAACGAAAGTATTACATTACTGATAGGGTAGTGGATGCATGGAATAGTCTTCCAGTAGAAGTGGTAGAGGTTAATACAGTGAAGGAGTTTAAGCATGCGTGGGATGGGTATAATGCCATCCTAGATATAAGATAAGGCCAGGGACTAATGAAAGTATTACTTTACTGAGAGGGTAGTGGATGTATGGAATAGCCTTCCAGTAGAAGTGGTAGAGGTTAATACAGTGAAGGAGTTTAAGCATGCATGGGATAGGTATAAGGCTATCCTAGATATAAGATAAGGTCAGGGACTAATGAAAGTATTACATTACTGAGAGGGTAGTGGATGTATGGAATAGTCTTCCAGTAGAAGTGGTAGAGGTTAATACAGTGAAGGAGTTTAAGCATGCATGGGATAGGTATAAGGCTATCCTAGATATAAGATAAGGCCAGGGACTAATGAAAGTATTACTTTACTGAGAGGGTAGTGGATGTATGGAATAGTCTTCCAGTAGAAGTGGTAGAGGTTAATACAGTGAAGGAGTTTAAGCATGCGTGGGATAGGTATAAGGCTATCCTAGATATAAGATAAGGCCAGGGACTAATGAAAGTATTACATTACTGAGAGGGTAGTGGATGTATGGAATAGTCTTCCAGTAGAAGTGGTAGAGGTTAATACAGTGAAGGAGTTTAAGCATGCATGGGATAGGTATAAGGCTATCCTAGATATAAGATAAGGCCAGGGACTAATGAAAGTATTACTTTACTGAGAGGGTAGTGGATGTATGGAATAGTCTTCCAGTAGAAATGGTAGAGGTTAATACAGTGAAGGAGTTTAAGCATGCATGGGATAGGTATAAGGCTCTCCTAGATATAAGATAAGGTCAGGGACTAATGAAAGTATTACTTTACTGAGAGGGTAGTGGATGTATGGAATAGTCTTCCAGTAGAAGTGGTAGAGGTTAATACAGTGAAGGAGTTTAAGCATGCATGGGATAGGTATAAGGCTATCCTAGATATAAGATAAGGTCAGGGACTAATGAAAGCATTACTTTACTGAGAGGGTAGTGGATGTATGGAATAGTCTTCCAGTAGAAGTGGTAGAGGTTAATACAGTGAAGAAGTTTAAGCAGCATGAGATAGGTATAAGGCTATCCTAGATATAAGATAAGGATAGGGACTAATGAAAGTATCACTTTACTGAGAGGGTAGTGGATGTATGGAATAGTCTTCCAGTAGAAGTGGTAGAGGTTAATACAGTGAAGGAGTTTAAGCATGCATGGGATAGGTATAAGGCTATCCTAGACATAAGATAAGGCCAGGGACTAATGGAAGTATTACTTTACTGAGAGGGTAGTGGATGTATGGAATAGTCTTCCAGTAGAAGTGGTAGAGGTTAATACAGTGAAGGAGTTTAAGCATGCATGGGATAGGTATAAGGCTATCCTAGATATAAGATAAGGTCAGGGACTAATGAAAGTATTACATTACTGAGAGGATAGTGGATGTATGGAATAGTCTTCCAGTAGAAGTGGTAGAGGTTAATACAGTGAAGGAGTTTAAGCATGCGTGGGATAGGTATAAGGCTATCCTAGACATAAGATAAGGCCAGGGACTAATGAAAGTATTACATTACTGAGAGGGTAGTGATTGCATAGAATAGTCTTCCAGTAGATGTGGTAGAGGTTTATACAGTGAAGGAGTTTAAGCATGCATGGGATAGGTATAAGGCTATCCTAGATATAAGGTAAGGCCAGGGTCTAATGAAAGTATTACATTACTGAGAGGGTAGTGGATGTATGGAATAGTCTTCCAGTAAAAGTGGTAGAGGTTAATACAGTGAAGGAGTTTAAGCATGCATGGGATAGGTATAAGGCTATCCTAGATATAAGATAAGGCCAGGGACTAATGAAAGTATTACTTTACTGAGAGGGTAGTGGATGTATGGAATAGTCTTCCAGTAGAAGTGGTAGAGGTTAATACAGTGAAGGAGTTTAAGCATGCATGGGATAGGTATAAGGCTATCCTAGATATAAGATAAGGCCAGGGACTAATGAAAGTATTACATTACTGAGAGGGTAGATGATGTATGGAATAGTCTTCCAGTAGAAGTGGTAGAGGTTAATACAGTGAAGGAGTTTAAGCATGCGTGGGATAGGTATAAGGCTATCCTAGATATAAGATAAGGCCAGGGACTAATGAAAGTATTACATTACTGAGAGGGTAGATGATGTATGGAATAGTCTTCCAGTAGAAGTGGTAGAGGTTAATACAGTGAAGGAGTTTAAGCATACGTGGGATAGGTATAAGGCTATCCTAGATATAAGATAAGGTCAGGGACTAATGAAAGTATTACTTTACTGAGAGGGTAGTGGATACATGGAATAGTCTTCCAGTAGAAGTGGTAGAGGTTAATACAGTGAAGGAGTTTAAGCATGCATGGGATAGGTATAAGGCTATCCTAGATATAAGATAAGGCCAGGGACTAATGAAAGTATTACTTTAGTGAGAGGGTAGTGGATGTATGGAATAGTCTTCCAGTAGAAGTGGTAGAGGGTAATACAGTGAAGGAGTTTAAGCATGCATGGGATAGGTATAAGGCTATCCTAGATATAAGATAAGGCCAGGGATTAATGAATGTATTACATTACTGAGAGGGTAGTGGGTGCATGGAATAGTCTTCCAGTAGATGTGGTAGAGGTTTATACAGTGAAGGAGTTTAAGCATGCATGGGATAGGTATAAGGCTATCCTAGATATAAGATAAGGCCAGAGACTAATGAAAGTATTACTTTACTGAGAGGGTAGTGGATGCATGGAATAGTCTTCCAGTAGATGTGGTAGAGGTTAATACAGTGAAGGAGTTTAAGCATGCATGGGATAGGTATAAGGCTATCCTAGACATAAGATAAGGCCAGGGACTAATGGAAGTATTACTTTACTGAGAGGGTAGTGGATGTATGGAATAGTCTTCCAGTAGAAGTGGTAGAGATTAACACAGTGAGGGAGTTTAAGCATGCATGGGATAGGTATAAGGCTATCCTAGATATAAGATAAGGTCAGGGACTAATGAAAGTATTACATTACTGAGAGGATAGTGGATGTATGGAATAGTCTTCCAGTAGAAGTGGTAGAGGTTAATACAGTGAAGGAGTTTAAGCATGCGTGGGATAGGTATAAGGCTATCCTAGATATAAGATAAGGCCAGGGACTAATGAAAGTATTACATTACTGAGAGGGTAGTGGATGTATGGAATAGTCTTCCAGTAGAAGTGGTAGAGGTTAATACAGTGAAGGAGTTTAAGCATGCATGGGATAGGTATAAGGCTATCCTAGATATAAGATAAGGCCAGGGACTAATGAAAGTATTACTTTAGTGAGAGGGTAGTGGATGTATGGAATAGTCTTCCAGTAGAAGTGGTAGAGGGTAATACAGTGAAGGAGGTTAAGCATGCATGGGATAGGTATAAGGCTATCCTAGATATAAGATAAGGCCAGGGACTAATGAAAGTATTACATTACTGAGAGGGTAGTGATTGCATAGAATAGTCTTCCAGTAGATGTGGTAGAGGTTTATACAGTGAAGGAGTTTAAGCATGCATGGGATAGGTATAAGGCTATCCTAGATATAAGGTAAGGCCAGGGTCTAATGAAAGTATTACATTACTGAGAGGGTAGTGGATGTATGGAATAGTCTTCCAGTAAAAGTGGTAGAGGTTAATACAGTGAAGGAGTTTAAGCATGCATGGGATAGGTATAAGGCTATCCTAGATATAAGATAAGGCCAGGGACTAATGAAAGTATTACTTTACTGAGAGGGTAGTGGATGTATGGAATAGTCTTCCAGTAGAAGTGGTAGAGGTTAATACAGTGAAGGAGTTTAAGCATGCATGGGATAGGTATAAGGCTATCCTAGATATAAGATAAGGCCAGGGACTAATGAAAGTATTACATTACTGAGAGGGTAGATGATGTATGGAATAGTCTTCCAGTAGAAGTGGTAGAGGTTAATACAGTGAAGGAGTTTAAGCATGCGTGGGATAGGTATAAGGCTATCCTAGATATAAGATAAGGCCAGGGACTAATGAAAGTATTACATTACTGAGAGGGTAGATGATGTATGGAATAGTCTTCCAGTAGAAGTGGTAGAGGTTAATACAGTGAAGGAGTTTAAGCATGCGTGGGATAGGTATAAGGCTATCCTAGATATAAGATAAGGTCAGGGACTAATGAAAGTATTACTTTACTGAGAGGGTAGTGGATACATGGAATAGTCTTCCAGTAGAAGTGGTAGAGGTTAATACAGTGAAGGAGTTTAAGCATGCATGGGATAGGTATAAGGCTATCCTAGATATAAGATAAGGCCAGGGACTAATGAAAGTATTACTTTAGTGAGAGGGTAGTGGATGTATGGAATAGTCTTCCAGTAGAAGTGGTAGAGGGTAATACAGTGAAGGAGTTTAAGCATGCATGGGATAGGTATAAGGCTATCCTAGATATAAGATAAGGCCAGGGATTAATGAAAGTATTACATTACTGAGAGGGTGGTGGGTGCATGGAATAGTCTTCCAGTAGATGTGGTAGAGGTTTATACAGTGAAGGAGTTTAAGCATGCATGGGATAGTTATAAGGCTATCCTAGATATAAGATAAGGCCAGAGACTAATGAAAGTATTACTTTACTGAGAGGGTAGTGGATGCATGGAATAGTCTTCCAGTAGATGTGGTAGAGGTTAATACAGTGAAGGAGTTTAAGCATGCGTGGGATGGGTATAAGGCTATCCTAGATATAAGATAAGGATAGGGACTAATGAAAGGATTCAGATTATACTTGTAAGTAGAGACTGGACAGAAAAGATGGACTGAATGAACCTTATTTCCTCCTCTGCCACAGACTGTGTGACTGATATACGCACACCCCAATAAAGGAGCTGGTCACAGGACCGGCGGGCGCAGCTACCACCAAATTAAACGGCTGTGGATGTCCCCCACCGAGAGCCCTACAGAGCCTAAAGAAGGTAAGATGGATATGGAGAGGGACAAATAGCTGACACAGGGGCCCTCCATCTGATCTTTGGCTTAGGACCCCCCCAAAAAACTAGAATCCTCACTGCGCAGGGCATCACTATACTGCCGAAGGTCACAGTCAACCAAAGTACCAAAGAGCAGTTGCAATGAAGCAGAAGTGGCTTCCTTAGACAGGAATGAATGACGTCTCTCTTTAAGGCTATTCCAGGTATTTACCAGTCATTCTGTATAATAATAATAATAAGTCCTCCTGAATCCCCTCCACGCTATACAAAATCAGCGTCAGGACGGTGCTATCAAACAGCTCTACAGTAATAAGTTAACACATTGTGTAAGTACCAGTAATTAAAGTATTTAATTACTAGCTGTGTCGGGTAACTGTACAGCCAGATGGCTCACTCTCATTCTGTTTATATTTTATGATGAATTATTACTTGATAATGTTCACAATCACAATGTTTATTTGTATTTCTTGTTTACTGGCAGAGGCTTATAGGAGATACTAATTAACTCATCATTTCTTGCACACTGTTACACTTCATATATCACTGGCGGATTCTTTATTTAAACAGTTTGCAATTCTTATCATCTGTGCTTTGTCTGTATTTAAGTTTGGTATTTTAAAACTTGTAGTAATATAAAAATGTCCACCAACATTTTGGGTAACTCCATACCTCCTGAGGGACAGCCCCTATCTAGCACCCAAATGTATTGTCCCTCTTTTACTGGGAGCTTGGAATTTGTTTTACTGTATCACAGAGCTCCAGAGCAATACAACTCACAATAAATTATTTTTAAACTGCAGCCAGTGTGGTTTTCTATCAGTTTGTGTACATAAAATACTTTATTCTTATTCTAAATGTCATAACGTTAGCAGGTTCAATACATCCCTTGGTCTTGTTGACTGGGATGGAAAAATACACAGAAGGTAAGTGGAATATCTTCAAACGAACACTACAAAACCATCTGAAATGGGTCAGTGGAGACAGAGAGAAAGTAGATATTTTTAAATCATTTATTTTCTTCGGTTTTTACCAAGGAAGAACCAATGGACAAGAACCCGCAAGCTATGTTTAGAGAACAGTCACCGTAAGAATGTGATTGGTTGACACAAGAAAAAGTGTTAAAACAATTAAATGGCGTTAAGATAGACACAGCCCCGGGGCCGGATGGTATACACCCACGGGTACTTAAAGAGCTAAGCCAGTTACTGTCAAGACCATTATTTTTCAGCGATTCTTTTATTTCAGGCATGGTGCCCACAGATTGGGGTAAAGCTGTTGTGGTGCCCATATTTAAAAAAGGATCAAAATCCCAACCAGGCAATTACAGACCTGTAAGCTTGACATCTGTGGTGGGGAAACTGTTTGAAGGGTTGCGAAGGGAATATATTCAAGATTTCATATTGAACAGGAATCTCATTAGCAGGAGCCAAAATGGCTTTGTGAAAGACAGATCTTGTCAAAGTAACTTAATTACATCCTATGAGGAGGTGAGCAAAAATATAGATATGGGTTCTGCAGTGGATGTGAGATATTTAGACTTTGCTAAGGCATTTGATACAGTTCTACACAAAAGGTTATTGTACAAATTGACTGAAATAGGCTAAGGGCCAAAGGTTTGTTTGTGGATTGGCAATTGGTTGAAAAACAGAATGCAAAGGGTGGTGGTAAATGGGAAGTTCTCAAATTGGACAGATGTGGAGTACATCAGGAATCTGTCCTGGGTCCTCTTCTTTTTAATTTGTTTATCAGTGATCTCCCAGAGGGCATAGGGAGCCATGTCTAAGTGTTTGCCGATGACACAAAATTAAGTATGGTAATACAGTCTGAACTAGATGTATATTCGCTGCAAGAAGATTTGGAACAAATTGGGTAATTGGGCAGATAAATGGCAAATGTGATTCAACGTAGACAAATGTAAAATTTGCATATGCATATATGCATTTTGGGTACAATAATAAAAATGCGACATATAGTTTAAATGGTGTTTCCTTGGGGAAATCTACTAATGAAAACGATTTGGGAGTAGTTGTCGACAATAGACTTCGTAGTGCAGTGTCAGCTGGCAGCTGCAAAGGCCAATACGATATTGTGGTGTATAAAAAGTGGCATTGACTAACGGGAGGAAGATATTATTCTGCCTTTTTATAGGTCCATGGTAAGACCTCAAATTGAATATGCGGTTCAGTTCTGGAAAAAAAAGACATTATGGAACTAGAGAAGGTGCAGAAGAGGGCTACAAAACTAATCAGGGGAATGAAAAGTTTTAGTTATGAAGAATGGCAGGAAAAGTTAAATCTGTACACGCTAGAGAAACGGAGGGGATATGATAATGCCATATAAATATGTACAGGGCCCATACAAAGGGCTTTCTAAAGACCTGTTAATTAACAGAACAGTACAAAGAACAAGAGGTCACCCGCTATGACTTGAAGAAATGAGATTTAGATTTTTTACAGTAAGGACAATTATGATTTGGAATTCACTGCCTGAGGAAGTGGTTCTGGCACAGATGCCTTTAAAAGCGGCCTGGATACTTTTTTAATGAGCCGGAGCATAGAAGGCTATGCATAGGTAGTAATATTTATTTAGAACTTGTTGATCCAAGGAGAAATCTGATAATATTTTTAACTGTGCACAAACATGTTTAAAACATTTGTAAATGTTCTTCTTTTATTGAGAGTATTTGTGTGTATTAGTGAGTGTGTTTGTGTGTATTAGTGTGAGCATTTATTATTGAGTGTGTTTATGTGTATTAGCGTGAGCGTATATTAGTGAGTATGTTTGTGTGTATTAGTCGAAGCGTGTATTTGTGGGAGTATTTGTGTGTATTAGTTTGAATATGTATTAGTGAGTGTGTTTGTGTGTATTAGTGAGTGTCAATGTGTTTATTAGTGAGTGTGTATGTGTGGCTATAAGTGTGAGCGTGTATTAGTGAGTGTGTTTGTGTGTATAAGTGTGAGAGTGTATTAGTGAGTATGTTTGTGTGTATTAGTCTGAGCATGTATTTGTGGGAGTATTTGTGTGTATTAGTGTGAGTATGTATTAGTGAGTGTATTTGTGTGTATTAGTGTGAGCGTGTATTAGTGTGAGTGTGAATTAGTGAGTGTGTTTGTGTGTAGTATAAGTGTGAGCGTGTATTAGTGAGTGTGTATTAGTGAGTGTGTTTGTGTGTATTAGTCTGAGCATGTATTTGTGGGAGTATTTGTGTGTATTAGTGTGAGTATGTATTAGTGAGTGTATTTGTGTGTATTAGTGTGAGCGTGTATTAGTGTGAGTGTGATTTAGTGAGTGTGTTTGTGTGTATCAGTCTGAGCATGTATTTGTGGGAGTATTTGTGTGTATTAGTGTGAGTATGTATTAGTGAGTGTATTTGTGTGTATTAGTGTGAGCGTGTATTAGTGTGAGTGTGAATTAGTGAGTGTGTTTGTGTGTATTATGAGTGTGTTTGTGTGTATTAGTGAGTGTGTATGTGTGGGTATAAGTGTGAGCGTGTATTAGTGAGTGTGTTTGTGTGTATGTGTGACTGTGTTTGTGTAAGAATGTGTTTGTGTGTATAAGTGTGAGTGTGTTTATGTGTATAAGTGTGAGTGTGTATTAGTGAGTGTGTTTGTGTGTATAAGTGTGAGTGTGTATTAGTGAGTGTGTTTGTGTGTATTAGTGTGAAAGTGTATTAGTGAGAGTGTTTGTGTGTATAAGTGTGAGTGTGTATAAGTGGGGGTTTTTGTGTGTATACGTGTGAGTGTGTATTAGTGAGTGTGTTTGTGTGTATTAGTGAGTGTGTTTGCGTGTATAAGTGTGAGTGTGTATTAGTGACTGTGTTTGTGTGTATAAGTGTGAGTGTGTATTAGTAACTGTGTTTGTGTGTATTAGTGTGAGTGTGTATTAGTGAGTGTGTTTGTGTGTATAAGTGTGAGTGGGTATTAGTGAGTGTTTTTATGTGTATAATTGTGAGTGTGTATTAGTAACTGTGTTTGTGTGTATAAGTGTGAGTGTGTATTAGTGAGTGTGTTTGTGTGTATAAGTGTGAGTGTGTATTAGTAACTGTGTTTTTGTGTATTAGTGAGTGTGTTTGTGTGTGTAGGTGTGAGTGTGTTTATGTGTATAAGTGTAAGTGTGTATTAGTGAGTGTGTTTGTGTGTATAAGTGTGAGTGTGTATTAGTGAGTGTGTTTGTGTGTATAAGTGTGAGTGTGTATTAGTGAGTGTGTTTGTGTGTATAAGTGTGAGTGTGTTTTAGTGAGTGTGTTTGTGTGTATAAGTGTGAGTGTGTATTAGTGAGTGTGTTTGTGTGTATAAGTGTGAGTGTGTATTAGTGAGTGTGTTTGTGTGTATAAGTGTGAGTGTGTATTAGTAACTGTGTGTATTAGCGTGAGTGTGTATTAGTTACTGTGTTTGTGTGTATAAGTGTAAGCATGTATTAGTGCTGTTTGTGTGAGAATGTGTGAGTGTGTATTAGTTTTATGTGTTCTCCAAATGCATCTGACTGGATGACATGTTTGTTTATTGGGAATTTATACAATGTTTCTCTCTGGATAAATGGATGAGATGAATGAAACGCCTTCTGTAAATCTACGTATCAAATAACTGATTTATTTATTGAATAAACTACATCTTTTATCAACAGTATAAAATAAACAAATGTAAATCTAATAGTCTGCTCTTTATCTGTACATCACAAGTCACATTACAATGTGCTATGGGTTTGCTGGCCAAATCTACAGGAACAAACTGTGATTAGTAGAATCACCGCAAACAAATTCACTGGTGACTGTAACCTCCATGGAGCATTAAAGGCTTTGCTACAGAATAGTACTTAAGACACAAGCAGTCTGCAGCATTAATACCTTCATGAAGCTGGCAGGTTATGTAACTGTACACTGAGCGACTGGTTTACTGGTATAACATGATACTGGCTGCTTCTATCTGAGAGTGCAGGGAAATAATAGCCAAAAAACTCGAAAAAATAACAACATCAGCCGGCCAGACACCGGTTGATCCTAGTGGGAGTGCCATACCTCTCCTTCCCTCACAGTAACGCTCCAGCTCCTGTTTGGCTTATAAAAGAGAGCACATTTAGGAAAAGATGAGTGACTCATTAGATTTTACTTTTATTGCTGTAGAAAATGTTCATTCTAAGTGAGCCCCCTTCATTGATTAACTCTGAGGTGTATGTTGTCAGGTACTCATTATAGACCAATATCCACGGACATTGCTCCAAAATCGGCTAAAACAACCAAATTTCAGGTATTTCAATTGTCCAGCTAAGAAGTGGAGAATTATGCCACCCCCCAAGTCCCCCCGCCCCCGTGGCTAGCAGACCACCAGATAACCTCACATAATAAATAAGTGCCCCCGGAGCTAGCAGACTAGCCTCATATAACACAATATGCCCTCCAGGCTAGCAGGTTCCCCCACTATCCCCACATAATAGACATTAGTCGCATGATATTATTAAATTAACAAAGTAAAATAATATAATATGCCCCTTGGGGCATAACAGGCTCCCCCCTTTAGCCACATATAACACAATATGTCTACTGGGGCTAACAGGTTCCCCCCCTCTGAGCCCATATAACGCAATCATAAACTATCAATCATTGTCACTGACTCCTCTGTGACACACTGCAATCCTTCAGAGTGGTCTCCTCACAGAATTATGCATTACACATAAACCAATATACTAAAATAATGTGACTAAATAACACTATTTAAGTATACAGTTATAGCACATAAGCCGGGGCCCATAATCTATAGGGAGGTGTTTGGCGCTCAGGCCCCTCCAAGAATTTCCGTCACAGTAGATCTCCAAATTCATTTCGTGACAATTATGTCTTTTATTTTGGGAGTCGATGAATAGAATAGAGGCTACTATTTGGGTGATTTGAACTCCTCCAGAATTCGGATCCTGACATTTTGGCACAAGAAATGTCCATTGTGGCCTATTTGAAAGGACGTCGATGCTATCTGGGTCATCCAGATCATTGGGCTTTTCAGATAACCAAAGTAATACGAACCCCAAAGGTCCGATTTTCATTGAGAAGATCTCAGGTACCTGAGTCGACCCTCTAATTTTTGGAAGACACTTTAAATGATATATTTTATATATGCATTTCTTTATCTCATACTTTGCTGTTTGTGATTTAAACATGACGTAAATCATTGGTCCCTGCTTTATACCAATGTTGAATGGCGCTTCTACAAAGTACTAATCATTACATATCCCAAGCTCTGCTGCTTCAGACGCATTTGCATAGACCAGTGATGGTGACACTGGGGTAATATGCTCAGTGCCATCATAGACATCTCTGAGTGCCACTTGTGCCACCTGTGCCATAGTTTTGCCATCACTGATCTATGCTAACATGCTAATATGACGCGTTAGGAAAGATGACAGTGGAGGAGTGACTGCGCTTATAAACAACCAGGGTGTATGATACTTTGGTGGCAGGGAGCAGGCAGACAGTGAGACAGACACAATATGTCGGCACTGTAGTAGAGGAATTGGGAAATGCCTTTTAATGTAGTTAAATCTAGTTTGATATAAAAAGCTGACTGTAAATCTAGACCTTTACTGAGTATAATATGAATGACATGGAAAGTATATCATAGTTTATTAATTAATGCAGAATAAATCAGCTCTAACCATTCATCTCAGCTGGTTCTGCAGCCAGTAAGTGATTTCACTGTAGCCCCGCCCCTAGAACACTGTATCACCCAATCAGAGTGTGGAAGCATAGCGAGGCGTGACACGCAGGGCAGACGGCTCGGGGGCGTGGTCTGAGTGTAGAGCGTGGTGACGCAGCGCCCTGGTGCGTTGCCATGGTATCGCGTAGTGGAGCAAACGCTTTGGGGAAGCCGCTGAAATCCAGTGAGCTTGGAAGCGACGGATACCCGGCTGACAGTCCGCCTGACAGCGGGCCGGCATTAGCATGTACCGGCACCCGGCTGTGTGACGCGCCCCCCGGACACAGGGATGGAGGAGGACGGGGAGCTGCAGGGGTATTATGAGGAGGAGGACGAGGGGCAGGAGCTGTATGAATTCCAGCCGCTCCCCACACTACTGGAAGATGAGGTGAGCGATGGGGCAGGGGTCTTAGGCATGTGAGATGGGGGGGTCAGGGGTCTCAGGCATGTGAGATGGGGGGTCAGGGGTCTCAGACATGTGAGATGGGGGGGTCAGGGGTCTCAGACATGTGAGATGGGGGGGTCAGGGGTCTCAGACATGTGAGATGGGGGGGTCAGGGGTCTCAGACATGTGAGATGGGGGGATCAGGGGTCTCAGACATGTGAGATGGGGGGTCAGGGGTCTCAGACATGTGAGATGGGGGGGTCAGGGGTCTCAGACATGTGGGATGGGGGGGTCAGGGGTCTCAGACATGTGAGATGGGGGGGTCAGGGGTCTCAGACATGTGAGATGGGGGGGTCAGGGGTCTCAGACATGTGAGATGGGGGGGTCAGGGGTCTCAGACATGTGAGATGGGGGGGTCAGGGGTCTCAGACATGTGAGATGGGGGGGTCAGGGGTCTCAGACATGTGAGATGGGGGGGGGTCAGGCGTCTCAGACATGTGAGATGGGGGGGGGTCAGGCGCCTCAGACATGTGAGATGGGGGGGGTCAGGCGTCTCAGACATGTGAGATGGGGGGGTCAGGCGTCTCAGACATGTGAGATGGGGGGGTCAGGCGTCTCAGACATGTGAGATGGGGGGGTCAGGCGTCTCAGACATGTGAGATGGGGGGGTCAGGCGTCTCAGACATGTGAGATGGGGGGGCAGGGGTCTCAGACATGTGAGATGGGGGGGGCAGGGGTCTCAGACATGTGAGATGGGGGGGGCAGGGGTCTCAGACACCTGAGGGTTTGGGCTTAGTCACCTGGGATGGGAGTCTAGGGTCATAGTCACCCAATAGAGGTTCACACAACTGGAGTTGGATGGTCAATTCAAGTCTACTGTGGTGGTAGGGAGTCTTGGTCAGCAAATTGCAGGCTCTCTTTTCAAGAGTGACCCACCTGCTGCAGTGACTGTAAGCCAGACGGACATTGCACCAGCAGGCTGGTCAGAAGGTTCATCTTTGGCTTTATGTTTGTTTGAGATTGCCACATATCCCATTGGTGTTATTGATTTGTGGGGTCTCAGTTGGCTGCTTGTTGGTTAAGGGTAGAGGCAACTGAGGACCTTCTGGCACTAATAAGGGGAGGACACAGCTGACTTTCTATTGGTAGTATTGAGGGATGAGGCCGATGAGGGCTTAGTGGTGCTACTTAGGGAGAAAGTTAGTTAAGAGCCCATTGGTGCTGGTGGATGGAGCGAGCATCTGCGCACCTAGTGGTGCTTACTGGCTATGGGTGACTCTCTCTGTAGTGTGCATTTTTGGGTAACCAGGTGTAACTGCGTTATTTGGCTGGGTTGCTGGATCTTTTTCAGTAATTCTGAGCGGGCCATTATTTTGTGGTCAAGGGATGGATTCAGTAGGTGGTAACATGCCAATCCTAAAATCTAGCCAGTGTGGCCAGGTTGTGCTTGTCAATAGTTTTAAATCTGAAGGATCCACTAACTTGCAGTGTATTGTATAAAGACTGACTCTTTAATACATTCAGTGCTTTGCTGAACAAAGACTTTCCTGTGAAGCCTCCTGCTAATTAAGTATACTCAGTGTTATGTGGTTGTGAAGTGTCATATTTACTGATATATTCAGTAAGATCTGACTCCAAACTTTAGTCAAGTGTGTAATTAAATACAGCCTTGGGCTGTTTTAATATCGTGTTTCTAACACGTCAGTTTGCATTCGACATATGTCATATACATAGTGCCTCAAAATATATATTTTTAATTGTAGCAACTCAGTTAGCAGTGTCTAAAGCTTTAGCTCTTTATGACTTACTATTTCTTCTCTTTCTGTCTGCGTTTTCATTCCGTCTTGTCTCTATCTCTGTCTTTCTGTGTTTTGCCAGTGACTCTTTATCTTTCTAATCCTCTCCCTCAAGCAGAGAAAGAGATAGGAAGAAGGTGTGTTCAGTGATTTTACAGCTCTGTATGTGTGTCAGAATTCCGAATGTCAGTTTCCCAACTCAGGAGGGAAAAAAACGCATGATGTCATCAAAATATAGCGCTGTAGACAGGGATGATTGGTTTGCTGCATAGAGATACTTTGTGTGCGTATGGACTAAACATAGTGTGAAACATGACCACTGAGATCATCAACAGTGACTTTTGTAACATTACATTCTAAATAAATAGACATTAATATGTAGCTATAACAGATCTTATAGGAAGGCTTTGCACAATATTTTGGAGTGTTTCTGTGGGAATCATCAAGTTGACCATTTGTGTGGTCAGGCACTGATGTTGGACTAGAAGGCCTGCCTCACAATCTCTGTTCTAATTGATTCCAAAGCAGCCAGTCAAGTTCTTCCACACTGAACACATCCATCCATGTTTTTATGGACCTTGCTTTGTGCACTGGGGCGCAGTCATGCTGGAATAGACAAGGACCTTCCCCAAACTGTACTCACAAAGTTAGAAGTCGAACATTTTCTAAAATGTCTTGGTATGCTGAAGCATTAAGATTTCCCTTCACTGGACATAAGGGGCCTATCCCAACCCCTGAAAATCAGCCCTCCCATTACCATTATCCCTCCTGCACCAAACTTTACAGTTGGCACAGTGCAATCAGGCAGGTAATGTTCTCCTGGCATCCACCAAACCAAGACTTGCCCATCAGACTGTCAAACCTTGAATCACGTGAAGTCACAGACCACGTTTCCACTGCTCCAGAGTCCAGTGGTGGCATGCTTTACACCACTCGATCCGATGCTTGGCATTGTACTTGGTGATGTGAGGTTTGCATGCAGCTGCTCCAGAGTCCAGTGGCGGCATGCTTTACACCACTCGATCCGATGCTTGGCATTGTACTTGGTGATGTGAGGCTTACATGCAGCTGCTCCAGAGTCCAGTGGTGGCATGCTTTACACCACTCGATCGCTTGGCATTGTACTTGGTGATGTGAGGCTTGCATGCAGCTGCTCCAGAGTACAGTGGTGGCATGCTTTACACCACTCGATCCGATGCTTGGCATTGTACTTGGTGATGTGAGGCTTGCATGTAGTTGCTCCAGAGTCCAGTGGTAGCGTGCTTTACACCACTAGATCTGCTGCTTGGCATTGTACTTGGTGATGTGAGGCTTGCATGCAGCTGCTCCAGAGTCCAGTGGCGGCATGCTTTACACCAGGGCTCGACAAACCCCGGGCGCCAGGTCGCCATGGCGACCAGGAAATCAGACCTGGCGCCCGGGTAACATGAGCCCCCGCGTGGTGCCCTCGGTAATGGGATCGTTTTTTTACCTTTTCTTTTTTGCAGCAGCGGTGTGCGAGGGAGCAGAGTGAGTGCACCGGCTGCACAGACTTCCTGCTCCGCCCCCTCGCGCACCGCGTTATCACCCGGGAGCATAGCAGGGAAGGTGTAATGGCAGGGAGGGGGGACATTGATAGGTGAACTTTTTTTTTCTTTTCTTCTTAAAGTCTTGTGTATGTGTCTGTCTGGCTGTGTTTGTGTGTATATACGTGTCTGCCTGAATGTGTTTGTGTGTGTATATATGTGTCTGACTGGATGTGTTTGTGTATGTATGTGTCTGACTTGTTGTGTGTGTGTATGTATGTGACTGGATGTGTTTGTGTGTATATATGTGTGTGACTGGATGTGTTTGTGTGTATATATGTGTATGACTGGATGTGTTTGTGTGTGTATATATGTGTGTGACTGGATGTGTTTGTGTGTATATACGTGTCTGACTGGATGTGTTTGTGTGTATATAAGTGTCTGACTGGATGTGTTTGTGTGGATATATGTGTCTGACTGGATGTGTTTGTGTGTATATACGTGTCTGACTGGATGTGTTTGTGTGTATGTATGTGACTGACTGGATGTGTTTGTGTGTATGTATGTGACTGACTGGATGTGTTTGTGTGTGTATGTATATATGTGACTGACTGTGTGTTTGTGTGTGTGTTTAAATGTATTTGTAGAAAAACAAGGTGTAACAGGTTTCGCACTTAGAAGTGGAGGGTGCAAGGAGAGGACTTTCACCCTAGTGAAATAAAGGATCCTGTATGTATATGGGACAGATTATGTGTCTGTGTGTGACTGCTTGTGTTTGTGTTTATGTGCCGTTGTCTGGCTCCTAGATTTTTTAGCTGGCTCCTAAAACTCAGATAAATTTGTCAAGCCCTGCTTTACACCACTCGATCCGATGCTTGGCATTGTACTTGGTGATGTGAGGCTTGCATGCAGCTGCTCCAGAGTCCAGTGGTGGCGTGCTTTACACCACTCGATCCGATGCTGGGCATTGTACTTGGTGATGTGAGACTTGCATGCAGCTGCTCCAGAGTCCAGTGACGGCGTGCTTTACACCACTAGATCTGCTGCTGGGCATTGTACTTGGTGATGTGAGGCTTGCATGCAGCTGCTCCAGAGTCCAGTGGCGGCATGCTTTACACCACTCGATCCGATGCTTGGCATTGTACTTGGTGATGTGAGGCTTGCATGCAGCTGCTCCAGAGCCCAGTGGCGGTGTGCTTTACACCACTCGATCCGACGCTTGGCATTGTACTTGGTGATGTGAGGCTTGCATGCAGCTGCTCCAGAGCCCAGTGGCGGTGTGCTTTACACCACTCAATCCGACGCTTGGCATTGTACTTGGTGATGTGAGGCTTGCATGCAGCTGCTCCAGAGTCCAGTGGCGGCGTGCTTTACACCACTTGATCCGATGCTTGGCATTGTACTTGGTGATGTGAGGCTTGCATGTAGTTGCTCCAGAGTCCAGTGACGGCGTGCTTTACACCACTAGATCTGCTGCTGGGCATTGTACTTGGTGATGTGAGGCTTGCATGCAGCTGCTCCAGAGTCCAGTGGTGGCGTGCTTTAAACCACTCGATCCGATGCTTGGCATTGTACTTGGTGATGTGAGGCTTGCATGCAGCTGCTCCAGAGTCCAGTGGCGGCATGCTTTACACCACTCGATCCGATGCCTGGCATTGTACCTGGTGATGTGAGACTTGCATGCAGCTGCTCCAGAGTCCAGTGGTGGCATGCTTTACACCACTCGATCCGATGCTTGGCATTGTACTTGGTGATGTGAGGCTTGCATGCAGCTGCTCTAGAGTCCAGTGGCGGCATGCTTTACACCACTCGATCCGACGCTTGGCATTGTACTTGGTGATGTGAGGCTTGCATGCAGCTGCTCCAGAGCCCAGTGGCGGTGTGCTTTACACCACTCAATCCGACGCTTGGCATTGTACTTGGTGATGTGAGGCTTGCATGCAGCTGCTCCAGAGTCCAGTGACTGCGTGCTTTACACCACTAGATCTGCTGCTGGGCATTGTACTTGGTGATGTGAGGCTTGCATGCAGCTGCTCCAGAGTCCAGTGGTGGCGTGCTTTAAACCACTCGATCCGATGCTTGGCATTGTACTTGGTGATGTGAGGCTTGCATGCAGCTGCTCCAGAGTCCAGTGGCGGCATGCTTTACACCACTCGATCCGATGCCTGGCATTGTACCTGGTGATGTGAGACTTGCATGCAGCTGCTCCAGAGTCCAGTGGTGGCATGCTTTACACCACTCGATCCGATGCTTGGCATTGTACTTGGTGATGTGAGGCTTGCATGCAGCTGCTCTAGAGTCCAGTGGTGGCATGCTTTACACCACTCGATCCGATGCCTGGCATTGTACCTGGTGATGTGAGGCTTGCATGCAGCTGCTCCAGAGCCCAGTGGCGGTGTGCTTTACACCACTCAATCCGACGCTTGGCATTGTACTTGGTGATGTGAGGCTTGCATGCAGCTGCTCCAGAGTCCAGTGGTGGTGTGCTTTACACCACTCGATCCGATGCTTGGCATTGTACTTGGTGATGTGAGGCTTCCATGCAGCTGCTCCAGAGTCCAGTGGTAGCGTGCTTTACACCACTAGATCTGCTGCTGGGCATTGTATTTGGTGATGTGAGGCTTGCATGCAGCTGCTCCAGAGTCCAGTGGTGGCGTGCTTTACACCACTCGATCCGATGCTGGGCATTGTACTTGGTGATGTGAGACTTGCATGCAGCTGCTCCAGAGTCCAGTGACGGCGTGCTTTACACCACTAGATCTGCTGCTGGGCATTGTACTTGGTGATGTGAGGCTTGCATGCAGCTGCTCCAGAGTCCAGTGGCGGCATGCTTTACACCACTCGATCCGATGCTTGGCATTGTACTTGGTGATGTGAGGCTTGCATGCAGCTGCTCCAGAGCCCAGTGGCGGTGTGCTTTACACCACTCGATCCGACGCTTGGCATTGTACTTGGTGATGTGAGGCTTGCATGCAGCTGCTCCAGAGCCCAGTGGCGGTGTGCTTTACACCACTCAATCCGACGCTTGGCATTGTACTTGGTGATGTGAGGCTTGCATGCAGCTGCTCCAGAGTCCAGTGGCGGCGTGCTTTACACCACTTGATCCGATGCTTGGCATTGTACTTGGTGATGTGAGGCTTGCATGTAGTTGCTCCAGAGTCCAGTGGTAGCGTGCTTTACACCACTAGATCTGCTGCTGGGCATTGTATTTGGTGATGTGAGGCTTGCATGCAGCTGCTCCAGAGTCCAGTGGTGGCGTGCTTTACACCACTCGATCCGATGCTTGGCATTGTACTTGGTGATGTGAGGCTTGCATGCAGCTGCTCCAGAGTCCAGTGACGGCGTGCTTTACACCACTAGATCTGCTGCTGGGCATTGTACTTGGTGATGTGAGGCTTGCATGCAGCTGCTCCAGAGTCCAGTGGTGGCGTGCTTTAAACCACTCGATCCGATGCTTGGCATTGTACTTGGTGATGTGAGGCTTGCATGCAGCTGCTCCAGAGTCCAGTGGCGGCATGCTTTACACCACTCGATCCGATGCCTGGCATTGTACCTGGTGATGTGAGACTTGCATGCAGCTGCTCCAGAGTCCAGTGGTGGCATGCTTTACACCACTCGATCCGATGCTTGGCATTGTACTTGGTGATGTGAGGCTTGCATGCAGCTGCTCTAGAGTCCAGTGGCGGCATGCTTTACACCACTCGATCCGATGCCTGGCATTGTACCTGGTGATGTGAGGCTTGCATGCAGCTGCTCCAGAGTCCAGTGGTGGCATGCTTTACACCACTCGATCCGATGCTTGGCATATGGTGATATGAGGTTTGCATGCAGCTGCTCCTTAGTCCAGTGGCGGTGTGCTTTACACCACTCAATCCGATGCTTGGCATTGTACTTGGTGATGTGAGGCTTGCATGTAGCTGCTCCAGAGTCCAGTGGCAGCATGCTTTACACCACTCGATCCGATGCTTGGCATTGTACTTGGTGATGTGAGGCTTGCATGCAGCTGCTCCAGAGTCCAGTGACGGCGTGCTTTACACCACTAGATCTGACGCTTGGCATTGTGCTTGGTGATGTGAGGCTTGCATGCAGCTGCTCCAGAGTCCAGTGGCGGCATGCTTTACACCACTCGATCCGATACTTGGCATTGTACTTGGTGATGTGAGGCTTGCATGCAGCTGCTCCAGAGTCCAGTGGTGGCGTGCTTTACACCACTCGATCCGATGCTTGGCATTGTGCTTGGTGATGTGAGGCTTGCATGCAGCTGCTCCAGAGTCCAGTGACGGCGTGCTTTACACCACTAGATCTGACGCTTGGCATTGTGCTTGTTGATGTGAGGCTTGCATGCAGCTGCTTGGCCATGGAAACCCATTCCATGAAGATTCCGCTGCACAGTTTTTGTGCTGATATTAATGTCAGTGGAAGTTTGGAATCTTAAGCTATGGAATCAGCAGAGCATTGGTGACTTACACACCATGCACCTCAGCCCTCGGTGACCCACGCTCTGTGACTTATTGGCTGAGTTGATGCTGTTTGAAAATCTACCAAGTGTTACATTTTAGAAAACTGACTTATTGTAAAGGTGGCACCTATCACAGTACCACGGCATCCTATCACAGTACCACACGTCAATTCACTGAGCTTTTCAAACCAACCAATTTTTATCACAATTGCAGACTGTGCTTGATTTTATACACCTGTGGCATTGGCTCTGTTTGAAACACCTGAATTCAATAATTAAGTGGTTTGTCCAAATACTTTTGTCCTTCTAGTGCATCTTGGGCCACTAAATTGTCCCTCCCCCAACTGTACACCTATCTGGGCCAAAAGTTACAAGCCCTCCACTGAGAATTGTGGTCATTAGTCGAGTGAAATGCCATCCTTTAAGTTTATTTATTTATTTATTTTTTATTTAGAAAGTGTTTTACCAGGAAAAATACATTGAGATTTCTCTCGTTTTCAAGTATGTCCTGGGGAAAGTTGGGACTTTCCATTTAATTAAAGGGAGTGGATGTTACATTTCTATTGTTTTACATCATTGATTTAATAGAGTTCAGCCCCTGTGTCTGTGCTTCAGCGTAATATGTGGAGATTTACATTAAAGGACAACTGTCGGCAAATAATAATGTGTAGGTATTTTAAATAGAAATGCTTTAATTAAAGAGTACAAGTGCTGTATTAATGTATTAAGCCCTCCTTGCTCTGTATAACTCTATCAGGAGGCTGACATTTTGTTTGGAATCTTGGGTCAGATGAAGGAAGATCTGACCCAAGATGTCTGCCCCCTGACTTATTTGTTATTTTTCATTAAATTATTTCCAGTTAAAATGCGTACACTTGATGCCGTCTTTCAATTAACGGAACTTCATTTTTTGCCGATCGTTGTCCTTTATAGTGTTAGACAGCGTACAGTGTTCCGGATCTAACTCTCAGCACAAAGTATACACAAAGTAGAAGGTAAAGACACACTTTTATGTCTTCTCTCCCCTCCTTCGCTTCCCCCTCATATGATTTGATTTCCCCTTTGATGCAGAATGCTAATGAAAAATGAATGCTGAATGTTGGATCCTCTGCAGTCCTGTGGAATATATATTTCTATCTTGCGTCATAAGGTGTTCTTCTACTGCCCTCTTTTTTCATTCATGCCATTCCTCTTATCTTACCATTTTTTCCCCTTATACAGGAGATTATTAAAAAAAGGAGTTATACCCAGAAGAGAGACCTTTCTCTTCCATTAGATGCATATTGCCTGTTGCCATAAGATACCATCGGTAACTGCTATTTACTGATTACATTTCTCGGAAGAAACTACCCTGTGATTATCCTCTCCCATTACACATACGTAATTAAACAAAACAAAATAGCCGAGGTCTGCTAAAAAAGCAAGATGGTTTCCTCTACAAACTTGCATAAGAAAATCCATGATGCTAGAAAAAGACGTGAACACAAAATGTTAAATTATATTATTGTTTGAATAATATTAGTTTCTGAGCAGGCTATGTGTTAAACCCCCTAAATTTGTTTTGTTTTTATTTATTATATGTTAAAGGCCATTTCTTCCTCTGTCTTTAAATGTAACTTATATAAATTACCATTCAAAAAGAAATCCTGGGTAGTCTCAGTTCAGGAAACCAAGATTTGGGAGACGTCATGTTGTGAAACTGTTGCTTCACTGAGCCGGTCAAGTAACTTTCGGTTGCTGCATTTAAGGTGTAAGGAGGAAAGGTATATGTTTATGTTAAAAGGTGTAGGTGATCAGATAGAAGAGCGGCAGCCAAAGCCTCATAGGAGTGTCCCAAGCTTGCCACAGACTCTTATAATATACACATGTATAGTGGGGATGGGACACTTCACCGCGGCTGTATCCGTGCAGCCGCTTCACCGCCATCACTTCACCACACGACAGCTCGTCGATATTCTTCATTGCTGACAGTTCAGCGTTCTAACTACCGCGCTGATCTGTCAGCGATGAAGCCGCGGCGATGAAGTGTCCTAGACCCTGTATAGTAGGATACTGTCTACACAGATGAGATGAGTATACGGCTAGCACAGTGTAACTCACATCATAGTGTGTGCAGCACATATATATATATATATATATATATATATATATATCATGGTTCATTGACTCACCTCAGTGGGATTTGTTTGCTATTGTTGGTACATATGTAACTGTTGATTTGCACATGCTTGTAGTGTGTATGTGACAGTCACTGCTCTGTGTTCATCATCATCCCACACATCCTCCAAACCTTTTACAATCCACTTTTAGAACTTTGTCCTCTATGTATTTTTCACACATAAGAAAACCTTGTAGCCTGTTCAGTCTGTGTAGCTGACCTCTGCAGTATTGTGGCTGCGGCTTGTTTGGGCTCTGTCTTTATGTCAGCATCAATACCTCTGGGTGGGGATGGGACACTTCATCGCGGCTGCTTCCGCGCAGCCGCTTCACCGCCGACTCTACAGCACAAGACAGATCGTCGCTGGAGATTTCATCACAGGACATTTCATCGCTAAAGGTAAGTATTTTACCGATTTTAGTTGGTTTAGAATTAGGGTTTTGGGGGTTAGAATTAGGTTTAGTGTTAGGGGTTAATTTTACTATTAGGGGTCGGGGGTTAGTATTAGGGTTAGTATTAGGGTTTAGGGGGTTAATTTTAGTATTAGGGGTCGGGGTTAGTATTAGGGTTAGTATTAGGGTTAGTATTAGGGTTTAGGGGGTTAACTTTAGTATTAGGGGTTGGGAGTTAGTATTAGGGTTAGTATTAGGGTTTAGGGGGTTAATTTTAGTATTAGGGGTTGGGGTTAGTATTAGGGTAAGTATTAGGGTTTAGGGGGTTATCTTTAGTATTAGGGGTCGGGGGTTAGTATTAGGGTTAGTATTAGGGTTAGTATTGGGGTTTAGGGGGTTAACTTTAGTATTAGGGTTAGTATTGGGGTTTAGGGGGGTTAACTTTAGTATTAAGGGTCGGGGGTTAGTATTAGGGTTAGTTTAGGGGGTTAACTTTAGTATTAGGGGTTAGAATTAGGGTTAGTATTGGGGTTTAGGGGGTTAACTTTAGTATTAGGGGTCGGGGGTTAGTATTAGGGTTAGTAATAGGGGTCGGGGGTTAGTATTAGGGTTTAGGGGGTTAATTTTAGTATTGGGGTTAATTTTACTGTTAGTATTGGGGTTTAGTGTTTAGTGTTACTATTGGAGGGGGGGAATCCTTTATTAGGGGGGTTATTTTCGTTTTACTTTTAGATTTGTAAGAGCTGACAGTTCAGCGCTGAACTGTCAGCTCTTACATAGCTGCAGCCGCGGTGAAACGGCCGCGTTATACTTCATTGCTGACAGTTCAGCGTTCTAACTGCCGCGCTGACCTGTCAGCGATGAAGCCTCGGCGAAGAAGTGTCCTAGACCCCTCTGGGTTTGGTATATTTACCCAATGATAACAAGGTTTACCAAGGTGATCTTCACCTGATTAGAAAAGAAATTCTAGTCCTAAGATCTGGGTTCAGAGGGATTTGCCAACTCATTCAGTTTTCAGTGGTGTAACTGAATTGTTGGCTGTATAATGGTATTGAGCGAGTTGGACAAACAACATGCTAAGGACATGCTAAAGAGCTCGACGATGAAAACTTAAGACTAATCATTAAACACGCATGCCGGCTCAAAGCATCATTACCTTCAATGTCTCGTAAACTATGATAGACTTTGTCTTTATTCTTACAAGATGGTGTTGCTGGGAACCAAGATGGACATTTCAAACTTAAGACCAAAATAGCCGTCTTGGAAAAATACTTCCTCTCGATTTTGGAGATTTTTTTCCTTCTTTGGCCTTATGTTTGCAATTCCCTTCTCAATTCCCTTCAGTTTTCTCTTTCATGAATAAACCCCCTAGTCCATGTAGCGTTTTATCTCTAATTTAACATTCCAAATATAAATAAAAACAGAGCATGAACCGTGTTAAAGGGACTGGAGCTCCTAAACATTTTTACTGTGAACGTAGAGAATAGAAATAACTAAATGATCTATATATTGTGTTGGCAAAGTCTAAAACAGGAGAAATATGAGTCTGTGGAGTCTCCAGCTTATGACATCATTTGTGGCCTAATATGTAAATTACATATTTCCTATTGAAAAGCAGCTCATTTGCATATCAAGCCACAAGTGATGTCATACAGAGGAGACTCCACAGATACATTTTAAAACACATTTTCCTCCTAATTTAAGCATTTGCTTGTAGTTTTGCTAACACAATGTATAGATCATTTTCAATCTTTTTTTCAATTTCCTTTAATTCTCTTTGTCATTGATAAAGCCCAAAGTATTTAACCAGGAGAGATGTGTTCAGATATCCTCTGCTCTTCAATAGAGATGTTATTACTGCCCAGTTTAATGGTACTAATTTTATCAACCTCCGTAAACTGAAGGGATGAGTCTACATCTGAGGGTTGAACAGATTCTGGACCTGTCTCACCAGCTTTGGCCAGACTTTCTCACAGGCCTGCTGGGTGGGGGAGAAATGGTAGTTGTGATGGAGAGGGGACAGAGGGTTTTATATCTGGCTGAATATGAATGAGTGTTGCAGATATATGATCATGGATAAATAAGGTTGGGACATTTTTAATTTGGCCTCACTGTCCTGGATGGGTCACTGGAGGAGGGATAATGGTTTGCACAGTCCTATGGGTAGTAGAACAATGGCCCTTTAAAACTCCATTTATATAGCTTTATTATAACACTTTCTAAAATTGGCCATTATTTGTTGCTTCCTCTGCTACCAGATGTGATTGATATGTCCCTTACTGAATTCATGATGTGTTCTCCAAAATCACAGCCTCCAGCTTTTCATGAATGGTTTCTTTATCTGTCCTACGTTACATTGAAGGATGAATGTTATAGGTCTTTATGGTGTAAAAGGTTTCATAGAAACATACAATGTGTCGGCAGATAAGAAGCATTCGGGCCCATCCCGTCTGCCCAATTCTCTCAATACAGAAGCCCCTGCTTGCAAATCCATCACATGAAAAAGTTTGTTTCTGACCTCAAGGAAAATTTTATTATTTATTATTTATTTAGTTTGTTGTGCCTGATATGATAGGTATTTACTCTAGTTTTCAAATATTTTGTGGGGATGTAAAGCTGCCAATCAGTAATGAAATTCTGAAAAAATATACAAACAGAAGTCAGGAAACCATAGCTTAAAGGACTGTCTGGTGCCCAAAATTCATCTACCAAATATCAATCCATATAAATGTGCTTTGAAAGTACTTTAAAATGCATGTTTTACATTTTGTGTGGCTGAATATAAAAAAAACTTACTAATGAATTTGTTAAAATACAATGGTTTGCAAGAAAGCAGGACTGCTCACTATAGCTGAATAAAAATAATTTATTTTCTTTTTTTAGTTTATTTTTTGCTGCAGGAACCAATGAGAATAATTTCATTCAAATTAATGTAATTTCCTATCTCTCTAGTGATGTCATCAGACAATGTGTTGCACTATGAGATCCTACTGTGTACAAGAGCAGGTTTATTACATTCCACACAATGTATTCTATTCCAGCAGCACAGAAAGTGACTAAATGAAACAAAACTGTATATCCTCAGTGTCTATATAATCAGTAAACATGCAGAGTAATCACTGGGGGAGGGGTGAGTGAAATATTAAAAATGTGATTTATGCAGAATGCCTGCATCATATCACGCTGGGGGAAAAAGCCTGTGCACTATACAAACAGTGATCTTCATATTGCACCAAAGGGAGTTTGGGGACTAGACTGTCCCTTTAACTTACCAATCGCTTGCTCTTAATTGATTGAGCGACATAGAACATTGCATATGCCATTTCCTGAATGCTGGAAATAATTAGACTAGCTTCTGAATCGGTGTGTTCACATCCGAGGAAATATACAATTTGTGTGTGCGGGTTAAATGCAAAACATTAGAAAATGTATACATGGTACAAGCAAGAGGATTTATAACCAACAGACATATTGTTATATATAACATTTCAAGCCACAGGTGATGTCATAAATAGCAGACACCACAGACATGTTTAAAACATGTTTTATATCAATCATTTGCTTGATTTCTTGTAACACAGTGTATACATCATTTTTGATATTTTTACTGTGGTTTTTGTTGTGTTTGAGAATGTTCCTGCCGTATTTATTCCATTTTTCTATGGATAAATAAAATCTGTTTTTTTCCATGTGCTCCTGTGATTTAAAAATCTATCACAGTAAAGTGACATGCACTGAGGATACGATCTCTTTATCCTCTGATATGGGTCCTAATTAGCTGCTTAATCTGCTTATGGTATATTGCTATCTCTGCATTCATATACATCACAAATGCACACATGAATATGCTATCTTTGTTGAAAATGGCAAACTGTATATAGTCTAGTACTAAGAGGAAGTAAATAAATTTGTTGGACTTCTGTGTTTATTAACATCGGACAAACAGCCGGAGTAAGCAAAAGAGACTAGAGTGTTTTTTAAAGGCCCCCCCCCCCCCCCCCTCTTTTGTAACAGAATCACCAGTGAATAAAACATTGTTCCTGGTGTGAGGTTTAACAGGCAGGTACTTTTGATTCATTGCATTTTATCCTCCTACTGGCAGCTGCCATTCTTCCCTGGGAATCAGGACGGCTTTTATACTTTCTGCTCTGCCTCGGCTGTGAGGCAGAGCCGGTGGAGACGCTGGCGTGCTCGGACAGTGTTTTTACAAAAGAGCGGTCTCTGCTAATCACGTGTAAAAACTGTCTCTCTGTACTAGCGAGAGAAACAGTCGCCGGCCAGCCTGGTTCCCAGGGATGTACCAGTCAGAGTTTATCCTCTAGGGACAATGATTTTTTTTCACTTATTCTATATTAGAGGGGAGGGGGGGGGGGGAAGTTTAGTTGTCCTTTTAAGACCTTTTATAGTTTCTTGCCTGAATCTTTTGTTTTCTTTTTCTATATGAGTTATTGGGGGGCTCAGGGGACAAGGATATGTCATTAGACATGTGCTGTGTATATGTAGAAAAAGCAGACCTTTCACACAGAGCAGTTAAAGACCCTTCCAACCAGCTTATATTGCGTATAGATATGAAATGCACTTATTTTTACTTTCAAACCAATTCCCAGATCTCCTGCAGTTTTACATTGAAAATAATTTCACCGGGGCTTCTAAATTCACTGACATTCCAATAAGGAGGGGCTTGGAGAGAGAGGGAGGGGCTTGAGAGATGGGCGGGGCTGTTGCTGTAGTTTTAGATTGGAAGTATTGGAGAAACAAGCTGATAAGACAGATTGCCTTCTATTCTCTTTACAGACCCCTTTTAATGAGCAAAGTAACCTGCAAGTTATTATAAATATCTCAAACTGCTGAACCATGTGCTGAATGTGTATCTGGTTACAATTGAATACATTGTTTAATCTCTCTGTGTATTGTCTTGGCAGGAGAATGTGTCGCTGGCTGACATTTTGTCCTTACGGGATAACTCTCTCACGGAGCAGGATATTTGGGCAATCTGTCTGGAGTGCTGCTACTCCATGAAAAGCATCTCCCACTCACCCATCTTCCAGACGCTGTGCATCACTCCAGACACGCTGGCTTTTAACACCAGCGGCAATGTCTGCTTCATGGAGCAGCTCAGCGGTACGTATGTCCTCCAGCATGTTCATGGCCTTTATTTGGAAAGCGTACAAAACCGAGCTGTGTATTCTGCTGAAAGAGTCCAGTGAAAGCCTGGATCCTGGTGTCTGTTGAACACCAATCTTCACTAATGACATAGAAACCATTCAATGAATCCTTGGCAGTGGGACAAGCCAGACTCCCAAATTAACAAGACCCTTAATTCTTGGAAGTGGTCAAGACAAGAGCAGAGTTCATTACGTGGGATAATTATTGTCTGTATACAACGAGGGGCCCATTGCACCTAAAATCCCTACTGTCGGCTTGTAACTATTTTTATTGTTCAGCATCCCTGGCTCCTAAGATTGACTAGCCTGGCTCTCAAAGTCCATACATGTTCGTCAAGCACTGACATGTTGTTCTTCAGATAGTGATGTCTTTCTGACCATAACATATCAAATTCACATGTTGGGACTTGTTAACCCCTGTACATGGCTTACACTGGGGTCTATTCACTGAAATTCGATAAATGAGCACTAATTTCGAACAGACTTGCTCCCCTCGGATGTCTAATATTGAGCTTGCAAAGGAGTATTCGCTAACCATTTTGGAAAGATCAAGATGAGATGAAGCCTGCTGAGATGAATGAGAGCAAGATAACACCCCCCCCCCCATTCATTTGGGGGGGGGGGGGGGGGGGAGAAAAAATATGTTTAGGTTAAATCCAACTGTCTAGTTTAATAAAAAAAAAAAACAACTGTGTAAAGATAATTTAAAAAATGAAAGAAAAAAAAACAAATGACCCCCGGACTCCTAACACATATGGGGTGGGGGCAGGGCAAGTAGCCCCCCCCCTATAAAAAGAACAGTGCCAGATGCTGAGTTTAGCCTGTAGAAAAGGGGCACTTGGCTTAACTCCAGCCCCTGACTCTTTTGAGTGTTCAAATCAAACAGTTGAATACAGAATTGTGCTCAGCACTTCCTTTTTTTTTTAAGTATTTTATTTATACAGTTTCCAAAAACATTTTTACATACCAACAGGCACAATACATTACAAACATTGTAAGACAACCATAAAAACATATGATCATCCTACAGATACCTAATAGATCACAGTCTTAAACAATTGAGGAGGATTATTTATTATATCCTTTCCACATGACGAGCACGGGGGATTGGGTATATTAACCTGGTTTTAAAACTGTGTAAAAAGGGAAAAAAAAGAGAGAAAAGGGAGAGAGAAAAGAAAGAAAACCTTTCAGCACTTCCAACCTTGAAAACAAACATTTGGTGTTAAATGTTCATTCACACGAGTGGTTCATTCAATCTCCAGCTCTCTTCGTAAACACGTGTACAACTCATCAAAAGACAAATCGGATCAAAAAAGGAGATGCTCAGGGTAGAGGATCGGCCTGCTAAGTCAGTCCCCCAAATGAGCACACTCCAAAAAACGGGAAAATATAATGCTGATGATGGGCCTTATTCACTAAAACGGGGGGCTGCGGGAAATTCAGAAGGGAATGTGAAACGTAAGGTTGGAAGAAATTCTCCTTTTTTGGCCTTAAGTTTAAAATTCTTTTCTCAATTCCCTGCATTTCTCTTTCATGAATAAAACTCTTGCATATTAGAACAATACATATCATTTAAATCTAATGGTCTCTCTAATATAATAAGCTATTTTTTGAAAAGGTATAAAAGTTTAAAAAGAAAATAGAAAATGGAGATAAATGTAAGAAAATGGAGATACTACCTTACAGAAAGGTCAACAGACACTGGTCTCTTATCTATTGTGGCCAACACTGCATAAAGCTTGAATAAATGGATCTGTGTTGAGGTTTTTCAGTGGATATTGTGTATGGGCCAGCTGTCTATTGTCTATATTCCTCTGTCCACTCCTAGGAGGGCAGGCAAGCCCCCCCAAACACTCACCCCCACCCCTGTCTATCAGGGAGCGGTTTTAAAAGCCTGTGAGTTGTGAAAAGTTCACTGGAAAATGCCTTTTTGTATTTGGCTGATCTGCTTATGTAAAAGTCTGATTTGTGGATGTGTGTGTGGGAGGAGGTGATGGAGTTACACTCTCCAATCTCCAATTCATTTTTGGAAAGAGATTACTGTTCAACATCCTGCAATAAAGCTAGATATAAATGTGATACATTCCATACAGGGATATTTTTTTTTATATGCATTTAAAACAATGGAAATGTGTCATTATGTATATACACCGGGGTTCAATAATGTTTTAGTTTGAAGTGACATTGGTGGGGGGGGGGGGGGGATTCACCTTTTGCTTCCTTAAAGGGCCAGCTACACCTTCAGTATCGGGGAAAAAAAAACATTTTTAGATAAGTACTGCATCATGTAAATTAAATCAAACCATCTCCTAAAAACTGCAAATGTAATATCAACACAAGCACTCATTGTCGCATTATATAGCGCACACAAAGCTGGCTGAAGCCACGCCCCTTCTATCTGAAGGACTTGAAACAGCTGAGTTCAGAGAGAATTCCAAAGTGGCTAGTGATGGCCTGAATCCCTCTCCCTGAATTAAGAGGCCCCAGTGACAATCATTTCAATGTAAAACTCAAGGAGAGCTGGAACTTGTAAAAACAAATACAATTGACATATAATTACAACAAGTACAATATATAGAATATAAGCAGGCTGCCTCTTTCATAGAAACAACAGTTAAAATACATTGCCACTTGTACAATAAGTATGACCCATGCCAGGTTTATATACTTCTCTGCCTCTTAAATGAGAAAGATTGCATCATGTGTAGACATTTTAAATAGAAATCATTTAGTGAAAGAATATAACTAAAGTCCCTTATTGTTTAGCTCTATCTGTATAGCTCTAAAAAATAGCCCTTTTTGCTCTGTATTGCCATATCTGGGGGCGGACATGTTGTTTAGAATCTTGGATCCGATGAAGGAAGATCTGACCCAATATGTCTGCCCCCTGATAAAATCTGTATAAAGGATAGATGGTCCAAATTGTTACTTTCATTAAACATTTATTTTTACTCTACATCTTGATGAATTCTTTCAGTTAAACATTGTGACAGTTATCCATTAAATGTATCATGCTATAAAAGTTTCCATTCTTTAACTTGAGTAGGGTTTATTTTGGGGTTTGAATTTGGGGAGCCATGCAGACAGCTAGCAAATGTCACATACCATTATTTTTTACAAATTTCTTTGAGAAAGTAAAATAAAATCCTAAACTTATTAAACACTCGGTGTTATTCTGTGTGATGTTGTTGTACACTAGAACGTCATATCTCCCTTTTCATCCCTTTATAAATATTTGAATTCTGTTTACAGTAAGATATGTTTCTCTTTACTTGACTACAAAGACTTCACCAGACTAACTGATGAAACTGGCTGACACTCTCTCCCCCTTTCTTTTTATTTTCTAAGATGATCCTGAAGGTTCTTTTGTACCTCCCGAATTTGATCTGACGGGAAATACCCTGGAGGTAAGATATATACATTGTGTTTTGATGTCTACGTATGAAGTCTGGGATCTATTCACTAAACCATGAACTTTGGGGAATGGAAAAAAACAAGCGGAAATAGAGTTGGAATATTACAACACCTAAATTCGACCCCTGGGCCCAAAGATCCCTGGCGCGATCGCAAGCACCATTTTGAAAGGCAGTGTGATGCAGTGCAAAGGGAGGCCGGGGGCAAGATGGTGAATTAGAAAGGGAGGTCGGGGGCAAGATGGTGCAGTGGAGAGGGAGCAAGATGGTGCAGTGGAGAGGGAGGTCGGGGGCAAGATGGTGCAGTTGAAAGGCATGTCGGGGGCTACAAGCTCCACCCAAAAATCAAAGGTATTTTTTTATTTGTTGTCTCATGGCTTTAACACTTATAATAATAATAATAACAAAGTGTTTAACCAGGAAAGGCATGTTCAGGTAGTGTGTGGTTTCCAAGTACACCAACCCTGCCAGGAGTTGAACCAGTGATCCCCAAAGGGTTGAACAGGTTCTACTAATGATGCATTAGTCCACTGAGCTACCTCGTTTCTACTGGTCTCTGAATATTACCCACTGCTAATTTAAATGAAGGACACATGAAGTAAACAACTTGATTTCTGTTTGACCCTAGTGCTAACATTTGTTTAAACCAGCATTCACTTTCACATTCTATCCATTCTCTAAATGGTGCTCACAGGGTCATTAACATACCGGACTTTTAAACACGCAAAGTAAAATGAACTCGCCGTGAATGGGAATAACGAGTGCACAGCAGAGGTGTACAGTGTGTGCACAGCTACTCTGTAATCATGGGACAGTCATCGGCATCGAGCAAGGCATTGTGTGTAATAATAATAATGCAGCATCTCGGAGCATAATGGGGCGTTTGGAAAGAACGTCATAGATACTATTCATAGAAAATATATCTGTCAATTACCTCTGCTTTTCTGAGGTTTTTATTCTTTAAACGTCCATGTTTAGTTTAGGACCTGCCACTGACGTAGTAGGTTACTTCCTCACATGCCCCACCGGCAACCTATAAAGCTAGGGGGCGCAGCATTGGCAGGTGCAGTGTCTGCGCTGGCACAGTATTCATTCTTTGGACGGTTCGGGGGTATGTAGTAGGGGAGAAGCTAAGCACTATGGCACTTATTTCCTCCAGTGTCTGCATGGGGGCATGGTCTGGGCAGATGCCTCCTGTAGGTATACCGACAAACTTCCTTCCCCAGCGAAGCCGGACACCAGGGAGCCATACTTGGGAGGTTGTGGTGTCCGTGCTACTGCTCTGTTACTGAAGCACAATACTGTGCAAGTGTAGTAGGTATTCTCTGGTGTGTCAGACACTGGAGGAGATGTGGGGACAAGCTCTGCTGGACAGAGGGACACAGCCTCCAAAAAGGGCACTGTCCCATACAAAGATCATTTACAAAGTAATTCATTTATTTCATGTTTTTCAGTCTATGCCCTTCCCTCTTACACACTAAAAAAAAAAAAAAAAACTGGAAAGTAGAGCAGACCCTTCAATAAGAAAACAGTCTCATTATAGTGTAATATTCCATCAAATTGCAGGCTAAATGGTTATGTATATTCACAAATGTTCTTCATGATACAGGTTTCCCGAAGGCTTCATAAAAACACCAAACAGATTGGAGATTTAGGGACATGGTATGGCAATAGCATGCCAGCCCATTATATGTTACAGAGCTGCATAAAAACACTTGAAACAATCCTAATGTGATGGGCTATGCAAATAATATGACACAAATCTCCAATATGCTCTCCTCCAAGACAGTCCTCCAAATAACGGCCTATTTATAGAGCCTATTTCAGCAAAATAGCTGTACCGCTTTATTTAAAGCGGGACTAAACTCTAAAGTCGGTTTTTGTCAGGCAGAATGTTATTTCTGCCTGTTTAAATCTGCTTTTTAAACTAAGGGCAGCAATTTGACAGCGCTTAGCACCATGGTAGCTGAGAGAGAGGCTCCCTCGTCATTATTGGATGTGCGGGTGTATCAGACTCCCTTTAGAGGTGGGAAATTTGAATCTAACGTGATTTATTTTTATTCTAGGCTCATATATATTCTCTGGGTGCTACGCTGAAAGCAGCAATAGAATTTGTAATTGAACCAGAGTTGGAGACAGAATTGTGTCAAGATCTAAGCACTATGCTAGACCTTATGCAACAGGACAGTCCAGCAGACAGACCGGATATTGAGGTAAGAGTCCGTCCGGCATCTCGAGTGTGAGTTGTTTTTGGCTTCTTTGTTTTTCTATTTTTGTAATAAACATGTAGTTGTATTGATTTGTTGAAGCGTCCTTTTATAATTTAAGAACTAGCACACCAGCTTTTACGGTCTTTGGTATTTGTTGCTAGCCTTTAATTCCCTGAACCAGCTTCATTCCCCCAAAATAAATAAACATCCGTCTGTACCATGTAATTGTTATATATAAGTTGACATTATCCTGACCAAATGAATGTCTCCTACTTAGAGCATTATATCCCTGTGCGAAAAGAAACTAAGTTGTTCTTCTTCATCCATGGTCTGTCGAAGCCTCTCGTCCATCGGTAGAAGAGTTCTATCTATCGAGTCCGTTACCGCCCTCCAAGGTTAATATCCCAAGCGATACAGTCACTGTGCTCGTGGGTCAGGTAACTTGGCCATCTGTAGTTCGTCCAGTCATGCGTAATCAGGAGCAAAACGGCTCCTTCCCCCCTCCTATTTTGATGATGTTCATTGACAATAAAGTTTATTTGCATTTAGACAGAGTGGCGCTTGTGCTCCATCTTGCTTCACACGGCATGCACATGGATGCCCCAATGTATAAGAGGGACTAAGAGTCAGTACCATGGCCTTAAAGAAGACTAAGAAACTTCCGTCATTGGTGGGTGCACGACAATCACACAGATGGCGACACAGACACCGCACGCCAGCTGTGCAAAATGGCAAACTGCAAGTCGCAAGGAAATTTCAAAATGAATGGGGCGTCACTTCTGTACAGTGTTCCATAGGAGGCCTTCTGTCTAGTTAAAAGTACTTAAAAGAGAATTGTCCGCAAAAAAAAATTATGAAGGCCTTATTAATCCGTATAGCTCTCTCAGGCCCAACGTGTTTTTTAGAATCTTGGGTCAGATGTAGAAATATGTGACCCAAGATGTCTGCCCCCAGATAGAGCTATGAAAGCACAATACTCAATAAGATATGCTATTTGTATTCTTGTTACAATCTTTCAGTTAAACGTAATTGCCTTAGTTTATGGCGTAAAAAAAAAAAAAGTGAAGTCTACAAAATCATTGTAGAACATTTATTTTATTTATTTTTGTATATATATATAGATGGCTTGGAAAATCTTTGGAAAGGAATAAACAAACTGGACAGGGGTTTAAAGCAGCAGGCAAATGAAAAAGATCCAAAATTCATCTTGAATATAAGTGACAGCAACGCATCTTCACAGTATCCAGACATCTGTCAAAACATCATCGTGTCTTGTGAGAAGGAGTATCAAAATGGTGTCCGAGATCCTGCGACTGCAGCACACCATTCCCAATTTCCACACCATGTTAAAAAGAACAAAGGGGAAAGAACACAACCCGGCTGGTCGGGAAATTATGAGAACTTCGGGAAAGAGAAACTGGACGATGAAATGTCAAGACTTTCGCTAAAGAAACATCGGAGAAGTAAACACCAGTCTCCAGACCGCATGCCAGAAAAGCGCTCTTTTTCCTTGTCGCCGCCAGCAGCTGGAATGACTACGCTTAAAAGCTGGCCGTCGATGCCCAGTTGTCTTTCTCCAAACGAAGATGCCGAAGAAGAGGATCGTACAGCCGATAGAGACGAAAGCAGGCCAAGAAATGCTGTGCGTTTCTCAGAATCCAAGATTGGCGCTCACACCCTCTTTCCTTATACTCCTATGCCGAGCCACAGGAACTGTAACTCCCCTGTAGGCCCATCCGAATATCATTCTCAGGTTTCTTATGAGAACTTATATGCGGCTCTGGAGGAAGAAAACCAGTATTCTTTAAACCAAAGAATAGACGCCAAAATTACTTTGGAAAAGGAAAGTGTCCAGTGTCCAAGCCACTGTAATGGGGTCCGTAGTTCCAGCGGACACGAAAGTCCTAATTACGAGGCAGCTTCTCACGAAGAGGAAGTGTGTATCTCCAGACCAGAGGACTCTCCAGATCAATATACCGCTTATGAGGAAGGAAATGAGGAACAACAGGTACAAATATTTAAATTTTTTTAGTTAATATTGTCGGACTTTTCTGATTTAGGGTATTTTACCACCAGACCTTTTTTTTTATCATTATTTAAATAAAAGTTGTTAAACCTACTAATGATTCGAAGCGTTGTATGCTAAAATAATTTAGTAAACATAATGATAAATGACAGCTATTTTCTTGTCCCCATATCTCATTGGCTTCCTTTCCAAACCACTACTCATAGTAACGTCTTCATAGTAAAGAACAGTGTCCCAGGTAAATATATTATTAGTCAAGTCACGTGTCAGGTAAAGACGTTGGAAGAGTTGAAATAAAAACATTAAACAAAACCTTTTTATCTGAAGATTGCACTTGTGTCGATGCCTCTCTAGAATCTACTAGGAAACAAAATTAAAAACATCTTCATATCAATATTTATGGTACGGTTTTACAAGGACGCTAATGGACAAGTCAGCATGATGTCAATTATCCAGTTAAATGGCCATCAGAGACAGCATTAGTACTCTTATTATAGAGGGTCTCTATCACCTAAACCTTGTCTTACTATGAATGTAGAGTAGCCTTCCAGCTGAAGTGGTAGAGGTAAATACAGTGAAGGCTATCCTAGATATAAGATAAGGCCAGGGACTAATGAAAGTATTACTTTACTGAGAGGCTAGTGGATGTATGGAATAGTCTTCCAGTAGAAGTGGTAGAGGTTAATACAGTGAAGGTGTTTAAGCATGCATGGGATAGGTATAAGGCTATCCTAGATATAAGATAAGGCCAGGGACTAATGAAAGTATTACTTTACTGAGAGGGTAGTGGATGTATGGAATGGTCTTCCAGTAGAAGTGGTAGAGGTTAATACAGTGAAGGAGTTTAAGCATGCATGGGATAGGTATAAGGCTATCCTAGATATAAGATAAGGTCAGGGACTAATGAAAGTATTACTATACTGAGAGGGTAGTGGATGTATGGAATAGTCTTCCAGCAGAAGTGGTAGAGGTTAATACAGTGAGGGAGTTTAAGCATGCATGGGATAGGTATAAGGTTATCCTAGATATAAGATAAGGCCAGGTACTAATGAAAGTATTACATTACTGAGAGGGTAGTGGATGCATGGAATAGTCTTCCAGTAGAAGTGGTAGAGGTTAATACAGTGAAGGAGTTTAAGCATGCGTGGGATAGGTATAAGGCTATCCTAGATATAAGATAAGGCCAGGGACTAATGAAAGTATTACTTTACTGAGAGGGTAGTGGATGCATGGAATAGTCTTCCAGTAGAAGTGGTAGAGGTTAATACAGTGAAGCAGTTTAAGCATGCGTGGGATAGGTATAAGGCTATCCTAGACATAAGATAAGGCCAGGGACTAATGAAAGTATTACTTTACTGAGAGGGTAGTGGATGCATGGAATAGTCTTCCAGTAGAAGTGGTAGAGGTTAATACAGTGAAGGAGTTTAAGCATGCATAGGATAGGTATAAGGCTATCCTAGATATAAGATAAGGCCAGGTACTAATGAAAGTATTACATTACTGAGAGGGTAGTGGATGCATGGAATAGTCTTCCAGTAGAAGTGGTAGAGGTTAATACAGTGAAGGAGTTTAAGCATGCGTGGGATAGGTATAAGGCTATCCTAGATATAAGATAAGGCCAGGGACTAATGAAAGTATTACTTTACTGAGAGGGTAGTGGATGCATGGAATAGTCTTCCAGTAGAAGTGGTAGAGGTTAATACAGTGAAGCAGTTTAAGCATGCATAGGATAGGTATAAGGCTATCCTAGATATAAGATAAGGCCAGGGACTAATGAAAGTATTACATTACTGAGAGAGTAGTGGATGCATGGAATAGTCTTCCAGTACAAGTGGTAGAGGTTAATACAGTGAAGAAGTTTAAGCATGCGTGGGATAGGTATAAGGCTATCCTAGATATAAGATAAGGTCAGGGACTAATGAAAGTATTACTTTACTGAGAGGGTAGTGGGTGCATGGAATAGTCTTCCAGCAGAGGTGGTAGAGGTTAATACAGTGAGGGAGTTTAAGCATGCATGGGATAGGTATAAGGCTATCCTAGATATAAGATAAGGTCAGGGACTAATGAAAGTATTACTTTACTGAGAGGGTAGTGGATGTATGGAATAGTCTTCCAGTAGAAGTGGTAGAGGTTAATACAGTGAAGGAGTTTAAGCATGCATGGGATAGGTATAATACTATCCTAGATATAAGATAAGGTCAGGGACTAATGAAAGTATTACTTTACTGAGAGGGTAGTGGATGTATGGAATAGTCTTCCAGTAGAAGTGGTAGAGGTTAATACAGTGAAGGAGTTTAAGCATGCATGGGATAGGTATAAGGCTATCCTAGATATAAGATAAGGCCAGGGACTAATGAAAGTATTACTTTACTGAGAGGGTAGTGGATGTATGGAATAGTCTTCCAGTAGAAGTGGTAGAGGTTAATACAGTGAAGGAGTTTAAGCATGCATGGGATAGGTATAAGGCTATCCTAGATATAAGATAAGGTCAGGGACTAATGGAAGTATTACTTTACTGAGAGGGTAGTGGATGCATGGAATAGCCTGCCAGCAGAAGTGGTAGAGGTTAATACAGTGAAGGAGTTTAAGCATGCATGGGATAGGTATAAGGCTATCCTAGATATAAGATAAGGTCAGGGACTAATGGAAGTATTACTTTACTGAGAGGGTAGTGGACACATGGAATAGTCTTCCAATAGAAGTGGTAGAGGTTAATACAGTGAAGGAGTTTAAGCATGCATGGGATAGGTATAAGGCTATCCTAGATATAAGATAAGGTCAGGGACTAATGAAAGTATTACTTTACTGAGAGGGTAGTGGATACATGGAATAGTCTTCCAGTAGAAGTGGTAGAGGTTAATACAGTGAAGGAGTTTAAGCATGCATGGGATAGGTATAAGGCTGTCCTAGATATAAGATAAGGTCAGGGACTAATGAAAGTATTACATTACTGAGAGGGTAGTGGATACATGGAATAGTCTTCCAGTAGAAGTGGTAGAGGTTAATACAGTGAAGGAGTTTAAGCATGCGTGGGATAGGTATAAGGCTATAATAGATATAAGATAAGGCCAGGGACTAAGGAAAGTATTACTATACTGAGAGAGTAGTGGATGCATGGAATAGTCTTCCAGTAGAAGTGGTAGAGGTTAATACAGTGAAGGAGTTTAAGCATGCGTGGGATAGGTATAAGGCTATCCTAGATATAAGATAAGGCCACGGACTAATGAAAGTATTACATTACTGAGAGGGTAGTGGATGCATGGAATAGTCTTCCAGTAGAAGTGGTAGAGGTTAATACAGTGAAGGAGTTTAAGCATGCATGGGATAGGTATAAGGCTATCCTAGATATAAGATAAGGTCAGGGACTAATGAAAGTATTACTTTACTGAGAGGGTAGTGGGTGCATGGAATAGTCTTCCAGTAGAAGTGGTAGAGGTTAATACAGTGAAGGAGTTTAAGCATGCGTGGGATAGGTATAAGGCTATCCTAGATATAAGATAAGGCCAGGGTCTAATGAAAGTATTACTTTACTGAGAGGGTAGTGGATGTATGGAATAGTCTTCCAGTAGAAGTGGTAGAGGTTAATACAGTGAAGGAGTTTAAGCATGCATGGGATAGGTATAAGGCTATCCTAGATATAAGATAAGGCCAGGGACTAATGAAAGTATTACTTTACTGAGAGGGTAGTGGGTGCATGGAATAGTCTTCCAGCAGAGGTGGTAGAGGTTAATACAGTGAGGGAGTTTAAGCATGCATGGGATAGGTATAAGGCTATCCTAGATATAAGATAAGGTCAGGGACTAATGAAAGTATTACTTTACTGAGAGGGTAGTGGATGTATGGAATAGTCTTCCAGTAGAAGTGGTAGAGGTTAATACAGTGAAGGAGTTTAAGCATGCATGGGATAGGTATAAGGCTATCCTAGATATAAGATAAGGTCAGGGACTAATGAAAGTATTACTTTACTGAGAGGGTAGTGGATGTATGGAATAGTCTTCCAGTAGAAGTGTTAGAGGTTAATACAGTGAAGGAGTTTAAGCATGCATGGGATAGGTATAAGGCTATCCTAGATATAAGATAAGGCCAAGGACTAATGAAAGTATTACTTTACTGAGATGGTAGTGGATGTATGGAATAGTCTTCCAGTAGAAGTGGTAGAGGTTAATACAGTGAAGGAGTTTAAGCATGCATGGGATAGGTATAAGGCTATCCTAGATATAAGATAAGGCCAGGGTCTAATGAAAGTATTACTTTACTGAGAGGGTAGTGGATGTATGGAATAGTCTTCCAGTAGAAGTGGTAGAGGTTAATACAGTGAAGTAGTTTAAGCATGCATGGGATAGGTATAAGGCTATCCTAGATATAAGATAAGGACAGGGACTAATGAAAGTATTACATTACTGAGAGGGTAGTGGATGGATGGAATAGTCTTCCAGTAGAAGTGGTAGAGGTTAATACAGTGAAGGAGTTTAAGCATGCGTGGGATAGGTATAAGGCTATCCTAGATATAAGATAAGGCCAGGGACTAATGAAAGTATTACATTACTGAGAGGGTAGTGGATGCATGGAATAGTCTTCCAGTAGAAGTGGTAGAGGTTAATACAGTGAAGGAGTTTAAGCATGCATGGGATAGGTATAAGGCTATCCTAGATATAAGATAAGGCCAGGGACTAATGAAAGTATTACATTACTGAGAGGGTAGTGGATGTATGGAATAGTCTTCCAGTAGAAGTGGTAGAGGTTAATACAGTGAAGGAGTTTAAGCATGCATGGGATAGGTATAATACTATCCTAGATATAAGATAAGGTCAGGGACTAATGAAAGTATTACTTTACTGAGAGGGTAGTGGATGTATGGAATAGTCTTCCAGTAGAAGTGGTAGAGGTTAATACAGTGAAGGAGTTTAAGCATGCATGGGATAGGTATAAGGCTATCCTAGATATAAGATAAGGCCAGGGACTAATGAAAGTATTACTTTACTGAGAGGGTAGTGGATGTATGGAATAGTCTTCCAGTAGAAGTGGTAGAGGTTAATACAGTGAAGGAGTTTAAGCATGCGTGGGATAGGTATAATACTATCCTAGATATAAGATAAGGTCAGGGACTAATGAAAGTATTACTTTACTGAGAGGGTAGTGGATGTATGGAATAGTCTTCCAATAGAAGTGGTAGAGGTTAATACAGTGAAGGAGTTTAAGCATGCATGGGATAGGTATAATACTATCCTAGATATAAGATAAGGTCAGGGACTAATGAAAGTATTACTTTACTGAGAGGGTAGTGGATGTATGGAATAGTCTTCCAGTAGAAGTGGTAGAGGTTAATACAGTGAAGGAGTTTAAGCATGCATGGGATAGGTATAAGGATATCCTAGATATAAGATAAGGCCAGGGACTAATGAAAGTATTACTTTACTGAGACGGTAGTGGATGTATGGAATAGTCTTCCAGTAGAAGTGGTAGAGGTTAATACAGTGAAGGAGTTTAAGCATGCATGGGATAGGTATAAGGCTATCCTAGATATAAGATAAGGCCAGGGACTAATGAAAGTATTACTTTACTGAGAGGGTAGTGGATACATGGAATAGTCTTCCAGTAGAAGTGGTAGAGGTTAATACAGTGAAGGAGTTTAAGCATGCGTGGGATAGGTATAAGGCTATCCTAGATATAAGATAAGGCCAGGGACTAATGAAAGTATTACTTTACTGAGAGGGTAGTGGACACATGGAATAGTCTTCCAATAGAAGTGGTAGAGGTTAATACAGTGAAGGAGTTTAAGCATGCGTGGGATAGGTATAATACTATCCTAGATATAAGATAAGGTCAGGGACTAATGAAAGTATTACTTTACTGAGAGGGTAGTGGATGTATGGAATAGTCTTCCAGTAGAAGTGGTAGAGGTTAATACAGTGAAGGAGTTTAAGCATGCATGGGATAGGTATAAGGATATCCTAGATATAAGATAAGGCCAGGTACTAATGAAAGTATTACTTTACTGAGACGGTAGTGGATGTATGGAATAGTCTTCCAGTAGAAGTGGTAGAGGTTAATACAGTGAAGGAGTTTAAGCATGCATGGGATAGGTATAATACTATCCTAGATATAAGATAAGGTCAGGGACTAATGAAAGTATTACTTTACTGAGAGGGTAGTGGATGTATGGAATAGTCTTCCAGTAGAAGTGGTAGAGGTTAATACAGTGAAGGAGTTTAAGCATGCATGGGATAGGTATAAGGATATCCTAGATATAAGATAAGGCCAGGGACTAATGAAAGTATTACTTTACTGAGACGGTAGTGGATGTATGGAATAGTCTTCCAGTAGAAGTGGTAGAGGTTAATACAGTGAAGGAGTTTAAGCATGCATGGGATAGACACAAGGCTATCCTAGATATAAGATAAGGCCAGGGACTAATGAAAGTATTACTTTACTGAGAGGGTAGTGGATACATGGAATAGTCTTCCAGTAGAAGTGGTAGAGGTTAATACAGTGAAGGAGTTTAAGCATGCGTGGGATAGGTATAAGGCTATCCTAGATATAAGATAAGGCCAGGGACTAATGAAAGTATTACTTTACTGAGAGGGTAGTGGACACATGGAATAGTCTTCCAATAGAAGTGGTAGAGGTTAATACAGTGAAGGAGTTTAAGCATGCGTGGGATAGGTATAATACTATCCTAGATATAAGATAAGGTCAGGGACTAATGAAAGTATTACTTTACTGAGAGGGTAGTGGATGTATGGAATAGTCTTCCAGTAGAAGTGGTAGAGGTTAATACAGTGAAGGAGTTTAAGCATGCATGGGATAGGTATAATACTATCCTAGATATAAGATAAGGTCAGGGACTAATGAAAGTATTACTTTACTGAGAGGGTAGTGGATGTATGGAATAGTCTTCCAGTAGAAGTGGTAGAGGTTAATACAGTGAAGGAGTTTAAGCATGCATGGGATAGGTATAAGGATATCCTAGATATAAGATAAGGCCAGGGACTAATGAAAGTATTACTTTACTGAGACGGTAGTGGATGTATGGAATAGTCTTCCAGTAGAAGTTGTAGAGGTTAATACAGTGAAGGAGTTTAAGCATGCATGGGATAGGTATAAGGCTATCCTAGATATAAGATAAGGCCAGGGACTAATGAAAGTATTACTTTACTGAGAGGGTAGTGGATACATGGAATAGTCTTCCAGTAGAAGTGGTAGAGGTTAATACAGTGAAGGAGTTTAAGCATGCGTGGGATAGGTATAAGGCTATCCTAGATATAAGATAAGGCCAGGGACTAATGAAAGTATTACTTTACTGAGAGGGTAGTGGACACATGGAATAGTCTTCCAATAGAAGTGGTAGAGGTTAATACAGTGAAGGAGTTTAAGCATGCGTGGGATAGGTATAATACTATCCTAGATATAAGATAAGTTCAGGGACTAATGAAAGTATTACTTTACTGAGAGGGTAGTGGATGTATGGAATAGTCTTCCAGTAGAAGTGGTAGAGGTTAATACAGTGAAGGAGTTTAAGCATGCATGGGATAGGTATAAGGATATCCTAGATATAAGATAAGGCCAGGGACTAATGAAAGTATTACTTTACTGAGACGGTAGTGGATGTATGGAATAGTCTTCCAGTAGAAGTGGTAGAGGTTAATACAGTGAAGGAGTTTAAGCATGTATGGGATAGACACAAGGCTATCCTAGATATAAGATAAGGCCAGGGACTAATGAAAGTATTACTTTACTGAGAGGGTAGTGGATACATGGAATAGTCTTCCAGTAGAAGTGGTAGAGGTTAATACAGTGAAGGAGTTTAAGCATGCGTGGGATAGGTATAAGGCTATCCTAGATATAAGATAAGGCCAGGGACTAATGAAAGTATTACTTTACTGAGAGGGTAGTGGACACATGGAATAGTCTTCCAGTAGAAGTGGTAGAGGTTAATACAGTGAAGGAGTTTAAGCATGCGTGGGATAGGTATAAGGCTATCCTAGATATAAGATAAGGCCAGGGACTAATGAAAGTATTACTTTACTGAGAGGGTAGTGGACACATGGAATAGTCTTCCAATAGAAGTGGTAGAGGTTAATACAGTGAAGGAGTTTAAGCATGCGTGGGATAGGTATAATACTATCCTAGATATAAGATAAGGTCAGGGACTAATGAAAGTATTACTTTACTGAGAGGGTAGTGGATGTATGGAATAGTCTTCCAGTAGAAGTGGTAGAGGTTAATACAGTGAAGGAGTTTAAGCATGCATGGGATAGGTATAAGGATATCCTAGATATAAGATAAGGCCAGGTACTAATGAAAGTATTACTTTACTGAGACGGTAGTGGATGTATGGAATAGTCTTCCAGTAGAAGTGGTAGAGGTTAATACAGTGAAGGAGTTTAAGCATGCATGGGATAGGTATAAGGCTATCCTAGATATAAGAAAAGGCCAGGGACTAATGAAAGTATTACATTACTGAGAGGGTAGTGGATGTATGGAATAGTCTTCCAGTAGTAGTGTTAGAGGTTAATACAGTGAAGGAGTTTAAGCATGCATGGGATAGGTATAATACTATCCTAGATATAAGATAAGGTCAGGGACTAATGAAAGTATTACTTTACTGAGAGGGTAGTGGATGTATGGAATAGTCTTCCAGTAGAAGTGGTAGAGGTTAATACAGTGAAGGAGTTTAAGCATGCATGGGATAGGTATAAGGATATCCTAGATATAAGATAAGGCCAGGGACTAATGAAAGTATTACTTTACTGAGACGGTAGTGGATGTATGGAATAGTCTTCCAGTAGAAGTGGTAGAGGTTAATACAGTGAAGGAGTTTAAGCATGCATGGGATAGGTATAAGGCTATCCTAGATATAAGATAAGGCCAGGGACTAATGAAAGTATTACTTTACTGAGAGGGTAGTGGATACATGGAATAGTCTTCCAGTAGAAGTGGTAGAGGTTAATACAGTGAAGGAGTTTAAGCATGCGTGGGATAGGTATAAGGCTATCCTAGATTTAAGATAAGGCCAGGGACTAATGAAAGTATTACTTTACTGAGAGGGTAGTGGATGTATGGAATAGTCTTCCAGTAGAAGTGGTAGAGGTTAATACAGTGAAGGAGTTTAAGCATGCATGGGATAGGTATAAGGCTATCCTACATATAAGATAGGGAACTGGGGACTAATAAAAGTATTTAGAACGTTGGGCAGACTAGATGGACTGAATGGTTCTTATCTGCTGACACATTCTATGTTTCTCAACCCGTGGTTCCAAAACCAGTCCTCGCACCCCAATCTATGACAGTCTAATTACATTCATCATGAAATCGTCTTTCTGACCACAAAGCCATAGAATGATCACGTTAGTGTGTAATACAGAGTATTCATTTATGATATTTCTTTTTTTTAGTGGATTTCACTGAAAGATCTTCTAAGTCGCTATGGGCAGCCCTTGAAAGAAGCTGAATTATGGGCTTTATGTCACGAATGCCTGGATACTCTTCAGACATACATTGATTTTCCAGGTAAGAAGTTTTGACGCATGGTGTTTGCGTTCCGGATGACGAGCACCGAATGCCCCTTTTAGTTCCTGTCCACCGTTCACAAGGGGATCGGTAGCCAGGACACAATGGCAGAGACCTGATCAATAGTTTGCAAGACCTCCTGACGTCACGTGTGACTTTACCGAGGCGTGCCCGTACCTGTAAGTTCCGCGATTGTAGCCGGTGCTCACGTAGACATTGAGTGGCCTCATCTGACAGGCATGATCCCGCTGCAAGTGCCTGCCGCGGGATCCGAGCAAAGCATATCACAGGAGCCGCGATGAGCTGTTTAACGCTGGACGTTCTATGTCGTCCTAGCGTCTTTTGGAACCAGTAAAATTAGGAAGGCGTAGAATGTCCTAGCGTCACGAAGGGGTTAACCTTTTTATTTTATTATTTGAGAGATGTATTCATGAAGGAGGGAAATGCTGGGACTTGAGAAGCGAATCTCAAACTTGAGTAGCCGAGTTGGACATGTTCTCCCATTCAGCTGTATTGGAAACATTTCTCCAAATCTGCTACTTTGCCCTTAAGTTCTCAATTTCCTGTGTTTCCTGTTTTTATGAATAAATCCAGAATATTAGACGATGATCTTTCATCATTACTGGAACTAACTTTAGGAAATAAGTATGAACATCACAAGGTAGCGAAAAAGAATCCTTCATTTAGCTGCTTTGCTTATGATTTCAGCATGCCTAACTCTTATTGACACATGGGGGGTTGGCATCCCCCCCCCCCCCCTACCATTTACATATAGACAGAACCTCAATAGGAGATTCTTTCCAAGACATAAGGATAAATCAAATTAAATATCATTTAATTAAACCACGGGAAACTCTGCCCTTAGTTGCTCCATGAGCGATTCAGCATAGAGGACTGCAGAATAAAATGTAAATATCTGGTATGTTACAGCAGTGATGGCTCGGTCGTGGATCTATCTAGAATGGAAAATGGAATTCTACCGTCGGCCAATGCAGAGAAAGAGCCCTCTCATTATTTCTGTCGCTCAGTAAAATCATGACAGAGGTTATTTGTGGAACATACACAAAAGATCATTCTTATCAGGGCAAAAAACTAATGCCAGACAAAAAGAACCAAACAAATCTGATACGTAATCCCATTAATCAGAAGATCGTTTTCAAATCTGGTCGTGTGTAAAGCCTTGTTAGAAGAAAAGAAATAAGATTGACAATTGTTCTCCTTTGTGGATTAGTAATTCTGGTTGACTCTCCGCTTTCCACTAGAAATTTCTTCTTTTTTTTAAATTTTTTTTATTTAAAATAAAAAATAGTAATTAAATTGGACGTATTCTTTTAAAAACCGCTGCATAATTAAATCATATAATCTAATAAGATTACCTTGCTTGTAGCCTTGACTACACTTTTTTTTCCTCATTTGTACAATGTATTATTCAAACGATTGAAGTGGCATGTCCAGTGATCAAAAGTGAAATAAAAACTTCATATATTGCTTAAATAGACAGTAATTATTTTTTTGGGCCACTTGTGCTACAAGTGTAGAAGAATATGAGGATAAAAGGCCTGTGTATCCTCGTACCGGCAGCCATGATTCTTTAATAGGAGTCATCCAGGTGACTGTCGCCGACAGTCTATCACTGAGAGGCTGAGCTCAGAGTAAACCCGTGTTTATTCCTGGGAATGGCCTCTCAAACATTTTGAGTCCCACAGGTAGCAGTGTGCTTTATAAAAAACAGTTATTATTATTATTATTGTTAGTGATGTTACAGTATTGTTGTTAGATTATTGCAGATTATTTCATCCCTTTCTCTTGGGTTGCAATGTTACTGCCTGGCTATTGATTGATCAGGTGAAGCTGGACTTGTCATTTACGGTATTTATTAGTTAACCCTTCACTCTGAATTTAGAAATGTGTATAAAATGGCAATTTTGAGCCCAATTTAAACCATTTTTTTTGTTCTTTTTTTTTTTTTTTCTTCTTCTCAGGTCTTTTGTGCCTTGAATCTGTGCTTATTGATAACAGTGGAGAGGTTCTGTTTGTGTCAAACCCAAATGAAGGTAATACCTGAGGAGCGTCCTTCAGATTTAGGGGGAAAAAAACATCTTAAGCCAAAGTAGGGGGCAAAAGGGACTCACAATCCTGTGTTTCCATTGGCTGCAGGTTTTCTCCTGTAACTATGAGATGGCAGCCGATTGAATGTTGTGGTTTATAGTTTGTCTATAGTTTGTGATTCTTTGTATTCCTTTGAGATTTAAGATTGGTTTTGTTATTTTTTTTTTACTAATATAAAATATATATATATATAATTGTTTATACAGTGTGGTTTTGTTATTTATAAACGCCTCACAGCTCTAAATATATCTCTTTCTTTGTTTTTCTCCTGTTCAGAGCCAAACGATGCATTTTGTGTGCCGCCTGAGTTTGATCCTCAAGGAGTTGGGACGGAAAAGGTAATTTGTGATTCTGGATTTTATTTTGTGTGTTCTCCTTTATTATCTCTCTTATGGTTCTGGATTTTATTTTGTGTGTTCTCCTTTGTTATCTCTCTTATGGTTCTGGGTTTTATCTTGTGTGTTCTCCTCTGTTATCTCTCTTATGGTTCTGGATTTTATCTTGTGTGTTCTCCTTTATTATCTCTCTTATGGTTCTGGATTTTATCTTGTTTGTTCTCCTTTGTTATCTCTCTTATGGTTCTGGGTTTTATCTTGTGTGTTCTCCTCTGTTATCTCTCTTATGGTTCTGGATTTTATCTTGTGTGTTCTCCTCTGTTATCTCTCTTATGGTTCTCGATTTTATTTTGTGTGTTCTCCTTTATTATCTATCTTATGGTTCTCTATTTTATCTTGTGTGTTCTCCTTTATTATCTATCTTATGGTTCTCGATTTTATCTTGTGTTTTCTCCTTTGTTATCTCTCTTATGGTTCTGGATTTTATTTTGTGTTTTCTCCTTTATTATCTCTCTTATGGTTCTGGATTAAATTTTGTGTGTTCTCCTTTATTATCTCTCTTATGGTTCTGGATTTTATCTTGTGTGTTCTCCTTTATTATCTCTCTTATGGTTCTGGATTTTATTTTGTGTGTTCTCCTTTATTATCTCTATTATGGTTCTGGATTTTATTTTGTGTGTTCTCCTTTGTTTTCTCTCTTATGGTTCTGGATTTTATCTTGTGTGTTCTCCTTTATTATCTCTCTTATGGTTCTGGATTTTATCTCGTGTTTTCTCCTTTGTTATCTCTCTTATGGTTCTGGATTTTATCTTGTGTTTTCTCCTTTATTATCTCTCTTATGGTTCTGGGTTTTATCTTGTGTTTTCTCCTTTATTATCTCTCTTATGGTTCTGGATTTTATTTTGTGTTTTCTCCTTTATTATCTCTCTTATGGTTCTCGATTTTATTTTGTGTGTTCTCCTTTATTATCTATCTTATGGTTCTCGATTTTAGCTTGTGTGTTCTCCTTTATTATCTCTCTTATGGTTCTGGATTTTATCTTGTGTGTTCTCCTTTGTTATCTCTCTTATGGTTCTGGATTTTATCTCGTGTTTTCTCCTCTGTTATCTCTCTTATGGTTCTGGGTTTTATCTTGTGTTTTCTCCTTTATTATCTCTCTTATGGTTCTGGATTTTATCTTGTGTGTTCTCCTTTGTTATCTCTCTTATGGTTCTGGATTTTATCTCGTGTTTTCTCCTCTGTTATCTCTCTTATGGTTCTGGGTTTTATCTTGTGTTTTCTCCTTTGTTATCTCTCTTATGGTTCTGGATTTTATCTTGTGTTTTCTCCTTTATTATCTCTCTTATGGTTCTGGGTTTTATCTTGTGTTTTCTCCTTTATTATCTATCTTATGGTTCTGGATTTTATTTTGTGTGTTCTCCTTTATTATCTATCTTATGGTTCTCGATTTTATCTTGTGTTTTCTCCTCTGTTATCTCTCTTATGGTTCTGGATTTTATCTTGTGTGTTCTCCTCTGTTATCTCTCTTATGGTTCTCGATTTTATTTTGTGTGTTCTCCTTTATTATCTATCTTATGGTTCTCTATTTTATCTTGTGTGTTCTCCTTTATTATCTATCTTATGGTTCTCGATTTTATCTTGTGTTTTCTCCTTTGTTATCTCTCTTATGGTTCTGGATTTTATTTTGTGTTTTCTCCTTTATTATCTCTCTTATGGTTCTGGATTAAATTTTGTGTGTTCTCCTTTATTATCTCTCTTATGGTTCTGGATTTTATCTTGTGTGTTCTCCTTTATTATCTCTCTTATGGTTCTGGATTTTATTTTGTGTGTTCTCCTTTATTATCTCTATTATGGTTCTGGATTTTATTTTGTGTGTTCTCCTTTGTTTTCTCTCTTATGGTTCTGGATTTTATCTTGTGTGTTCTCCTTTATTATCTCTCTTATGGTTCTGGATTTTATCTCGTGTTTTCTCCTTTGTTATCTCTCTTATGGTTCTGGATTTTATCTTGTGTTTTCTCCTTTATTATCTCTCTTATGGTTCTGGGTTTTATCTTGTGTTTTCTCCTTTATTATCTCTCTTATGGTTCTGGATTTTATTTTGTGTTTTCTCCTTTATTATCTCTCTTATGGTTCTCGATTTTATTTTGTGTGTTCTCCTTTATTATCTATCTTATGGTTCTCGATTTTAGCTTGTGTGTTCTCCTTTATTATCTCTCTTATGGTTCTCGATTTTATCTTGTGTGTTCTCCTTTGTTATCTCTCTTATGGTTCTGGATTTTATCTCGTGTTTTCTCCTCTGTTATCTCTCTTATGGTTCTGGGTTTTATCTTGTGTTTTCTCCTTTATTATCTCTCTTATGGTTCTGGGTTTTATCTTGTGTTTTCTCCTTTATTATCTATCTTATGGTTCTGGATTTTATCTCGTGTTTTCTCCTCTGTTATCTCTCTTACGGTTCTGGATTTTATTTTGTGTGTTCTCCTTTATTATCTCTCTTATGGTTCTGGATTTTATCTTGTGTGTTCTCCTCTGTTATCTCTCTTATGGTTCTCGATTTTATTTTGTGTGTTCTCCTTTATTATCTATCTTATGGTTCTCGATTTTATCTTTTGTGTTCTCCTTTATTATCTATCTTATGGTTCTCGATTTTATCTTGTGTTTTCTCCTTTGTTATCTCTCTTATGGTTCTGGATTTTATTTTGTGTTTTCTCCTTTGTTATCTCTCTTATGGTTCTGGATTAAATTTTGTGTGTTCTCCTTTATTATCTCTCTTATGGTTCTGGATTTTATCTTGTGTGTTCTCCTTTATTATCTCTCTTATGGTTCTGGATTTTATTTTGTGTGTTCTCCTTTATTATCTCTATTATGGTTCTGGATTTTATTTTGTGTGTTCTCCTTTGTTTTCTCTCTTATGGTTCTGGATTTTATCTTGTGTGTTCTCCTTTGTTTTCTCTCTTATGGTTCTGGATTTTATCTCGTGTTTTCTCCTTTATTATCTCTCTTATGGTTCTGGGTTTTATCTTGTGTTTTCTCCTTTATTATCTCTCTTATGGTTCTGGATTTTATTTTGTGTTTTCTCCTTTATTATCTCTCTTATGGTTCTCGATTTTATTTTGTGTGTTCTCCTTTATTATCTATCTTATGGTTCTCGATTTTATCTTGTGTGTTCTCCTTTATTGTCTCTCTTATGGTTCTGGATTTTATCTTGTGTTTTCTCCTATATCTCTCTTATGGTTCTGGGTTTTATCTTGTTTATTCTCCTTTATTATCTCTCTTATGGTTCTGGATTTTATCTTGTGTGTTCTCCTTTATTATCTCTCTTATGGTTCTGGATTTTATCTTGTTTGTTCTCCTTTATTATCTCTCTTATGGTTCTGGATTTTATCTTGTGTTTTCTCCTTTGTTATCTCTCTTATGGTTCTGGATTTTATCTTGTGTTTTCTCCTTTGTTATCTCTCTTATGGTTCTGGATTTTATCTTGTGTTTTCTCCTTTATCTCTCTTATGGTTCTGGATTTTATCTTGTGTGTTCTCCTTTGTTATCTCTCTTATGGTTCTGGGTTTTATCTTGTGTTTTCTCCTTTGTTATCTCTCTTATGGTTCTGGATTTTATCTTGTTTTTTCTCCTTTATCTCTCTTATGGTTCTGGATTTTATCTTGTGTGTTCTCCTTTGTTATCTCTCTTATGGTTCTGGGTTTTATCTTGTGTGTTCTCCTTTGTTATCTCTCTTATGGTTCTGGATTTTATCTTGTGTTTTCTCCTTTATCTCTCTTATGGTTCTGGATTTTATCTTGTGTGTTCTCCTTTGTTATCTCTCTTATGGTTCTGGGTTTTATCTTGTGTTTTCTCCTTTGTTATCTCTCTTATGGTTCTGGGTTTTATCTTGTGTTTTCTCCTTTATTATCTCTCTTATGGTTCTGGGTTTTATCTTGTGTTTTCTCCTTTATTATCTCTCTTATGGTTCTGGATTTTATCTTGTGTGTTCTCCTTTATTATCTCTCTTATGGTTCTGGATTTTATCTTGTGTTTTCTCCTTTATTATCTCTCTTATATTTCTGGATTTTATCTTGTTTGTTCTCCTTTATTATCTCTCTTATGGTTCTGGATTTTATCTTGTGTTTTCTCCTTTATTATCTCTCTTATGGTTCTGGATTTTATCCTGTGTTTTCTCCTTTGTTATCTCTCTTATGGTTCTGGATTTTATCTTGTGTTTTCTCCTTTGTTATCTCTCTTATGGTTCTGGGTTTTATCTTGTGTTTTCTCCTTTGTTATCTCTCTTATGGTTCTGGATTTTATCTTGTGTGTTCTCCTTTATTATCTCTCTTATGGTTCTGGATTTTATCTTGTGTTGTTCAGTTACAGTGTTCACATATTTCATTTCCAGGGCTGTATTTACTGTATAGCAGCTATTCTATGGTCGGCTGCAAAGCTCAATTTCCCCTCCAATCACAAGCTAGCACTGCCTAAAAAACTGAAGCGATTTCTTCTGAATATGGCAAAACGAGAAGCAGATGACCGGCCTGGCTTACCCGAAGCTTTGCAGGTAGTCATTCTGTTTTTATTATGTGATGAATACATCAAAGAGTATTTACACTTACAATATGTGCAGCTGCAAGCACATGTGCATGACTTTTCTGTACCTAATAATCTGGGCTCCAGCATGTACTCGAACTAATCCAAATAGTTTTATTAGTTTCTCTTTTAAAATAATAAATGATTAATGGAGTTGTGTGTATAGATATATTAAATGAGCACGGCAGAAGAGGGTTTAATCTCGGAAGCCTGACTTCCTCTTCGTTTACTTCTAATTATCGTATTTGCTCGAATATAAGACGAGGTTTTTTTCAGAACAAATGGATAGACTGAGGGAGGGGGAAGGATAAAGACAAGGGGAGGGGGGGGGAGAAAGACAAGGGGAGGGGGGGAGAGAAAGACAAGGGGAGGGGGGGAGAGAAAGACGAGGGGGGGAGAGAAAGACGAGGGGGGGAGGGGGGGAGAGAAAGACGAGGGGGGGAGGGGGGGAGAGAAAGACAAGGGGAGGGGGGGAGAGAAAGACAAGGGGGAGAGGGAGAGAGATAACACTGGGGGAGAGAAGGAGAGAGACAGGGGGGGGGGCAGCATTGGCACATAAAAGGAAATAAAAAAAGAAATGCATTTGTTTAATATAATCATTTTTATTAAATATTAAAAAGCAATTTACATGTGAATATATACAAGTTTAACTTTTTTCCTATAGGGTAGTCTTATATTCAGACTTTTAGTTTTTTCCTAAAGGAATATCCAAAGTTTGGGGGGTCGTCTTATAATCAGGGTCGTCTTATAATCGAGAAAATACGGTAATATGTATTTTTTTATGTTCTACATGGTGTTTATTTACTCGCACTTTTGCTGATCCCTCTAATGGATTTTTTGGATTATTGGGAAATGTTACGCCCCTCTGAAGATGTTGGTGTCTGTATTTGTAGAGCTGGAGGACCAATGGTGTTAGGTTACTTAGATTACAGGGTGACAAAGTTAGGGAAAAACATTTTGAAATATTATTTCTGCAGACAGGGTCCTGGTGGGCTGATAACTCCTTGCAGCAGGAAAGTGATATCTCTAGTGCTTTGAGTGAAAAAAGGAAGATTTGGCTAATGTGGCTAACTAACTGGTTCATTTGGCCATGAATTTCTCGAAGGGAACCTGTCCCTTTTAACAGAAACTTGTGTCTACTGCCTCCTGCAGCATGGCTGCCTGACACCACCAACATGGAGGCAAAGGGAATGCATCTGATACAATTAAAACTCATGGATCATATGGACACCAGTACAATTTCAGCATTAAATATTTCATTGTGAGTCCATGGATTCAAGCCCAGCTTTCTAGCGAGTCTTACTTACCTTCATTTAGCATTAAAATATTTAGGTTGGAAAAAAACACAAAGTAATTCAAATCTTTTCCTTCCCTTGTTACTGCTTTTGATCCAACAGTAGAACGTGGGTAGACTTTAGGTACTGATAAACTGTTTTATTATTATTATAATTTACTGGGGTTATGTATAAATTAGAGAGGCAAATGAAGGGGGGGGGCAGTAAATATTACTTTACTGCAAGGGTAGTGGATGCATGGAATTGGCTTTCAGCAAAGGTTAATACTGTGAAGGAGGGCTAATGAAATATATTTTTTGGGGGCAGACTAGATGGGTCGGATGGTTCTTCTATGCCGGTTACACAGTCTGTGTTTCTATATCTGTATTCCAGGAAAACAAATGAGTCTTGTATTTAACTGTAATTATCTTTTTTTTTTAGATTTGCAGAAATTTTCTTCTCCCGAGAGGTATACACAGTAAACGTGTTTGGGCTGATTTACACATGCTCGCGTGTCAGGTGAGGAGAGGATCTCTGTCACATGTAACATTAGTCTCCTTTTTCACAGAGGCTTAGAAAACAAATGTATTGTGTGTGCAAATTCTGTACGAATATCTGGCTTTCAAATAAACCTGATCACACATAGAGACGTGACTTGTCCGAATTGTGGATAACTCCTTTTTGTACAAAATTCCTCAAATACCTACTGACCAATATTTGTAGATTTTAGCTATTCATCCCAAGTCAGGAGCCAAGTTCTAAGTAAAATACTCAAAACAGCAGCCAGCAGTAGTAGTTATAGGAGCCTTGGTCTGGATTTGGCAAATCTGTTATGTATGCAAAGTAATGTCTATTTTGAAGTTGAAGAATGGTAGTTCTGTCTTCAATGGGGTGTGTGAGGGTGACTGGGGGATTCTGCAAACTGTTTTTGGAAGTCTTACCCCTGTTTCTTCACTGCACAGATAAAAGTACATAAAACGAATAGGGTTTTTTGATCTAAACATTTTCAGGAATCGTGGTTATCTTAGTCCCTGTTCCATACTCTTTAAATTGTAAGTTTGCAAGATAAATGTAAAAGTGAGTCGTACCTTGAGACAGCAAGACAATTATTTAATTGCAAACAAGTCTTATCCATACCTACAACTAGCCTTTATAAATAGTGTACTGTATAGAAATCCAAAAGTGGAGCAGTCTGCTAGCAAAGCAGTGCAAGTCTCCTACAGATTGCTTTAGTACTTTGCTCCAGGATTAGACTGTATTATGTGTAGTATATATTGCTTTATGTCTAGTTGCAGTTTCTCTCTCTGTCAACTGGGCCAGAAGTATATTATTGATTGTGAGCTGTATCACATTTATTTATTACAATTCAACCTTGCTGGACACCTAAATAATGACTAGTTCTATATTTTCTATTTAGGGACTTCTATTAAAGTCTGCAAATCCATCTGTGTGCTGTTATTGCAGTAAAATTATTTTGATAGAAATATCTGTTTGTTTTCAAAGGTTTTTCTAACCCCCCCCCCCCCCCCGCCCCCTCCTTTTTACGTTTTTAAATGGCCCTCCCTTTTAAATTTCCCTGCAGTTCTGAATAGATAAAACAAGTGCTACAGGCACACATTAACTTTTTGGAATTGTATCTGACAACTGGATGAGAGCTGTGCTGGTTTACTGATGCTCCGCACTGTCTCAAATTTAGACCAACTTTTAGTAATCATGTTATCCAGTTTTGTGTGCATACATGCCAACTGACCTGTTGTACGCAGTATAGTCTGGATTCGTGACCACTAACTGGATATATTGACTTTACTTTCTGGTGCTTCGATTCTCTAGAGGTGAAAACATTCTACAATTGAGCAGTAATTAATCTGTTCGTTAGTTTAAAGGGGCAGTTCCTCCAACAGTGTCCAGTTTTTAGGGGGGGGGGGTTCGATTGGCCCCGCCCATTGTTTACATTTTATTATGTGTCCGGGGTGTCACATGTCCTTATAATAATTTACAGTTCCACAGTAAAGTTGAATTCAGTGACAAGTGTTTGCTTCAAATACAAGGTTATATTAATGAATGTAATCGCTCGTTAAGCCTGGATTCTTTTCAACGCGTTTTGTTTATGTTTAGTCTGGTGAAAAATCTGGATATCGAGAACCGAGTCTCTCCGTGGAGCCCACCAAGAATTCACAGTGTTCATCAGGTATATGAGATTTTACATCTTTAAACTCAAAACTACTTAATATTTATTCTGTTCATACACCACTGTCTAGCAGTATGGATTATCTTGGTTCTGTGCTGCCCTAGTTAAACAAAATTTGGGCACCCCCCCACCCACGACATGCCCCATCACTTACATTGCACACACATTAAATGCCTAATAATCCTTTTACATGCCCCCATCACCCACATTGCATACACACTAAATGCCCCATCACCCCCATTACATGCCACCATCACCCTCATTACGTATTCCCACATGTCCATTACATGCCCCCATCACCCCCAAATAATTGGAAGGAGCTAAAGCTTGCTGAATGGTGAGGGAGGAAGCGAAAATGTTTGAAGCACCAGAAGTGTGCTTTAACACCCTCTGGCATAGTGCCGCCCTAGGCGAGTGCCTTGTTTGCCTTGTGGAAGATACACTACTGCTGCTAGGAATAAACCTCTACACACACAGAGTGGGACTTGATCCAGGGACAATACAAATAAACATGGCCAAATATATATATATATATATATATATATATATATATATATATATATATATATATATATATACTTTTGTGCGATTGGGAGGGGATTAGTGGTATCTACACACTATGCAGCACTAAAACCACTGGTTCTTGGGTTAATACAGTAACTAGTTTATCAATCATTATTCTTTACCGTATATTCTATTTAAAGGGTTTTTACCTGTGTCATCGAGTAGCAGACTAACGGCAGTGAAAGGTCCCGTTCCTCTGAAAGATGAACTTCCCAAACTCCCTGCTGCCTTCACTTCTCCAGCCACTTATTTCAAACCAATCGTTCTTATGCAAAAAGCAGAAACTCACAGGTAGGCGACAGTACCGTTTATTGGTTTAAAGGGACTCTGCCGACTAAGCATTGTTTTTACTTTGAATGTAAAGAATAAAAAAAAGAATTACAAATGGGCATAATTCCTGAAAGATTCAATTGATAAGGGAATCTGAAACTAAGGGCTAAAGTAGCCGAGTTGGAAAGATTCTCTAGTTCTGTTGAATGTCAAACTTAAAAGACAACGGTCTGGAAAAAAAAAAGTTCTGTTTAATTTAAAGATTGTCGACATTTTAAAATGCCTTTAAAGGGACACTCCCACCAAAAAATGAAAGGGTGTTTTTTATTTATTTTTTATTTCGTATTGTTGATTTCAGATATGTCTTTTGTTTTTGTTATGTGATTGTATTTAATAAAATATCTAACTAAGCAAGTGTGACTTGACGGCACCATTTTGTGAAATATAGTGTTTTTGGGTGCCACCCCCTAGTGACTTTGCAGCACTAGCATCTCACTTTGGGGCTGGGGACACAGAATGCAGTCTATAATTCTGAATTCTAACCATAGACTTGCATTGAATGGGAGGGTAATGTAACTATTACATCATAAGGGGGCGGAGTTATGATCCTGTTTGACCAGGTCAATCTCCTCTCTTTGTGTTGGTAGACAGGTCAATGTTGCATCATCAGAAATATTCACAAAATGGAGTCAGGAGATAAATGCCTAATTTTATTTTTCCTTTTATATGCAATTAATTCAATCATATAAAAAAACAGTGGCATATGATTCATATTTGAGTTTGTTTTAAATGAACAGGTTATCTAGTTACATCGTATGTAAGTGGTAGTGTCCCTTTAATGAAAAAAAATACAAATAAAGGAGCTTATTGAGCCCTCTCTGCTCGTGTAGCATACATTTGTGTGTTTATATATTGATAGTGTATAGTTCATTTTTAAACATTCTCTACTTTAAACAGGCCTTTAAATGTAATTTCTTATTTATGAGCCATTTTCTGTTTTCGTCATCTTTTCTTCCCATCAACAGAAATACACGTTCACCTTCTTGTCCAAAAGAATTTGAAGATCTGGGAGAACAGAGCCTTTCAGTAAACGATATTTCCGTCTCTGATCTTGAAGATCACAAAGACAAGTCCCCTCAGCTTCCCACCCGCGAGATTTCCTCGAGCGTCCACAGTACGGGGAAGTGCGATTCTACCTTTTCTGACTCTTCCTCTGACCGGAAAGAAAGCGCTTCTTCTGAAGCCTCTTCGGTGTCTTCGAATTCCTCTACCTTACTGAGCAGCCCGTTCGTAAACAACTATTTACTCAAGCAGGATCCAAAAACTGGGAGTTTGAAACTTGTACTGGTCCAGCTAAGTGTTCCAGGTCATATGCAAAGTGTATCTCTAGAAACGGAACCCAGAGCTCAGAGCATAGAGCTTCCGATTACACCAGCCTCTGGAACCGTAGCAAATAACTGTGCTGATATTAATCATTTAATCAACTGTGAACCCCTCCCAGGATCTACCTTTCCCAATTACAAAGACCTGCAAACCAAAATCAATGATCTCAAAGGAGAACTTCCTTTATCTAACGGAGCATTGTCTTCCAATTGTTTTCCAACTCATCAAGTTGTCAACAAGGGCGAAATAAAATCCAGTCATGAGTGTGTTTCCCAAATTAATTCTTCCAATGTGGACTTGCCGACTCCGAGGCCGGTATGTTCCCCTTTGCAGAAAGTGGTGCATCTTATACGGAATGAGTTTGCCTTCGATGGGTATTTAGAAAATGGAATAGAAGACCTTGCAATGGGTACGTGGGATGGATTTTACATGAGTCATTGGAGGCTGTAAACTCTGATTTATTTGGTTTTGCTGTGTTAAAAAAAGGGTTATTGTTACAATGTCACATAAGGTTATCATGAAAACAGAATTGTTAGGAAAAAGCAATTCCCTAATTACAGTTATTGCTTTATAACCTCCAGAAAAACATTGGGTATCTGAACTCAGGACAAATATTAGAATCTATCTCGCAGGTTTTTTTCATTAGATTTTGTAAATGTTTAAAGTTTTTTTAAATTAACGTTTTTTCTTTAATAAATTATATGATATGATCAAGATAACAGGATGTAAAGGAAGCTCTTGATACCCCCCCCCCCCCCCCTCTTATTTACTGGGTACAGTAAATAAGAGAGGAAAATTCCAGCTAAACACAAACACCGCAGAAGTGTTAAAACAACCATTGTCATCAAGGGTAAGACATAGCCATAATGCCTGGTCACAAGGGGTTAAGATTATTTATCGACAAATGTAGAAGGATGTTTATGGGTGTTACATTCAAACGGACCAATACTGTATTTTCTTATTTAAAAGGGTCTGTATACCTTTCTCACTTACATAGATTTCACATTTTAAGGTACATTTTCTGTCGTACAGGTGAATATATTTTCTCATTGGAAGGACTGCAATATACCACATTCTGTGGTGCCATATGTGAGAAGTTCTGCGATCTCTACTGGGATGAGCAGCTGCTCGAAAATCTCTACCAAGTTGTAAATGGGAAAAATCCTGCATCTGTCCGGTACGAAGAATGTTTCCTATTTTTTTTTGCTTCTTTTGGTCATTTTACATCATTACAGTGTCTGCTTGTTTTATACAGTGTATAATCCTACTGAACTAGAGTTTAATGTAAAATGCTTAGAAAGGTTAGGAGCCAACAGATTTTAGGAGCGCTGGCTTCACGGACACTATGATTTGTGAAATAGACAAGAGGAACAATCTGTGAAATGGTGCTCTCTGTTATATTATTCTTTATTATTAGCATTAAGAACTGATGGCTATTTTATTAGCATTATAAGGAACATATTTACCCCAATTTGGGGACTCCTATATTGTATGTTAAATATACATTGTGTGGCCACAAAATACAAGTGAATGTATATTCCATGATATGTCTGTGTGTAGACGTCCTCTTCACCGTGTATATAGGGGTCTGTAGTTCGTAAGTACAGATAATTTATATTGAAGACAAATAGTGCCAGGGTGGCTGCATAGCTGAAAAATGGACGAGGGTAACCTGAATATATTAGCAAAGAGAGCAGAACAAGAACTAGCTTTCCACAAAGAATGGCGGTGAGAAAGCTACAAAAAAGTAAAGAAAACAATGCATGTAGCTTTAATAAATAATTAGTTTCAAAAGCAGAACAGCAAGAAATCAAGTGGTTTGCTATCCATTCCCACCTACTGCTAAGACACTGGGACACAACAGCAAACACCAACAATTGACAAAACAAGAAGTGTTCCACCATATAGTTATTCAATTGCAAACCCAGTGGTAAATATAAATAGTGGTTCACAGCACATAAAGGATGTTTAGAAAGCCAAAGAAACGGCACAGTCTGCGCACCAAAGTGATTAAAGATTGTAAATTAGGATAAATGTACAACAACCTCTACAGATCTTTTTATATACCTAGAATCAGATTAATAGCAGTAATTCCCCAGACCCAGACTGAGCCAATATCATCCAAAAATAAGCAATTAATAGTAGGGTATATTATTTGTACAAACTGCAGGGATAGGCAGGTCCCAAGAGACAATTAATAGTAGGGTATATTACGTGTACATACTGCAGGGATAGGCAGGTCCCAAGAGACAATTAATAGTAGGGTATATTACGTGTACATACTGCAGGGATAGGCAGGTCCCAAGAGACAATTAATAGTAGGGTATATTACGTGTACATACTGCAGGGATAGGCAGGTCCCAAGAGACAATTAATAGTAGGGTATATTACTTGTACATACTGCAGGGATAGGCAGGTCCCAAGAGACAATTCACACACCTATTATTTACCATGAGCAGTCTACCTACATCTGATCCCTATATGCCAAACATATGAGCAACGCCATAGATAGGAATGAAAAAGATAATCATGTAAGTAAAAATGGCAAAAAAAAGCGCGTTTCGCAAGACCATCTTCGTCCGTATGAGTATGTGAGTATGAATAATTGTACCAGTGTAGAAGCACGTGTGATAAAAATGATAGTAGAGTAGCTATTTTAATTAAAATACAGTTTTTATTTATCACGCTATGTTTATAATTGAATAAAACATAATATAAAAAGTTTACAGTAAAAAAACCGACATATATTTTTTTGTTCTGTAGAGCCAGTCCGCAGCAGTGTCTTCCTTCACAGATGCTAAAGAAAGTGCATAGACCTTCTCATAACCAACGAAAGCATGGACGCATCTCACTGAGCCAACCCAAAAGTTTAACAGGCAGTGAAGAAAAATCCAATGCATCGAACACCTTACTAGCTCCAGATCAGGAAAGGTCATCCCTATCACAGCGGCGCCCGCTTACATTTACTGCAGGTACTTGGCGGTTTGTCTAGCATGATGTTTAAATTATATATTCTTACCGATAAGAGACCACCTTGTGATTCTTTAGCACAACGTCCACTTCTGCATGATTTAAACTGTCTTTTGAACGTGGATCTGATTAGGGAATGTTATTCACCTTTTGTGAGAAAAAAAAAAGGCCAAGGGGTGTGCCGTTTAATGGAAGGCTGGGGGGCGTGCCGTTTAATGGAAGGCTGGGGGGCGTGCCGTTTAATGGAAGGCTGGGGGGCGTGCCGTTTAATGGAAGGCTGGGGGGCGTGCCGTTTAATGGAAGGCTGGGGGCCGTGCCGTTTAATGGAAGGCTGGGGGGGATGTACCATTTAATGGAAGGCTGGGGGGCGTGCCGTTTAATGGAAGGCTGGGGGGGATGTGCCATTTAATGGAAGGCTGGGGGGGATGTGCCATTTAATGGAAGGCTGGGGGGGATGTGCCATTTAATGGAAGGCTGGGGGGTGTGCCGTTTAATGGAAGGTTGGGGGAGCATGCCGTTTAATGGAAGGCTGGGGGGCGTGCCGTTTAATGGAAGGCTGGGGGGCATGCCGTTTAATGGAAGGCTGGGGGCCGTGCCGTTTAATGGAAGGCTGGGGGTGTGCCTTTAATGGAAGGCTGGGGGGGACATGCCGTTTTATGGAAGGCTGGGGGCCGTGCCGTTTAATGGAAGGCTGGGGGGGATGTGCCATTTAATGGAACGCTGGGGGGGCCGTGCCGTTTAATGGAAGGCTGGGGGCGTGTCGTTTAATGGAAGGCTGGGGGCGTGTCGTTTAATGGAAGGCTGGGGGCGTGTCGTTTAATGGAAGGCTGGGGGCGTGTCGTTTAATGGAAGGCTGGGGGCGTGTCGTTTAATGGAAGGCTGGGGGCGTGTCGTTTAATGTAAGGCTGGGGGCGTGTCGTTTAATGTAAGGCTTGGGGCCGTGCCGTTTAATGGAAGGCTGGGGGCGTGTCGTTTAATGGAAGGCTGGGGGCGTGTCGTTTAATGGAAGGCTGGGGGCGTGTCGTTTAATGGAAGGCTGGGGGGGCGTGCAGCTTAATGGAAGGCTGGGGGGGCGTGCCGTTTAATGGAAGGTTGGGGGAGCATGCAGTTTAATGGAAGGCTGGGAGGGGGCGTGCCATTTAATGGAACAGCTTTCAACAGCAGCAGGCACCTTGCAAAAGCAGTTTCTAATCAATCTGAAATGGCATTTTTTGTATGTGAGTGTTTAGTCCATATTAAAGGTAAAAAAAACATTGTCTAGTGTTAAAGGGACTAAATACATTATCTACATGTAGCAGCAAACCTTGGTTCCCTAGCTTTACCCGTGGTATAAGTTTGGTAGTTTTTCTGATATCACATGAGTTCCTATATAAATTCCAACAATACAAACTGAACATTATAAAAGAACAAATACTTTGTGACACTTCCCACACTATCTAGAGGAGGTAGTCATCCCAGCATGAGGCACAGCATGAGTTTATACACGTGACCTTTCCTTTTTTTCCCTGTGAAGGCACCGAGGCACAGGCTGTATCTGACACCAGCAGACGAACCTCGTTTGATGATGGAGACATGACTGATCTCACACCAGAGACTGTCGAAAAAGATCAGCAGTCCCTTTCCTGTAATGTCACCAGACCATGTGAAGAGGACGGCACATACCGAGCGCTTTCACACGGTAACCGCTACTGTCTCAGCCCAGACTTTCCAGAGGAGAATGAAGAGATGCAGGAGGTAAAGCATCAAGACAGCAGCCTTGCTATGTCCATCTCCCCAACGGAGCTGTACAAATGTAACCCAGGCTGGTCCAGCGCCTTTTACGGCTCCCAGCTGTTTGATTCGGAGGTTCAGAAGTATGTTAATATTCTGGGAGGACAGAAGGAGGAACACTCGAAGAGCATGGAGGCCAAGAGGCTGGTGAGTGTTTGTCTGTTTGTAAAAGTGAAGCACCAAGTACTTTGATAATTTGATAGTGTTTGTGCGTGACTAACTTTGTGTTGTTTGTGCGTGAAACCAGCTCTGTGCACGCGGGACCTACTGTGTGCGGATGCAATTTTATTTATATGACTGTGTGTGATTGTGTGCATGTGTGTCTGCTCGTATTAGGGATTGTGTGACTGTGTGCGCCTTACTCTGTGTGTGTGACTGTGCACCTTACTCTGTGTGGGTGTGACTGTGCACCTAACTCTGTGTGGGTGTGACTGTGTATGCCTAACTCTGTGTGGGTGTGACTGTGTACGACTAACTCTGTGTGGGTGTGACTGTGTGCGACTAACTCTGTGTGGGTGTGACTGTGTACGCCTAACTGTGTGGGTGTGACTGTGTGGGTGTGACTGTGTACGCCTAACTGTGTGGGTGTGACTGTGTACGCCTAACTGTGTGGGTGTGACTGTGTACGCCTAACTGTGTGGGTGTGACTGTGTGCGCCTAACTGTGTGGGTGTGACTGTGTGCGCCTAACTGTGTGGGTGTGACTGTGTACGCCTAACTGTGTGGGTGTGACTGTGTACACCTAACTCTGTGTGGGTGTGACTGTGTACGCCTAACTGTGTGGGTGTGACTGTGTACGCCTAACTGTGTGGGTGTGACTGTGTACGCCTAACTGTGTGGGTGTGACTGTGTACGCCTAACTGTGTGGGTGTGACTGTGTGCGCCTAACTCTCTGTGCGTGACTGTGTGCGCCTAACTCTGTGTATGTGACTGTGTATGTGTCAATCCTTGCCCTAAGGAGAGGAGCTTTGGGGGATATTTTGCTGTGTGTGTTTAACTGTAATTCTCATTTAGTGTACTCATCTATCATTTTTAAAGCATAATGTTTTTGTTTTAATTGACCAGGCCTCTTGTTTACCTTCGTGACAAGCCAGGACAGTCATGTGTCCATAAGAGTACATGGCCATTTTATCCCTATACAACAACAAAATAAAAATATTTCCAAAGGTTGTAAAATATGAATATGAATAATACATGTTAGACAGGTGTGCCGGGGTCGGACAGGTGTGCCGGGGTCGGACAGCTGTGCAGTGGTCGGACAGCTGTGCAGTGGTCGGACAGCTGTGCAGTGGTCGGACAGGTGTGCAGTGGTCGGACAGGTGTGCAGTGGTCGGACAGGTGTGCCGGGGTCGGACAGGTGTGCCGGGGTCGGACAGGTGTGCCGGGGTCGGACAGGTGTGCCGGGGTCGGACAGGTGTGCCGGGGTCGGACAGGTGTGCCGGGGTCGGACAGCTGTGCAGTGGTCGGACAGGTGTGCCGGGGTCGGACAGGTGTGCCGGGGTCGGACAGGTGTGCCGGGGTCGGACAGGTGTGCCGGGGTCGGACAGCTGTGCAGTGGTCGGACAGGTGTGCCGGGGTCGGGCAGGTGTGCCGGGGTCGGACAGGTGTGCCGGGGTCGGACAGGTGTGCCGGGGTCGGACAGGTGTGCCGGGGTCGGACAGGTGTGCAGTGGTCGGACAGGTGTGCCGGGGTCGGGCAGGTGTGCAGTGGTCAGACTCGGTTTGATGGGTGTAGTCAGGATACTGCACAAAAAAGTGTATTAGACGCATTTTCCAAATTAAAACACCTTGTGCGTTATCCTCATTTCTCCCAGTAATTAGTGAATTACAGAGCTAGCAATGTATAAAGACGTTATCCTTCTCTCTACAGGAGCTTGAACAGCAGCTTATGATCGAGACTAAAAATTATCGCAAAACCATTAAGTTTTACCAGACATTACTGCTCAAAGGCAAGAGGAATAAAGGTATATATAGATGTACGATCGCTTGTCAGCCTTTCTTGCTTTCTACAGAGTTGATTTATGTCAAATGTATTTTTTTTTTTTACTCTTCCAGTTACAGAAACAGGTTTTCAAATAGTATAATAAAATCACATGAATTGTTGTTGTTTTTAATGCATTTATAACAAAATCAATGAATAACAAAAGATTCGACTAAATTGGTAAAATCATTTTTTATGGAAGGGGTGAGGAGCGGTTGGGTTTTTTATGTATTTATTTCGATCAAAGACTTTTTTTTCTCTATATGTCCTGTGTCTGTTATGGTCTCTCCTCAATATGTGTAATAAAAATAAAGTATATCTGTTCCAAGATCTGCCCCGGCTTCCAGATTACATAAGCTGCTGTGTCCAGCCGGTGTATATGTTACAAATGATACAGTATATATTTTTCTATTAATATGATGCTATTCTTTCTCATTCACGGTGTAAATTTCCCTTCACGAACAATATATTCTTTTTATTCCATCTCTTGAAGGTTCCGAGGTGAAAGAATTGTTACCCAAACTCAAAGGGCATTTAGAAGAAATGAAAACAAAGGTCCAATTTCTTGAATTGTCCAAAAAGTTACTTCAGGTAAAGCACTGGGTTTTCTGGTTCTAAGTGTATAAACAAATTATTTGTTTTAAGTTAATTCCAATACAGTAACTGGTTTATTCCAAGTGTATGATTTACATTTAATATTTCTAGTTACAGCTACTGGACTTTTTTTTTTCCTTTTTTTTTTTTTTTTTAGCAAGGCCAAGTATTTTAATAACTCTAAACATAAGCTCGCTGTTATCGCTAAGCTTAGCAAAATAGCTCCGATAATCTAAGCATGCTGACTCAGGTGACGCAGGGCATGAAACCAGTTTAAAAAAAATAATGAAAGAACACAGTTTTTTTTATTAAAAAAAAAAAATTGTGTGTATATATATAACACCTAAAACTCAAGTTTCACACTAAAAAAAACCCATTTATTTAAATATATATATTATTTTTTTCAGTAGGAAAATCGAGTTTTAAATTTGCTATACTTAATGAGAAGTTTCTACCTTTTTGATTCTTTATCTCACCCCTTCGTTCCTGCTTGGCTGTCCTATTTTCATTTGGACTCTCTATCTCTCCCGGCACATTCTGTTACTGGATAACTATGTAAAGCCAAAACATTGCATCCACAGGTTCTCTATAAAACCATCTCCGTCACACAGTTGTACCAATATTCAATGTATTTAGGAAAACGTCCTATTCTTTGTTTGTTTGCTTCTCTGGGAAGGTGTCGTATGCAGAGCAGTGGGGTATTGAGCCGAAGGCCCTTCCTATAATCGCAAAGCTCACGAGCCATGAAAGCTTGCCGAGGCCGGACGACGGAGAATCGTTTCTGCTCATTTATACTCAAAAGGGGAAAACGGGTCAAAGCAGCGCCTCAAAAAGCTTACAAGCCGGGACCCCACTTGGACTAATGTGGTATCTGTACTCCTGGTATGTTACGCTCTAGTAAGAGACTTATTCATCCATGGGTCAGATGTTCCACTGATCAGGACTTTCTCTGCCAGTTACTGACCTATTTGATTCCATTACGTTATGTAGATCGCATGCTTTTTGAAAAGTACAAGACTTTAAAGCCCCCAGTAAATGAATCATATTAGAACCAAGTTATAAAAAAGAGAGGCATCATGCTTTACTGCTGCGATAAAGAAAAACGTGTGTAGAATAAGGACCTTAATGCAACTGAATGTATCAGCCTGCAGGGACCGTCCACAAACACAATACACAAAATATAGAAAAAATAATATAAAGGGAGTTATGTATAAAAACTCCAACACTGCAAAGTGTCGGGAGCTTTACAATAAGGATAATCGCCGTTTGTTATGTATACCTGCGATTGCACTTTTTTTTTTTTTTTTTTTATATCTCCCGACACTTTGCACTGGGGGCAAAGGGACCTCCCTCAAACTATGTTTCCCCGACGCAGATTAAGTGGTTTTTCAGCACCTGATTTTTTTTTATACATAGACTGCGCTGACACAAACGAGCGGCCGACACAACCTAAATCTACGCATTCAGCATAGATAAGACTCCTGTGAGTCTGATTTATACATTGGCGTACAGCAGTATTTGGCGCAACCTCCGTGTGCGCCGTGTTTATACACCTCCCCCCCCCCCCCCCCAAACTCTCAAAATATCCCAACATTAATGAAGCGAATTTCATGTCACCAACACATCTATACATTGTGCAGATCCCTTAAACATGAACGATGTGGTTTTCTTTTGTATTTCTAGCAATGCGGTCCTTGATGGGTTTGCTCAGCAGTTCCTTTATACATTCCGATATTTCTGCTCTCAAGAAGATCTTCTGAAGTTTTTCATGGACCAAATTCATAGCACTTTCCCCAGGTAATAAACTGTGTCATCCATTGTCGTTCATTCCTGCTTTGTATTCTTTATTAGTAATGTTTGTTGCTGGTTAAGAGGCAAATCGGATTATTGGAAACTCCTTTTTGCAATCCGTAGCGAGGATGTCCAAATGTCTGACATGTAAAATAAACGGGAAAGCCTGTAATTATATAGGAAATAAAAGATCTCATTAAATGAGTTTGTTCTCAAGTAAACGAAGACCTACAACTTCAGGAGACGTCTTCATCTAAAAAATAAATTGGCTGGATGAGGATCATGGTAGTTGAGGAAAGGCCAGCGTTGCTCTTACTGTTATGGGCACCTGCAGAAAGGACAGGTTTAGTTTCCCTGCAGAAAGGACAGGTTTAGTTTCCCTGCAGAAAGGACAGATTTAGTTTCCCTGCAGAAAGGACAGGTCCCCCCCCCCCCCACACACACACACACACACACACTTCTTTCTTATTGTTACTTACAGTGGAAAATTTTGTAGCTTCAACTGTGTTCTTTCTGTTATCAAACTGGCTTCACGCCCAGCTTCGCAAGTAAGATGTTTAGACTATAGACGCCATTTTGTCCTGCTAGGCCAGGACATGTACCTCATTATTATGTCATGGCCTTGTCTGTTTGCTAAGAAATCCAGACTTAAGGTTAATTAATATTTTCATGATTGACCGAGATTTACCCCAAAGTAAACCATAGTTACCTGTTTTAATGGTATTTTTCCTGCCCATAAATGACCAGAAGTAATATTATCTAAAATCTATATAAACACCAATTATTAGTTAGTTGACACAGAATGAGGAGACTATGTTGATGCAGCTGCATTAACACGAGAATGAGAGATTAACCTGTAAACAACCAGGAGGGTTTGTGATTTTATTTTACTTATTACAAGCATATACATTTCACTTTATTCACTCTGCTTTTATTATAATGGATTACTATGTTGGTTTTTTTTATTGTCTATATTTATTTATATTCAATAAAATATTTTAAAAGATAAAAGTTTATTGCTTCCAACTCCCTATTTTTATTGTATTCTCAATTATTTATAAATCTGTATAGAGAAACCTACCGATCTATGTAATATTGTTGCTAAAAGATATTTGCATGGTTATAGCCCTGCTAAATTCGAAGCAATCAAGACATTCTAGAAGGAATAGGGTACCACAGTTCAGCTAGGTGGATTTATTACATCAGTCTAGAAGGCTGGAGGGTAGGATTTTGGAGGGCGGGCCCAGGAGGAGGATAAAAAACTGTCATGATTCACCCCATCTTAATCCACGATTGTTAAAGTATGTTCTCAAGGGGACAAAACCATGCATTTCAGTTGCTGGGTGTGTACACAATGAGAGATATACATAAATATACATTATTACAAGAAACGTAGACAGCTTGCAAAGCATAACCGGATGTAAGCATGTATGGCCACCTTCTGCAAGTACAGGAGCGGACTCCTATGATGTTATTCATAAAATGCAAGTAATTGAGAAGTTTATTTTGCAGGTTAAAAAATATTCTCCAATGCAACTGAAATTTCATCGCAATTCCTTACTTTATTAATAAACCCCCAGTAACTTGCCTGGAGAAGTTCTCAAATGGGTATAGGGAATTGTATTTTTTTTTATGTTGGTAATATTTTAAGTGCAACAAGGGTTTCTGCTTCTAGAGAGGAAGACCCCTCGCCTCTGGATGAAAAGATCTATCATCGATCTCTCGTCCTACTGCAAACATGGATTGAAGACTGCTGGCATATAGATTTCTCCCGAAATCCTGATCTTCTAGACAAACTGGAGGATCTCAGCAGCGCTCAGGTATTAGAGTTTAATCACCGCCGGATCTTGTTGCTGCAGATTTCAGATAATCTATTAATAACTGGTCTCATAGTGAGGGATTGTTATATCACGGCAGTAACTAAGGTTATGGGAATAAAGGAGTAGCCTCGAGCACAGTAGGTCTGTGGTACTTTAATCCGGGAGCATGTGGGAGATTTAATGCGTTTGACCTTTCCCAATTGATTTCTTGCAGATTCTTCCAAGAGACGAGAGAGGTGTCTATCTGTTATCTTTACTGCAAGAACTTTCCAGTCGGAAACATATGATTTCCTCTCCCAGCTTTAACTGTGGCGACAAGAAAGAGGACACCAAATCCTTACACTCACTGTGCACAAAGTTATCTGAAGACAACGTCTCCAGAAAGGTAGGAGAAGGAGGCGCTGCACATTGGATCACTAGGTGGCGCTGCTGTATTGATGTTACATTTCCCACTGGTAGATTCGCAATGCTGGAGCCGCTTCTATAACATATGCGTTTACACTAGATAAAATCAAACCTGCTTTGTTGTTGCTGACCCTGGGTAAACACTCGTGGCTGGTTTATTCTCTTGGTTTGTAAAATTAAAGATTAGGAGCAAGATTCTGAGATCTTGAGACGAATCCAGTAAAATGATAAATTCTCCTTCAGACAATATCCAGCTCTGTGTAAAGGTTTCACTGCTGATTTGTTAGAAGGTTTCAGCATCCTCCATTCATTTTCAGCCTTTTCTTACAGAGCTTTAACTGGAAACTCTCCAAAGGATATGGGCCCAACGCGTTTCACCCGAAAGATAAGCAATACACTGTAGTGCTGGCTTTACCTCGTCCGTGCTACCCTAGCTTTGCCGAGGACTCCTCCCTGTCGTACGTTAGAGCAGACGAGAGTGGGGCGTACTCGGTATACGAGTGCAGCGTCCAGCAGATTTCATGTCAGCTAACCATCCTCCAGGAGGTAAGTGCACCTTACAGCCAACGCATCTGCCAATCATACCCCACCAGAAAATAATTCATCATGATCGACATTGGGAGGGAACTGAGACGGGATTTCAAACTTTAGGCCGGATTTGGAGAAATTCTCCAATACAGCCAAATGGGAGACATTTTACACCTCTGCTACTTTGTCCTTAAGTTAACAAACAAGTGACAATGTGCCTTGTAGCCCAACACTCAAATACAAAATATATATATATATATATATAAGGATTACCCTTAAGGATGAGGTAATCCACTCAGTGTTTACCGGAAGGGATAAAAAAAACAGATAATAATATAGTGTAGTAATTTTAACACAAAAGGTGCAAGTGTTCAAAATAAGTGTGAATACACTCACATTTCCTTGAGCAGAACTCTGCTCGATGTACAGTGCGTCATGGGAGCCCACATAGGGTTAATGGTCCAATAGTTGTCCAGGAGATGACAAGTTCAAAATTCCCAGTTCCTTGCACAAACACAAGATCCATTCACTGTGACAACTATTGGACCATTAACCCTATGTGGGCTCCCATGACGCACTGTACATTGAGCAGAGTTCTGCTCAAGGAAATGTGAGTGTATTCACACTTATTTTGAACACTTGCACCTTTTGTGTTAAAATTACTACACTATATTATTATCTGTTTTTTTTTATCCCTTCCGGTAAACACTGAGTGGATTACATCATAATTAAGGGTAATCCTTATATATATATACATTTTTTGTATTTGAGTGTTGGGCTACAGCCCACATTGTCACTTGTTTGTTTTGTTTGTTATTATATACCAGGAGTGAGACACTGGTAGATTCTGTTGCTGCTATTGCCATCACATCTAGGCGCAGTGAGTTTCTCTCTTTTTTCCTTAAAAGATTAGTTGAGGTGAGAGGAACAGTTTAACCTGATGTGTTTTAACACCACTCAGAGGTAAGTATTACTTTACTCATGAAACGGGGAACCAGCCATGGAATAAGACCAATGTAGCTGAACTTTGTTTCCAATTTAGCTGATAAAATGGTTTGAGCTCGCCAGTTTACACATCTATTGTTGGGGTTACAGTACAGTCCATACCAGCACTTGGCTGGTTCTTTCTTATACGAAAAAATATGTTGTAAAATGCCCATTTTCTGTGTTTCTCCCAAGCGATGGGGTCTTACTGTAGCAATACTGGAGTTTTTGTTTATTGTGCTCATCAGTGGTTTCTGATAAAGTTTAATAAAAGCTTCCCTGCTGGGAATTTGCTAAATATATGTGGAAAAAATACAACATTAAGAGTTGTGCTGTGGTAATGATGTACATGCATGGTTTGCATCACTGAGTAATTTATTTATTAGCAGTTTGTGTTCCACAGGTACTACACACGGAGGAGTTAATCCCCTTTTTGTTTTTTTGTTATTAGGAGATGTTCCAGAAATGTCATCCTGTGCACTTTCTGAATTCCAGAGCTCTGGGTGTGAAAGACAAATCAGCCAATATACCAAAGTAAGACCCTCATTCTCTCCCTGCTCCACACAACTGAGATCTTCAGCTACACTTGGCAGACATCTTTAGTCTTAGCTAGACACATCCACAATGCAAGTCAGGGGCTTGGTGGGGACAGAGCAGATATCTGTGATGGGCACGACAGACCCCTCAGCTGATTCAGATCTTCATGTCTTTTAACACTATGCTTTGGGGGGGGGGGAGGGGGTCTTTAATTGATCTTTCCACTTCCTGTGAGGTTTTCCTACTGGTTTTACTGCTCCAGCATCTCTGATTCACAAGTGGCCCCCCATGGTGACAATTACACTGGTGTGACAGGTGGAGGTCTGGGGGGGTCCGGTCAGACCCCAGAGTCACTGATCTAAACAGCTGTTTCAGTCTATACCAGTACTTTTCAAAGGATTCGGTGGGCAGGTGTAGGGTTTGCTAATTGCAGTCTGTGTGTTGGCTGGACATTGGATGACTATTGGGGATTTGATTATAAAGGGGGCTCACAGCAAACTACCAGGAACAGATAAAAATGTGCAATCACTGAGCTAATGTGTGTAAAAGTGATGCACCTTTTGTTACAGAGTCCAGCAGTTTGATGCAGCTGCCGCATGATTATATTAATGTTACATATAATGAATGAACAATTACAGCATCAAGGTCATCCTTACCAGCTCTTAATTCCCGTCAGAATGAGATATGGCTGAATGCAAGGCCACAACACACACAGATCAACACTCGTTTGTTTTCGCCTTTGGTGATCTAGTGGTCTGCATTTCACTGCTCCCCTCTGACCCGCAGTAGATTAGATTATCCAGTGGAGGGATATTCCCTTCTCCTTTACTCCCCACCTTAAACTTATGTTGTGTGCGCTTCTCATACTGCTCCAAGTCTCACACAGAAACCAGGCTCATGCTGAAGGTTTTCCATTAAGGACAATGAAAAACCTCTGCACCTCTGCCTATCAATGCCCAGAATCCTTTGCTGCGGTGGCTGCACCTTGTCATTCTCAGTGTAAACTGGCTTCAGACCATATTAAAAAAAATAACCAGTGTGTGTGTCCGTTTGTGTGTTAACAGGGCCTTCGGGGCAGAAAACCTTCCCGCAGAAATCTTTAGCCTATACGCACAGAACTGCGCGCAAGAGAAATATCTGTTGCAGCTGCTGCTGTTTGCGGATAACGTCAGCTCGTGGGTTGCTGGAGAGATTGTGACGAGTGCTACTCCGAAGGTGAGTATTGTGTATTTACCTCTAACACTTACATCTGCAGGTACACAACTAGTGCGCAGTGCTCCATAAAGCAGCGCTGGCTTCCTCCGTACGAGTGAGACATCGCCAGCCCACCCAGCACCTTTATAAACTAAACACAAAACATTATTTGTTAATAAAGTAATGAATGGTCCACCCGCCGTTTATAACTAGTTTCTGTACAAACATTTACATTGAAAACTCCTCTCCTAGAAGCTCTTAAATTCCAGAATTTTAAAATGTATGCAGCCTTTCCCCTTACTTTAGCCCTCTTTCAATTCTCTTTGTATCATGGTTCATTTAGAATAGGGGTAGGAAATCTGCGGCCCTGGGGAACTGCATCTCCCATAATGTTCTTTTAGCTAACAGGCTGGCAGAGGCGTATGGGAAATGTTGTCCTGCAACATCTGGAGCTACAGGTTGCCTACCCTTGATTTAGAAGATATCGCTAGTTATATAAGGGAGAAACCAACAAGTAGGACATATGTTTCCTGGTCAGTCCCTATTGGACAGATCAACCTCTTGCTAATGCCTCTACTGTCCTATCAGAGTGTCCGTGTGCCCACAAGCAGACACTGGAGAAAAGTATGTGTCCTAGTGCTGGATTTCTAACCTCCTATACCCGTGATACAATATAGTTTAATGTATAAAATCCTGCCCTGAAATGAGTGTCAGGAAGGCGGAGGTGCAATCTAGTGCTGAGATTTTATAGTAAAAATTAATTTTTTTTTTATGTCTTGTAGTTTTTTTTTGCTGATCTTTGCACTTCCTCTGCCCATTGTTTGGTGGAGAATTTAAGCACAATTTTAGAAACATATTTGTGCCATTTTATTATATATAAACAGGCTGTCACAGTGCTAAGACCCCTGATCAAACCAGTAGTAGGAATCTAAAGGGAATGGCGACTAACTGCTATACACTGTAGATACTGTGACTATTAGCAGCTTCCGCAGTCTGCCCTACGAAGACCCCTGTTTTGTATTGGTTTTTTTTTTTGGTTTTTTTTGCATTCTGTTTATTTCTTTACCCCTGCCTGTCTTGAGACTGTCGTGCCATTATTCTCCTCCTAGTTGCAAGTCAGCGTACTGACCAAATTCCTCCTCGTTGCAAAACTGTGCTACGAACAGCGGGACTTTGCCAGCGCAGTACAGATATTGGGCGGGCTGGAAAATCTTATCGTGCGACAACTTCCTGTAAGTATTAACACTTTCCATGTATAAAGCCTGCTTTGTGATCACAGAAGAACGGATCCATTATACGAGTGTTAACACTTTCCATGTATAACGCCTGCTTTGTGATCACAGAAGAACGGATCCATTATAAGTGCCTTTTTATATTCCCTGTAGACCTGGAAAAATCTCCCCTCCAAGGTGTGTGAAATCCTAGAAGAACTGAAAGCTGTGGAGGTAATGACTCATTTAATGATACTGCCACTTAGAAATCTACACAAAGTAATAATGATATTTTAATCGAGTGGCATTAAAAGGTGGGAGAAGGAATAAAGAAAGTCTTAAGTCATACTGTGCATGTAAAACGAAAACAAATCTATACATTGTGTTTGGCAGAATCAGAAGTAAATGCATAAAATAAGAGAAATGTTATGTTTTAAAAGTGTCTGTGGTGTCTGTGGACAGGAAATGTGTAGTTTGCATATCAAGCCACACGGTGATGTCATTAGTAGGAGACTCCAGAGACAGCTGTATTTCTCTTATTTTATGCATTTGTTGCAATTCTGCTAAAATAATGTGTCGATAATTTGTTATTCTCCCTGCTAAACATGTTTCATCTGTTTGTAGTACATTATTGAGATGTATTTGCACCTTCTTTCTGAATTGGGGTGTATGTCTAAATTTGGGGGGTTTGCTGTTCCCCCTGGGTTGGGTAGCTGCAGGGAGGCTCAGGTTGCTGTTACTCTGTAACTTTGTTTCTTGCCAGGTTTTTCTGAAGAGTGACAGCCTGTGTTTAATGAAAGGAGACAGATTTCGAACATTACCCACAATTCCTTCAGCTTACCTCTTAGCCATGCACATTCAACAGCTCGAGACTGGGGGCTTCACCATGGCAAACGGGGCCTTCAAATGGAATAAACTAAGGTGAGCGGGGGAAAAAACGACAAATTAAACACACTGCCACATTTTGTTTTTTTATTTTTATTTTTTTCATATGGTCTTTTATAGAAGCACAAATAATCCATTGTAAATAATGATTCACTGTAAAACCTACAGGATGACCTGCTACCGATTGTCACTGTCTGTTAACGCTGGTACCCACCACATTCAAAAAAATGACGAAAATAAGCGACCTATTGTGTACTTTTAAAGAATAAAGTAACCCCAAAAAATATAATAAACAGGGCCAGTTTGTATATCTTTTTTTGTAAAGATGACCATGCACGTCAGTGAGTTACACCAACTATTTTTATACCTTTCACCTGGGTGTTTTTTTGTGTGTGTTTTATTTACTTTTTAGTAGATGTAAACCTCTCTCTATGCCTGTTTCTCATTCACGCAAGTGATTCACTAAACACAGGGGGGTGGAAAACGCTTAATTTTGCTTTTTTGTTCCGCAGAAATATTGCAAAGGTTATAAGCCAAGTTCACGCCTTCCGGGAAATCCCATACTCCTTTGCACCGGATCCAGAACTTCAGTTTTACCTCCGGCAGCGAATCGGCCATTTCAGCCAAGCAGATATTTCCATCCTGGCAGCCGCTAACAGTGCCAATTTTCATCACACGACCTCTGAAAAACATTCCCGAAAGATACAGGACACCCTGAAAAAAATGAAAGCCACATTTCAGTAGCCATGGCGGGGTCTTGGAGACATAGTTTGGCGAATAGACTGCACAGCTACGTGGTTATAGAGCTAATTAAATACTATGCATAACGAATGCAAGAATCGAGCAGCGTGGTTCCCTGGCATTAAGTCGGCGCTCTTGGCTTGCGTGGAACACAGATTGGCTGTTGGCACAACATTGACTGGCATGTCTTTCAACGTACTGAAATCTATTCCCCTGTATTGTCCTTTTTCCAGTGCGTGGGTGGCTTATTATGGCAATGATCCGCATGTTTCAGTCTCAATATGCAGTATTTATCGACAAGTCTCATTCAAGACGAAATGTTTTACCTCTGGAATTTGCAGTTCGTCCAAGCGATTTTCAAAGTTGTCCACCTCCCAAAGTGACGCGGACCCCCTGTAAATTTAAATGTACAGCTTAAACTGAAGGATGGAACTAGAGTTTGCACTTTTGAATAACTTTCTGCTTTTTTCTCAAGTTAAGTAGCGATAGATTATACGGTGCCAATTCAGCGCTCTGTCTGCACAGTGCCACAGATCTCTTGCCAACCAAAACATGGTTCAAAGGTTCCCTGTAACAAAATGGCAGGATATAACACAAACTCCAGGACAAGCTGTGCTCTATGTCTTCTTGTCTCCTCACGGAAGTGATAGAAGCCACGCTCTGTTCAAAAATGACCACACCAAGTTACTGTTTGTTCTTTGGTTTCATTTATTCAACCAGCCCATCATTAATCTTACATTTTAGGGCCTACATGTTTCCCTATTGCTTGGTATAGAAACGTATGATTTTTATTTTCCTGTTTAAGGAAAATGTTGCCTCTTTGTACGTACAGGGGGGCAATATTACTCCTCGTTTGATGATTTTGGCTTAACGACTGGTAAAAATGGATTCTCTGTATGGGTAGACGGAATGGAGAAATGGTGGCACATCATATAGCTTTCCTTAAGACTTTAGTCCCAACTGTATTGTTTATTTGTCTTTAAAGGGGCTCTAAACTTTTTTTTTTCCCATTAGTGCTTCTAAGCATAGAGGCCACTACTCTGCTCTGACTGGCTTTCTTAACACTTCGAGCGTACGTCAGATCAGCGCTGCCTCAGCCGAGAGTAAACACGCGTGTGCCTGTAAAAGATATACACCAGGCTTAATTGGGAGAAGGGGGACTCATTTTTTAACTTTTGCTTCTTTGGGAGAAGGGGCACTCATTTTTTAACTCTTGCTTCTTCCGAGGGACCAAAAGTTAAAAGGCGAAAAGTAGCAAATATACTAAAAAGGGCTGATGTTATAGCACTGCTGGGTTTTTTTTTTTTATTATTACAAGCTTGAATATAAGACAAGTTCTTTTTCAGACCAAATCTTACATTTGAGGTTCGTCTTATAATCAGACCTCAAATCGAGGTCTGACTACAAGACTAGGATCCAGATCCTCCATCGGGGGAGATTCGGAGCAAGTCCGGGGGGGGGGGGGGGCATTGGGTAAGTCTGGGGGCAGCACTGGTAAAGTCTGGGGGCAGATGGCTCTGTGGGGGACATGATTTACTAAGTCTAAGGGCGGATGACTGTGTGGTCATCTGTCCTAAGTCTGGGGGGCAGTTTGGCAAATAAAAACAAGAAATGCATATTTTTTGCTATCACAATTTATATTAAATATGAAAAAACTGTTTATATGTGAATATTTACAAGTAATACTTTTTTCCTATTGGATAGTCCTATATTCAGACTTTTTCTTATTTTCCTAAAAGAATATCCAAAGTTTGGGGGGTCGTCTTCTATTCGAGTAATACATTGTATGGATATTGTGATATACTTAATGATGAGACATCTTTGTAAAACACTGCAGTCTCTGATCGAGTACATTATAGGAGATCAATATGTAGTCACTTAATGTTACAGATATTGCTGATATGCAATGAGCGAACTCAATTTATAATTGCTCTAGTCGTATAATCAGATGGTTTGTAACAATCATGTAATAGTAAGTATAGCTGACTATTTCCTCTCTATAATCTAGATGCCAACACATTACAGTGTCATCTATAAGACTCAAATTCACTTCCACCTCTGAAGAAGCAGATATAGGGGGCGAAACGCGTTTCTTTTCTGGCAAATGTTGTTAAGCCCGAGTGGCCATTTTCCCTCTCCCATTTCCATGGCAGACTTGGTTCATTTTAGTTTCTCTATAACCTTGTGGCCCTTGTCTGTCTTTGCAGATACACGCGGGTTTAATCTGAGCGGAGGGAGAGCACGTCTGAGCCTGGTTGCGCGCTGATGATGTCAGCATTTTCTCAGCCAATCGGCGTGCGGTATTATCTTGCCCGTTTTGATCTGGGTTTGTCGGGGCTGACCATTCTTTTTCTGCTAGTGCAAAGAGAAACCTTCATTTATGAATGCCACCAACAGAAGGGACATAGTGATATAGCCACATCCTCTCTGTTCATGGTTCACTAGCAGTGGCCACTTAGGCAAGCAACATGGCTGCTCGTAAGAGGCATGTACCTTAAAAAGAAACTAAGAGGGCCCTAGAAAAATCCATAAGACAGGGAATTTACAAGGTAATTTCAAACTTAAGGCCAAAAGTAGCCGTTTATCCACTTAATAGATTGTTTAGCTCCAAATCGTCTACTTTGGCCTTAAACTTGAAATTCCCTTGTCAATTCCCTCTCGAATAAGGCCCAAAATATTTATTCTATGCAAAATGTTTCAACAGGTTCATAGAACCAAACTATGTTTGATAATGTATTTATTTTAATTTATATGTAAATGGCAGACAATCTTCTGTGGGATTTATATCTTCTGCTAGTCATGCTATAAGTCATGGTTACACGGAGACTAATTCAGATCTTATTACTGGATCTCGCTGGCACAGACTGAGAATTATTACAATGGGATGGACAGCTAAAACAAATTTTTTTTTTTTTTTTGCTTTTTCTTGTGTGCTGTTCCTTTAAATATTAAAATACTAGAAATGTACATTTTTAGCGCCCTCTCTGCCTGAGCATGATCAGAGTCGTAGTCCAACAGCCGATAGTGCTGGAGATCTCCATGGTTGGAATCTGTGCTCACTCGGCAGATCCATCCTCTGGAGGAAGGCATAAGAGTCGCGTTTGTTTTCCCAGAGGTCTCTCTGTTTTGTTATATTTTGGATTAATACCGTCGGTGCTTATGGTGCTTGAGTTTTGTTAGAGAGAAATTCAGGAAACCAAAAAATAAAAAAATGTACAGTCCACATTTTACAATATAAATATAATAAAGAGCCATAGCAGGATTAAGAGCAGGTATAGAAGGTAACATGCTGCTTGGTCTGGCACAGGCTGGCCCAGCCTCATGGGAGTTGTAGTATAACAGCAGGCACTGTGCAGGTTGGCTGCCAAGATATTAGAAGCTATTAAAACTAAAAGATTGTTTGTTTGTTTTTGCTGTTTGACATTTCCTATTTTGTACATGAATTCAGTTTTGCACCTTACATGTATTCAGCACAGACTGGAAAGTTCCCTTGATCTCTAACCGTATTATGTGAGTGAGGTAACGGAGTAGCAGATTTGTGATGAAATGTCTATTATATGTCATACGTATGAATAGATTAGTGCCATACACAGAGACACTGTGACAAACTACACAGAGACACTGTGACAAACTACACAGAGACACTGTGACAAACTACACAGAGACACTGTGACAAACTACACAGAGACACTGTGACAAACTACACAGAGACACTGTGACAAACTACACAGAGACACTGTGACAAACTGAACAGAGACACTGTGACAAACTGAACAGAGACACTGTGACAAACTGAACAGAGACACTGTGACAAACTGAACAGAGACACTGTGACAAACTACACAGAGACACTGTGACAAACTACACAGAGACACTGTGACAAACTACACAGAGACACTGTGACAAACTACACAGAGACACTGTGACAAACTACACAGAGACACTGACAAACTACACAGAGACACTGTGACAAACTACACAGAGACACTGTGACAAACTACACAGAGACACTGTGACAAACTACACAGAGACACTGACAAACTACACAGAGACACTGTGACAAACTACACAGAGACACTGTGACAAACTACACAGTGAATGAGAAGTGGGTTTTGTAGAAATGTCTTTCTAATTTCAAACTTTATTCATTTAAGTTCAATCCCTCTTTAAGAGTCAGGATTTTGCCAAAGCTTTTGCATCGGACATTGTGCACCTACCGATTGGTCTCCCCCTCTCCCCCCCCCCCCCCCCCCCCCACTCTCTCCCCAAAAAATATAATTTATTATAATGTGAAAAAAAAAAAACATTTTCATTGGAAAATAGCACAGAAGGGCATTACACAGACCGTGATAAAGCATAAAGCACACATATCAATATATTTATCTTATTGTATTGCAAAGTGAAATACAAGTATAAATCTGTGAATGTAAAACACTTAAAAACAAGACTTACAAAATAATATATCGTTAATTCTATTTGATATAGATTTTTAAAGACTGGTACTATAAATGCAGCTGCTCCAGTAAATAATCTATTACACATTAAATAGATCATACATGAAGGGAAATAGTGAACTGCAACAAACATAGAAAACATCTTTGTTAGAAAGTAACAAACTGTTGCCTTTTAATGTTTCACATACCATGCATCCTTAAAATAAATTGAAATATATAGAGGTCACGGAATTGAATCAGCCATTGGCACCCTTACAGAATAGTACATTTTGATTTATTTTATTTTGCTACGTATTATTTTATATGTTATATTATTCTGGGTGAGCAGTGTGCCCATCATATAATATGTAGAAATACCTTACACTGTGTACATGGCTTGAGCATGACCTCTAGAGGTGGAAACATACCCACATTTTGAGCTATAGTTCTTGTGAATGTATTGGGGAACTGGGGAGCCCCGTATAGCACCTACTACTATTGTCAATTACCACCCCTCTTTTTGGCCTAAATTCCTATCTGTGTGTACTATAGAGGGAGCGGCAGGTGGACCAAGATCTCACAGTCACAGTTAAACATATTGGCCTAGTGGGGAGACCAGAAATAGTCTAGGATAGCAGTATTTGTTTTTCTTTGGGGGGGGGATGGTGGTGCTTGAGATTTAAATGCTTCTTTTTTCGTATATATGTGTTATTTTTATTATTTTTTTATATGTTTGTATTTCTTTGGGGGGGTGCAGGTGGACCAGTGTTGGTTAGTTTTATCTGATCATAATAAAAAAAATAATCAGTATTCCTTGATGTTATTAACAGAACTCATCAGACTTCTAACCGAAGTTTTGCTAAATAAGAAAATTACATTTTCAAATACACCTAAACTATCAAATTATCAGAAGACAAAGCTTTGCCCTTGGGATTATCTAATCTTGTCTGCTTCATGATGTGGTGCTTATCAATTCATACGCAATACAAATAGACTTTAGAATTAGATCTGAGCAATATTTTGTACATATAACAGTTTACCATAGTGACAAACAAAATAAACACTGACCTGTGTGAGATTATTAAGCAGATCTCACTATGTGATCATTATCAGCTTCCAATACACAGAATAACATCTATTGCTATCAGCATAATATATTTATTTCTTACTCTGTTCACAATCCGAGGCAGGTCTCTCCTGTTTATTTAAAACGTATATTTGTCTGTTGCTTATTCAGTGATATGGTTATATGCTATTATATTATCAACAAGTCTTCGGTTACGCTCCCTGTCTGTTTGTATTAAACACTGATTTTGCTCCTGTAGTAACTACATAGTAATTCAGTACTTCAAATTGAATATCTCTTCTTCAGTTGAGAGGTTTTGGAAGCTTGCATCTGTTTAAATGGGTTAACAGTTATGTTTTGTATACAGTCCATTATGAGGTAGGTGGGATTATTAATATATATATTAGATTCTTGAACCATTTTTTATTATTTTTGCCGGTTATAGTTTTTTTCAGTATAAAAGGACAGGCCGTGGTCTGTTTTTCAGTGTAAGCATGAAGATTACGTATATAATGTGCACTTTATCATCAAACCTTTTAAAAAGGTCCTTTTTTTGTTAGATTATATTTGATTCCAGCATGGAGCAATCCCAGGTGCATTTTAAGAATGAGAACTATAAATGTTCTGCTCCCAAAACTACACATCTTCAGACTAACACCAGCATGATTCTAGGTCTTACAAACGCCATGGCAGAGGTTGATCTGGGGTATTACGCGACGCCGGCCCCTCAGTTACTTTGTATAATAGTTTTCCTTCACAAGAGTCAGACAGTTCCATAAAGGCCTTGTATGGCATCCAGCATCTGTGAGAATCCACCAATATGGTCACCTTTTCCACAATACACTACTGGGAGATGCATCATTTGTGGCACAGTTCTAAAAGTGGTCCAGTTACCATAGAAACCAATGAAATGTCCCTGCTGATTACATCACTTTTAGAACTTTACCCCCAGAATCACCATGGAAACCAATGCAATGTCCCTGCTGATTACATCACTTTTAGAACTTTACCCCTAGAATCACTATGGAAACCAATGGAATGTTCCTACTGATTACATCACTTTTAGAACTTTACCCCAGAATCACCATGGAAACCAATGGAATGTTCCTGCTGATTACAGCACTTTTAGAACTTTACCCCCAGAATCACCATGGAAACCAATGGAATGTTCCTGCTGATTACATCACTTTTAGAACTTTACCCCAGAATCACTGTGGAAACCAATGGAATGTTCCTGCTGATTACAGCACTTTTAGAACTTTACCCCAGAATCACCGTGGAAACCAATGGAATGTTCCTGCTGATTACATCACTTTTAGAACTTTGCCCCAGAATCACCGTGGAAACCAATGGAATGTTCCTGCTGATTACATCACTTTTAGAACTTTGCCCCAGATGCTCTCTTTATGTGTAATAGACTGCGGGCGTTAGTCATGAAAGAGGGAATTGGCAAGGGAATTTCAAACTTAAGGTCAAAGTAGCCAAGTTCGAAAAATTCTCCCATTCAGCAGAAAGGTGGCTACTTACGTTTGAAATTTCCTTGTAATTTCTCTGCAATTTGCTCTTTCAGGAATAAAGTATTACACTCTTGTCAGGTGTTGTGTTTTCCTCCTTCTCATTGCTTGTCGAGCATTAATTGCCTTCCTGGAATTGATAGATGTGAATAAATGATACAAACTCCTCCTTCTTCATTAGCCCTGGCATGGCCCTTTATGGCACTGCCTGGCCCTTTATGGCACTACCTGGCCCTTCATGGCACTGCCTGGCCCTTCATGGCACTGCCTGGCCCTTCATGGCACTATCTGGCCCTACCTGGCACTGCTCCCTTCAGATGGCCAAATCAGAGCATTTTACACAGAGTTGGCTGAATCGTTTCCCACACTGTTAATGAGTCTTTGTCCGTCAGTCCACTTTGTGTTGTAGAGAATTTTGAAACCAACGCTTATATATCCAGTCATATTGTGTGTTGCTCTCTGCTTCCCATGAAGCAATGTTTGTATACCTAGAATGCAGGATAAAATGGCATTTCTCTACAGTGTACATGTGTTTGTAAAAATAAACATGTATCTAGTTTGATGTAACGTGTCTCCGTTGTGTCTGTTTAATATGCTCATTTTACAGTGAATATTGTACATTTTTAAGGGACTTTGACAAGCTATAAACATACATTGTATTGTGAATATATATTCTAGGTAGAGTCCCTTTTTGGATTGGTTTTTTTGATGCATTATATGTAGTATACTGTATACACCCTGCACACTTTGTTTGCTATTCACATGTATTACATGGCATGTGCTGATGTAGGCCATCTCTTCTGCAGTTCACTTTTAGTGTAAAAACTTCCCCTTTAATAAAAATCCAAGGAACACCGAAACTCTGACAGGGACATGAATAAATCACTTGTGTATTAAAGGAGCAGTCCCACCTAGCCTATTTTCTGTCTGTTGTACATGTGTTTAGAATATATGAATGATACTTATTTCAATACAAGTTACCATTTTACTGTAGTTTTATATTGAAAATAATTCAGCGGGGCTTCTAAATTCAGGGCCATCCAATGATGAGACTTCAGTGATTACTGTTGCTATAGAAACAGTGATGCTTATTAGACGTTCTATGCAGATATTGGGACATAGGAAGTTTGAGGGGAAAAAAGGCATAAGACAGAATTGTTTCTCATTCTTTACTTTTCATGATCCAGATAGAGGAATTAATCTATAGTGTCTGTACGGCGAACCTCTAAGGATCTTAGCATCGTTGTTATAAAGATGAACAGGTTTCTCTTTAAAATGTATCAAAAAATAAATAATTGAGAGTACAGCAAAAAATAGGGAATCGGAAGCAATAACTTGTGTCTTTAATATATTGAATATAAATGAATCTAGACAATATAAATAGCTAATAATCCGTATTAATAAAAGCAGAGTAAATCAAGTTAAGTGTTTATACTTGCAATATAAGTATAATAAAATCACATACCCTCCTGATCGTTACACGTTAATCTCTCAATCTATTGTTGATGCCGACTCATTATTCTCCCAATTCTGTGCCGACTGACTAATAATTGGTTTTTATATGGATCTTAGATAGTAAAACGTCCGGTTAGGGTAGGTGTATGCAAATAAGCTTAGCAATGATCAGTGAAAAAATAAAGTAGCCAATTTCCAGGTCAGTGTTTGAGTCCAGCCTTGTGGGTTTCTAAGAAGGTAAAAAAGAAAATACTTAGGGCTTAATTCATGAAAGGGAGAATTGACAAGGGAATTATAAACTAAAGGCCAACATTACAGAGTTGGACATTATCCTCCCATTCTGCTTTACTTCAAACTCTGCTGCTTTGGCCTTCATTTTCCAATTCCTTTCAGTTCCATCTTTCATGGATAAAGCCTGGGACAAGTAGAGTCCAGTCGAGGCCTTTTATTAGTTGAATAGATTTAGAGTGCAAGCTTTCAAGATCGCTCGGGTCTCTTCATCAGGCATGTTATACAAAACAGGTCCTGCAAGTTTGCACTCTAAATCTGCTCAGCTAATAAAGAAATCAACTTGACGGCTTGTCTCCTATGTCTACAGCTAACATGGAGCCCATCACCTTTTATGATAAAGATTTTGTGTGGCATGTACAGGGTGACCACTAGATGGCAGCAGTACTGTCCATAGTGCAAGGCAGGGGGGGCTTTGCAAGCGAGTGGGGCAGATTTTCCATCAATCCTCATTTGCATGCTGGGCAGATCATGTCACTGCATTGGGGGGGACTCTGTACTAGAAAGTTCAAGATTTTGAAATTTATTATACTGAAGATCAGTTTTCCATTTGTGCCTTTTAACTGGAAATAAAAAATAAAAAAAATACACAGCACCTAAATATATAAACTGAGTGTAAACCCACACCAAAAAAAACCCAATTAAATGAAAAACCAGAATTGTATATATATATTGGCAAATATGGGGGGGGGGGGGGAATTGTTAAACTATACAGACAGCACTACTAAATCATAATACATGTTATCATCCTCCATGCAGAAAATAACTAACATTTATATTTGGTAATTATCGTTAAAAAATAAATAAATAAGAAAAAAGAATATACAGAAAATAAAATAATACAAACATGATACTAAAAAAAAGTATATAAAAAATGCTATATATATATTACCAATTAATCACTTGTATCCTATAAAGCTGGGGTTAGGCCCGTGCAGTATACATTCCTAGAGCAAGGAGGGAGTATTTGGCAGAATGCATATATAAAAATCAATAGCTTAAAATGTGTACATAAATCTATATACATAAAGGAACAGTAGTAAAACAAATGATTAATGAGTAAACAGATCTCCTTCACTGCTGGGACCCGCCAGGTGCTACAAACATGAGATGGCACAATGGAGGTTATGGCATCCATAGCCCAGTGCGGAAGGAACACTACTTAAATATCCGAAGAAGTGGGACCTCCGGGAGAGGCGCGCCTCTCAGTCGGCAAAGCAGACGTGACGTGACGAAGCCGGCATAGTAGGACCCGAGTAAGCCATGGGAAAAAAACCAGCAGACACGAAGGGCTCTAATTACTAAAATCCAGAAAAAAAGCTCGAGGAGGTCCACTTTGGAGGCTGACTTTCATTTTGAGACTAAGTCAAATTCGGCCCCCCGATTTTGACTTATAAAACCCCCCACCAAGTTTGGAAACTTCCCCATTGAAAGTAATGGGAGGCAAAATGATCATAGCTATTTTTGAGACTAAGTCAAACTCGAATTTAAACAATAGCTTCGATCATTTCACCTCCCATTACTTCATTACTTTCAATGAAGGAAATTCGCACCTGGGGGGGGTTTCTCTGGTGACGAATTTGACATTGGCTTATACACAGAGCATACGTCATTCATATAACAACATTAAAGAAATTCTAAATCTCTAGATCTGTTCAGTCGTTTACTCTGCTGATAAAACCATTCAACGTTTTATCAGACATTGCTGCAAACTAATAATCAGCAACGTCTCTTAGATAATATGGTGAGTCAATCCCATCCCACCTCTCCAAAGCCATGAAATAAGACCTAGCTGTTGGTCTAGTTTAGCTCAATGGATCAGGGAATCTAAAACTTTTCAAGCGTGTGTTCTATGATTCAGCTTATGGCACTCATTTTACTGATTATCTAACTTACAAGGAATGTTCCTGTTACTCAACCTAATGGTAGACATTTTACCAGAGGGGCTCAGTAAACCTAAATATTTAGTTCTTTTCATATCAAGTCACAGGTGATGACACTACAGCCTATGTCTGTCTTATTTTATGCATTTGTTTGTCATTTTATATGCAATGTCTAGATCATTTTTCATATTTTCTTTATTTGCTGTATATACACATTGCTTTTAATCACAGAAGGATGGAAGGATATGTTGAACTTGCCAGGAATCAAACACTTTTTACTTGGCAAACCTACCAATTAGATTAAAAAAAAAGGTCAAATCTATCGATTGGCCAACGTCTTCTTTCTTGTATCTGTAATCTTTAATGACAGATCAATAGTTAAGTAGCTTCCCCCCTCCCTTCTCCCTCTGGTTCTTGAAAGGGGTGTATTCCTTAATTATAGAGGCAGGTCCTGTCTGAAAATTGGGTGGTCCAGTCCTGGGAGTGGCCAGGATGGTCAGGATGTGGGTGGGGTTACAAAATAATCCCCTGCATTAAAAAGACAGCTGTGAAACAGAGGGCTGACAGTCAGCTCTCAAATCCCCTCTAAATTCCCAGGTATGTGTTTTGTAACCCAGGGAATGGTAAATGCGGTCTTTGCCTCCTAACCCTAGTTTAGGAATGGTTTCCTCAATCTCTTCTGTAATCCACAAATCAATATAGTGTAGCACTCTGTAATGCTGTGAGTCTTGGCCTGGAATTGGGGTCAGTCAGTGTGCTGAGAAAAATAATGGAAACTTTAAACCTGCTGTGAATCTGTTTTACTGCATTGATTGGGGAGTTGAGCAGTGCTGATCACGTTGTAGTTTTAATCAAGGATTATTGTGAAAATGATACAAAAAAAAAAAAAAATCGACATGAGAAAAAACAAGGCTACAATAGTGTGATACCGCAGATCACAGAGTACCTTCTGCAGTTGGCTGATCTAGTGTTCGTGAGTTAAATGTGAACCAACTGACACCTTTTTAAACATGTTAACATTTGCATTCAGGATTGCCACCCAAGGCATTTTTTTTACCGGCCACATATTCCTTTTCCAGGCTGCCTTGCAGTATGTAGGGGTCATATGTGGCCAGAAGGGAATCAATTAACTAATTAATGTGGTTCTGTGGGATCCAGTACCTGATTAGGTAACGGATTTCCTTCTTGTCACATATGAGTTCTACATACTGCAAGGCGGCCGGCAAAACTTATATGTGACCGGTAAAAAATAGCCGAGGTGGAATGGGGCACATATATCAGAAGAGGCCTGGCAGATATGGACTCAAAATTACAGTACAGAGCAGACATGAAGTAACAGAGAGATGCAATAACTATAGTAAGAATTAGGATTGAAAGATCTAATAAGTCACTTAATCAGAAAAACCCATAAAGGACGTTATAACACAATTTTTAGATAAATATCAGGATGTCATCAGAAAGATGCCCTCGAGGAGCCCTCAATGAATGTTTTAGATATTGGTTTACAAATATATGTGTTTGTCTATATAATTGTGTTTGTCTAGCTTTGGCCCTTTGGAATATGTGGATAATATTACTAAAATCCTCCTTATGTAAAGGGGGATATGGGGACATAATTATACCCAACAAGATGCTCTATAAAGTAAACCCCGCTACCACCTATATAGAAATTGAAACCCCATTATACTGTTTATCATTGGGGCCGAATCTTTCCGCTGCTATGTTTGTGTATGTTAGTCTAACATGTATTGTGTATGTTTCGTATTTTCTAATTTTCCAATAAAAATGTAAAAAAAAAAAAAAAATAGCCGAGGTGGCAACCAAATTTGCATATCAAGCAACAAAGTAATTTCTCAAATGTAAGTCTCCTCCACAGACACATTTACTTCCACGTAAGTTTTTAGTGTGTGTGTGTGTGTGTGTTTTTTTTTTTTTTTTTTCCTTTTATACTCACAATATAAACCATGTTTAGCTGACGGTTCCCTTTTTAATCCTTCTGTTTGTAGCCCTTGATTCTGTATGTGTCCTGAAACAAAAAATGGCAATGTAGCTTTTATATCAGATAATATATTAAATAGATCCTGTCATTCCCCCTTAGAAATGATTTTTCTAAATTGCCTTTTTAAATGAGTGAATTAAAAAAAAAAAAAAAAAAATGCTCTACACATAATATATACTGAAGATGTAAAGTTGTGAGATTGTATTTCTTTTTTCTCCAATTCATAGTTGGTTGGTTTGTTTGTTTTTTATGCTGATTACCTTGCAGTGTCCTGCCTGCCACTCACAATAGAATTGTTCATTCATATCTTGCACTTTCTCAGAGTATCAAACCTTATACACATATATATCTTTTGTAAACCTGTTGTGTTTTGAATCCTGTTGGATCACGCTGTGTCTGTGTAGCTTTTTTTTTTTTTTTTTTTAGCTACATTTTTTCCACATGCTGCAGAAAGATCATGCAGAGTGCAGCCTGGCAGTATGTAGGCTTGCCGTCGGCCGGCTGGTTTTATTTGTATGTAAGAAATAGTCTGGCTGGTACGTTTTTGAACAAAAAGGTGGCAAACCTAGCAGTATGTAGCATGACTATATCCGCACAGTATCCAATAACTCATTCAGGCCAGAGATCTCCTCCTAGTGTGTGATTTAATTGGTAGGATTGTGTGTGTGTGTGTGTGTGTGTGTGTATAGACATACTACTGGGCAACACAGCTTACATTTCTGCAGCATGTGTAAGCAGTGAACCATGGACACTTGGCTAGGGTTATTTGCCCACCTTTCAAAAAAAAAAAAAACACAGCCTTGCTATTACCTAATTTAAACATAACAATGGCTGCAAGCAAATATTTTACTGGCCAATAGCCTTCCGTTGGGTGCTAATGTTGTGTGCCCTGCCGTTATACACCAATATATGTAGGGGGGGGGGGGATGGGGTGGGTTGTTTGTGTTTTTTGGATAATGATCCCTGCTTTGGAGTGTATATATATATATATATCTGATGTGTTGACCTGCTAATCGAGTTGCCAGCTTTTTCCACACAATAAATACCAGCTTTGCTATTACCTCTATAGACATAATACTGGCAGTAAGCTAATAACAGGCCTTGACACCCCAAGTTCACTAATCCTTTCATGCTGTGAGGTAAGGACGGTTAGGTAGACAGTTCTTTCAAGGATAACTGGACATTATTACTTATTTCTTGCACTAAGAACTTGCTAACATCATGTTTGATTCTACTTGAGATGAAGGAGGGGGAGAGCATATATATATTATTTAAAAAGATATTACCTAAACAAACAACTGCAGCATATAGTAACTGGCCCTGTGTTGATGAAGATCTTGGTTTGTGGTGACTGTTTGTCTGGACCAAAACTTCAATCAAATGATGGCCTGCCAGGATTAAGGCCCATTACCCTCCTGGGGCAGAGTTTCCTCTCTCACGTCTTTACATGAGGTGTCTCCAGGGACCAGCAGATTTTCCAGATGCCCTATTGACCTCTCTGAATAGGAGCCGCTAGCTCTTTAGAGATTACAATCCCAGGTCATGTGTCCCTTGCCACTAAAATACATTTTGCACTGTAAATGCAAAAGAGCTCACCAGTAAAAACCCTCTTCTGATGCACCCATAATCGCTCGTGAGGTTGTGATGCCATTGGCAAATGTAAAGGGAGCAGATATAGTTCATGCATGAGAGAGTATTCTTTTTTTTTTTTTTTTTTTTTACTTTTTTTGTTTTTGATGGCCGCATATAACTTATGCATACTGCCCTGCAGTGTGTAGCAGTCATGTGACCAGAAGGACAATAATTAATGGGGTTCGGTGGCATCCAATCCTGGTAACGAGCAAAATACTGGCATACTGAGTGGATAAATATTACTGGCCTATTGAGTGGCTAAATATTGGCATATTGACAAACTGCTCCTAACCACCCTCCATATTACACTAGACCTGGATAACATGCTTGTAAGGGTAGGTGGGGCAAGTAGGAGATATTCTCCGGGGGGATTGGGGACCCAGAAAATTTTGTCCAGTAAGAGGACCTGAAATTCCTCGTGGCGGCCCTGGGATAAAGTACCAACTGTACAGCCTTCCCGTAGCACAGTGGTGTTGTGCTCTGGCCCTCCAGCTGTCTGTGGACTACAAGTCCCGTACTCCCCGGCCAGCATCGTGGCAATGGAAGAGGAAAAGCAGTCTGATGCTCAGTTTGATGCTCCTGCCAGTTTGTTAATGCTCATTTAATAATAAATGCCTGCTTCATCCCCCAAATAAATATCCACCCCAGGAACAATCAAGTTTTTATAATTAAAGGATCGATCCCCTCCAGGGGCCATGGCATTCAGCCGAAATGCTAGAGACTGATACAGTGAAGCACCATCTGCATAACATCACCTTGGGCAAGACACCCAACTAATATACGGTACATGGGGGAACCGGTATTAAAATGTTACAGGGCCTGGAGGACCCACAATGGATGGCGGTTGCAGTCAATAAATTGAGGGGTCTGGTTTCCATACTATTTGTGGCCTTTTTATATGCATAATAAAGGGTCTTTTTTTTTTTTTTTTTTTTTTTTTTTTTTATATATCAAACATAGAAAAAGGAAAAAAATTACATTTTGCCATCTTTAAATACATATTATATTAATAAAATTGCATAAAATAAGTTATATTCACCAAGATACATTAGATCATCTTTTCCACAAACCCACTCACTACATTCATTCATACCACAGTCATTCTCGGGTTGGTGCCCAACGAAATCTAATCATTACATTTTCATTATTATATATCATTTTTCCTACTAATCCAACTACACCATATTTTTTCATACATTATTAGAGATTTCCCATTACTGGAGCAAAATGCCGAAATCAGGAGTCAATCTAATATCCTTATTTATCAAGTTTGTTATTTTCACTTCGATCTGTTTCCAAAATATATTTATTTGAGGGGCAATCCCACCAAATATGTTTAAAGGATCCCTCTCCACTCCCACACCTCCAGCATTGTACTTTGTATTTCGAATATATTTTACAATATAGGGTCATCATATAAGGTTATATATTATCTGTAGGATCTGCAATGGGATCCAAGAGCAGACTCCTTTTTTCTATAATGTATTTTAGTCCTTTTATGCCAGCATGCTCCTGAATGATTCATGTCTGCCATGCTCTTATTTTTACTTTATAGAAATGCCCAGTTCTCCTGTAGTTTTACACTAATTAGAGCGGGGCTTCTAAAATCAGTGGCTTCCAATAAGGAGGGGCTATGGAGATGGGGCAGTTCTATAGCAAAAGCCAAAACACTTTATATACAGTTTTTAGGAAACTAAGATGATAAAACAAATCTATTCTCCTTTTACTTTGCATAATACACCCCTTATGGGGCACTAGGCAGCCCTGATACTATTATCTCTATAGAAAGCTGCACCTAATATTTACCCCAGATTTGCTAATTGAAATGCAGCTTGTACTGTGATCCTGGGTTCAGTGTCCTGCCTTGTGGTGGGAGGGGATACTCCTTGGGCTCATTGGAGGTGGTGGATTGCCATCAAAGACCCTGTAATTGAATACTAAACACTGATCAGAGACCTTGGCTTCACATCTCGTCAGGATCCTGTTGAGATGTTAAATAACTCATTAACTACCGCAGATTAGCCACAATTGTAAGCCTTGTCTGGGCATGAAAGGAAAAGCCCCTCAAAATGAAGTGTCAATTAGCAGGTCTATTTGGTTTTCAATGTAGCATGTTATCAGACGATTAGTAAAGAAATCTTAGCTAAATGACCAGTGCTCCAGCCACATCGACTACATCACCTCCCCAGCCCCCCATCTGGGGCTACATCACCTCCCCAGCCCCCCATCTGGGCTACATCACCTCCCCAGCCCCCCATCTGGGGCTACATCACCTCCCCAGCCCCCCATCTGGGGCTACATCAGCCCCCCATCTGGGGCCACATCACATCCCCAGCCCCCCATCTGGGGCTACATCACCTCCCCAGCACCAATCTGGAGTGGTGGGCAGCTGTCTGGAAACAAAACAAAAAAAAAAAATATATATATATATATATATATATATATATATATATATATATATATATATATATATATATATTCATTTTCTTCCAAAAATAAATTTGGGCCAACGTTCTAAAGATAGAACGTTCTGTTGGTTTCGAAGGAGACGGCTCCACTTGTAGAATTTTGACCCAGATTATATTTATATATATATATATATATATATATATATTATATTTATAGATTACCCTTTTTGCATTTTTCCAAACGGTCACAGCATGGCTTATAGATCTGTATTTATTATTTTGGTCAGTAATTTGGGAGACTGTTGCATCTTGTTCAGATCCCACCTTGAAGTCTTGCTCAGGGGACCAGCTCTGTCTGTTACATGTTGCCCCCTTTGATTTACATGGCTTTGGATTATAGGTGCTAAACACTTTGGCAATTCTAATCTAATGTCTTTGATGTAAATTTGGGGAAAGGAAGCATTGGGTCTCACCCTTTTGCTTCAGTGCAAATGCTGGCGCCAGTGTCCTGGGGGGGAGAGTCTGCTACATTATCAGGGGTCTTTACATAAGGTAGTGTGACATGATAAAAAGTAATTGTCCCCGAATAAGCACCTGTCACCAGCTAAATCTGCCCAGTAAATCTAATGTCCCTATAATGATTCTAATGTGTATTGGGATAGAGGGGCATGGGATTTGGGGGGAGATGCGCTTTATATAGTATTTGGTATTTATTTTATTTATTTAACTCGGACAAACAGGGGTTAAAGCGGTAAAGGCACCCTCCAGGCTGGGGACTACGCTTCCCATCACTCTCTGCCAGTCTCTGGAGTGGCAAAGAATATACCACTGATTTTTATATGATATAGTGAGCAACAATTATCCTCAGTTAGGTCTGGCTGAGCATGGTGGGAATTGTAGTACACAATAGCTGACATGCAAAGCGATTTGGGGCTGGCTGAGCATCCTGGCCATACATCCTGGCCATACATTGTACAGAGTTTGTGAAAGTCAGAGTCTAGGGAGTTGTATTCAATTATTTAATTCATGTTTTATTCTCCCCCCGTTATCCTAGTTAAACTCCTTTTTCTAACTCCTATGTGATTGAGGACTGCACATTTTAAAATACTCCGATTATAGGGATCTGATACCGGCAATTTAAAAACCTGATTTGGCAATGGCTGGCTGAGCGTCATTAGAGCTGTAACCCCACAGAGTATCAAAGATTAATAATCACTGCTAAAGCTGGGGATTTAATTAAAAAAATTAATTAAATTAAACATCTAAAACCAGTCCTGTTTATCGGTATAAAAACCAAAACAGATCCGGGGGATTTTTCTAAATCACGTTATGGGCCAGTAACATATTGTATGTTCTTAAAATCAGTCCTTGTGTATATATAAATCTCTTTATACCAGGCATGCATAACCTCCAGCTGGCTAAGTATCATGGGAGTTATGTCCTTTTAAAGTTCATAAGATTAGGATTCGCTGGATTGCACACAGGGATTCAATATCCAGGTTACCAGGATGTTTCAGTTTATTACAATGGTTAATAGTCGGTTACAAATGATACTGAAATGTTTCCAAATTGTAAAGTTGGTTCTTTTGTAGCCATTATGTGGACAATGTAGGGTAATATTCATCTTTAGAAGGCAGAGACAATAGAGTTTGCAAGCTATAAACATATACACAATAGAGGGGTTTCCAAGCCTAGAAATGTACACAAAAATCACAATGACCATAACCAAAACCAATTTACAATGCAAATATTAAGCAGTCTACTCTCTGCTCCTTGATTAAAATAATAACCTAATAAACTATAGGATATTTTATTAGCTACAGTTGTTTCCACTGGCTTTATTAAATAGTGACCCTTTTATAATTATTTTAAGAATATATAAAATAAGGATTTAAACCAGTAAAATGGGGAACTTTTTTTTTTCACAGAAAGTCCATCGAAATGCAAGAGGAGCAGCCCCCACACCCCCCTTATTCCATAACCATGATGAAAGATCAGTTTGGGCAGAGTCATTGCGTTTCAGTTAAATGGTTTTTATTCCATAGCAAAGAAGTGAAATATCATTAATGTGTATTGTTCAAAGAACATGCAAAATCATCTCCGACATTACCATGGGGATTCCAACTGAAGATCAAATATCCTAAATACATTGCATTGGTAATTCTGATTTATTAAATGAATGAATAAATATTTCTATGATTTTTTTTTAAAATTTATTTTCCACCCCACAAGTTTGGTTTCTACCTATAAGTGCAAGAGATAACAATTCTCTTTTATAAATTCATTGAAAGATAATTAGCCATACAAGTCGTTTTGTTTTTTTTGGGGGGAGGGGGGGGGGGGGTTGAGATTTTGCAGACTGGACTTTTCAAACGGGAATGGGCACCTATCTTGCAAAAGACCCTTGGAGCCAGAGACCCATTCAGAAAGTCAGAAGAAAGTGTGCTTCCAGTTATGGAGATGATTAATATTCCCTATAGTCTCCATGTGATTAAAATGATTAATGTCATATCAGTATGGTCCATCCAGTAGGCAGTGTACATGATCCATAGATCTGACTCCATTATTACACCATGTGGTCAGTAGTCAGTCCTGCTGAGCCAATGGCTCCCATGTATAATAGGATATGAGGTTTATGTAAATTGGACCCAACTGAGTGAGCCAACTGAAGCCAGACATTATGGAGCCATCACACTAGGAGTCTATTCAACTGTGACTAGTGAGACACAATCTCTTTTCTTTGAGGTAATTGATAACAATTACATGTCACTAATCTCTAACTTTGATGTGTGTTTACACTGGGCAGAGCCTTGGGGGGGTTTTTCCTCTCTGGAGGAGCTGTATAAATGGAGGACCTGGAGGACTGGCTCAATCAGACCTTCTCCCTCAGCGACATAGACACCATGGCTAACATGGAGCAGAAATCCACCACTTTTGGTTCAGTGGCATGGCTGGCACTAAGCAGCTCAGACAAGGAGACCAGGAGGGATTCAGCATTACCCCAGGTGACTAGGGGCTTCAACGAGGGGTTCAGTACAGACTCCAGTGCACTTTCTCACCCCAGGACCACCCAGGAGTTGGGTTACCCAGGAATTATCCAACCTTTGCCAGGTTCAGGGACAGTGCAGCCATCTCACCCCAGGAGAACCTGTGATGGACCTCTTCAATGGACTGATCAGCTAACCTCAGACCCTCAGAGCTTCAAACCAACGTTTCCACAGAGTGTTTGCCCTGTAGCCCAGGATAACCAGACCTCTCCGAGAATTGAGAGTGCCCAGCTACCATTGTGCTCAAGAAAAACCTCGTCCTCTTCCATATCTTCCTGGGGCAGTGAAGCCTCTCTCTATTCAAGAGACTCGGTGTCCCCATGCAGCTCTCCCAGAGAAGCGGCCAGAAGCTACCCCGCTGGCTTGCACTACCCCATTTATGAGCCAGTGAGCCCTGCCTCGGACTCCAGCGATTCTCCTACACCTACTCCATCACCTGCTCTTCCCATCGGTACCAGAGACCAAACTCAGATGGGATCCAAGACCTCCAGCGAGAACATGACTCCTTCAGGTAGGTCTATATCTGGAGCTAAATTACTGTTCTTATGATTCTTATTATAGGGGTTAAGATTCTACAGGTATTGATATGATTCAAGATAAAATATGGGCAAAGTTCTAGGATGGAAGCGATCACCATGGAAACAATGGAACGTTCCTGGTGAGCGTTCCATTAATCGAACTCTGCCCCAGATCTGTCCCGTATGCATGATACACTCAAGTATTTTTTAGATATTTTTCTGTTCTCAAATATGTAATATGCAATTTGAGAGATATCCAAGCTTTACACAGTTTATTTATTTATTTTAATTTTTATTAATGTATCAAAAGACAGATTATAGCACAAAACCCCCCTGTTCCATAGCCTATTCTAACGTGCCTTTTTTCTTCATCTCTGCAGGTTGCAGTATAATTGGTGACTCAGGCTATGAGAGTGAGTTTAGCAGATCCACCTCCCCAGTTGAGAATGGAAAGTCCCTCGATGTCTTAGATGAGGAGGAAGAGGTCAAGGTGAGCCGCAGACAGAGGACTGCCTTTACCTGTGAACAGATCTCTACCCTGGAGAAGACCTTCAAAAAACACCGATACCTGGGAGCATCAGAAAGGAGGAAACTGGCCTCCAAACTCCAGCTTTCTCAAGTCCAGGTAAGGCCTGTTCTCTCCTATTACTTTCTGGTAGTGGTTTTGGGGGAGGGTGTGTTTGTCCCCAGGAATATATTGCTTGAAGCTAGACTTTGGTCAAACAGATGTTAAATGACCTGTTTAATTAGGAAATGGTCTAAGAATAAAAATTGTAAAAAAAAAAAAAAAAAAAAAAAAAAAGTGGTGTACCACCTGGGATGTAACTTATTTTTATTTCTTAAAATTGTCAAATCTACAGCCACTTTGAACAGACATTTAATTATTTTTTTTCTTTCTATCAGATCAAAACTTGGTTCCAGAACCGCAGAATGAAATACAAAAGGGAACTTCAAGATGCCAGGCCAGATGCCCTTCACGCTGCCAGCCTGTTCAATGTGCTTGGGTATCATCCTCAGCACTATGCCTACCCTGTGCCCTGTGGTCCACAGCCTGGGCACTTTACACACCACATGGACACCATGCCTGGAAGTTTTTACCCCCATCCACCTTCCAGCTATCCTATGATGACCCCTCCTACTTCTTTCCAGCCCCCAGCCCACCCAATGATGTACCTACCTCAGCAATCTTTGATGCATCCCTCTGGATACCACGAAGACATCCAATTTCTTAGATATTAATCCGGATTATCAATTTCTTTTTTTTATAAAATTTGTTTTATAATTTTTTTTAATTTTTTTTTTTTTTTTAAAGTATTTTATCAGGAAAAATACATTGAGACTTCTTTTCAAGTGTAACCTGGGAAACGATACAAATATATTACACCTGTCTGTATATTCAGAGTGCTGCCCCGAAGGACAATACACAAATGACTTAACTTGCAGACAACCAGCTGATTTTTGGTTCTATAAAAACAAATGGTTTAATTCAAGCCTGAAGAATGAACTTTGGATAAATATGTATAGTATGTTATTCACATTGAATAGAAGGACTGTAATGTGCTGTCACTTTATACATTTTAATATTTATTTATTAAATTATTTAATTGTAGCATTTGTGGGTTGTAATGTGTGTTTATTTTTTTTTATTTATTTTTTTAATCTTGACTGTACTATAACTAATTTACGTTTTATTTATATTCCACATGAAGTGGGATTATACTTAAATAGTGCAATTCTCCTTGTGGGGCTTCCTTCCTGTATAGGGCTGTCAAGTCTGGGAGTGATGGGGAGGGGGGGGTGGGGGCTCGGCAGAAAAGACTTGTGTAACAGTACAGCTCATGGCAGAAAAGGGTGCATGCAATTCTGAGATATTAAAATAAATATATATACATTTATTTTACTTAAAAAAAAAAAAAAAAAAACCCTCTCCAACACAAGTTTCCCAAAAGTGCCCAAGTTTTAAATATGTTCTTCTAAGTACATTTAAGATTGAAATACCAAACCATTACTAGAATGAGAAACGTTGGTGTGTGAAGCGAAGCCTTCCAAACAGATGTGAGCATGCTGCAAATGGTAGGCTTTTTTTGTACACACTGTATTGCCAATTTACTAGCATGACACACATTTATATCTAAAATATATGCAGATAAAATTCTTATTTTGGTATGCATTGGAGACCTAGGTTGGTTTTGGAAGCCACAGAAGGCTTTGCTACGGAGAAAGGTGATACGCGATTGTACAGCTTAATGCAGTAATGGCTGTGGTACCAATTAACGAAAAATACATTTATAGAAACATAGAATCTGTCGGCAGATAAGAACCATTCGGTCCATCTAGTCTGCCCAATTTTTTTTTTTTTAGTAATTTTATTAGTCCCCCGTTCCTGGTCTTATAGCTAGGATAGCCTTGTGTCTATCCCACGCATGCTTAAAATCCTTGACTGTGTTTACCTCTACCACTTCTGCTGGCAGGCTATTCCATACATCCACTACCCTCTCAGTAAAGTAATACTTCCTGATATTACTTTTAAATCGTTGCCCCTCTAATTTAAGACTATGTCCTCTAGTTGTGGTAGTTTTTCTTCTTTTAAATATACTCTCTTCCTTTACTGCAGAGCAACCAGCTCTATATCTATAAATCTATAAAATGTTAAAGGCCATAAACCATTAAAATATACAAATAAAGGGTTGGTTTATAATGGAATCCAGATACCAATTATCTCTAACCAATCCTATGATGCTCAGCCTTTTATAGCTGTGTGGGCACCACCAGATTAGTAAGTAACAGTGTCCTAGTTGGTGATGACAAACCAGCTTCTGCAGGATGAACCCATGATGTGACACGCAGAGTATGATGAGTACACACCGTGGGGGAAACAAAATAATTTAATGCTTGGACCCCCACAGTGTCCCCCCAACTACTCAGGGGCCGGGCCCATTATAAAATCTCTGATTCTGCGCTCTCCAGCATTGCTTGGCTGCATGTGCATCTGGGAAAGCGAATAACCTGTCTGCATAACCAAGAGCATCATTTTTAAAATTGAGATATTTAGGAACACAAGATAAAAATTCCTATTAAAAGGGACTTGGTTAACCTAAACATTGCTTATACTGTGACTGTAAAGCATGAAAAATGATCTATACATTGTGTTACAATGTACATGCATAAAATAAGAAATATACATATTTGTTTTTAAACTTGCACTGCTTTTTTATCACCTGTGGCTTGATATGCATAATAATTTTCAATGGGAAATGTGTAAGTTGCATAACAAGCCACAAGGTGATGTCATACGCAATAGACACCACAGACATTTTTTAAAGGGACATTGTATTTTGTTTAACCCTTGATGGTAAATGCCAGTTTATGCTCTGACCGATAGCTGCCATGCTTCCATAGAAAGCAGGCAGCCGTCTGGTCGGCGACAGTCTCTCTGCTAATGCAGAGAGAGACACTCATTTTTGCATGGGATCAGCAGGGGGACCCAGTTAAGGTGGTCTTGCTGATCCCATGCAAAAACTAGGGTCTCTCTCTGCGCTAGCTATGAAAGCATGGCAGCTATCTGTTAGAGGATAAGTTGGCATGTACTCTCAAAACTACCTGCCAGTTTATCCTCATACTAGGGACAACTAAAATTGCTTCTATATTAGAAGCACAACGAAAAAAAAAAAAAAAGTTTAGTATCCCTTTAAAGCTTTGATTTCTCAAATCAGAATTGCAAGTAAATGCATGAATTTACACACAATAACAACCCCTGGATGTTGAGCAAACGTAACATGCCCAGGATGTACTGGGAAAAACATAATATTTGAATGTACGTTTTGCTGCTGGATTATTATCCGAATGGATCTTTAATGGATCATGTGATGCTGGCGTCCGCACTTTCTTCCAAGTGCAGGATTTAAAAACGCTCGGAAATCAGACCGGTTTGTGCCAAGCAGCCTATAACAACCCAACCAATCCTTTATGTAGCGACTTGTTTGAGGTGTAGGGGGTTTATGGGGGATCTTGGGAAAAGAAGCCAATCATTTTTAAACCAAGGAATGAATACAGGGCTTTAAATGAAGAAATCCTTTATGTGCATTTGTTTCTGTGGAATTCTGGGGAAAAAAAACCAGACTGAAAAGATGGAGATGGAGCTATGACTTAGGATGACCAAATCGCTCTATTATTCGGGCACACCTAATGGATGCATACCCCAGTGCAGCACAGAGAGGTCTAAAGACTGCAGAATGGTCTCCATTTTACTAATTACAATCTCAGATTATACATTTGAATAAGTCCCTCAGTAAAGGGTTGATGCTGAGCATTATGCCAGTCTAGAGAATTTTATTTTATTTATTTTTTATTTATTTAGAAAGTGTTTTACCAGGAAGAATACATTGAGATTTTTTTCGTTTTCAAGTATGTCCTGGGGATCCAGTCCAGAATGAAGTTACACAGAGTTACACATTTAACAGTAGATTCAAAAATAAATACATACATTTATTAAACAAGTTGGAAGGAGAACATCCAGGGTAAATCATTATTGATACAAAAAAGGAACAACATATACAGTATAAGAGTTTGTAAACTAATAACAGGTAAAATCTGTTTTTAGGATTTGGGAGACACTTATTTTCAGGGATCTTAGAGTAGATGATGATTTAGCAGAAATGGGAAGGCTGATTCCACATATGAGGAGCTCTGAAAGAGAACGCACCTCGACGGCTTCCTTTTTGAAGCGGGTGAATCGCTAGTGAAGGGTTGGTGCAGGATCTGAGATTGTAGGATGTGCAGGGAGTAAGAGCGAGCATGCTGCTCAGGTAGGGGGGAGTGTTCCAGAGAAGTGGTTATGCTTCAGGATTGTCCTCAAACTCTGCGTGTTCTACTGCTCTATCAATCTCTGATACCAGGTTTATTCATAGTCTTTTTTTGAGAGAGAGCAGTTTTCCCTTTGGCCCCCCATACCTCCATACCTCCCCACCCTGTTGCTCTAAAGAGTCTCTGCTTTGACCAATTGGCAGTGAGGTTACAAAGCATTTGGAATGTTCATGGGTAGGAATCACCGATCCTGTGATGTCAGAGGAATCAGGGAGGTAAACAATCCGGCAGCATTTGCTGGAAACCTTGCTCAGGTTTTTTTTTTGTTTTGTTTGAAAGGCTGGAGACGGTGGGGCAGATCCTGAATTGAATATTCAAATCCTAGCAAAATTAAAAGGGTGTTACCTGCTTCCTTAATTGTGTGCTCTATTAAAATAGTTTGCATTACAAGTAGCATTGCATTGGTGTATATTCGTATTTAGGGATTAACAGTGTATGTAATGATTACAATAAAGAACAATTGCAAATTGTTAATTGCAGTAAGTAGAAACACAAAACACAATGAAATTCGATTTTTTTTTCACATGCCAAAGACAATTGTAACCTTATCGCTCCAATTAGTCCGCAATATACATCGTCTGCATCCTGGGGGAAACCCTGCCATGTTTAGTCTGCAACGGAGCTAGGCCCAGTGTCCATGGCAAGGTCAGTGAAGGTCATAGAATATCCACCATGACTGATGCTGGGGCCTAACCTTGGTCAGCACAGATACCGAGCTAATGAGACTAGAGCTGACCAATGTGCCACTGAAATACAAGAATCGAATACCCTCTCCTTGAAGAGACTCTGTCAACTGAAATATCAATTATACTGTAAATGTAGAGAATAAAGAATGCAGAAAAAGGATCTATACTTTGTGTTAGGAAAAATGCATAAAATAAGATAAATATACGTCTTAAATGTGTCTGTGGTGTCTATTGCTTATGACATCACCTTGTGGCTTGAAATGCAAATGAACCAATTTGCATTGGGAAAGGTGTCATTTGCATTCCGTGCCACAGGTGATGTCATAAGCAGGAAACTCCGCAGAAACATTTAAAACACATTTTTAGGCATTTGGTTGGAGTTTTGCGAACACAATATATAGATATTTTTTTATGCTTTCCATTCCCAGTTAAAACGATGTTTAGCTGATACAGTCCCTTTAATAAATGTGAGGCGCTGGTTCAAATAGTGCCGGAGCAACACAGAGGTTTAGAACCAGTTCAGGTGCCAACTTGATGGAAGCCCAAACATGTAACGAGAAATAAAATATAATAGTGTAATATAGTCCCGACTCCAAAATCAGTGCTGCGGGGAGATATTGCATTCAACAAAATAATGATAAATCTTTTTCAGTTTGGATGAAAGAAGATTTATCATCATTTTGTTTATGGGCCATTATTCTGAATACCTCTAGGGATTGCAATACCTCCCCGCAGCACTGATTTTGGTGTCTGTACTATATTACACTATAATATTTTCTTTCTCTTTACATGTGTTTTGAGGTTCTATCACGTTGACATTTTGTATTTGTGTATCTCGGGATAGCTGCACACTAATAGGGAAGTTATTCGTTATTCAAATATTTTGCACACCTTACACTCACATGGGGTATATTCACTAGAAGGTGAGTGGAGGTGAACATTTCATCTTCATCTCACCAATCTATTTATACATATAGTGCAGGGACAATCTCCCACTAAGTAAACTCACCAGGTTTGTTCCTGCACAATGTATAGATTAATTGGTGGCATGAAATGTTCACCTCAACTCACCTTTTAGTGAATAGCCCTGTTTTTGTATTCAGGTAACACAAATCTCTCATGTATACGACTAGTGGACACAATTTCTGTGTTCACCACATTTATACAACCTGTTTTATTTTTTCCCCCGGATATTTCTCCTAGTCTGACCTTGCTGTTAACATGGATGCATTTTAAATGAACTCCGCCTACTATCTGTATCTAAAGAACTTCATGCATACAGCTGTATGGCCAGCCATTTTTTTACATTCTGCAGGGATGCTGTCCACAGGGGTCCTCTCGGTGAGTAGGGTCCCAGCTGTGTTACTGGATGGGGACTTAAGACATGCTTTGAATTTTATGTCAGTGAAAGTGTGAGGCGTTCCCTCCCCCTGCTACTCTAAATCGAAACGAAGGCCTCAGGCCTAGCAGAGAGCATCAGCCAGGATAATTAGTATATCAGAGTCGGACTACTGGAAGGGAAATGCCTTCCAGCAACTCTACGGATAAATTGCAATTGGGCAACAAAAAAATAGACATGTGCTGCCAACATTAATGTGATCTCCAACACAGCAAAAATGGAAATAATAAAGTGACAGAAATAAAGATGAAATATGCAGAGAAGTATTGACTGTAAGCTGTAATTCTCAATCAATGACATACATGAGAAGACAAAAGAATAAAACAGGAATTTTTGACTCTGTATGGCAATGCAAATGCTGGGATTTCCATCCCTAGAGATGCCCTCACATGTGCTAGAGATGATATAATGGCTCTCGTTTGGCAGGTAAGGTGGGAATCTCAGTCCCCACCAGCCTCAGTGGATCTCGGGGTCAGGAAGATCTTCAATTTATGTTATTAGGAGGAGACAATGGGCAATGGCTGTGCAGAAGGCCAGTTTTATTGGTTATTTAATCAGCACAACCATTTATTTCTTACGGTTAACAGATGATTTAGAAATGATCTATATAACCTCAATTCAGTGCGACCAACTTGCTCACATTGTATTTATAGCGGAGTAGTGGGTGAAATTAGCTGATCCGTCGGAGCGAGCTAGTCTCTCCCTCCTATTCGCGGCACACTGCAGATTTCCCATGAGCACTCCAGGAGGCTGCAGCCAAGGAGATTCACCACCAGGATGCCAAGAAGGTAGATTAGTAGCCCTTTTCCGAACTGATCCATATTCCAAAAATAATTTAGGATTTTGGATCTTCGGATAAGGGATACTCAACCTGCAACATTAAAAAATCTGCCATTTTTAGCTTTAATAATCATTTACCACTATATAAAAGTCTACACTGTATTTCCTATCCATTTAATGTTATTTTAATTGACAACATTACTGTTCAAATGTTTGGGGTACAATTGTTACAATGCTACCCCAAACATTGGAACAGTACTGCATTTATTCCTCTAGTAAAACACTTTCTAAATAAATATACGCTCTTTCTAAATTATATATTTGTTTATATTATACGTATATCTTGATAAATGTCCATGGTTTGAACTGCCTGGGGGATATTATGTAATATTAAATTCCCCTGATAGACTGTTTGTGGAGATTATTATACACACACAGACACACATACTACCACAGTCCTAAATAGATTATTTAAAACAAGCCGAAATAGAACAGACAGGACAAAAACCAAGAGACGGGGTTATATGGAGAGCCCTGCCCGCTCTCTATTACTATAATGCTCTAATTGGCACAAATCAATGCAATGTAATATCCTCTTCCCTAGTTAAATTAAGCCATCTTCTAGTGCATTTGTTAAGTTTAATATAGCCAATTACCAAGCCACAGATCCTTTATTTGGAGGCCAGTCAGACCATTGTGTTTCCTATTATTTGGGGTGTAAAGATGAGCTCTTCTCACATAGCACTGCCTCTAATAAGGATATTCCAAATGGAAGGAAAACCCTGGTAGACAGACTGGAGCCAGCAAATCTACAAAGCAAAGTGATATCTCCTAATGAAGAGATATCTCACACATCTTATTGCCACCATTATCTTTCCTTTTGATGAACAATTAGATCACAAGCAAGAAATAAATAAGCAAAGTCCTTTACATCTGTTTGGCTGCTGGCCCCTGTGTACACAGCTTGGGTAGGAGACAGACAGGAGGGGCAGGGTGGGATGTGCATGATTAAACAGGCTGGGTTTTTACCTATCATGTGTTACCTGGCCAATCCTGCTCACAGCAGTTCTGGTGCCAGTAATATCTCTGGTTGGCTGAGATCCACAGGTGATGCAATGGTTCAGAACCATAGAGACAGTAACTATTCCTGTTAATTAGGAAACAAGGGGAGTTTATTGCAACACACAGAACCATACAGTGAGTAGTAGTGTGGCCCTCCTCACAAGAGCTTGCAATCTAGAGACGTATTGTGTTTGCAACTAATAAGGAAGGCCATAATACGTATAACCATCGTATAAAGGTACAGGTAAATCCCATGCCATATAGCTCAGTACTCGAATTGCCCCCATATAGCCCTTCCGCTTCTGCATTTAAAGCGACTCTCTCAATCTATACATTGTTTATATTGTGATTCTAGAGAATGAAAAATGATCTATATATTGTGTTAGCATAATTGCAAGCAAATGCATAAAATAAAAATATGTTTAAATGGATCTGTGGAGTCTCCTGCTTATGACATCATCTGTGGCACGGTATGCAAACTTACAAACGTCCAATGGGAAATGTGTCATTTGCATATCAAGCCACAAGGTGACATCATAAGCAGCAGACAAGGAAGACACATTTTTTTTTTATGTCTTTGCTTGTTTTATTCTTTTATTCTATACATTTACAGTAAGAGCAATTTGTTTCCATGGAGGGAATCCCATAAAAAACATCCTTAATAAATGAACTGATTGTCTGCGAAACATATATGCATAATACATTCCTTCGCGCAGCATATACAGGTTATATTTGTCCCTGGAAAAAAAATGGCTGACCATACTGCTGTATGCTTGCTAGGATGGGAGACATTACAACAAAGTATGTATTGGGCTGAGTGACTGGCTACTTAAAGGAACATATTTAGCTAAATGATATATTCAGTGGGAATGTAAAGGATGAAAATTTAGCAGAACTTCAAGAAAAGGCTTAGGGCTTTATTTGCAAAAAAGAGAATTGCAGAATTTTTCTAACTCTACGTAAGTTGGAAATTCCCTTATTATCTTGTTGATGTTAAATATTGATTTTCCATTTCAGTAGCTAATTTATCCATAATGCCAGGAAGCGATGTTATAAGCAGGATGCACAACAGACACATTCAAGACATATTTATTTCATTTAACCTATACATTTGCTTGCAGTTATGATATGAACATGTATTGGGGTGTGTCCGTATTCTAGTTTATATGTATAGATGAAGCCTGACCACCTTCTGGGCATGCACCCCACCCACTCACAGGTGCTCTGTATATGGTGTCCAGTGAAATTATAATTTTTAAGATGGATTTACTGAGAGATTCAGTTCCATGTAAGAATGATATATAGATGGAACTCACCAAGATTGGAGTACTTTGGAGTAGTGGTGGGCTAAGCATAATATGGACATATATTGTGACTAAATCTCCAATATTTCTTCATCTAAGTTTAATACTTTCAAATAATTTGAAATTGAAAAAAGAGTTAATTTAAAATGCATGAAGATCATATGTTATATGGATGCACACAGACTCCTTTATGTATTGCTCTCATTATAAACCCTGCTTAGGTGATAAAGTCTCTTTGTTTTAGGTGGATAGAAAGGATCTTTCTTATGTAACCAATGTATTAAGTTACTCCCAAAGTTGGTTTCTATGGCTGTGTTTGATCTGACTGTGGTTTAACATGGTCTATTCGGACAGTCTGAGAGTCTGTGTAGAGACTCACTGTAAATACATTTGTTTGCATTTCAGTTAAATGCCATTTAAACTGCAAACAGTGATCAATTTCCTTATCAGTCACATAGAAACCATTCTTCTATTCAGAGCAGATAATGAGGTGCTAGTCTAAGTGGGTCAGTTAAGATCTGTTCCTTATTGTATTGCACAGACTGGGGAAGACATGAAGGGAAGGACAGGATGAGGTGAGAGTTTCCCATTAAAGGTCCCTTTGATCTTACTGGCTGTTTTCCAAATCTTTAACAGATAATAATGGATGTCCCATAGAATCCTGAGTGTATCCTTTATCTCCCCAGCCCCACATGATATTTACAGAAGCCCCTATGCTAAATTAGAATCTTGCTCAGCTGATGTGGTTACAGACTAAACTGGTTTATAAATCAGAAATCTAGATTGGGTTAAAATTAAATTAAGAAAAGAAAAACCCATAAAAACAGATTGGCAGCTAAGAACCATTTGGCCCATCTAGTCTTCCCAATTTCATTAAAAAAATCTGGCCTTATATCTAGGAGAGCCTTATACCTATCCCATGCATGCTTAAACTCCTTCACTGTATTAACCTCTACCACTTCTACTGGAAGACTATTCCATGCATCCACTACCCTCTCAATAAAGTAATACTTTCATTAGTCCCTGGCCTTATCTTATATCTAGGATAGCCTTATACCCATCCCACGCATGCTTAAACTCCTTCACTGTATTAACCTCTACCACTTTTACTGGAAGACTATTCCATGCATCCACTACCTTCTCAGTAAAGTAATACTTTTATTAGTCCCTGGCCTTATTTTATATCTAGGATAGCCTTATACCTATCCCATGCATGCTTAAACTTCTTCACTGTATTAACCTCTACCACTTCTACTGGAAGAGTATTCCATGCATTCACTACCCTCTCAGTAAAGTAATACTTTCATTGGTGCCTGGCCTTATCTTATATCAAGGATAGACTTATACCTATCCCACGCATGCTTAAACTCCTTCACTGTATTAACCTCTACCACTTCTACTGGAAGACTATTCCATACATCCACTACCCTCTCAGTAATGTAATACGTTCATTAGTCCCTGGCCTTATCTTATATCTAGGATAGCCTTATACCTATCCCACGGATGCTTAAACTCCTTCACTGTATTAACCTCTACCACTTCTGCTGGAAGGCTGTTCCATACATCCACTACCCTCTCAGTAAAGTAATACTTCCTGATATTACTTTTAAATCTTTGCCCCTCTTATTTAAGACTTTGTCCTCTTGTTGTGATAGTTTTTCTTCTTTTAAATATACTCTCCTCCTATTCTGTGTTGATTGACGTCTTTTGTTTTAAAGGTTGATTGATTAAAACACAATATTTTAGGAATTATTAGTGTTCTATATACTAACATTTCATTTGGTTACCGGTCACATAATCACAACAGATCAGTGAATAAAGATTAGGTCTTGAGTGTGCCAATATAATTAATATTATTTGTACTAATTGGTTGTGGACTTATGTCTAAATAATAAATCAGTTTAATTTTAAGGAAAATTGAAGAATAATGGATTTAATAACGGTTGCAATAACTTGCTAAATCCGGGGATCACCGAATTTAGATAAAAGGGATTTTCCAGAACTGATTTCCACAGCATTTTAAACACTGAGGAGGAAATGGATCTCTCAGTTCTTGAGCTTGCCTGTTTTCAAGCAGGGATATATATATATATATATGCATGCATTCAGGTTGGAGTGTACAATTAATATACACAGAGAGGTTAATAGATATACTGATATGGTGGCAGTCTTTCCTATTTGTGGGCAGCTATAATGAGAATACTCAATATGAAAGTAAATGTGGGTAACCTATTGGATCAATATGCAAATTAGCTTCAGTATAAAATAATTACTAATTAAAATACTGTGCCACAAAGTGTTGTTATAAAAAGCTGACAGTCAGAAAAAGTAAAACAACTTTCTCCTGTTCTATAATATAATCCTGTACATTTAATCTGTAGTACCCCTTAGGTGACAGAGCCCATTCGCATGGTGATTATGTTTTTAATGTAATGTCAGTAAGGTTTAAAACATACATGTAAGAGTCCTGCAGACAGTTGTAGGTGCTCTGGATCCCTGGATACTTGGATATCCCCCTCCCAAACCACTGGTCCTAGATTTCTAAACAAGTCTTTTTTCTTCTTCATGGGACTGCTTTAAATGTGTCTGGCTCGTTAGAACATTCACCTGTTTTCAAGCAGGGATGGTTACAGTTGGAGAAACAGATGCAAGTAGGAGGAATGGGAGGGAAGATTCCCCTTGGTGCAGCTTGGCCTTGGCGCCGGGGGGATTAAACCCCCTCCACTAAGTGAGAAAGAGATCAAAGTGGAAGGTTGGCCGAAACGTGACACATCATTAGCTCCCAGCCAATACATTAGCATATGACACAGCATCGTAAGGACTGCACTTTACAAGCATCAGATAGCATCAGCCCTTATATCACACTGTGTAACTGAAAGGATCTCTTTAATGTGGCCAATAGACACAATCACTGGCCATTCAGGTGACTCAGGGCAAGAGACAGACTTTATACTTGTAGCCCTCCAGCTGGACTATATTCCCATGGTGCTCAGCCAGCCATTAACAGTACCAGATGGAGTGCCAGAGGTTAATACTGGCTTAGTAAATGGCATCCAGATGTGTACCAGCCATTAAAATACAATTCAATGGAGATTATTTATTAAATTAGAATCTGGGTCAACGTTCTAAAAAAAAAAAAAACAATGTTCCAGTCTCCATGGAAACCAGTGGCATTTCCCTGCTGATGACATCACGTTTAGAACCTTGCCCCAGACAAGAGACCTGATGGAAGGTGGGGAATAACACAAAATCTGTGTAAAGGATGGAGATTTGCTTTAACTTCCCCACTGCTCCTGCATCAAAAAACAGGCTGGCTGAGCATTCAGGAGTCACAGTATCTGTCCCACTGAAGGTTGCCTCCTACTTCTCTATATTGAGCTATGGTGAGTTTCCTATATTAAAGGGACTGTATCACCTAAACATTGGTTTTAGCATAATTGCAGCAAATGCCTAAATTAGGAGTAATGTGTTTCTGAATGTGTCTGTTGAATCTCTAGTACATGAAATCGCCGGTGGCTTAATATGCAAATGACAATTTCCCATTGAAAAGTATTTCATTTGCATACCGTGCCCCAGGTGATGTCATAAGCAGGAGACTCCAGACACATTTAGAGACACAGGTTTCTCCTAATTTAGGCTGCGATTCTGATAACACAATGTATAGATCATTTTCAATCATTTTATAGTCTCTACATTTACAATAAAAGCAATGTTTGGGTGATACCGTCCCTTTAAGCTCTTTGCAGCTCACAGGCGTGTGTATCAATATCTAATGCCCCGTGATCACCCGTCACATACAGTATCAGATAATCAGATAAAGCAACATTAAAGACAAATGAACACACCATCTAAATATTATATTGGGTTTTAAACCAGCCCTAGGTGAGCAATACTTTGTCATCTGTATGTTCAGCCATATCAGAGTATATGCTATTAACCGCGGCTAATTTCAGGAAGTAGTGGATGTATGGACTAGCCTTTCAGTGGAAGTGGTCGTAGTAAACACGCATGCATAAGATAGGTATAAGGCTATCCTAGATATAAGATAAGGCCAGGGACTAATGAAAGTATTACATTACTGAGAGGGTAGTGGATGTATGGAATAGTCTTCCAGTAGAAGTGATAGAGGTTAATACAGTGAAGGAGTTTAAGCATGCATGGGATAGGTATAAGGCTATCCTAGATATAAGATAAGGCCAGGGACTAATGAAAGTATTACATTACTGAGAGGGTAGTGGATACATGGAATAGTCTTCCAGTAGAAGTGGTAGAGGTTAATACAGTGAAGGAGTTTAAGCATGCGTGGGATAGGTATAAGGCTATCCTAGATATAAGATAAGGCCAGGGACTAATGAAAGTATTACTTTACTGAGAGGGTAGTGGATGCATGGAATAGTCTTCCAGTAGAAGTGGTAGAGGTTAATACAGTGAAGGAGTTTAAGCATGCATGGGATAGGTATAAGGCTATCCTAGATATAAGATAAGACCAGGGACTAATGAAACTATTACTTTACTGAGAGGGTAGTGATTGCATAGAATAGTCTTCCAGTAGATGTGGTAGAGGTTTATACAGTGAAGGAGTTTAAGCATGCATGGGATAGGTATAAGGCTATCCTAGATATAAGATAAGGCCAGGGACTAATGAAAGTATTACTTTACTGAGAGGGTAGTGGATGTATGGAATAGTCTTCCAGTAGAAGTGGTAGAGGTTAATACAGTGAAGGAGTTTAAGCATGCGTGTGATAGGTGTAAGGTTATCCTAGATATAAGATAAGGCCAGGGACTAAAGAAAGTATTACTTTACTGCAGGGGAGGGCTGGCAGCCTTAGGCCTGGGGGGCAAATCCAGTCAAGTGGCCCATTGCACCATCGAATCGCCTCCCCATCCACGGCCGTCTTTTCCTTGTTTTATAACGAATATTGCCAGGATTTTCCCCCACAATATGCCAGGATTTGCCATTTAATATGCTAGAATTTTCCCTTACAAAATGCCAGGATTATGCCCCTCAGTATGCCAGGATTATGCCCCTCAATATGCCAGGATTTAGACACCCAATATGCCAGGATTTTCTCCTCAATATGCCAAGATGATGCCCCCTCAATATGCCAGGATTTTCCCCTAAATATGCCAGGATTATGCCCCTCAAAATGCCAGGATTATGCCCCTCAATATGCCAGGATTATGCCCCTCAATATGCCAGGATTATGCCCCTCAATATGCCAGGATTTAGACACCCAATATGCCAGGATTTTCCCTTCAATATGCCAAGATGATGCCCCCTCAATATGCCAGGATTTTCCCCTCAATATGCCAGGATTATGCCCCTCAACATGCCAGGATTTAGACACCCAATATCCCAAAATTTGGGCACCCCCCCCCCCTACCCACGTTGCACACCTACGACATGACCCATAACCCACGTTGCACACCAGGACATGCCCCATCACCACATTTACATGCCTCCATCACCCCATTACATACACATTTCCAATATTATTTGCCATTAATATTCCCCAGCCAATTTGTCCCATAATATGCCAGTGTTATTCTGCAATTTAATATAACTCAGTAAATTTGCCCAATAATATTCCAAGGTTATCTGCAATTTAATATGCCCCTGCTAATTTGCCCAATATGCCAGTGTTAATTGCCATTTAATATTCCCCAGCCATTTTGCCCAATAATATGCCAGTGTTATTCTGCCATTTAATATTCCCCAGATGATTTGTCCAATAATATGCCAGTGTTATTCTGCCATTTAATATTCCCCAGCCAATTTGCCCAATAATATGCCAGTCTTATTTTCCATGTAATATGCCCCAGCCAATTTACCCAATAATATTCTAGTCTTATTTGCCATGTAATATGCCCCAGCCAATTTGCCCAATAATATGCCAGTCTTATTTGCCATGTAATATGCCCCAGCGAATTTGCCTAATAATATGCCAGTCTTATTTGCCATGTAATATGCCCCAGCCAATTTGCCCAATAATATGCCAGTCTTATTTGCCATGTAATATTCCCCAGCCAATTTGCCCAATAATATGCCAGTCTTATTTGCCATGTAATATGCCCCAGCCAATTTGCCCAATAATATGCCAGTCTTATTTGCCATGTAATATGCCCCAGCCAATTTGCCCAATAATATGCCAGTGTTATTTGCCATGTAATATTCCCCAGCCAATTTGCCCAATAATATGCCAGTGTTATTTGCCATGTTATATTCCCCAGCCAATTTGCCCAATAATATGCCAGTCTTATATGCCATGTAATATGCCCCAGCCAATTTGCCCAATAATATGCCAGTCTTATTTGCCATGTAATATTCCCCAGCCAATTTGCCCAATAATATGCCAGTGTTATTTGCCATGTTATATTCCCCAGCCAATTTGCCCAATAATATGCCAGTCTTATTTGCCATGTAATATGCCCCAGCCAATTTGCCCAATAATATGCCAGTCTTATTTGCCATGTAATATGCCCCAGCCAATTTGCCCAATAATATGCCAGTGTTATTTGCCATGTAATATTCCCCAGCCAATTTGCCCAATAATATGCCAGTGTTATTTGCCATGTTATATTCCCCAGCCAATTTGCCCAATAATATGCCAGTCTTATTTGCCATGTAATATGCCCCAGCCAATTTGCCCAATAATATGCCAGTCTTATTTGCCATGTAATATGCCCCAGCCAATTTGCCCAATAATATGCCAGTCTTATTTGCCATGTAATATGCCCCAGCCAATTTGCCCAATAATATGCCAGTCTTATTTGCCATATAATATGCCCCAGCCAATTTGCCCAATAATATGCCAGTCTTATTTGCCATGTAATATTCCCCAGCCAATTTGCCCAAAAATATGCCAGTGTTTTTTGCCCCCCCCCCCCCCCCCCCTTACCTTTTTCCCTGGTGGCTAGTGGCAGGACTTCCCTGGTGGCTAGAGGCAGGACTTCCCTGGTGGCCAGTGGCTGGAGGACTTACCTGGTGGCAGGCAGCATGGTCCCTCCATGCTGCCTGTTCGGCCTCCCGGCGGTTGTACCGACAGGTCACGTGATCGGCGCCCGTCTGACGTCAGAGCGCCGATCACGTGACTGTCGGCACTTCCGTGTCGGCACACTGCACGGGGAGCCGAACAGGCAGCACGGAGGTTTCTCTGTGCTGCCTGTTCGGCTCCCCGTGCAGCTTTGCAGGCAGAGCGGAGGTGAGAGGGGATCTTCCGATCCCTTCTCACCTCAGTCTCTGCCTGCAAGCGCGGTTTTTTTTTTTTTTTTTTAAAACACTGGCCCAGCGGCCGTGTTTTACATAGTTTAGGGCGGCCTGGGGGGCAATTGCCACCCTGCCCCCCGGCCCAGCCCGCCCCTGCTTTACTGAGAGGGTAGTGGATGTATGGAATAGTCTTCCAGTAGAAGTGGTAGAGGTTAATACAGTGAAGGAGTTTAAACATGCGTGGGATAGGTATAAGGCTATCCTAGATATAAGATAAGGCCAGGGACTAATGAAAGTATTACTTTACTGAGAGGGTAGTGGATGCATGTAATAGTCTTCCAGTAGAAGTGGTAGAGGTCAATACAGTGAAGGAGTTTAAGCATGCATGGGATAGATATAAGGCTATCCTAGATATAAGATAAGGCCAGGGACTAAAGAAAGTATTACTTTACTGAGAGGGTAGTGGATGTATGGAATAGTCTTCCAGTAGAAGTGGAAGAGGTTAATACAGTGAAGGAGTTTAAGCATGCGTGGGATAGGTATAAGGCTATCCTAGTTATAAGATAAGGAAAGGGACTAATGAAAGAATTACTTTACTGAAAGGGTAGTGGATACATGGAATAGCCTTCCAGTACAAATGGTAGAGGTTAATACAGTGAAGGAGTTTAAGCATGCATGGGATAAGCATAAGGCTATCCTAGATATAAGATAAGGCCAGGGACTAATGAAAGTATTACTTTACTGAGAGGGTAGTGGATGTATGGAATAGTCTTCCAGTAGAGGTTAATACAGTGAAGGAGTTTAAGCATGCGTGGGATAGGCACAAGGCTATCCTAGATATAAGATAAGGCCAGGCACTAATGAAAGTATTACTTTACTGAGAGGGTAGTGGATGCATGGAATAGTCTTCCAGTAGAAGTGGTAGAGGTTAATACAGTGAAGCAGTGTAAGCATGCATGGGATAGGTATAAGGCTATCCTAGATATAAGATAAGGCCAGGGACTAATAAAAGTATTACTTTACTGATAGGGTAGTGGATGTATGGAATAGTCTTCCAGTAGAAGTGGTAGAGGTTAATACAGTGAAGGAGTTTAAGCATGCGTGGGATAGGGATAAGGCTATCCTAGATATAAGATAAGGCCAGGGACTAATGAAAGTATTACTTTACTGAGAGGGTAGTGGATGCATGGAATAGTCTTCCAGTATAAATGGTAGAGGTTAATACAATGAAGGAGTTTAAGCATGTGTGGGATAGGTATAAGGCTATCCTAGATATAAGATAAGGTCAGGGACTAATGAAAGTATTACTATACTGAGAGGGTATTGGATGCATGGAATAGTCTTCCAGCAGAAGTGGTAGAGGTTGATACAGTGAAGGAGTTTAAGCATGCGTGGGATAGGTATAAGGCTATCCTAGATATAAGATAAGGCCAGGCACTAATGAAAGTATTACTTTACTGAGAGGGTAGTGGATACATGGAATAGCCTTCCAGTAGAAGTGGTAGAGGTTAATACAGTGAAGGAGTTTAAGCATGCACGGGATAGGTATAAGGCTATCCTAGATATAAGATAAGGCCAGGGACTAATGAAAGTATTACTTTACTGAGAGGGTAGTGGATGCATGGAATAGTCTTCCAGTAGAAGTGGTAGAGGTTAATACAGTGAAGGAGTTAAAGCATGCATGGGATAGGTATAAGGCTATCCTAGATATAAGATAAGACCAGGGACTAATGAAACTATTACTTTACTGAGAGGGTAGTGATTGCATAGAATAGTCTTCCAGTAGATGTGGTAGAGGTTTATACAGTGAAGGAGTTTAAGCATGCATGGGATAGGTATAAGGCTATCCTAGATATAAGATAAGGCCAGGGACTAATGAAAGTATTACTTTACTGAGAGGGAAGTGGATGTATGGAATAGTCTTCCATTAGAAGTGGTAGAGGTTAATACAGTGAAGGAGTTTAAGCATGCGTGTGATAGGTATAAGGTTATCCTAGATATAAGATAAGGCCAGGGACTAAAGAAAGTATTACTTTACTGAGAGGGTAGTGGATGTATGGAATAGTCTTCCAGTAGAAGTGGTAGAGGTTAACACAGTGAAGGAGTTTAAGCATGCGTGGGATAGGTATAAGGCTATCCTAGATATAAGATAAGGCCAGGGACTAATGAAAGTATTACTTTACTGAGAGGGTAGTGGATGCATGTAATAGTCTTCCAGTAGAAGTGTTAGATGTCAATACAGTGAAGGAGTTTAAGCATGCATGGGATAGATATAAGGCTATCCTAGATATAAGATAAGGCCAGGGACTAAAGAAAGTATTACTTTACTGAGAGGGTAGTGGATGTATGGAATAGTCTTCCAGTAGAAGTGGTAGAGGTTAATACAGTGAAGGAGTTTAAGCATGCGTGGGATAGGTATAAGGCTATCCTAGATATAAGATAAGGAAAGGGACTAATGAAAGAATTACTTTACTGAAAGGGTAGTGGATACATGGAATAGCCTTCCAGTACAAATGGTAGAGGTTAATACAGTGAAGGAGTTTAAGCATGCATGGGATAAGCATAGGGCTATCCTAGATATAAGATAGGGAACTGGGGACTAATACAAGTATTTAGAAAATGTAGGCTGACTGAAAGGGAGCTTTTTGTTCTAAGAAGGCGCCCTCTTGAGGGCATGTTGTGTAAACACATCTAGTGAGCAGTATATATTAAACAGTGGACAATATAGTAACCAGAAACTTACACTAGACTAAGGTGACCAGACACATCACTGTTTGATTCAGCGGTGCTTATATAAGATGCATACTCCAGGGATGTCAGCAGACATGAAGCATGCATTGGTTTCTTTGTTGATATATATACCCATTCTGTATGAATGCTGAGGTACCTTATCCACTGAGGTTTATTTTTTATGTATTGAAAAAATATATATAATGCTTTTCCAGCCGAGATATTTTGGTCTCAGACACTATGATAAATCTGTGAAATGCTCTGAAAAAAAACTATTCTTATATTTGATCAAATCCGGTATACTGCTTGTGTTACAGTAACAGTCCTGCCCATCGCCTCAAACTTCTCCCTATTGGATGTCACTGAATGTAGCAGCCCCGATGAAATTATTTTCAAACTACAGGAGAACTGGAAATAGTTTTAAAGTAAAATAAGTGCACGTCGTATTTCTTAAAATACATGCAACAAACAAACAAAAAAAACAAAACAGAAAAGCTAGGTGGCACTGCCCCTTTAAGGCATACATTGGTTAAATCTTTTGTCGTAACTTCAGACATTGTTTTTGGGTTTGGGAAGTTTCACAGGGGTGGTCGGATTTAATTCCAGCAGACTAACTTGTGGAAGGATATTTACAGCAAGATATACATTTGAGTTTCTACAATTGTAATGTAATTTGGGCCACCATCAGAAATCTTTCATTATCGCCTCCAGATCTCTTGCCATAGCAGCACCGTGCAGCAACCATGGCATCTGAAACAGCACCCAGCTTGCATTAACATTCCCCAGTACCCACATTGCACACACAAAACTTACCCCAGCCAGCACTCAGAATGCACCCACCGGACATGGCCCATCACCCGCATTGCACACCAAGGGCTTGCCTCATCACCCGCATTGCACACCAAGGACATGCCCCATCACCCGCATTGCACACCAAGGACATGCCCCATCACCCGCATTGCACACCAAGGACATGCCCCATCACCCGCATTGCACACCGAGGACTTGCCCCATCACCCGCATTGCACACCAAGGACATGCCCCATCACCTGCATTGCACACCAAGGACATGCCCCATCACCTGCATTGCACACAAAGGACATGCCCCAACACCCGCATTGCACACCAAGGACATGCCCCAACACCTGCATTGCATACCAAGGACATGCCTCATCACCTGCATTGCACACCAAGGACATGCCTCATCACCCGCATTGCACACCAAGGACATGCCCCATCACCTGCATTGCACACCAAGGACATGCCCCATCACTTGCATTGCACACAAAGGACATGCCCCATCACCCGCATTGCATACCAGGGACATGCCTCATCACCTGCATTGCACACCAAGGACATGCCTCATCACCCGCATTGCACACCAAGGACATGGCTCATCACCCGCATTGCACACCAAAGACATGCCCCATCACCCGCATTGCACACCAAGGACATGCCCCATCACCCGCATTGCACACCAAGGACATGCCCCATCACTTGCATTGCACACAAAGGACATGCCCCAACACCCGCATTGCATACCAGGGACATGCATCATCACCTGCAATGCACACCAAGGACATGCCTCATCACCTGCATTGCACACCAAGGACATGGCTCATCACCCGCATTGCACACTAAGGACATGCCCCAGCACCTACAATGCCTGGGAAGCTCACAGATATCCAACTGCCTGCTTAGCCATAGAGGGATGGTGAGGGATTTTTTTTTTTTTTTTAAAGAGGCCCCGAGTATGTCCCCTTGTGTGACAGATGACTTTGGCAAATAACGTATAATATTTGATTTAGAATTGCTTTTGCCAGGTTACATACAGTGATATTCCACTGGTTTACAAGGTATATCCTGAATATGATTAACCCAATAATACTCATTAAATAACATCAGAAGGTTGACCCCCCCCTCCGAGGCTTAAAATGGCGCCTAGAGCTGGAACTGATGCATTCAAACCTTTCATCCCACACTGCATTAATTAATTAAATGTTTGCCTATTCCAGGTAGAATTAGAAAGTCTGGGGTTTATTCAAGAAAGTAGGAATTTCAAACAATAATATTCTCCAGTTCGGCTAAATGGGATCATTTTTCCAACTCAACTGCTTTTGGCCTTAAAATGACTGAAACTCCTGCTTATGACATCACCTGTGACACGGTATGCAAATTACACATTCCCCATGGAAAAGCAGCTCATTTGCATACCGTGCCCCAGGTGATGTCATAAGAAGGAGACTCCACAGATACATTTAAAACACATTTCTCCTAATTTAGCCCATTTGCTTGCAGTTTTGCCAACACAATGTATAGATCATTCTCAATTTTTTTCTACTCTAGATTCACAGAAAAAAAACTATTTTTCGTTGATAGTCGCTTCAAATATTTTTTTTACTCTTTATTTATATTATTTAACGCACTGTTTCTCCTAATTTAGGCATTTGTTTGCAATTTAGCTAACATATAGGTCATTTTCAATTCTCTATATTTACAGTAAAAAGAATGGAGGTGATACTACCCCTTTACATTTGAAATTCCCTGCAACTTCCTCTTTCATAAATAAATCCTTTTGTCTAGTGACAGTACATTGTTAGGTGACAAACCTGCTGAATATCACCTGCTAGAACATCTCAGCAACTCATCCTGATCCCTCTGTTCAACCAACAGTTATTTAACATTTACAACAAAAATGTGGCTCGTAAAATACATAACTTAATTAAGTTATATTTTATTTATCTTAATATTTAGCTTTTTATACTTTTTACAGCGACTGATTTGCTTTTACAATATGTACAAACCTAAAAACATTTCTTCAATATAAAATATGTTAAATACAATGAAATAATAACAAAAAGTCTATGACCCATTCCATCAGTATGGGTGAAATCTCTGTCCAACAGGTTCATTGAGCGCTGGAGGAAGGAGCATTGAAGTGCATGGGTAAGAGCCAAAGTTTGGGGGGGAGAAAATGGGTGCTGGGGGGTGTAGTCCTGGTCGAACAGCTTGATGTACTGGGGTGAAAGGCATGGCTGGCATTGTAGGGGGAATGGATACGGCCAGGTCTGGCTGTACAGGGCAACCAGCAGAGGGATAGTCCTGGAAGCCATAGTAAGGTGCATACAGTCTCGAAAAGAAAGCATCTACTCGTGCATCTTGGTTTTGTCTTTTATACTTCATCCGTCGGTTCTGAAACCAGGTTTTAATCTGAAAATACAGTAAAGTGTTATTAGCACTTGCCTTCTGAATAAATAAATCACACATACCCTACGCCAGGTCTATAATCTAGCAATTCTGAGGCTGATCTGGACTAAGATTTCCAGTCTACCTACCATTTCTGTCTAGACCAAAACTTGCTTAATATTTATATACACACACGGGAGTACATGTGGAGCAGTCACCATAGAAACCAATGGAAGGTCCCTGCAAATTGCTCCACAATTAGCTCCAGATTGGCTCTATATAACGATTAGGCCCTGTTGCAGCATTAATTAGTAAACCAAATAGCTATAGAAAGTATTCACCATTTGCACTAGTCTCACCCCTGTAGATGCACAGTGAGGACATAAAGATGCTCTCAGTAAATGTCACACTGCTTATAGTAACAATACATTTGGAAGGGTGTAAATATAGACATATTGGTTAATACACAAGGAACAATCAGCAGGAATGTTCCTTTGGTTTCCATGGGGACTGCTCTACTTTTTTTTTTTTTCTTTTTCAGATTTTGTCCCAAATTGTCTTAACATTATTAAACATGAACCCAAAAGACCGTTTTAGGTGCAGCTGCTGAGCCTATATGCCTGTCTGATAAACCCTGCGAGTAGGCTAAATATACATAAAACTGACTTAAAGGGGGCCTTATTTTCTAACATAGTTTATTTTCTGTACATTGAACATCTATTTAATTTTGTGAAATGCACTCTAAAAAAAAAAACAAAAAACAATTTCTTTTTCTGCGAAAGTATAGAATAAAAACAATAGTGAAATCTATCTATACATTATTTTAGCAGAAATGCATAAAAGAGGAGAAAAATGTGTTTTCAGTGTGTGTGTGGAGTCTCCTGTTTATGACATCACCTGCGGCTTGAAATGTAAATGGTATTCAATGGGAAATGTGTCATATTGAGTCACAGGTGAGGTCAGAAACAGGAGACTCTACAGATTATACTGCTAATGTATGCATTCACTGGCAATTCTGCCAACACAATGAATCTGTTTATTCTATACATATTAAAGTATCCACAATGTTTAGGTTATACAGGTCCTTTAATGGATAGTGTAATATATATATATATATATATATATATATATATATATATATATATATATATATATATATATATATATATAAATTACACCGAAATCCCATCAATGTTAAAGGAGCAGGTGCACCTTGCTTGATTTTGTGTATGTTGCATGTGTTTAATATATGTAAAATGCACTTATTTTGACTAAAATCACAGTTCTCCTGTAGATACATTGAAACTTATTTCACTGGGACTTCTATATTCAATAAGGAGGCGCTTGGAGAGACAGAAATGACTGTTTCTATAGGAACAGCAAAAAACTATTACACTTTCTATGTAGTTTTTTTTTTTTTTGACACAGGTCTAATCTTGAGCCCACTGTAGAGAAAGGGGGCATACCTGTGTCTCTGAGAGTTTCAGCACCCTGGACAGCCTCTTCTTGTCACTGGATCCTATGTATCTGTTGACTTTAAAAGTCTTCTCCAGCTCCTGGAGCTGCTCAGGGGTGAACTTGGTTCTGGATCTGGAAGAGGATCCATCATCTTCTGAAGTGGATCCTGCACTCTTCAGGCTGTCTACATCAGAGATCCCCTCATCCTCCTTTACAGGGCTCTGTGTGCAATCAGAGACCCCCATTAAGACCCTGTGTGTAGACTCTGGAACACAATGCAAAGAACAGACAGTGAATCAGACTGAAAAACACATTGTATCAAGAATTACATGAAACATACTCAGCCAGATACAGACAGATACTCTTAATATTCGCCATTTAAGAGACAGAGGGGGTTGAAAGCAATCTCTAGACTTATAGCAGTTGAAAGGTTAAGGGGGAACATTCCTGTAGTCCCAGCACTGATTGGGTTAACCCAAAACTGAATAAAGAGGCACAAGAAGCTGATAATCAATAAGAAGGAACTGCAGTCAATGGACAAGCGAATCCCAACTCGGCTACTTTGGCCTTAAGTTTAAAATTCCCTCTTTCAGAAATACAGCCATAAGACAGTGGCTTTGACACAATCTGTTGTTGATTGCAGTTCCTGGGATGCTCAGCTACACAGGATGCTGGCTGAGCATTCTAAGAATTGTAGTCCTCGACAGCTGCCCTGCTAGATGCTTACCACCGCTCATCTTGCGTCTGTTAAAGAATATTACTGCTTGAAAGCAGGTGAGTCACCAAAGTGTGAGCTCCACCTTATATTCCAATCATGTCCCCAAATGAATCAGTGTCTTAAAGGCATTTACCATGTTTGTGTGAATTGTGGGGCAATTTGATGGACACTAATAACCTGTGGTTAAGCAGGAAATGTCAATCAGTCATTAGCCAGAACCTAAAACTGATCAAGAAGCTTTACATTTTATACATTCAGTTATCACTAAGCCAGAATCCACTAGACAAGTGATGGCTGCGCATATGGCAGGCTGAGCATATTGGGAAATGTAGTGCAGAAGCACTATACTGTCTGGGTGAGTGATGCTCAAGATCACCTCACATAAAGTATCACTAGGTGGTGGATACAAGGAATAGCCTTTCAGCAGAAGTGGCTGCAGTTAATACAATGAAGGTAGTACACATCACACCCGGTACATATAGGAATAGAAACCCCATACAGTACACATATGGCATGTGACCATTTAATATTGAGCTCAACAAGGGGGAATAAAACATTTTATTAAAAAGGACTGTCAGAGCAGAATTATTTATTATTAATAAAATCACAGATTTGAGTAAAAAGACTAAATCTGTGCAGTTTATGACGTCACTCTGGGGCACATATGCAAATAAGACACTGCAAGAGAATTAATCCCACCTGGTCATGGGAGGGAAATTAGAGAACTTCAAAAGGAACACAACATATGTTACTGCATAGCAGTAAAACAGTTTATTAATATATTATATACTATCACATAGCGTGAACACTATAGGTGGCAATAAAGCCTATAGTGTTATTCATAAAAATGATTGAAACATGAGAAGCCAATTTGATATAATATCTCTAATAATCAAGGATTTATCCAGGAAGGAGCATGGGTTATAAGAGCAGTATGAAATGCAGAATACACATATACTATACTACAAGTGATAATAAATATTAAAAAAACACCAACGTAAATTCCATGCATATAATGGTAATTACAGCTACTGCACAACACTATATCCATACGACCCCCAATAATGGTGGATCAACATGTCCAGAACTGAGAATCAGAAGCACAGGCCCCTCTTTGGCAGTTCTGGGGTGTGTGATCTAATACCCCATGTTACCTGTATTAATGAAAGTGCTATTTTAGAGCACAGTGAAGGTGGGTTACCTCGACACATGGGCTGTATTGTCCTCGGATTTGCCATCACATCTCCAGGATGCACATTCCCCCCATCATAGTTTTCCTTCTCCATGAAGCAAGTAGTGGATGCACAGCCCTGATCACCAGCAGACAGGGCAGCACTGTGTGTCCTCTGTCCCTTTAACCCAGTATATCCCAGTCTCTGCTGCAACAAATCCATCTCACACTCTGGCTGCTCCTTCTGGCTGCTCTCTGAGAGCCACTCCACTGAGTAGGACCTCTTCTCCATCCCCTTCTGTCTGTGTGGAGTTCCTTTCACCTGAGCTGATCAAACTAACATTGCACTAGGACCTTGGGGTATTTAAAGCCCATCTCCATACAGGGGTGTAATGATCCTGCACTTACAATGCTTTTATTGGGTGTTACTGTAATCTGCATTGTTAGGGAACTGTCACATCCGTCTAATCTCTCAGTAAGGTAGTTAAGGGGACACTTACATCTCTTAACCTGGCGCCATGACCACTGGACCTCAGTGTCTTACTTAAATGAATCAAAAATAGATATAATGGCTGCATTCTCCTATTAATTTAGCACCTTTGTTTCATGAGATAAGATGTCTCATCTTAATCTCCTTCTTTCAGGTTCTGAGATACCATGTGATTGGGCCATAGTGACTCTATCAAACCACATAGGAAGGGATTAGTTTGATAAATATGGATTATACAATCCAGTCAATTCTACTCCTTATCAGAGCAGACTATTCACCTCACCAGGATTAACATGTGATTGTCAAATTCAAGTTCTGGCCTGAGATACAGTGACTCCTTTACTTGGGATCATTAGTTGTTTTTGGTTTTTACACACAGTATATATATCATTTCAATTCCAGGGCAACGTTCTATTGGTTGCCATGGTGACTGCTCCATTTGTAGAACGTTATCCCAGGATTGACTTTTGCAAAATGTGTTTATCTTCAAGGTCAGGAGCAAGTCCCACTATATATATCTATATATATAAAATGTTTTTAATGATTTATGATCATTAAACCCCCAATCACCTTGATTTGGCTCAGGAGGCTGGTTCTCTAACCCCTCAGGTGAGGCAACTGAACAAAAAATGAAATACTCTCAGTAGCTGGAAAACCCAGTGCAAATCAAAGCCACTTTCCACGACCTTCAAGACAGACCGCTTTATCTGATCAACAAGAACATCTTTTTTTTTCTTTTCTAAAAAGAAACTTGTTAATTTGCTTTTTAAAGGGAAAGAGAAATTAGGAAATGAGTGGTTTGAAAGTATAAAGGCTAATGTGACCTTGGTGCATTTCAAATCCCAGAGTCTGAGGCTTTTATGGAACATCAAAAGCTTAATTGGGTGAAAGGTAGAGTCTGTGATCCAGGTGATTTCAGATCCCCACCCACCCTTTCCTTGCCGAAAGACTCCCCTCCTGCCATGCTCATTGAGTCTCATACACTTCCTGGGGTGCAAGGGGTTAAGGATCCCACCTCCACCTCATTGAACCTGTCTGGATAAACAGGCGCCACTTTAATATATATCTCTATATAGCCTCATGATAAAGCACAAACTGACTGTCTGCAATTAAACCACTGTATACAAATCCCAGAAAACAAACAGTCTTGAGTACAGATCTACAATGTTCAAAGGGTCTCTGCTCCCCTGCCCTCATAAATTAACTCCCTATTAATATATATGTGAACCCCCAGCTAAGCCCTTAACCATTCACGATACATTCACTATACATAGCCTAAAGCTTTGTGAAATGAGGGTGGGTATTTATACAGATCAATTCTGGGGCAACTTTCTAAAAATGGATCCATGGGGATTGCTGCAGTATTGCCTTTACCACGCAGTGCATGTGTAGAGTGAATTTTACAGCTACATGTGTCTACAATGTCTAGATTTATATAATAAACATACACGTTTTTGTTTTCCCTTAAAACTAGATTTTTATTTCGTTCACTTAAATATTTTTGTTCTGTGATATTTTCTGTCGTTGCATAATTTGATAGAGTTAAATGATATTATCATTGTGGCAATGTATATCTGTGCACATAATGTGTGTAAATTTAATTCATTTATTTGTATATATTTTTCAATAAATCTCTGATATTTTAAGACCCCTCATTCATTCTGATCTACATTATATTCTGCAAATCAAGCCAGAATACTTTTTTTTAAAAATAAATTTCTGATTGGCAATTAACATTTGCAGCGTTTACAAGCTATTTGTCTCAAAGAGTGTGGGTCAATATAGGTGTGTAAACGTATAACACAGGGTTTTTAATACAACGAATAATGTAATAATTATTTTTATTATTAAAACTTGTTTTTTTTTAATTTATTTACAGAAAATTCTTTATGTTACAATCATTATTCAGATATTGTTTGTTTTAAATAATAACTGCACATTATGCATACATGTATCTATTTCTTAACTTAATTACAACTGTACAGGTTTTGACAGATAAGGTAATAATACTGAAAGCAGGCAAATAAGATATATACACTTGTAATATGCCAGCAAAAGGGCTCTGTTAACATGAACTAATGTATTGAAAGGCATTTAATTCGATTTAAAGGTTTCAGTAAATTAATAATTCCCAATATTTAAAAAATGCTTTTAAATTGATTCCTGCAATCTCTGTTTTAAAGAGAAATCACCATGCAAACCAATGGTTAATCCTGCTACTTGAGCTATTCAGAGCTTTGCCTCAGAGCAGATTTGCATATATAGACCATACAATGTTTCTTTACAATAAAATATAATTATTACGGTATCTTGCTAATACAGTTATTTGCGTGTGATAAACTCAACCCTGTGTTTATTTATTTAACAAAGATTAACTGTGTTTAGTGAAACATTAGTTTTTTTTTTAATCTTATCCATTGTTTTATCCCCATTTACCAATTAAATCAGGGGTTGTTTTGGACAATCTACAGACATGCAAACTGAATTTATTGTATAATAGAAATTAATGTTCTAGGTAAGAGAATCGTAAATCTAGAGAATATGGACAAACAATTAACTATAAATAATTAGTGAGATTAAAAATAATATCGTTTTTAAAAAGGGAATTTAACAAATATATTATTATTTATTGATTTGCCCTCACATAGCAATTCAATGTAATAAATACCAACATCTGTTTTATTAAATGTAGCATCTGTTTATATTAATTTGGGGGTTATGTATAAAATCAGTGCCCAGCAGAGCAAGAAAGGGGTAAAAACAAAAAGCCCACCTATATTAATGATTTCAACTTTTTTTTCTCCAGAAATTCTAACAACATCCAGTAAAAAAAATAAAAAGTAATAAAATCCATATAAAATGAAAAAACAAACAAAAAAACAATACCTTGAAATGATTTAAGAAATAATACATAAAAAATAGATTTATAAAATCTATTAAATAGCTATATAAGAATTAGATACATGTTTATATAAACTCGTAGAAAATATAGACATACAGAAACTATTATTTTTATGAACTGATGACTTACTTGTGATTTATCCCCTTTTATATATTTTTTATCCATCTCCGATGCAATTGAAAACGTTCAATAAAACATATATTATAAGAAAAGAAATTAGAACAGTTTACTGGAGCTGTGATTGTGTCACATAACGAAATGTTTGTTACTTTCATACATGGGCAGTGCAGGTGCTAAGTGCCACTATGTGGCTTGATTAGTAAGCATGTCGGCCATCTTTGTACATGAATCTTCAATTTCTATTTTTAAACATGTTCTAAACTAAACTCATTGACATTAGTTTGAAAACACTTTATTAGGAGTTTTATTTCCGTGGAGCTCTGTGCTTCACTTATACACACCAAAAATTCAGAGAAAAGAGCAACATCAGAGGGGGAAAGAGGGGCAGCAGAATTTCTGTCTAAAGTAGGGACTGTCCCTTGAAAATAGGGACCCTTCCTGTATTCTAAATATGTTTATTTAATAACAAATATAAGGTTTGCAGTTTCTACCATTCTTCCCACTCAGCTCTCAGCATATGGCTGGAGCCTGGAGTTTAAAAACATATTAAGTATGTTAACTATCCTTGCAATGTGTGTATACATATATTACACAGGAGCCTGTACAGAGCAGACATATAATAATACCAGGTGAATGATAACTATACTTGCAGTGTGTGCATACATATATTACACAGGAGCCTGTACAGAGCAGACATATAATAATATCAGGTGAATGATAACTATACTTGCAGTGTGTGCATACATATATTACACAGGAGCCTGTACAGAGCACACATATAATAATACCAGGTGAATGATAACTATACTTGCAGTGTGTGCATACATATATTACATAGGAGCCTGTACAGAGCAGCTATATAATAATAACAGGTGAATGATAACTAGACTTGCAATGTGTGCATACATATATTACACAGGAGTCTGTACAGAGCACACATATAATAATACCAGGTGAATGATAACTATACTTGCAGTGTGTGCATACATATATTACACAGGAGTCTGTACAGAGCAGACATATAATAATACCAGGTGAATGATAACTATACTTGCAGTGTGTGCATACATATATTACACAGGAGTCTGTACAGAGCAGACATATAATAATACCAGGTGAATGATAACTATACTTGCAGTGTGTGCATACATATATTACACAGGAGTCTGTACAGAGCACACATATAATAATACCAGGTGAATGATAACTATACTTGCAGTGTGTGCATACATATATTACATAGGAGCCTGTACAGAGCAGCTATATAATAATAACAGGTGAATGATAACTAGACTTGCAATGTGTGCATACATATATTACACAGGAGTCTGTACAGAGCACACATATAATAATACCAGGTGAATGATAACTATCCTTGCAGTGTGTGCATACATATATTACACAGGAGTCTGTACAGAGCAGACATATAATAATACCAGGTGAATGATAACTATACTTGCAGTGTGTGCATACATATATTACACAGGAGTCTGTACAGAGCAGACATATAATAATACCAGGTGAATGATAACTATACTTGCAGTGTGTGCATACATATATTACACAGGAGTCTGTACAGAGCACACATATAATAATACCAGGTGAATGATAACTATCCTTGCAATGTGTGTATACATATATTACACAGGGGTCTGTACAGAGCAGACATATAATAATACCAGGTGAATGATAACTATCCTTGCAATGTGTGTATACATATATTACACAGGGGTCTGTACATAGCACACAAATAATAATACCAGGTGAATGATAACTATCCTTGCAATGTGTGTATACATATATTACACAGGGGTCTGTACATAGCACACATATAATAATACCGGGTGAATGATAACTATACTTGCAGTGTGTGCATACATATATTACACAGGAGTCTGTACAGAGCAGACATATAACAATACCAGGTGAATGATAACTATACTTGCTGTGTGTGCATATATATATTACACAGGAGTCTGTACAGAGCAGACATATAATAATACCAGGTGAATGATAACTATACTTACAGTGTGTGTATACATATATTACACAGGAGTCTGTACAGAGCACATATAATACGGTAATACCAGGTGAATGATAAATATACTTGCAATGTGTGCATACACATATTACACAGGAGTCTGTACAGAGCACACATATAATAATACCAGGTGAATGATAACTATACTTGCAGTGTGTGCATACATATATATTACACAGGAGTCTGTACGGAGCAGACATATAATAATACCAGGTGAATGATAACTATACTTGCAGTGTGTGCATACATATATTACACAGAAGTCTGTACAGAGCAGACATATAATAATACCAAGTGAATGATAACTATACTTGTAGTGTGTGCATACATATATTACACAGGAGTCTGTACAGAACACACACATAATAATACCAGGTGAATGATAACTATACTTGTAGTGTGTGCATACATATATTACACAGGAGCCTGTACAGAGCACACATATAATAATACCAGGTGAATGATAACTATACTTGCAGTTTGTGCATACATATATTACACAGGAGTCTGTACAGAACACACACATAATAATACCAGGTGAATGATAACTATACTTGCAGTGTGTGCATACATATATTACACAGGAGTCTGTACAGAACGCACATATAATAGTACCAGGTGAATGATAATTATACTTTCCGATGTGTGCACACATATATTACACAGGAGTCTGTACAGAACACACACATAATAATACCAGGTGAATGATAACTATACTAGTAGTGTGTGCATACATATATTACACAGGAGTCTGTACAGAACGCACATATAATAGTACCAGGTGAATGATAATTATACTTTCCGATGTGTGCACACATATATTACACAGGAGTCTGTACAGAACACACACATAATAATACCAGGTGAATGATAACTATGCTAGTAGTGTGTGCATACATATATTACACAGGAGCCTGTACATGTATGTATGCAGAGGGGATAGATGCCCGATTCCTGAGACATACCATAACCCCACAGTCACCCATAACCATACCAGCCCATGTTCCCCCCAATAAATGGACACGAGACTTGTGATGGTACAACAAGGCCACAGCACTTCTTTATTAAACACATATCAGGCTGTATAAACCACCACCATCCTTTAATACTTATATGTATAAAACAGAATACAGCCTGACAAATTGACTAAGCCCTTGCCAGTAAAACCATTTTAAACTTCCACCCATATATTTACATATGGCCACCTTTTTCCAACCAAATCCAGAATCCAGAAGCTCGCCTCCCCTCCTCGTCCCTTGAGATGCCATAACTCCACCTGGCCCATCTCTCCCACAATGCTTACCACTAGCCGACTCACTTAGCTCAGTGGGCACGTCCACTACAAACAACTTCCATGTTGCTTTTAAGGTTAGGGGAGGACCCGAGCACCATTCTCCTTGTAATAACTCCAACTCCATTTTCCAAAACATATCCCCTACTGGCAAGGACAGCCAACCCCCGCCTGCTGCGACAAAAGAAAGTTAATACATAGAAAACACATAAACATAGGGAGGGAGGGTGGGAAAATTGCTACCAGGTGCGTTTACAGATTAAAATGGCTGCTGGGGAGAGAGGCTCCAGGGCTTTTATCAACTCCCCCTTGAAGCCCCTCCCCCCAGCCCCCGTCAGTCATCTCTTGCCTCCCCCTCGCCCATACATGTCCTGTACAATTAATTTGCATAATTTCCCAGGGTTCTGAGCACACACATAATAATACCAGGTGAATGATAACTATACTTGCAGTGTGTGCATACATACATTACACAGGAGTCTGTACAGAACGCACACATAATAATACCAGGTGAATGATAACTATACTTGTAGTGTGTGCATACATATATTACACAGGAGCCTGTACAGAGCACACATATAATAATACCAGGTGAATGATAACTATACTTGCAGTTTGTGCATACATATATTACACAGGAGTCTGTACAGAACACACACATAATAATACCAGGTGAATGATAACTATACTTGCAGTGTGTGCATACATATATTACACAAGAGTCTGTACAGAACGCACATATAATAGTACCAGGTGAATGATAATTATACTTTCCGATGTGTGCACACATATATTACACAGGAGCCTGTACAGAGCAGACATATAATAATACCAGGTGAATGATAACTATACTTGCAGTGTGTGCATACATATATTACATAGGAGCCTGTACAGAGCAGCTATATAATAATACCAGGTGAATGATAACTATACTTGCTGTGTGTGCATATATATATTACACAGGAGTCTGTACAGAGCAGACATATAATAATACCAGGTGAATGGTAACTATACTTACAGTGTGTGTATACATATATTACACAGGAGTCTGTACAGAGCACATATAATACGGTAATACCAGGTGAATGATAAATATACTTGCAATGTGTGCATACATATATTACACAGGAGTCTGTACAGAGCACACATATAATAATACCAGGTGAATGATAACTATACTTGCAGTGTGTGCATACATATATATTACACAGGAGTCTGTACGGAGCAGACATATAATAATACCAGGTGAATGATAACTATACTTGCAGTGTGTGCATACATATATTACACAGAAGTCTGTACAGAGCAGACATATAATAATACCAAGTGAATGATAACTATACTTGCAATGTGTGTATACATACATTACATAGGAGTCTGTACGGAGCAGACATATAATAATACCAGGTGAATGATAACTATACTTGCAGTGTGTGCATACATATATTACACAGAAGTCTGTACAGAGCAGACATATAATAATACCAAGTGAATGATAACTATACTTGTAGTGTGTGCATACATATATTACACAGGAGCCTGTACAGAGCACACACATAATAATACCAGGTGAATGATAACTATACTTGCAGTGTGTGCATACATATATTACACAGAAGTCTGTACAGAGCAGACATATAATAATACCAGGTGAATGATAACTATACTTGCAGTGTGTGCATACATATATTACACAGAAGTCTGTACAGAGCAGACATATAATAATACCAAGTGAATGATAACTATACTTGCAATGTGTGTATACATACATTACATAGGAGTCTGTACGGAGCAGACATATAATAATACCAGGTGAATGATAACTATACTTGCAGTGTGTGCATACATATATTACACAGAAGTCTGTACAGAACACACACATAATAATATCAGGTGAATGATAACTATACTTGTAGTGTGTGCATACATATATTACACAGGAGCCTGTACAGAGCACACACATAATAATACCAGGTGAATGATAACTATACTTGCAGTGTGTGCATACATACATTACACAGGAGTCTGTACAGAACGCACATATAATAGTACCAGGTGAATGATAACTATACTTGCAGTGTGTGCATACATACATTACACAGGAGTCTGTACAGAACGCACATATAATAGTACCAGGTGAATGATAATTATACTTTCCGATGTGTGCACACATATATTACACAGGAGCCTGTACAGAGCAGACATATAATAATACCAGGTGAATGATAACTATACTTGCAGTGTGTGCATACATATATTACATAGGAGCCTGTACAGAGCAGCTATATAATAATACCAGGTGAATGATAACTATACTTGCAGTGTGTGCATACATATATTACACAGGACTCTGTACAGAGCAGACATATAATAATACCGGGTGAATAATAACTATACTTGCAATGTGTGCATACATATATTACACAGGAGCCTGTACAGAGCAGACATATAATAATACCAGGTGAATGATAACTATACTTGCAATGTGTGCATACATATATTACACAGGAGCCTGTACAGAGCACACATATAATAATACCAGGGGAATGATAACTATCCTTGCAATGTGTGCATACATATATTACACAGGAGCCTTTACAGAGCAGACATATAATAATACCAGGTGAATGATAACTATACTTGCAGTGTGTGCATACATATATTACACAGGAGTCTGTACAGAGCAGACAGATGTACAGGCTTTACTTTATCACTGTTTGGGTGATAGAGCTCCATTAACATTTTACTGGTACAAAGCACAATTTATGTTATTGAATGAGAAAGTGTGGGTGAAAAAGGGGAAGGGAAAGTCTGCAGACAGTGAGCTAAGCGCTCTATTGGCTAGCTTTACATCAAAGTGAAACTTACAGCCAATATACAGAGAGAAACTGGAAATGTGGCTTTTCCAGTATCACTTTCACACCACCCTTTGATAGTACTGTTGCTTAGGAACATGTTTACTCTATCTGACCACGGCACGTACTGTAGATTTAAAGTAAAACAGTAAATCCTTCTGATGGCTTGGTCAGATAGATCAGTATCTGACTTCCTGGCCAGTCTCATGGATAGCCCGGACCAGGAAACCAGAGTCATTGGCAAGGCCTGATAGATCCAAAGGACATCATTAAACAGTAAATGGTCACCATGAGCACCCTTCCTGACACAGAGAAAAGGGATAATACCCTCCATGTAATACAGAGAGACAGTCACTGGCTTCATGTTAAAGTATAAAGCTGAACTATGCATTTTCCAAGTAGAGGCCTGGAATGAAGTTCCACTGGGGCCGCTGTACTGACAATGACCCCCCGTGCCCCCAACATTACTTATAGAATCGGGGTTCATCAGAGAATCCGTCTGACACCCTGATAAAGGACAGCTGTCAGCAAAAAAATGAAGTTCTGTTTAATTGAAATATTATATCAAGTGAAGGACATTTTAAATAGAAATGCTTTAATGAAAGAAACATATAAAGTGGGGTTACGTATTGAGGAGGCACACACAGAGATAGTGCTGGAGCAGACATGGTGCTTAGAATCTATGGCTGATCTTCCTTCATCTGACCAAAGAGTCTAAACAACATGTCTGCCCCCTGATAGAGCTATACAGAGCAAAGATTCTAAACAACATGTCTGCCTCCTGATAGAGCTATACAGAGCAAAGATTCTAAACAACATGTCCATCCCTGATAGAGCTATACAGAGCAAAGATTCTAACCAACATGTCCGCCCCCTGATAGAGCTATACAGAGCACAGATTCTAAACAACATGTCCATCCCTGATAGAGCTATACAGAGCAAAGATTCTAACCAACATGTCCGCCCCCTGATAGAGCTATACAGAGCAAAGATTCTAACCAACATGTCCGCCCCCTGATAGAACTATACAGAGCAAAGATTCTAAACAACATGTCCGCCCCCTGATAGAACTATACATAGCAAAGATTCTAAACAACATGTCTGCCCCCTGATAGAGCTATACAGAGCAAAGATTCTAACCAACATGTCCTGCCTGATAGAACTATACAGAGCAAAGATTCTAAACAACATGCCTGCCCCCTGATAGAGCTATACAGAGCAAAGATTCTAACCAACATGTCCGCCCCCTGATACAGCTATACAGACCAAAGATTCTAATCAACATGTTTGCCCCCTGATTCAGCTATACAGAGCAAAGATTCTAAACAACATGTCCGCCCCTGATAGAGCTATACCGAGCAAAGATTCTAACCAACATGTCCGCCCCCTGATACAGCTATACAGAGCAAAGATTCTAAACAACATGTTTGCCCCCTGATTCAGCTGAACAGAGCAAAGATTCTAACCAACATGTCCGCCCCTGATAGAACTATACAGAGCAAAGATTCTAAACAACATGTCCTCCCCCTGATAGAGCTATACAGAGCAAAGATTCTAAAAATGTCCTCCCCTGATAGTGCTATACAGAGTAAAGATTCTAAACTACATGTCCGCCCCCTGATAGAGTTATACAGAGCAAAGATTCTAAACAACATGTCCTCCCTCTTATAGAGCTATACAGAGCAAAGATTCTAACCAACATGTCCTGCCCTGATTGAGCTATACAGAGCAAAGATTCTAAGAAACATGTCCGCCCCTGATAGAGCTATACAGAGCAAAGATTCTAAGCAACATGTCGGCCCCCTGATAGAACTATACAGAGCAAAGATTCTAACCAACATGTCCGCCACCTGATAGAGCTATACAGAGCAAAGATTCTAAAAATGTCCTCCCCTGATAGAGTTATACAGAGCAAAGATTCTAAACAACATGTCCGCCCCCTGATAGAACTATACATAGCAAAGATTCTAAACAACATGTCTGCCCCCTGATAGAGCTATACAGAGCAAAGATTCTAACCAACATGTCCTGCCTGATAGAACTATACAGAGCAAAGATTCTAAACAACATGCCTGCCCCCTGATAGAGCTATACACAGCAAAGATTCTAACCAACATGTCCGCCCCCTGATACAGCTATACAGACCAAAGATTCTAATCAACATGTTTGCCCCCTGATTCAGCTATACAGAGCAAAGATTCTAAACAACATGTCCGCCCCTGATAGAGCTATACAGAGCAAAGATTCTAACCAACATGTCCGCCCCCTGATACAGCTATACAGAGCAAAGATTCTAAACAACATGTTTGCCCCCTGATTCAGCTGAACAGAGCAAAGATTCTAACCAACATGTCCGCCCCTGATAGAACTATACAGAGCAAAGATTCTAAACAACATGTCCTCCCCCTGATAGAGCTATACAGAGCAAAGATTCTAAAAATGTCCTCCCCTGATAGTGCTATACAGAGTAAAGATTCTAAACTACATGTCCGCCCCCTGATAGAGTTATACAGAGCAAAGATTCTAAACAACATGTCCTCCCTCTTATAGAGCTATACAGAGCAAAGATTCTAACCAACATGTCCTGCCCTGATTGAGCTATACAGAGCAAAGATTCTAAGAAACATGTCCGCCCCTGATAGAGCTATACAGAGCAAAGATTCTAAGCAACATGTCGGCCCCCTGATAGAACTATACAGAGCAAAGATTCTAACCAACATGTCCGCCACCTGATAGAGCTATACAGAGCAAAGATTCTAAAAATGTCCTCCCCTGATAGAGTTATACAGAGCAAAGATTCTAAACAACATGTCCGCCCCCTGATAGAGCTATACAGAGCAAAGATTCTAAAAATGTTCCCCCCTGATAGAGCTATACAGAGCAAAGATTCTAAACATGTCCTGCCCTGATAGAGCTATACAGAGCAAAGATTCTAAGCAACATGTCCACCCCTGATAGAGCTATACAGAGCAAAGATTCTAAGCAACATGTCCGCCCCCTGATAGAACTATACAGAGCAAAGATTCTAACCAACATGTCCGCCCCCTGATAGAGCTATACAGAGCAAAGATTCTAAACAACATGTCTGCCCCCTGATAGAGCTATACAGAGCAAAGATTCTAAACAACATGTCTGCCCCCTGATAGAGCTATACAGAGCAAAGATTCTCAACAACATGTCCACCCCCTGATAGTGCTATACAGAGCAAAGATTCTAAACAACATGTCCGCCCCCTGATACAGCTATACAGAGCAAAGATTCTAAACATGTCCTGCCCTGATAGAGCTATACTGAGAAAAAATTGTTGGCTGTTCCTTTGATGAAATATAAAAATCTTTTAATCTGCAAAATCTCATGTGTCCTACTCCATACTGGTCTTGTTAATGAAGATACAGATTACCTGATTATTGTATTAGCTGATAAACATAATCTGGTAATTGACTTACTGTTTCATTTAGACCAAATTGGTGTAAACACGTTGACTCTCCGTAATGGCATTCCTTTCAGTTTGATTATTTGCACATAGGTAAATAATTGGTAAAATCTAATCTATTTGGTCTGAGTAACAATGGACATGTCTTGTACTGTCATCTTCTAGATCTGCCGTATACAAGAAACTCTTACACAACTGTGCATAGAATCTGCAGGTTAATTGGATCTTGACATATCTAGTTTATCTCTAATGTATAATTTTATAATTTATTTTTTAACCTATTAATGTGCACAGATTGTTTAATGTTTTCATCCAAAAGCATCAAATGGCAATTGTTTTGTTCTCTTGCCTCGATCCAAGGAAAGCCTCCTGCTGGCGAGAAGTCCTGGGTGTCCAATGTGGGTGCTGGGGCATGTCCTGGGTGTGCAATGTGGGTGCTGGGGCATGTCGTTGTTGTGCAATGTGGGTGCTGGGGCATGTCGTTGTTGTGCAATGTGGGTGCTGGGGCATGTCATGGGTGTGCAATGGGGTTGCTGGGGCATGTTCTGGTGTATATTGCGGGCTCTGGGGCATGTTCTGGGTGTGCAATGTGGGTTCTGGGGCATGTTCTGGGTGTGCATTGTGGGTGCTAAAGCATGTTATGGGTGTGCAATGTGGGTGCTGGGACATGTTCTGGGTGTGCAATGTGGGTGCTGGGGCATGTCCTGGGTGTGCAAGGTGGTGTTGTGGCAAGAGATGTGGGGGCAATAACAAAAGGAGAAAGGGAGTGGGGGAGGTGGGAGTGAATTTCTATCAAACATTTTGCACGTAACATACATTAGAGAATATGCCCTTTATCCACATAGAGACAGTTTTAGATATTACAATAGATTTTTTTTTTTATTATTATCCTTTTCCCGCCCTATATTTGTGGACTAAATGTTTATTATAAATTGTTTGTGTTTAGATTTATTTACATATAGAAAGTAATTTAAATCTCCTTTGATTACCTCCTGTAAACAATAGTTTTATCGCCAAGCCCCTTTTGACGAAGCATTGAGACTGTTGGCTCCTCTTCTTTGAATTCATCTATTAGGTCTGAGTAACAATGGACATGTCTTGTACTGTCATCTTCTAGATCTGCCATATACAAGAAACTCTTACACAACTGTGCATAGAATCTGCAGGTTAATTGTATCTTGACATATCTCGTTTATCTCTAATGTATAATTTTATAATTTATTTTTCTGAGACTGAGTAAAATCCCCCAAATTTTTTTTAACCTATTAATGTGCACAGATTGTTTAATGCTTTCATCCAAAAGCATCAAATGGCAATTGTTTTGTTCTCTTGCCTCGATCCAAGGAAAGCTGGCGAGAAGTCCTGTGTGTCCAATGTGGGTGCTGGGGCATGTCCTGGGTGTGCAAGGTGGTGTTGTGGCAAGGGATGTGGGGGCAATAACAAAAGGAGAAAGGGAGTGGGGGAGGTGGGAGCATTTGATCTGTAATGGGCTCCTCAATTACCCAGTGATTGGGGTCCAGGAACACTGAGGCAGAGACCTGACACCTTAGCCAGAGAATGAGAAATCTGTTGTTGTAATTTGTATTATTTGGAAACAATCAGTGGTGTGAAAATCCCAGTTCATCCTGGGATAAACTCATGGAAGCGACTCCTAGTATATTATTCTTCAAGTTTGTTGTGAGATTGATGACATGTGTGGAGAGGTGATAGAGATGTGTGGACTGGTGGTGGAGATGTGCGGAGGGGTGATGGTGATGGAGATGTGTGGAGGGGTGATGGAGATGTGTGGAGGGGTGGTGTAGATGTGTGGAGCGGTGATGGACATGTGTGGAGGGGAGATGGACATGTGTGGAGAGGTGATGAACATGTGTGGAGAGGTGATGAACATGTGTGGAGGGGAGATAGAGATGTGTGGAGGGGTGATGGAGATGTGTGGAGGGGAGATGGAGATGTGTGGAGGGGAGATGTGTGGAGGGGAGATAGAGATGTGTGGAGGGGAGATAGAGATGTGTGGAGGGGTGATGGAGATGTGTGGAGAGGTGATGGAGATGTGTGGAGGTGAGATAGAGATGTGTGGAGGGGAGATGGAGATGTGTGGAGGGGAGATAGAGATGTGTGGAGGGCCAATAGAGATGTGTGGAGGGCCAATGGAGATGTGTGGAGGGCCAATGGAGATGTGTGGAGGGGAGATAGAGATGTGTGGAGGGGTGATGGAGATGTGTGGAGGGGGGATGGAGATGTGTGGAGGCGAGATAGAGATGTGTGGAGGGGTGATGGAGATGTGTGGAGGGGTGATGGAGATGTTTGGAGACGAGAAAGTTATGTGTGGAGGGGAGATGGAGAGAGAGATAGAGATGTGTGGAGGGGAGATGGAGATGTGTGGAGGCGAGATAGAGATGTGTGGAGGGGAGATGGAGAGAGATAGATATGTGTGGAGGCGAGATAGAGATGTGTGGAGGGGAGATGGAGAGATATGTGTGGAGGGGAGATAGAGATGTGTGGAGGGGAGATAGAGATGTGTGGAGGGGTGATGGAGATGTGTGGCGGAGTGATGGAGATGTGTGGAGGGGAGATAGAGATGTGTGGAGGGGAGATAGAGATGTGTGTAGGGGAGATAGAGATGTGTGGAGGGGTGATGGAGATGTGTGGCGGGGTGATAGAGATGTGTGGAGGGGAGATGGAGAGAGATAGAGATGTGTGGAGTGGAGATGGAGAGAGATAGAGATGTGTGGAGGGGAGATGGAGAGAGATGGAGATGTGTGGCGGGGTGATGGAGATGTGTGGAGGCGAGATAGAGATGTGTGGAGGGGAGATGGAGAGAGATAGAGATGTGTGGAGGGGTGATGGAGATGTGTGGAGGGGTGATGGAGATGTGTGACGGTGTGATGGAGATGTGTGGAGGCGAGATGGAGAGAGATAGAGATGTGTGGAGGGGAGATGGAGAGAGATAGAGATGTGTGGAGTGGAGATGGAGAGAGATAGAGATGTGTGGAGGGGAGATGGAGAGAGATAGAGATGTGTGGCGGGGTGATGGAGATGTGTGGAGGGGTGATGGAGATGTGTGGAGGCGAGATAGAGATTTGTGGAGGGGAGATGGAGATGTGTGGAGGGGTGATGGAGATGTGTGGAGGGGAGATAGAGATGTGTGGAGGGGTGATGGAGATGTGTGGAGGGGAGATGGAGATGTGTGGAGGGGAGATGGAGATGTGTGGAGGGGAGATGGAGAGAGATAGAGATGTGTGGAGGGGAGATGGAGAGAGATAGAGATGTGTGGAGGGGTGATGGAGATGTGTGGAGGGGTGATGGAGATGTGTGACGGTGTGATGGAGATGTGTGGAGGCGAGATGGAGAGAGATAGAGATGTGTGGAGGGGAGATGGAGAGAGATAGAGATGTGTGGAGTGGAGATGGAGAGAGATAGAGATGTGTGGATGGGAGATGGAGAGAGATAGAGATGTGTGGAGGGGAGATGGAGAGAGATAGAGATGTGTGGCGTGGTGATGGAGATGTGTGGAGGGGTGATGGAGATGTGTGGAGGCGAGATAGAGATGTGTGGAGGGGAGATGGAGATGTGTGGAGGGGTGATGGAGATGTGTGGAGGGGAGATAGAGATGTGTGGAGGGGTGATGGAGATGTGTGGAGGGGAGATGGAGATGTGTGGAGGGGAGATGGAGAGAGATAGAGATGTGTGGAGTGGAGATGGAGAGAGATAGAGATGTGTGGAGGGGAGATGGAGAGAGATAGAGATGTGTGGAGGGGAGATGGAGAGAGATAGAGATGTGTGGCGGGGTGATGGAGATGTGTGGAGGGGTGATGGAGATGTGTGGAGGCGAGATAGAGATGTGTGGAGGGGTGATGGAGATGTGTGGAGGGGAGATAGAGATGTGTGGAGGGGAGATAGAGATGTGTGGAGGGGTGATGGAGATGTGTGGAGGGGAGATGGAGATGTGTGGAGGGGAGATGGAGAGAGATAGAGATGTGTGGAGGGGAGATGGAGAGAGATAGAGATGTGTGGAGGGGTGAAGGAGAGAGATAGAGATGTGTGGCGGGGTGATGGAGATGTGTGGAGGGGAGATGGAGAGAGATAGAGATGTGTGGCGGGGTGATGGAGATGTGTGGAGGGGAGATGGAGAGAGATAGAGATGTGTGGCGGGGTGATGGAGATGTGTGGAGGGGAGATGGAGAGAGATAGAGATGTGTGGCGGGGTGATGGAGATGTGTGGAGGGGAGATGGAGAGAGATAGAGATGTGTGGCGGGGTGATGGAGATGTGTGGCGGGGTGATGGAGATGTGTGGAGGGGAGATGGAGAGAGATAGAGATGTGTGGCGGGGTGATGGAGATGTGTGGAGGGGAGATGGAGAGAGATAGAGATGTGTGGCGGGGTGATGGAGATGTGTGGAGGGGAGATGGAGAGAGATAGAGATGTGTGGCGGGGTGATGGAGATGTGTGGAGGGGAGATGGAGAGAGATAGAGATGTGTGGCGGGGTGATGGAGATGTGTGGAGGGGAGATGGAGAGAGATAGAGATGTGTGGCCGGGTGATGGAGATGTGTGGAGGGGAGAGGGAGAGAGATAGAGATGTGTGGAGGGGTGATGGAGATGTGTGGAGGGGAGATGGAGAGAGATAGAGATGTGTGGCGGGGTGATGGAGATGTGTGGAGGGGAGATGGAGAGAGATAGAGATGTGTGGAGGGGAGATGGAGAGAGATAGAGATGTGTGGCGGGGTGATGGAGATGTGTGGAGGGGAGATGGAGAGAGATAGAGATGTGTGGAGGGGTGATGGAGATGTGTGGAGGGGAGATGGAGAGAGATAGAGATGTGTGGCGGGGTGATGGAGATGTGTGGAGGGGAGATGGAGAGAGATAGAGATGTGTGGAGGGGTGAAGGAGATGCCATTGTGTGGGCAGGTCACTTTAATCTGGTGCTTTCTTTAATACAAACTCACACCCTAAACACTGATATTAGGTACATCCTAACACTTACATTTCCTGTACAATACAGCCACTTATGGGTTTTCCAGCTGAAGGTTCTCACATGCAGTGTGAATGTGGTGTATAAAGCATGATCTATACATCATTTTAGCAGAATTGCAAACAAATGCAGAGCTTCAGATGAGAATGTGTTGTCTGTGTCTACTGGTTATTTCTATCACCTGGGGCTGGATATGCAAATTTCCAACTTCAATTCATAGTAATTACCGACAAAAACATATCATTTGCATATCGTGCACCAAAAAGTGAATTTCTATCAAACATTTTGCACGTAACATACATTAGAGAATATGCCCTTTATCCACATAGAGACAGTTTTAGATATTACAATAGATTTTTTATTATTATTATTATCCTTTTCCCGCCCTATATTTGTGAACTAAATGTTTATTATAAATTGTTTGTGTTTAGATTTATTTACATATAGAAAGTAATTTAAATCTCCTTTGATTACCTCCTGTAAACAATAGTTTTATCGCCAAGCCCCTTTTGACGAAGCATTGAGACTGTTGGCTCCTCTTCTTTGAATGATTAACATGTGTATTAAAATATATGATAAAAAAAGCCATGAGATCTGCCAGTATACCTGGAAGACTGTGAAACTATTTTACAAAAATTCAAATTGCACTTAGATCGGAGAATAAAACAGTGTGTTTTTAACTAAAGGACAATTTAAAAAAAGAATATATTGCACTGAAAGATTGCATCAAGTACTGGCATCTTAAACAGAAAAGCATTAATGAAAAATAGAAATAAGGTGTTATTGAGACCTATTTGCTCCATATTGTTCTATCAGGGGGCGGACATCTTGGGTCAGATTTTTCTTCATCTGGCCTAAGATTCTAAACAACATGTCCGTCCCCCTGATGAGCTATACAGAGCAAAGATTCTAAACAACATGTCCTCCCCCTGATAGAGCTATACAGAGAAAAGATTCTAAACAACATGTCCGCCCCCTGATGAGCTATACAGAGCAAAGATTCTAAACAACATGTCCTCCCCCTGATAGAGCTATACAGAGAAAAGATTCTAAACAACATGTCCGCCCCCTGATAGAGCTATACAGAGCAAAGATTCTAAACAACATGTCCGACCCTGATGGAGCTATATAGAGCAAAGATTCTAAACAACATGTCCGTCCCCTGATAGAGCTATACAGAGCAAAGATTCTAAACAACATGTCCGACCCTGATAGAGCTATACAGAGCAAAGATTCTAAATAACATGTCCGCCCCCTGATAGAACTATACAGAGCAAAGATTGTAAACAACATGTCCGCCCCTGATAGAGCTATACAGAGCAAAGATTCTAAACAACATGTCTGCCCCCTGATAGAGCTATACAGAGCAAAGATTCTAAACAACATGTCTGCCCTGATAGAGCGATACAGAGCAAAGATTCTAAACAACGTCTGCCCCCCTGATAGGGCTATACAGAGCAAAGATTCTAAACAACATGTCCGCCTCCTGATAGAGCTATACAGAGCAAAGATTCTAAACAACATGTCCGCCCCCTGATGAGCTATACAGAGCAAAGATTCTAAACAACATATCTGCCCCCTGATAGAGCTATACAGAGCAAAGATTCTAACCAACATGTCTGCCCCCTGATAGAGCTATACAGAGCAAAGATTCTAAACAACATGTCCGCCCCCTGATGAGCTATACAGAGCAAAGATTCTAAACAACATGTCCTCCCCCTGATAGAGCTATACAGAGAAAAGATTCTAAACAACATGTCCGCCCCCTGATGAGCTATACAGAGCAAAGATTCTAAACAACATGTCCTCCCCCTGATGAGCTATACAGAGCAAAGATTCTAAACAACATGTCCTCCCCCTGATGAGCTATACAGAGCAAAGATTCTAAACAACATGTCCTCCCCCTGATAGAGCTATACAGAGAAAAGATTCTAAACAACATGTCCGCCCCCTGATAGAGCTATACAGAGCAAAGATTCTAAACAACATGTCCGACCCTGATGGAGCTATATAGAGCAAAGATTCTAAACAACATGTCCGTCCCTTGATAGAGCTATACAGAGCAAAGATTCTAAACAACATGTCCGACCCTGATAGAGCTATACAGAGCAAAGATTCTAAATAACATGTCCGCCCCCTGATAGAACTATACAGAGCAAAGATTGTAAACAACATGTCCGCCCCTGATAGAGCTATACAGAGCAAAGATTCTAAACAACATGTCTGCCCCCTGATAGAGCTATACAGAGCAAAGATTCTAAACAACATGTCTGCCCTGATAGAGCGATACAGAGCAAAGATTCTAAACAACGTCTGCCCCCCTGATAGAGCTATACAGAGCAAAGATTCTAAACAACATGTCCGCCTCCTGATAGAGCTATACAGAGCAAAGATTCTAAACAACATGTCCGCCCCCTGATGAGCTATACAGAGCAAAGATTCTAAACAACATATCTGCCCCCTGATAGAGCTATACAGAGCAAAGATTCTAACCAACATGTCTGCCCCCTGATAGAGCTATACAGAGCAAAGATTCTAAACAACATGTCCGCCCCCTGATGAGCTATACAGAGCAAAGATTCTAAACAACATGTCCGCCCCCTGATAGACTTATACAGAGCAAAGATTCTAAACAACATGTCCGCCCCCTGATGAGCTATACAGAGCAAAGATTCTAAACAACATGTCCGCCCCCTGATAGAGCTATACAGAGCAAAGATTCTAAACAACATGTCCGCCCCCTGATAGAGCTATACAGAGCAAATAGTGCTCACTAAGGTCATTTATTTGTGTTCTTTCATTAAAGCTGTTCAATTTAAAATGTCAGCACTTAATGCAATCATTCAGTTAAACAGAACTTCATTTTTGCTGATAGTTTCCCTTTTAAAGGTGTCACAAATAGGGCTACCAAAGTGGGCTTTTTTTTCTTCCAACACACATACTCTAGGTCAAAATACAACTACTGCCATCTGGTGACGCAAAGCACTATGCACAGGCCACAATAATGCTGGGAGAGCCCCAAATTTGGCAGGACCCCCAAAGAAAGCATGACTGTCTCAGCAGATCCAGGCCTGTTGCCAACTATGGTCAGGGCTGCATTGGGTAAATCAAGAACACAGATCTGGAGAATGTATTAGAGCGAGCATGTTCAGGGATACTTATAAAAATACTAACATGTCCGCTCCCTATTAGAGCTATACAGAGCAAACAGAGCTCAATACTTTTCATTATTTATATTCTTTTATTAAAACATTTCTACACTTGATGCAATCTTGTGTTTTGCAACAGTTGTGCTTTAAATGGACACTGTCCTCACAATAGTACTGTAATGTAGAACATAAAAACTCAGAACATCATGGAAAGGCATAGAGAAAGAGAAAAAGGGGTTTTAAATAAATTGGGGTCGGGATTTCGACATCACATGCAGGTCACAGGTAGTGTGTCTACCTAGGTCACTTTGTTACCGGCCACGTATACGTTTTGCAGGCTGCTTTGCAGTATGTAGAAGTCATGTGTGACAAGAAGGAAATCCATTACCTAATCATGTACTGGATCCCACAGAAGCACGTTAATTAGTTAATTGATTCCCTTCTGGCCACATATGACCCCTACATACTGCAAGGCAGCCTGGAAAAGGTATATGTGGCTGGTAAAAAATGTCCGAGGTGGCCACGCTACCCCTGGAGTGTGTAGAAGTCATATGTGACCAATGGAAACCATTTAACTAATGAAGGATCGGATCCGACAGAACTACGTGGATTAGTTAAATGATGTCTATCTGAATACTAATTTGCATGTGGTCACAGTGTTGATGTCATAAACCTGAGAACAGATACTTTTTTTTTTTTTTTTTTTTTTAAAACATGGTTTTCCATGAATCTGTGTGTTTGCTTCATGTACATTTATAATAAAAAGGTATGCTCCAGGGTTTCAGTGAGCAATTAAACACTGCAGAGAGGGCTTTATTTTTTTTCCATTTCAGCCCTGGAACATACATTCTTTTTTATAGTTTTATTAGCAAAGTACAAATATCAATGTAAAATACCAAATATAAATATATACAAAACAAAATCCATAAATGGATCAAACAATCCATACAAGACGAAACAAGACATATAGATAGTTGCCAACATCGGCCATGTTTTCCAGGGACACACATTTGTTCCACCTGCTGCAGAAAGAGCATGCAAAGTGCAGCCCAGCAGTATCTAGGATGGATATACACACAGACATAATCCAATTAATTAATCATGCTCAGTGCTATGAGATCTCCACCCTGATTAATTAATTGGATTGTGTCTGTGCCTATATCCATCCTACATACTGCCGGGCTGCACTTTGCATGCTCTTTCTGCAGCATGTGGAACAAATATACGTCCCTGGAAACATGGCCGATGTTGGCAGCTATGTATATATAGATTCCATATGGCAGTAATGGGGCAGGAGGTTTATTTATTATTCTCTTTCTATTTTCCCTCCCTTCCGTTCGCTGGGAACAGAGGGGTGGGGTCTACATTTTTTAAATTAAGTGTCCCTGAGTAAAATGTGCTACTGCGTTTGCAGTTCTGATCATATGATGTACAGTTAATTCATTATGATTTTTTTCAAAGAACAAATAAGGTGTAGGTGTTGTTTTATTGGAGGTTGTGTGTGAATTATACATAATTAGTGTTGCCACCTTGGCCAGTTTTTATTGCTCATGTATAACTATTACAGTCTGCCTTGCAGTGTATAGAAGCCATATGTGACAGAAGGGAAATCAATTATCTAATTAGCATGGTTCTGTGGGATCCATCCTTAATTAGTTCATTAATATCCTTCTATTCATATATCACTTCTACGTCCTGCAAGGCAGCATGCAAAAGATATATGTAGCTGGGGAAAAAAAGGCCAAAGTGGCTCCTGTATATACAAAACATATAGGGGACCATTCGCAAAAAAGTGAGATACAGGTGATATGAGGTAAATTGAGGTGAGATGAATATTTAAGGTATACTCTGTGCCGGGACAAACCTGGGGAGGTGGCTAAGTGGGGTTTGTCCCTGCACAATGTAATGTTCATCTCACTTCAACTCACCTTTTATTGAATAGCCCCTGTGATATGTGTACAGTTAGTACAAGGAATTCATTAGTGCACATTTTTTAAGTATTAACCTTTAATTTAAAACATCAACTGAAAGGATAGCAGTGTATGTCTGTTATATCCCCTAAACATCATTTGGTGCATTAATTTAGGGGGTACAAAATAGCATGGTTCCCAGGGACACATATTTGTTCCACATGCTGCAGAAAGAGCATGCAAAGTGCAGCCCGGCAGTATGTAGTATGTAGGTCCAATGAGATCTCCACCCTGATTAATTAATTGGATTGTGTCTGTGCGTAGATCCATCCTACATACTGCCGGACTGCACTTTGCATGCTCTTTCTGCAGCATGTGGAACAAATATGTGTCCCTGGAAACATGGCCGATGTTGGCAACTATGAAATAGTCATGCAGTGGTGTCTAACCAGGGTGCAGTGGTGTCTAACCAGGGTGCAGTGGTGAACTGAGAAGAGAGCTGTAAAAATCAAGCATTTGTAGCAAAGCCGGGAAAATATAATTTTGCCAAATCTGCTCTTAATGGCTAATTTTTCCAATTCCCTTGTTCCCTGTTTAGTGAATAGAGCTCATTGGCTGTTATGTGTAAAAGTAATTCCTGGGGCAAATTTCTAAAAGTGATGTAATCAGCAGGAACATTCCATTGGTTTCCATGGTGATTCTGGGGTAAAGTTCTAAAAGTGATGTAATCAGTAGGAACATTCCACTGGTTTCTATGGTGACTGCTCCACTTTTAGATCTTTGCCCCACAAATGACCTTTATCCCACAATGTGTTGGAATTAGAAGCCATTAACAGAACACGTGGCATGTGTCTATCCCTCCTACTGCATGCCATTGTTCTTCAAGAATACCTGAAATATACATACTTTAAGAGTAAGCATTGTGTATAATACTCTGATCATCTCACACTGTCACCATATTAAAGTATAATAGTGCAATTAGAGCCAATGTGTAAAACATACTTTTCTCTTTATCTAAACAATGATTGTTCATTTAATTCACACTGTAAATATTGTTTAGGTGACAGAGCCCCTTTAATAAAAAGCCGTATAAGCCAATGCTAAACAACAAGACCTCAATACCAAACGCTTGAGGCAAAACTGGTGCTATCTCATGAAAAAGTGCTAAAATAGTCATAGTAACCATGGATACCAATAGATTACTATGGCAGTTTGCTCCAAATTTAGAACCTTTTTTAAAAATAAATAGAACTTGTTTTGCCTTAATAAATCTGGCCATATATTTGTTCTATTATTTCCCCCTGGTTCCTATGGTGGAGGCAGGGGGGCATGGTTTGTGACCCTGGATGTGTCAGTAGACTTGTTCCATTAGATTGTGATTGATCGGTTATGTGAGTGATTAATGCAAAGTTTCCTCAGTGCACAAGTATCTATAAAATACATGACTCTCATGATATCCCTGCTTGATATCTGGTGTATTAATAAAACATGGGTGGGGTGACTCACCTTTTCACAAGCAGGCACATATGTTCGTAACTGTGAGGAGTTGATTTGAAATACTTACTGAACCCATGTAAGTCAGTGCTGACTGATACACCTGTACGCAAGCAGGGAAAAGCAAATTTGTTCTGGTAATATCATCTAGAGACATTTATGTGATGATGGTTGAAAACTAACACGCAAAGGTTAATAAGGACCATTACACAACATGCAGTGTATACAACTAGGTAACTGCAAATCACAGGACACTCAGCCAACTTTTTGAGAACGGATCAATACAACCACATTATTTCCCCACTTGCCCATCGCTGGTGTAAAAAAAGAGATTTAGGAAACGGTGTGATTTTAAGATATTTAATTTACAATCAACATTCTGACACAGAAGAGAAATGGATATATTAAAATATAAAAATACACCTATTTTTTTTAATAACGATATTATCTGCGTACTATACAGACTCAGCACCAGTTAACTGGACATATCAAATAGCTATTGGCTATAATTCCCATAATTACCAAGTGGAAAGAATCATCTTTATAGACAACAAAGAAAGCAAACTCCAATGGCTCAATATCTGCTATACTAAAATAATTAAACAAACCAAAAAAATAATAAAATTACATTGTGTAAAGGGATTAAAAATAATATATATATATATATATATATATATATATATATATATATATATATATATATATTGTATTAAAACATGTAAACAGTTAAAACAACAAACACTCATAATTCGGTTTATATTCATTTTCTTAAAATTAGACATTTCAAAGAAAAATATTTTAAACATTTTTCACACTGTACAGATCATCTCTAATGTATACATTTGCAATAAAGTTTAATTACAAAAAAATTGGTGAATGAATATGTTAATTTAATTATTTGACTTTGATTGATAACATGCACTAATCAGTTCAATTTACCCATTCAATACTTGAGTACATTAATCTGAAATCATTTAATCCCAGCAATGATAATCTATTTTACTGTGTTTTGGCTCATACACACCTATAATCCATTCATTTCTCCAGGCTCTGGCATTCTTTCTGTGCTCTGATATATAGAGGGATACAGAAGAAGACTCCTGTTGCTCCTTTTTCCCATGCTGTATGCCTCTTTAGACTGTATTCTCAAAGAAGTATATGCATAGGAAAAACAAACAACGAGTATATTATCCAGTATATTATCCAGTATATTATCCAGTACTGCTGTAGAAAAAGCTGGGGGAAAAAAGGAATACCATTTCACAACTTGCTCTTCTTTAACTTGGAAAAAAATAATTAAATATGAATTATACTAAATATGAATTTCTCAATCATGTGTAATTCAATTTAAAATCATGTACAGACAATAAAAGAAAATTCTAAAAATGTTTTACACGTTTACCATTATTTCAACCTATTTAGATAATAATAATAATAAAAAAATGTAAAAAATCTACTGGAAAGTAATTCCAACATATAACTATATATTTTACCACTTTTTTTTAAGTTTAGTTAGTGATTAAAAAATATAATTACAGCATTTAATCAAAAAAGTTAATATGCATACAAATTAAATTATACATTTTAACATAAAACTATATATTTCTAGCACTTTTTTTCTGTTTGATTAGTAGTCAAAAATATAATTACAGTATTTAGTAAGACCTTTAAATTTATAATCTAAAATATAAAATATAAATACAATTAATAAAAACGTTACTAATTTTATGAAATTTCTTATAACTACAAAAAAAAAAACAACCCAATATGAATTCTAAAATATAAATTCCATAAAGAGCAAGAACATTAATTTCAGTGCTAATTAAGACACACATGGGTATGGGATAGAGCATGATCAAGCCTTGTTTGTTAGAAAGCATTATGATGGACTCACTTGGCTGGAATGAAGATCCAGGATGGTCTGCTGGTAAATGATAGATTCGTCACAATATATGGCTTCTCAGGACCTTGAAGGAATATTAACAATAGTGTTACTGTTTTTTTTTCCCAGTCAAGGCCCCTTAGCACCTGCTACATTACTCCACAATGAAACTCTTTTTCATAACCTGATGTATCTTGACAGTTACTTTGTTGAGAAGATAGGAGATGCAGCTATCTAGGCCAAGTCTAGCTCCCATCAAAACAAGGGATGTGAATACAATCTGGTGTTATTCTTTCAGATACGTCAATGTACCAGGAGACTGAGAGGAGGATTTTTACCAGTTACTTAACTTTTTTCTTTTTTTTTTTCTTTTGGATATTATTTATCTCTTTCAATGTCCTTCAGTGGCAAACATAATTTAAGAGGGGGGTATCAAGGCTGTCTTGCAAAATTCTTATCTAACACAGGGTGCCAAGGTTAATCTCTGGCAGAGAGAAAGGCAAATGATTCAGTCTGCTCACAAGAATCAACATTAAAGCCTTTCCTTGCAGGCCAAGTCAGTGTATTAAATGAATTAATAAGCCAATCATTGTCCCTTTAATTTAATTTCTATTTAACCATGCATGCAGTTTGATTTCTTCAATAATACTGATCAGTTGTGGGATGAATGAATGCGTTATTCAAGATATATACAGACTAGAAAACCTTTGCCATCAACTGCAGCTGCCACCATGCTCGAGTGATATATAATAGTTAAACAAATTGAAATAGAGAAAAAAGGAAGAATCCGCACGCTTATGATTAAGCGTGTGTTCACGCGAAACGCGTCAAGTTTTTTCACCTCCGTCTACTGCTGTTGTATCCATCACCATTTTTTGCCATTAAAATCATCACGGATTTATCACCAAAGACCCTGAGTGCGGATTCTTCCTTTTTTCTCTATTTCAATTTGTTGGTCTTTAAAACGTTGGGTTAGCGTGGGAAGCCGGCACCTGGATCTCACGCACAGCTGAAACACCCTTGCAGTGCTGGAGAGGCACTGTACTAGGGCGGTGGAGCCCGGACCCTTCCCCCTTGTCTTAGGGGTTATCTCTGTTTTTATATATATAATAGTTACTTAAAGGGACAGTATATTTACTGCGCATGTGGAGATTTAAAAATGATTAAAAATGATCTATACATTGTATTAGCAAAACTGCAAGTAAATACCTAAATTAGGAGACAAATGTGGAGTCTCCTCATCGGAACTTCTGCAATGGGAAGTGTGTAATTTGCATACCGTGCCACAGGTGATGTCATAAGCAGGAGACTCCACAGGCACATGTAAAACACACGTTTCTCCCGATTTAGGCATTTGCTGTAAGTTTGCTAACACAATATATAGATCATTTTCAATCATTTTCTATGCTCTACATTCACACTATATATATATATATATATAACATTTTTAGGTCATGCAGCCCCTTTAAGTCTGGAATAGAGGGTAATGAATGCTGTAAGTTTGCGGCTGTATATGCCAGCGTTCGCCACATTACTGTATGTATGACATCAGTTGCCCCGGGGTTACTAGCTGCAGAGTCATTTGATCTCACTGCGCTGACGTGTTTGCTGGATGACACAGACAGCACTTTCACACGTATGTGATGTAAATTACAGTGACATAACAAGTGAAGGGATACCCCACTGGGGTAACACTTAAGGCTTTTTTCACGACAGAAGGTATTTCAGGGAATTGACAAGGGAATTTCAAAGTTAAAGGACAATTAGGAAGGAAGGAAGGCTTAATCCAACATGTATCTTAATAGATAGACTGTGACACACAGCCAGTCTGGAGGCTGGAACACACTGAGACTGTCATCATACGCACAGCCAATCAGAGCAGGGGGTCACCCCGATCGTCTGATTGGGATCTGCAATGTGTGTGGGGGGCCTTGTTTTAACATGGGATCACCTGAGGGGACCTCTTTAAAAACCAGTGTCTCTCTTGCGCCAGTCACAAACCAGACGGCTGCCCACTACTTATGGGAACATGGCAGCTGCTGGTCAGATGATAAACTGGCGTGTACCATCAAAAATAGCTGCCAGTTTATACTCATTATGTCTCACATGAGCTTCTATCTTATAATAAAAAGTGCAAAATAAAGTGTAGTTATCCTTTAAGGCCAAAGTGGCCGAGCTGGAAACATTCTCTCATTCTGCTACTTTGGACTTCATTTAGCAATTCCCCTGCCAATTTCGTGTAGAAAGAACTAAGAATAAACTGCCCCATAGTAATGCAAATACTTTCTACATGTACAGAAATGTATCTTTTTTTGCTTATTGTAATATGTGGAACATAAAGGACAATACATTAAATTTCCCCCTTTTTGTAATCTCCTACCACTGCCAGGAGTCCAAACCATGTATGTACTACTTCCCTAAACTAACTCTTACACAGATTCCGCTTGACTTTTCTACTGTTTGTCCTAATGCATCTCTGCAAAAACAAAAAGGAAATTCATTCCTATTTAATGAAGTGTAAGCTTTGTGTAAAGTGGTCATTTTTACAGATTTTTTTTGTCTAACTGGAGAGAAAAATAAGCAATATTTATTTTTACTGTTCTTTCACTTTTTTTTTCTCTAAAGGTTTATATAGCCGGGTAAACATGTGAGCAGGGAATATCTGGAGTGGGGCAGAGGGGAATCTGTCTATCAGTCTCTGTACCTTATCTGTCAGTATATCTGTCTATCAATCTCTGTACCTTATCTGTCAGTATATCTGTCTATCAATCTCTGTACCTTATCTGTCAGTATATCTGTCTATCAATCTCTGTACCTTATCTGTCAGTAAATCTGTATATTAATCTCTGTATCTTATCTGTCAGTATATCTGTCTATCAGTCTCTGTACCTTATCTGTCAGTATATCTGTCTATCAGTCTCTGTACCTTATCTGTCAGTATATCTGTCTATCAATCTCTGCACCTTATCTGTCAGTATATCTGTCTATCAATCTCTGTACCTTATCTGTCAGTATATCTGTTTATAAATCTCTGCACCTTATCTGACAGTATATCTGTCTATCAGTCTCTGCACCTTATCTGTCGGTATATCTGTCTATCAATCTCTGTACCTTATCTGTCGGTATATCTGTCTATCAATCTCTGTACCTTATCTGTCGGTATATCTGTATATCAATTACTGTACCTTATCTCTCAGTATATCTATCTATCAGTCTCTGTACCTTATCTGTCAGTATATCTGTCTATCAATCTCTGTACCTTATCTGTCAGTATATGTGTCTATCAGTCTCTGTACCTTATCTGTCAGTATATCTGTCTATCAAACTCTGTACCTTATCTGTCAGTATATCTGTCTATCAGTCTAGGTACCTTATCTGTCAGTATATCTGTCTATCAATCTCTGTACCTTATCTGTCAGTATATCTATCTATCAGTCTCTGTACCTTATCTGTCAGTATATCTGTCTATCAATCTCTGTACCTTATCTGTCAGTATATGTGTCTATCAGTCACTGTACCTTATCTGTCAGTATATCTGTCTATCAGTCTCTGTACCTTATCTGTCAGTATATCTGTCTATCAGTCTCTGTACCTTATCTGTCAGTATATCTGTCTATCAGTCTCTGTATCTTATCTGTCAGTATATCTGTCTATCAGTCTCTGTACCTTATCTGTCAGTATATCTGTCTATCAGTCTCTGTACCTTATCTGTCAGTATATCTGTCTATCAGTCTCTGTACCTTATCTGTCAGTATATCTGTCTATCAATCTCTGTACCTTATCTGTCAGTATATCTGTCTATCAATCTCTGTACCTTATCTGTCAGTATATCTGTCTATTAATCTCTGTACCTTATCTGTCAGTGTATCTGTCTATCAATCTCTGTACCTTATCTGTCAGTGTATCTGTTTATCATCTCCGTACCTTATCTGTCAGTATATATGTCGATCAATCTCTGTATCTTATCTGTCAGTATATCTGTATCAATCTCTGTACCTTATCTGTCAGTATATCTGTCTATCATTCTCTGTACCTTATCTGTCAGTATATATGTCTATCAGTCTCTGTACCTTATCTGTCAGTATATCTGTCTATCATTCTCTGTACCTTATCTGTCAGTATATCTGTCTATCAGTCTCTGTACCTTATCTGTCAGTATATCTGTCTATCAATCTCTGTACCTTATCTGTCAGTATGTCTGTCTATCAGTCTCTGTACCTTATCTGTCAGTATATCTGTCTATCAATCTCTGCACCTTATCTGTCAGTATATCTGTCTATCAATCTCTGTACCTCATATATCAGTTTATCTGTCGATCAATATCTGAACCTCATATATCAGTATATATGTCTATCAGTCTCTGTACCTTATCTGTCAGTATATCTGTCTGTCAATCTCTGTACCTTATCTGTCAGTATATCTGTCTATCAGTCTCTGTACCTTATCTGTCAATATATCTGTCTGTCAATCTCTGTACCTTATCTGTCAGTATATCTGTCTATCAGTCTCTGTACCTTATCTGTCAGTATATCTGTCTATCAATCTCTGTATCTGATCTGTCAGTATATCTGTCTATCAGTCTCTACACCTTATCTGTCAGTATATCTGTCTATCAATCTCTGTACCTTATCTGTTAGTATATCTGTCTATCAATCTCTGCACCTTATCCGTCAGTATATCTGTCTATCAATCTCTGTACCTTATCCGTCAGTATATCTGTCTATCAATCTCTGTACCTTATCTGTCAGTATATCTGTCTATCAATCTCTGTACCTTATCTGTCAGTATATCTGTCTATCAGTCTCTGTACCTTATCTGTCAGTATATCTGTCTATCAATCTCTGTACCTTATCTGTCAGTATATCTGTCTATCAATCTCTGCACCTTATCTGTCAGTATATCTGTCTATCAATCTCTGCACCTTATCTGTCAGTATATCTGTCTATCAATCTCTGCACCTTATCTGTCAGTATATCTGTCTATCAATCTCAGTAACTTATCTGTCAGTATATCTGTCTATCAATCTTTGTACCTTATCTGTCAGTATATATGTCTATCAGTCTCTGTACCTTATCTGTCCGTATATCTGTCTATCAATCTCTGTACCTTATCTGTCAGTATATCTGTCTATCAATCTCTGTACCTTATCTGTCAGTATATCTGTCTATCAATCTCTGTACCTTATCTGTCAGTATATCTGTCTATCAGTCTCTGTACCTTATCTGTCAGTATATCTGTCTATCAATCTCTGCACCTTATCTGTCAGTATATCTGTCTATCAATCTCTGTACCTTATCTGTCAGTATATCTGTCTATCAATCTCTGTACCTTATCTGTCAGTATATCTTTCTATCAATCTCTGTACCTTATCTGTCAGTATATCTGTCTATCAATCTCTGTACCTGATCTGTCAGTATATCTGTCTATCAATCTCTGTACCTTATCTGTCAGTATATCTGTCTATCAGTCTCTGTACCTTATCTGCCAGTATATCTGTCTATCAATCTCTGTATCTTATCTGTCAGTATATCTGTCTATCAGTCTCTGCACCTTATCTGTCAGTATATCTGTCTATCAATCTCTGTACCTTATCTGTCAGTATATCTGTCTATCAATCTCTGTATATTATCTGTCAGTATATCTGTCTATCAGTCTCTGCACCTTATCTGTCAGTATATCTATCTATCAATCTCTGTATATTATCTGTCAGTATATCTGTCTATCAATCTCTGTACCTTATCTGTCAGTATATCTGTCTATCAGTCTCTGTATATTATCTGTCAGTATATCTGTCTATCAATCTCTGCACCTTATCTGTCAGTATATCTGTCTATCAATCTCAGTACCTTATCTGTCAGTATATCTGTCTATCAGTCTCTGTATCTTATCAGTCAGTATATCTGTCTATCAGTCTCTGTACCTTATCTGTCAGTATATCTGTCTATCAATCTCTGTACCTTATCTGTCAGTATATCTGTCTATCAATCTCTGTACCTTATCTGTCAGTATATCTGTCTATCAGTCTCTGTACCTTATCTGTCAGTATATCTGTCTATCAATCTCTGTATCTTATCTGCCAGTATATCTGTCTATCAATCTCTGTACCTTATCTGTCAGTATATCTGTCTATCAATCTCTGTACCTTATCTGTCAGTATATCTGTTTATAAATCTCTGTACCTCATACATCAGTTTATCTGTCTTTCAGTCTCTGTACCTTATCTGTCAGTATATCTGTCTATCAATCTCTGTACCTTATCTGTCAGTATATCTGTCTATCAGTCTCTGTACCTTATCTGTCAGTATATCTGTCTATCAGTCTCTGTACCTTATCTGTCAGTATATCTGTCTATCAATCTCTGTACCTTATCTGTCAGTATATCTGTCTATCAATCTCTGTACCTTATCTGTCAGTATATCCGTCTATCAATCTCTGTATCTTATCTGTCAGTATATCTGTCTATCAGTCTCTGTAACTCATACATCAGTATATCTGTCTATCAGTCTCTGTACCTCATACATCAGTTTATCTTTCCTGCCTGTCTATCTGTGTCTGTATCTGACCGATGGGCTGGTGAAATTGGAAAATGGGCCAATAAATAGTTTTTTCCTTCCTCCCGGGCCAGTAGATGCCAGCCCTCCCCTGGTGAGTATAGCCAAGATAGGTTGGGAGAGTTTCATCCACTGTACATTATTAATACACATATGTTAGTCCAGCTAAGCAGAGTTAAATAAGTTAATGCTTATATTAAAAGAAAGTAACAGTTGCCTAGGGAGCAGCCTGTATCTCTCACTCTCTGGGCTTTTATTAGCTTTAGGAAAAAGATTTGACTTTAGGTCTTTATAAAAAAAAACAGTTGACTCTCAAATATTTTTTTCGTTTTCTGTCCTTGGAGTTAAACGAGTCTTTTGTAGGCTGAAAATACTCAAAACACAGAGAGTCGACCGTCGACCTTCAGCTGGAAAATAGTCTGTGCTTCGTATAGTTACAGACAATAAATCTGAATAGAAAATAAACACTAATGTTATCCAGCATGATCTATAGCCGAGGGGGGCTCCTCTGTTTCCCTTGTAGCATGGCTTGCTGGTTTGCAAATAAATGGAGAGAAGAGCGAGGGGCCCGTGTTAAATGTGTCTGTGGTGTATCCTGTCTATGACATCACCTGTGACCTGATATGCAAATGATCTAATTTTCAATAGGAAGTATTTATTGGCTCACTTGATCTAGCCTCAATAAAGTCACCTTAACCCCAGTGTCTGACGCCTATGGATCAGCGATGGAGGAGATATCAATTCATGTGTAGCCTTGTAAGCGTCACACATTGGACCCTGGATGAACATATTCTATATCTGGCTGGAAATGTCCATATACTTTGGGATCAGGGCTGAAATATTATTATTTTTTTATTTATTTATTTCTGGTCTCCTGCTAACATTAAACATTGTCTGGGGAATTCTAACTCAACCATTAAATATGTCAATTTATCATATTGTTATTTAAAGAGACTCTGTCACCCAAACATTGCTTATACTGGAAATGTAGAGAGGAAAAAAAATCCAGCAAATGCATAGAATAAGAGAAAAATGGGTTTTAAATATTCTGCTGTGTCTGCTGTGTTAATGACATCACCTGTGACTTGATATGCTAATGAACTACTTTTTCAGTGGGGGAATTTGCATATCAAGATAAAGTGATGCCATGAACAGGACACACCACACACCCCATTTCAGAACACAATTTACTATTATTTATGTCTTTTTCAGGAAATTCTGCAAACAATATATACATATTTTTCTTCTTCTATACGTTCACATTAACCCTTTCAGTACCAGGGATTTTCCTAGGCCAATGGACCAGAGCGTTTTTCAATTTTTAATACGCGGTTTTTGAAACATAATTTTCCTCTCTCTCATTTAATGCACCCATACAAGTTATATGTTGGTTTCTAAAGGACAGTTAGAGCTTTCTTTTGATACCCTATACATAAAAATGATTTACATTTTAGTATTAAAAAAATACATACAAAAGACGAAATGTTGGGGAATTTTGTTTTCCCCATTATATTCCCAATAATAAGCTACACAACTAGTGCAACACTAACCCCTAATTAACTAACTAATAAAAAAGAAAAATATTGGTTCCAAAACCTCCCTAAACAAAAAAAGAGTGTAATGTCAGATCCATAAAAATCATAGAACAGGCATTCAGGGGTTAAATTTAATTAAATAAATATATTGCAATGACATTTATTTATTAAAAAAAAATCTTTATAAATTGCACAAAAAAAATGTGTAAAAAAACATATCAAAATGAGGGCCATAAAGAGGAAGGAAACTGACCAGCAATGAAAGGGTTATTTTTTTCAGGAGCTGTTCTTTCTTTCTTTCTTTTTACTTGCAGGTCACTCTTTGTCACTATAAGTATGTGAAGCACAGGTAGGGTTGCAGGGAGTGAATTGGAGGCAGTGTGTGAACACATTGACTTTGCAATCTAATTTGCATGTTATCGCCGTGATCGAGTGATCACCGCGATCACATGCCCAGAAATCCACCGATCGGGTCCAGGAGCTTTGCCTCGGTTGCGAGGCTTAGTCCTCGACTCGTTTTCTGACTGGTTGGCGCCGGCTAGACTGCCTGACGAGTTAACTCATCATAAGGTCGCAAAGGGGTTAAAAGCAATCTGCCCGTGTCAGAATCTTTTTAGGTCTGACAGTGGGTTGTGATGTCACCAGATCAGAAACACTTCATGTTATTAACCCTTTCTGATGACCATCGAGTAAATGAATTACATAGCATTTCATGCTCCACACATTGCATGATACTTAGGGCTCCATATCTATCAGTGAAAGAAGGAATTGAAGGAAAATGACAAGTGAAATTCAAACTTAAGGCCAAAGTAGTCGAGTTGGAAAACATCTCAAATTCTGCCTTTTTTTTCTGACACCTTTTTCCACAAAGAGTAATCCATTTAGTGTTAAACCCTACCATTCCCATCCCCAGCCATCCAATGGCCAGTTTATGTATAAATATCCATCCATAATGGCGAATCTCCAAATCTCTATCTAATTGGCAATGGTCTTAAAGGGACAGTTATACTGACTTTACAGGTAATACTGCATCATGTAAAGGAAGCAAAAGGAAAGATATCAGTCTGATCATTTTCTGTCCTCAACACTTCCTATCTCATAACGGCAAGTATAGAAACGGTCCCCCCCCTGTCTCTCCAAAACCTCCATTTTGAATTTAGAATTTTTAAATGAAATTACTTTTAACCTAAAACTTAAAATTGTGAAAAAGTGAATTTCACTTATATTAGACACATGTCCAAGATACAGATAATAAATTAGTTGGTTCTGCCCCTTTCATCAGTGTCTGCTCGGATCATAGTAACCGTATAATTCAACGCGACAGAGCTGGTGAAAAGGAGACGTCTGTGGTCTTCATTTTATTCACTGTGTTTTTTTACATATATATTTTTTTATATCTTCGTTCTAGACCCCTGTTTGTCCACAAATGGTTAACAGCATAAAAAAAAGGGTAATGTTACCAGATGAGTATTTTATGTGTTAATTCTTTATTTTTCAAATTTGGAGTTATTTGTTAAAAATATATATATATAAAAATATAATGCAAAATAAATAACATAAAATAAATTAATACAGGGCCGAAACGTAAACAAGTTAATATAAAGTAAAAAAAAAAAACAATATAAAAAAATAACAATAATTAGGATACAGTAAGAGTTGTTATCAAGCCGAGAGTTTAGAAGAATAATTATTTAGTTTATATCTATTTATAAATATTTAGTATTTTAGAAATATATTTTAGAATATAAATTCTCAGAATTGAAAGTAATGTAATTTACCCCCTATTGAACACTATAGCAGTTCTGTTAAAGGGACAGCACTATCTGGCTTATTATAGGTGCATTTCATGTATGTAATGCAGTGATTATTTTTTGGTCTATGTAGGTGAAGGGTCCCTTAAAAATCCACAGAACTGTTTTTTTATTTGTGCTTCTGCTATAGATAACCAAGAGTCAGATGATGGGTGCTGGGGGTGCCATGGGGGGCATTTACCGTGGTATCTGGCGAACAGTTTAATTATGTTCTGTGGACCTTCACAAACCTTGCCACAGATGCCTCATACCGCACTTTGCCCATCCCTGTATAATTCAAATATTACAGTAGATAAACCCTACGACTGCTCATCTGAAAGTATGCTACGTCATACAACGTAAACCCCTCCAAAAAGATAGATCATATCTACCATAGTTGCCAAAATTGGGCATTTTCTAGGGACAAATAATTGTTCCACATGCTGCAGAAAGACCATGCAAGTGCCGCCCGGTGTTCTGACAAAAAACTTGAGTGACTTCTACTGCGCAGGCGCAGTAGAATTCACTCATCGCGCATCACCGCACATGTGCACAAAGTTACAGCTGATCATTCAGAACAGCACATGCGCGAGGGGCGCACACCACCTCACACCCCCTTCGGATCAGCTGCGTTGACAGGTAAAGTATAAGAGTATTACTTATTATTGTCACTTATTAACGTAATAGTCACTGTATAGTTGGTAAAACTCCTATCGGTGACATACGTTAGTAAGTGGGAGTCAGACACGGGGGACAGAGGGGGACACAGGGGGACACACGGAAGTCTAAGGAGGTGATCACAACTCCCATCAAGATGAGGCAGCCCCCCGTGTGTCCCCCTATGTCCCCCGTTATTCTTGTTACACTGAGTAATTCTCACATCCGTCAATCAGTCTTAGATCAGTTCCTTCTCCCGTTTCCAAGAAAGATAATAATAGGGATTGGGAAATATTGTGTGTGCAGAGGACCACCTGTCATGTCTTATTTAGTATTATCAATGAATTATTTCCTCCCCCTCGGCTTGCACAAATTCACAGAACCAGTCCTCCTCTGCACAACTTCACAATCAGGTTCTCTTCCTGGCAGGTGTTATCTCTTTGTTTCTCTTTCATGTGTTAGTTGATTTATTTCTTCTTTCTTATCTCAGTTATGGCACCTGTGCTGGATTACATTTCCCCAGGAATGTTTTGCTAATTACACTCATTATTCCCGGGTTCCATTTTCTCCAGTAACAACGAATCTTTCGGAAAACTCATCAACAGTAGCGATGGAACATTTCAAATGACTTCACAATGAACCACTTTAGTCACAGTGCATTGTGGGTGCTAGCCAGGGGGCTTTGTTCAGGTAATGTAGAGTATATGTTCTGGACACTGGAGAGAAAGACACAAACCTGACTGGGCAGAGAGGTCTTGGAAGAATAGAGTTGACAAAGAGAAGGTTAAAGACCAGGGCCGTCTTTAATAGTGATTGGACCCTGGGCAAGCATTTGCTTGGGCCCTCTGGACCCTGCCCCCTCCCCTGCATGCAATCCCGTCATCCATCGCAATGTTACCCCCCCCCCCCCACACACACACACACATGCCATAATTGTTGTGCCATTCAGATGCCAGTAATATTGTGCCATTCAGAGCGCAGTATTATTGTGCCAGTCAGATACCAGTAATATTGTGCCATTCAGAGCCCAGGAATATTGTGCCAGTCAGATACCAGGAATATTGTGCCAGTCAGAGCCCAGTAATATTGTACCATTCAGAGCCCAGGAATATTGTGCCAGTCAGAGCCCAGTAATATTGTGCCAGTCAGAGCCCAGGAATATTGTGCCAGTCAGAGCCCAGGAATATTGTGCCAGTCAGAGCCCAGGAATATTGTGCCAGTCAGATACCAGGAATATTGTGCCAGCCAGATGCCCAGTAATATTGTGCCAGTCAGATGCCTGTAATATTATGCCAGTCAGATGCCTGTAATAGTGTGCCAGTCAGAGCCCAGTAATATAGTGCCAGCCAGATGCCCAGTAATATTGTGCCAGCCAGATGCCCAGTAATATTGTGCCAGTCAGCCCCCCCCCCTTCCTAAGTACTCATACTTCACTGCTCCGTGTCCCCCGCCGGATGTCTCCTCCGTGCAGTCTTCTCTCTTGCACGGAGGAGGGAAACAGTAACCGGATGTGACGCGACGTCACATCCGGCGTCAGTTTTTTTTTTTTTCCTCCGGCCGTCGCATCCATCACAATGCGCTGTGAACGTGGCAAGCAGGGCTGGGGGCCCACGGGACAGCTGCCTTGGGGCCCCCCAGGAGTAAATGGGCCCAGGGCAGCTGCCCCGTTTGCCCCGCGTTAAAGACGGCCCTGCTGAAGACCCCGACACTTGTACTCAACTAACAACCAGGGTTCAAAATGGGGTGGTCATTCCTTTACCAGCCCTGTCCTGTTCCTGAATACACACAGGGCATCTCCATTATACCCTCGGTGTTGTACCCTCATATTCTCTAATTAGGCAAGTTAGGCAGCAGCTTAAGGCCTCGCACGGACGGGGGCCTCGCGGCTGCCTAACTCACCTTACAGGGAGTGCAGAATTATTAGGCAAATGAGTATTTTGAGCACATCATCCTCTTTATGCATGTTGTCTTACTCCAAGCTGTATAGGCTCGAAAGCCTACTACCAATTAAGCATATTAGGTGATGTGCATCTCTGTAATGAGAAGGGGTGTGGTCTAATGACATCAACACCCTATATCAGGTGTGCATAATTATTAGGCAACTTCCTTTCCTTTGGCAAAATAAGGACTTGACAGGCTCAGAAAAGTCAAAAATAGTGAGATATCTTGCAGAGTGATGCAGCACTCTTAAAATTGCAAAGCTTCTGAAGCGTGATCATCGAACAATCAAGCGTTTCATTCAAAATAGTCAACAGGGTCGCAAGAAGCGTGTGGAACAACCAAGGCGCAAAATAACTGCCCATGAACTGAGAAAAGTCAAGCGTGCAGCTGCCACGATGCCACTTGCCACCAGTTTGGCCATATTTCAGAGCTGCAACATCACTGGAGTGCCCAAAAGCACAAGGTGTGCAATACTCAGAGACATGGCCAAGGTAAGAAAGGCTGAAAGACGACCACCACTGAACAAGACACACAAGCTGAAACGTCAAGACTGGGCCAAGAAATATCTCAAGACTGATTTTTCTAAGGTTTTATGGACTGATGAAATGAGAGTGAGTCTTGATGGGCCAGATGGATGGGCCCGTGGCTGGATTGGTAAAGGGCAGAGAGCTCCAGTCCGACTCAGACGCCAGCAAGGTGGAGGTGGAGTACTGGTTTGGGCTGGTATCATCAAAGATGAGCTTGTGGGGCCTTTTCAGGTTGAGGATGGAGTCAAGCTCAACTCCCAGTCCTACTGCCAGTTCCTGGAAGACACCTTCTTCAAGCAGTGGTACAGGAAGAAGTCTGCATCCTTCAAGAAAAACATGATTTTCATGCAGGACAATGCTCCATCACACGCGTCTAAGTACTCCACAGCGCGGCTGGCAAGAAAGGGTATAAAAGAAGAAAATCTAATGACATGGCCTCCTTGTTCACCTGATCTGAACCCCATTGAGAACCTGTGGTCCATCATCAAATGTGAGATTTACAAGGAGGGAAAACAGTACACCTCTCTGAACAGTGTCTGGGAGGCTGTGGTTGCTGCTGCACGCAATGTTGATGGTGAACAGATCAAAACACTGACAGAATCCATGGATGGCAGGCTTTTGAGTGTCCTTGCAAAGAAAGGTGGCTATATTGGTCACTGATTTGTTTTTGTTTTGTTTTTGAATGTCAGAAATGTATATTTGTGAATGTTGAGATGTTATATTGGTTTCACTGGTAAAAATAAATAATTGAAATGGGTATATATTTGTTTTTTGTTAAGTTGCCTAAAAATTATGCACAGTAATAGTCACCTGCACACACAGATATCCCCCTAAAATAGCTAAAACTAAAAACAAACTAAAAACTACTTCCAAAAATATTCAGCTTTGATATTAATGAGTTTTTTGGGTTCATTGAGAACATGGTTGTTGTTCAATAATAAAATTAATCCTCAAAAATACAACTTGCCTAATAATTCTGCACTCCCTGTATAGCCTTTGATGTAACAGGGAGCCTAACGCTGCCATTAAGCTCCCAGTTACACTAACCTTGGAAACTCCGGTCGCGTTTTTTTAATTTTTTTTTTAAACTTTATTGAAGCGAGGCTGGCTAGTGTCTATGAATGACTTTGGTGGCTGAGTGTGTCTGTGAGTCAGTGTGTGCTCACTGAGTGTGTCTATGAATGACTGTGTGATATGTGTTAGTGTTCACATTTAGGACACAGCAATAAGAATGTGAGTTAGTCAGCCACACACATTTTATCTATACCAAATGTTTATAGATATTTGTAGAATAATTATGAGACAAATACAATTCTAGGAGCTGTAAATTCCTAGAAGCTGGGATCTAAGTCTGGTCTTGAAATATGCTATTTCTACAGTTCATTTTTTATTATCACTTGTATATGTTTTATTTCATAATGCGTGTCCGTGAGGGCCTCATGTTCGACTTTCGCCTAAGGCCTCACAAAGTCTAGAGGTCTCAGGAGATAATGTAATGCTTTGTACGGTGCTCTGGAATCTGCCAGTGATCCACAAAGTAATTCTACTGAACACAATGTTACTCTCTCCCCGGATGTTTCACCTTCTATCACAAATAAAATATTTAGGAACATTTGTGACAAAAGTGTCTGTTAGTCAGCTCCGTGTCCTTGCCGATGAAATACTTCACCTCATCCTTCCGAGCATTTTATTATCTCTCGGATGTTTGAAACTGTTAAACAATAAAACTTTCACTTGTTTCTGTGAAACAAAAACACCGGACAAAAAATGTCACAATGCCATTTAATCAGATTTCTCATGCAAACCTGTCCGGTTATAAACAGTGTTTGTTCTGTCAATGTAGAGAATTAAAAATAATGATCTATACATTGGGTTAGCAGAATTGCAAACAAATAAAACAAAGAGAAATATATGATTTAAATGTGTCTGTGGGTGACTCCACGTGGCTGGATATGCAAATTACACATTTCCCAGTGAAAAATCATTTGTTGGCATATCAAGGTGATGTCATAAACAGCAGACAACACAGACATAGTGTGTCGGCAGATAAGAACACTTCGGTCCATCTAGTCTGCCCAATTTTTTTGAATACTTTTATTAGTCCCCTGTTCCCGGTCTTATAGCTAGGATAGCCTTGTGCCTATCCCACGCATGCTTAAAATCCTTGACTGTGTTTACCTCTACCACTTCTGCTGGCAGGCTATTCCATACATCAAATATCCTCTCAGTAAAGTAATACTTCCTGATATTACTTTTAAATCGTTGCCCTTTTAATTTCAGACTATGTCCTCTAGTTGTGGTAGTTTTTCTTCTTTTAAATATACTCTCTTCCTTTACTGTGTTGATTCCCTTTATGTATTTAAATGTTTCTATCATATCCCCCCTGTTACGTCTTTCCTCCAAGCTATACATGTTAAGATGCTTTAACCTTTCCTGGTAAGTTTTATCCTTCAACCCATGAACCAGTTTAGTAGCCCTTCTCTGAACTCTCTCCAAAGTATCAATATCCTTCTGGAGATACGGTCTCCAGTACTGCGTACAATATTCCAAGTGAGGTCTCACCAGTGCTCTGTACAATGGCATGAGCACTTCCCTCTTCCTACTGCTAATACCTCTCCCTATGCAACCAAGCATTCTGCTAGCATTTCCTGCTGCTCTATTGCATTGCCTACCTACCTTCAAGTCCTCTGAAATTATTACTCCTAAATCCCTTTCCTCAGATGTTGAGGTTAGGACTGTACCAAATAGTCTATATTCTGCTTTTGGGTTTTTACGCCCAAGGTGCATAATCTTGCACTTGTCCACATTAAATGTCAGTTGCCACTGCTCTGACCATGTTTCTAGTTTAGCTAAATCATCTTAATGTATGGATTTGTTTTTTTTTATTCTCTACATTAACATTTATTACTATAAACACTGTTTAGGTGACGGGTCCCTTTAAAGTGTTCCTATGTCGGTTTGTGGAAGTGGTGTTCTACAGTAGGGTAGTTCAAAATGGCTGTTAATGAAACGGATAGTGTGGCTGCTGATTTAGAACATGGTTATGTTGTGAACATAGAGCATGAAAGACAAAATCTACATTGACTATACTGATAGGAAGGGGGAGTTTACACGATGCAGCACTTTCCTTAACTACAGGTAAGGGTTCCTTTAAATGTTTGTCATTTGTGTGTTAACATCCTGGGAGTGTTACAGAAACAAAGAGACAAGGGACTGGCAGCCTCATAATGTGTAATATACAGAGCAACATATACTTTTCTCCCTAGGAACATAGATAGTGAGGGAAGATAAGAGCTGATTGCCCCATACAGTCTGCCCATAATGAGAGATTTGTTTGTTTTCGGAATAGGTTTCTGTACATCTTAGCTGTAATTGGTTTCCTTTCCCATTTCCACTGTCCCAGGGTGACTCCAGGCAGGGTCTTTCTAAATTTCAAATTAATTTACAAGGGGCCGGGGTGGGGGGAGTTACTCCTAGCTTAATTTCTGTATGTGGTACATGTCTTTAATTCCCAGTTCTCCAGGTCTAGTTTTACTATGGAAATATATATATATTGTTTAATATTTGATTCTTTATTACAGTTATGCAAGAAACAGATACAAAATTACAAAATGTTTAAATTTTCTAAAATATTGTACATACAAATATTCAGAAGCAATCTCATACAGTTGACGTCCACTATTGAATTAACCATGATATTCCTATAAGTCCAATATATAAAGTGTGCAAATATAGTTGTGATTATATAGGAATTAACAAGTAATCATCACTTACAAACCCAGCACAGACACACATTCATCCATACTTTACTGATACTTTGAAAACAATGAAAATAATTCCGACGGAGCTTCTAAATTCAGGGCATAACCCCCACTGTCACTGAGTTAATTGGCGCTTATTGGCTGGCTGAAGATCCTGGCTTTGTATGGCGGAGCTGTCCCGATCTGAATACCTCCGAAGCGTCGGTTCCCAACTGGCCAGAACAGCCATTTCAGACCCAAATTCTGGGATATTGAGTGACCATATTTCTGAGGCTCAGCTGAAGTTCCTGACCCAAGTCAAACTTTAATATTTGTAAGAGAATAATTGACACCAAACTTTTCTATCTATGTCTAACTTGTTGTTTTACTTTCGATTGTATCGTTTATTTTTTTATTTCACTCATTTTCCAAAGATGCGAATTATGATGAGGTTTAAAATATTAATAAATCGCCTTAAAAAACGACTTTACCAAAACTCAGTAATCTTCCATCTTCTAACTAACAGACTCTATGCAGGATTGTGCGCAAACCAGTAATTACCATTCTCTGCCAGGGAATGTAAGAGAGGAGGCAGGTGGTGGGTTCATCTACCCCCACTCGGATTTTAAGGCTGAGGACTTCTCTCCCTCACTCACCCAGATGTTCAGTATCAGGAGGCTTCTTCAAGGTCAATCTTTAAAATACCCAAAACACAGAAATACCGGCCAGCAGAAGCCTGACTAATCAGAGTAAAAGCTTGCGCCAGTCAAAACACGCATTTTATGTGTTAAAATTGTATTTTACTTTCTCAGTAATTAATATCAACAATAAACGTGGCTGTAATGTGTTTTATAATCTCTGGAGTCTGTTTGTTTCAGTGCGAAACAATACATCATATTACATTAACGTTAATTTATATATTACATAGTTACATAGTAGTCTAAGTTGAAAAAAAACCTTGCGTCCATCACGTTTAACGCTTTTACTATCCCGTGTTTAGCGCTTTTGATCCAAAAGAAGGGAAATAAAAACAGCATTTCAGAAATTTCTGAATTCTGCTTTCAGTGGGGCCAAAATAATCAGGTTTCTCCTGGATCAACAAGCACTAGATAAATATTAATGTGGATACTGACATGCGGAGCCCTATATGCTCCGGCTCATTAAAAAGTATCCAGGCCGCTCTGAAAGGCATCTAACGGATTTGTTAGAACCCCCTCTTCAAGGCAGTGAATTCCATATCTTTATCTTTATTTTGCCCTATTCTATAGTATATTCTACATTACTTCTAATGGTTTAACACTGAGATAGCTTAGAACAAATTCATTATTATTGTAAAATGTTTCACCGTAATAAATTATCCTATTATTGTCGTAAACTTTGTTGAATATGATACAAAAATGACCTGTACATGTATATACACCGCTGATCACCTTCCATTGTATATTCTATATTTGTCATCAATAAAGATTTAAAAAAAATAATAATAATAATTTGCACTAATGGGCAGAGCGGGGCCATGTGTGACAGTCATACACAGTCAAGTGACGACCCATTTTGAGCACCACTTTTTTTTTTCAAGTATGATGAACCCTCAATGTATGTTTCCTGTCTAACTCCCCACCCAAGCACTAACCGTCTGCCCCATGCACTGACCATCTGCACCCATGCACTGACCGTCTGCCCCATGCACTGACCGTCTGCACCCATGCACTGACCGCCTGCCCCATGCACTGACCGTCTGCCCCATGCACTGACCGTCTGCCCCCGTGCACTGACCGTCTGCCCCCGTGCACTGACCGTCTGCCCCATGCACTGACCGTCTGCCCCCGTGCACTGACCGTCTGCCCCCGTGCACTGACCGCCTGCCCCATGCACTGACCGCCTGCCCCATGCACTGACCGTCTGCCCCCAAGCACTGACCGTCTGCACTCATGCACTGACCGTCTGTCCCCATGCACTGACCGTCTGCACCCATGCACTGACCGCCTGCCCCATGCACTGACCGCCTGCCCCATGCACTGACCGTCTGCCCCATGCACTGACCGTCTGCCCCCGTGCACTGACCGTCTGCACCCGTGCACTGACCGCCTGCCCCATGCACTGACCGTCTGCCCCATGCACTGACCGTCTGCCCCCGTGCACTGACCGCCTGCCCCATGCACTGACCGCCTGCCCCATGCACTGACCGTCTGCCCCCAAGCACTGACCGTCTGCACTCATGCACTGACCGTCTGTCCCCATGCACTGACCGTCAGCCCCCATGCACTGACCATCTGCCCCCATGCACTGACTGTCTGCCCCCAAGCACTGACAGTCTGCCAGCCATAATAAATCAATTACCATTTGTTTCAATACTCCTTGCAACCTGCTGTGTATCCAGCAATACATCCATCCTGATACTCCATCACAGCCTCACCAGCATTGTCTGGAACTGATCAGACTGTCTGCTCTGCGATGGGTAACGGCTGTTATACAAAGAGCAATTAGCCAGGACCAGGGTATCGTTAGCAAAGTGCTGCTGGGAGAGACTTTACATCAGATCAGTAGAAGAGATATTACCGACAGATTAATATTCTTATCAACTAAGGGATTTATTCATGAATTAGAGAGTTGCAGGGAATTGAGAAGGGAACTTCATACTTAAAGAGACACCTTTCACACTGCCTATACTGCAGGGTACTTGTGTCACAAAGTGATTTAGCGTCCCTTTCCAGGACTGCCATCAGACGTTTTTGGGCCCCTTGATGAGCAAGTTTTCCTGGGTCTCTCGCATAAATATAATCCCCAGTCCTGACACTTACCTGGTGGTTTAGGGTCCTTTCTCTGTCCCCCTTCATTCCAGCTCTTCTGCTTACCTTTCACTGTAGCCCACAATATTGCAACCACAGGACATGCCCCTGCATTGTGGAACCCAAAGCACTTGACCACACATAGCATTTCAACACCCACAGGTATTGCCCTCACACCACACTGCAGCACTCACTGGACTTGCCCATGCACAACACTTGGAGCACCCACTGGACTTACCCCTGCACCCCACCGCAGAACCCAACAGTACTTGCCCTGGCACCATATTGCAGCACCCCCCTGTAACACCCACTTGACTTGTCCCAGTGTGATACAGCAGCAGAACTTGTCCTTTTACTACACTGCTGCACCCACTGGACATTCTGCAGATGCCACTGGACTTGCCCCGTGCAACACTGCAGAATCCATTTGTCTCCGCATCACACTGCAGTACTCACTGGACTTGTCCTGTGCCACAATGCAGCACCCACTGGACTTGCCATCATGCCACACTGCAGCACCCACTGGATTTGCCATCATGCCACACTGCAGCACCCACTGGACTTGCCATCATGCCACACTGCAGCACCCACTGGACTTGCCATTATGCCACACTGCAGCACCCACTGGACTTGCCATCAGGGGCTATCGGGGCTATAGTAACAGAATCAGAGTTTTATGCTCGTGCAGGGTGAGGAAGAGAGGCGCTGCTATAGGGAGGTCTCTCCCTAGCCCCTACTCCTCGAGGTGCATCCCACAAACGAGAACCTTCAGCGACCGTACCTCCTAGCCATACAGAGCACAGCGCAATGAGTGCAAGCGCTGCCCCCATCGTGCTGTGAGATTGATCAAAAAGAAGGCAAAACACCATAAGTAAGCTATTTCTCATTGGAACAAGAAGCTTTATTGGTTAATGTTTATTCCATTATTAATAGCCCTGTATCTCCTACTTTTAAAAATAAATAAATATCCAGACTCTTTTTGGATGCATTCATTGAACCCATAGGCTTGTCACTGTAACCCCAGACTTGCCAATGCATTCACAGGTCTTGTTTTATCCACAGGCTTTGCTCCTTTTTGTCTAGTGGAGCAGCCATGGGATGTTGGTGCACTGCTCAGTACACACAGACATCCTCCAATGCTGCCCAATGTTTCTGGTGGCTGTTCTGAGTCAGGATGCCGGGAGAACGCTTGACCCTGGCATTCTAGCTCAGAAGATCCACCAGAAGCATTGGGTAGCATGGCATTATGTCTGTGCGCACTGCACTTACATCAGCTGGCTTTGGGCTGCCCAGGACTAAGATACCGGCTGAAACCCCTGATGGCGACAGTGTACCCTTTCCCGAAGTAAACCTGATGTTTATCTTTAGAGTCATTCAGACTGTGGGGATCTGATTGGGGTCTTTCAGGTTTGGGGGCACTCACTGCTAATTATGCCCCCTCGCTTGACCCCCTTTGAAAACTAGAGATGGTCACCCACCAGATCAAGATATCCTGCTCTAAGCTCTGGCCAGTCTGTCTCTCTCTCTGAGATGTTTGGGCGCAGGAGAGTGTAAGAGTTTGGTTTTTAATCTTTCACTGTTTTGGTGTCATTGTCTCCCCAGTCAAGGCCTTTGCTGACGCCAGTTACAGATTATTAAGTTCATTCTTTCTTAAAATGTGTCTCTCTGGACTTACTTGAGAACAAGATAATTTATATTATTACAGAAAATGTTCCATGATTGTTACAGTTTCGCTGCATGTTTTTAATCCTTTCCATACAAGTAAAGGTTTTATTTTTCCCTGTAATTGTCACAAGCTCGAGTAACATTATATATATATATTTAAAGCACAATCAGGGATGGTTTAGATATTACAGATATTAACAAGTGTTTTAACATATTAAATATACAAAGTTTAAATACAATATGTCTCACGCACAGCGCAAAACATTGGTGACAGTCATGCTGAGACAACCCCAAATTGGACAGCCCCCCACAAAATGGTGTCATCATATTGAGCTTATTGCCTACTATGATGCTGTATGCACAGCTTACACATGGGTTCTACATCCCCATATCCTTGGAGATACATCCATTATGTGAATACCCATACATCTGTAGCAGCGCCTGGTCACTGCGCCTGGAGAGGTGTCTGGAAGATCCCAAAATACCCCAGCAGAAGGTCAATGACTGGGGACAAACCTACAACAGGTGAGTTTTAAAGGTTTGTTTGTACAGAACCAGGCTAGCCGGATCCTGTGAATATACTGATATTATATAATGCAGCTCAGATATGCTCAGTAAAACTGCCGAGTCTATTAAACAGCCAAACATGGGGCAGATCAATACTTTGTGTATTGCTTGGTCTTCATTACTGTCATTTGTTTTGTTTTTATAGCAAATACAGAAAGTAAGGAGGACCATGGAACTATAAATCAAATCAACCAAAACAGAAGGATGCTAGCCACTAGGTGGTCCCCAGCCACTAGGTGGTCCCCAACTACCACCCTTAGCATACAATACTATACAACTGGAAGCTGCACACCAAGTAAGTAAAACAAAAAGTAACATGTTTATTAGAACAACAAATTAATACAATAATCCAAAAAAATCCACACACTAAGGGATAAATTGTATACAGACAATATGAGCCAAACAAGCATCCACAGAAATGTCAGAAGTAAATCCAGTATACAGCCACAGAAATGTAACCCAAAATGTGCATTTAATATAGGCTGGGCCAGGGAATAAACACAAAAGAGAATCAATACCCCCGACGTTTGGCTTCACCTAAAGTCTATTCACCTTGCGTTAAAGTGCGTACATTGCTGTATTACTCTGGAACGCTTGAAATAATGCTGTAATCAGTAAATATTCTCAGGTTTGTAATCTTTCTTATATGCAATTCAGCCCTGGACGGTGCATTTATCATAGCAACCCCCCCCCCCCCCCCCCCACACACACACACACACCTGTCCCGCTTTACGTGGGACAGTCCTGATTTTGAGACAGTGGGTTTCTGTGTGCTGCCCATGTGCAGTAATTTAGTGATGGAGATACAATGCATGCGCGGTACTGCTGACACTCAACCGCCCAAGCTCCGCCCCTGGGAGTCCAAATTTGAGAGGTATGCCATAGACATGGCTGAATATGGGCCAGGTTACCAGGTCATTCTCATTCCTTTGCACTATCTGTTTATATCACCTGAGCCGAAACCTAGTGGATGTCAGAAGCCTTGTGCATGAACTCTGAACTCATTAGGGATAGGAAAAGCTATAGGACTTGAAAAGAAAGAGTGACAGCTTAACAGCTCCACCAAGTGGTTAAAGAGAAATTTGCAGACTTTTCTCTGGGAAACTACCATGGTTTTTGTTTTAATATTCCATTAAGGTTTGTGAATGGCCTTGACCTGCTGTAAACAATCTTACCGATATTGTCTCCATAAAGACAACAGTGAGTGAATGTGCTGAGCTACAACCTCCAGGCACATTGAAATGTGTTTGTAAAATTTCTGCAGAATGAAAGCCATAAAGCTCTCTCTGAGGATAACATAAGAGCCACTAGATTGCTTATCAATGAAGGACACTATAAGAAAGGGTTCAGTGTCCTTGGATGGGGAGAAGACACAAGAGAAATGTTTAAATGTAATGGTGAATGGTAGAAATAGTAGTAGATACCTGGAAAATGCTCCCAGTGGAAGCAGTAAAAACAAATTGAGTAAAGGAATGTTAGATTGCCTGGGGTGTGTTTTCATTATGGGTAATGTTATCTCTGCCGTCACTAGCGACATTTCTTTGTTGATTACCAATAAAGTTAAGCACACTGCTGAGACAGAATCCATTCTACTTGTGTTAATGTATAAAGGTCAGCCGTGGGGGAAAGTGTAAAAGTGGAGAAGTAGCCATGGAAATCAATGTAATGTTACTGCCGATTGCTCCATTTTTAGAACTTTGCCCCCAGAATGGCTCTTTATATATATATGTAAAAAACCTCCTGCTGTGTTTTGGAACAAAAGATAATTGTCCCTGATATCTTCTTCTCAATGGGACCCCCCTTTAGTGAGACATTAGCATCTTGGTTCCTCAAACAGTAGTAAATGTCAGTAATTAAATTATCCACTGCTTGGATTACCGCTTGTTTGTGGGCCCAGCTGGTGCCATGACATTGGCATCTATTGATCAAGGACATGGCACATTCAGGGCATTGACTTTGCTACTTACATATACAGATACATTATTAAAATTATTGCTTGAAAAATCTTTTTGGTTGTCCAAGATGCAAAGTAAATTACCAAAAACTTTTATTTACTTATTTTTCTATTTATTGTCGGTAACTTGTATTCCTGTCTAGGCGTAGGGAGGCAGACTGGAGGGGTCGGCAGCAGACAGAAAAGGTTGACGGCAAAGCCAGCAATAGAAATGTTGCCTGTACATCCTCCCTCACTGCCTTGCACAGACATCCAGGATACCGACTGCCCCCACTAGAGCAATAGGGTGCAGTGGAAAGGGGCTATGTGTAGTCCAGACGAGTCGTGCTACTCACCCTCCTTCCTCTCTGTAGTATAGGAGTCTGTCGGGGAGTCAGATAAAAAATTTAAATGAGGGACCACACAGTGCACACATTAACTCACATTAACTGCAGATCTAAATAATTCCAGTAGGAGTCCAGCGTGTTAAAAAAAATAGTACTTTATTTAATCTTCCATAAATTAGCATCTGACATGTTTCACTAAGTCATAGACATGTTTATGCTTTTACGGAAGAATAAGTAAAGTACTATTTCTTTTAATACACTGGACTCCGAGTAGAATTATTTGGATCTGAAGTTAATATGATATCTCTGTATATTCACTCTGGGGACAGGGATGAAGAGGTAAGAGATCTATGGATAATTAGGCACTGCTGGAAGGCAGATAGGGGCAATTTGGTGTTGTGGAGAGGTCATGTGAGCAAGAGGTGCAACAAATGACATTAAGTGGAGAGCATGAGTTTAGCTTAAGGCTGTACAAAACCTAAATGCACCACTGTCTGCAAGTGTCACTGCAAGCCTGGATCTCATAGAATCCAATCCAGCACAATGACTAGGTGATACAATCTATACTATTGGGATTCTCTTTTTTACAGCTTTCCCTGTGTTGGAAAATAATTTTCAGAGTAAATGAAATGTCAGTTTTCACACATAATAAATAAAACAACATTCAAACATTTGCCGGTGTTTAGATTTTTTTTTCTCTTTCACTATTGATTAAAAAAAAAGTAATGTCTCATTTTATGGTGTTCATTCTGCAGAGGCTTTTTACCATTTGTCAGTGATGCCTATTCACTAAACAGTGAACTGTGGTGGACTGTGATGGACTGTGCTGGACTGTGATGGACTGCGGTGGACTGCGGTGGACTGTGTTGGACTGTGATGGACTGTGTTGGACTGTGGTGGACTGTGGAGGACTGTGGTGGACTGTGCTGGACTGTGATGGACTGTGGTGGACTGTGTTGGACTGTGATGGACTGTGTTGGACTGTGGTGGACTGTGGTGGACTGTGATGGACTGTGGTGGACTGTGATGGACTGTGGTGGTCTGTGATGGACTGTGATGGACTGTGATGGACTGTGGTGGTCTGTGATGGACTGTGGTGGTCTGTGTTGGACTGCCAAGGGAGTTGTAAACAATTGTCCCATCTACCCAGAGTAACTTTCAAACGACTACTAGTGCCTAATTTTGTCAGGGTCCAATTTAGGGAATGTACCTTGGAAACCTCTAACCCTAACCCCAACCCTCTTTATTCATGAAAAAAGGGAATTGATGGGAATTAAAAACCTAAAGCAAAAATAGAGTTTGAAGTACAGCTGAATAAGATATTTTTTCCAACTTGACTTCTTTGCAAGTAAATTAGCAGTAAATGTGTTTTACATGTGTCTGTGGAGTCTCCTGTTTATGACATCATCTGTGGCACGGTATGCAAAGGAACTGATTTTCTATGGGAAATGTGTAATTTGCATATTAAACCAAAGCTGTTGTCATAAGCAGTAGACCCCACAGACACTGTTAATACACATTTTTTTCTAAGTTAGGCATATACTTGCAATTTTGTAATCACGTTATACATCATTTTCAATATTGTTTTATATATTCAAAATAAAAACAATATTTAGATAATACAGTCTCTTCAAGTTTGAAATTCCCTTTTCAATTCCCTCTCTCATTAATAAAGCCCCCTGTGTGTCCAGGGCTGAGTTAGGGCCAATTGATGCCCTAAGTGCAGGCCAACAATACCCCCTTTCCCTTGCCTGACAAGACATCAATACTCAAATAAACATTGCACCATTTTTAACCCTTGCTTGAAGGAAGCAAGGGTTAAAAAAAACATGTCCCGAACTTTGAAGTAAACCCGCTGTGTACTGTCCGAGGGCTCAATGTGAGGGTCTTTCACTGCTAGTGCAGAGAGAGATGCTCATTTTTGCATGGGATCAGCAGAGGTGACCTAATAAGTGTCCTCCGTCTGCTGACCCCATGCACAAACGAGGGTCCTATGGAATCATGGCAGCTGTCGGTCAGAAGATAAACTGGCGTGTACTATCAAAAGTACTATCAAAAGTGCCTGCCAGTTAATCCTCATACTAGGGACAACTAACATTAATTTAAAAAGGCACAGTCTGGTACCAAGTAACGTGCCTCAGTCACCTTTCCATTAACACATGCAACAACCATTTTGCCTATTAAAATATTTCATAGTTTGTCAATTAAATATGTCACAGATTGCCCATTAATATGCCAGTGTTAGTTTGCCCATTAATATGCCAGTGTTAGTTTGCCCATTAATATGCCACTGTAAGTTTGTCCATAAATATTCCAGTGTTAGTTTGCCCATAAATATGTAACAGCCAGCTTGCCAATTAATATGCCACAGCCAATGTGGCCATTAATATGCCAGTGTTAGTTTGCCCATTAATATGCCAGTGTTATTTTGCCCAATAATATGCCACAGCCGATTTGCCCATTAATATGCCAGTGTTAGTTTGCCCATTTACCTTGCCAGTGTTTGTCTGCCCATTAAGATGCCAGTGTTAGTTTGCCCATTATTATGCCACAGCCAATTTGCCCATTAAGATGCCAGTGTTAGTTTGCCCATTAATATGCCAGTGCTCATTTGCCCATTAATACGACACCTTCCTTCCCAGTACTCACCTCCTGGCTGCTCCATTTCTCCAGCCATCTTTTCCATGTAGTCTTCCATCCTGCACGGAAGAGGGAAATACTGTCACCGCAGTTGACGTGCTACATGGAATAGTCTTCCAGCGGAAATGGTAGAAGTTAATAGAGTGAAGGAGTTTAAGCATGCATGGGATAGGTATAAGGCTATCCTAGATATAAGATAAGGTCAGGGACTAATGAAAGTATTACATTACTGAGAGGGTAGTGGATGCATGGAATAGTCTTCCAGTAGAAGTGGTAGAGGATAATACAGTGAAGGAGTTTAAGCATGCGTGGGATAGGTATAAGGCTATCCTAGATATAAGATAAGGCCAGGGACTAATGAACGTATTACATTACTGAGAGGGTAGTGGATGCATGGAATAGTCTTCCAGTAGAAGTGGTAGAGGTTAATACAGTGAAGCAGTGTAAGCATGCATGGGATAGGCACAAGGCTATCCTAGATAAGATAAGGACAGGGACTAATGAAAGTATTACATTACTGAGAGGGTAGTGGATACATGGAATAGTCTTCCAGTAGAAGTGGTAGAGGTTAATACAGTGAAGGAGTTTAAGCATGCATGGGATAGGTATAAGGCTATCCTAGATATAAGATAAGGCCAGGGACTAATGAAAGTATTACTTTACTGAGAGGGTAGTGGATGCATGGAATAGTCTTCCAGTAGAAGTGGTAGAGGTTAATACAGTGAAGGAGTTTAAGCATGCGTGGGATAGGTATAAGGCTATCCTAGATATAAGATAAGGCCAGGGACTAATGAAAGTATTACTTAACTGATAGGGTAGTGGATGCATGGAATAGTCTTCCAGTACAAGTGGTAGAGGTTAATACAGTGAAGGAGTTTAAGCATGCGTGGGATAGGTATAAGGCTATCCTAGATATAAGATAAGGCCAGGGACTAATGAAAGTATTACTTAACTGATAGGGTAGTGGTTGCATGGAATAGTCCTCCAGTACAAGTGGTAGAGGTTAATACAGGGAAGGAGTTTAAGCATGCATGGGATAGGTATAAGGATATCCTAGATATAAGATAAGGCCAGGGAATAATGAAAGTATTACTTAACTGATAGGGTAGTGGATGCATGGAATAGTCTTCCAGCAGAAGTGATAGAGGTTAATACAGTGAAGGAGTTTAAGAATGCATGGGATAGGTATAAGGCTATCCTAGATATAAGATAAGGCCAGGAACTAATTAAAGTATTACTTTACTGAGAGGGTAGTGGATTCATGGAATAGTTTTCCAGTAGAAGTGGTAGAGGTTAATACAGTGAAGTAGTTTAAGCATGCATGGGATAGGTATAAGGCTATCCTCGATATAAGATAAGGCCAGGGACTAATGAAAGTATTACTTTACTGAGAGGGTAGTGGATGGATGGAATAGTCTTACAGTAGAAGTGGTAGAGGTTAATACAGTGAAGGAGTTTAAGCATGCATGGGATAGGTATAAGGCTATCCTAGATATAAGATAAGGCCAGGGACTAATGAAAGTATTACTTTACTGAGAGGGTAGTGGATGCATGGAATAGTCTTCCAGTAGAAGTGGTAGGGGTTGAAAAGTGAAGGAGTTTAAGCATGCATGGGATAGGTATAAGGCTATCCTAGATATAAAATAAGGTCAGGGACTAATGAAAGTATTACTTTACTGAGAGGGTAGTGGATGTATGGAATAGTCTTCCAGTAGAAGTGGATGTATGGCATAGTCTTCCAGTAGAAGTGGTAGAGGTTAATACAGTGAAGGAGTTTAAGCATGCGTGTGATAGGTATAAGGCTATCCTAGATATAAGATAAGGCCAGGGACTAATGAAAGTATTACATTACTGAGAGGGTAGTGGATGTATGGCATAGTCTTCCAGTAGAAGTGGTAGAGGTTAATACAGTGAAGGAGTTTAGGCATGCATGGGATAGGTATAAGGCTATCCTTGATAAGATAAGGCCAGGGACTAATGAAAGTATTACATTACTGAGAGGGTAGTGGATGTATGGAATAGTCTTCCATTAGAAGTGGTAGAGGTTAATACAGTGAAGGAGTTTAAGCATGTGTGGGATAGGTATAAGACTATCCTAGATATAAGATAAGGCCAGGGACTAATGATAGTATTACTTTACTGAGAGGGTAGTGGATGTATGGAATAGTCTTCCCGTAGAAGTGCTAGAGGTTAATACAGTGAAGGAGTTTAAGCATGCGTGGGATAGGTATAAGGCTATCCTAGATAAGATAAGGCCAGGGACTAATGAAAGTATTCAGAAAATTGGGCAGATTAGATGGGCGAATGGTTCTTATCTGCCAGTGACACAGTCTATGTTTCTCCCTAGTTTAGTCTGTACATGTGTATCACAGACTCCACAGAAATAAAACTCCAAATGAATTGTGTTTAAACTCCAGTAAACGTGTTTTTATATCAAATGACTTAAATAATTAACAAATTGGCAGTAAAACCACTCCCACAAAATAAAAGTGTCCCTCTTTGACCATTTGAAATGTGTGGCGGTACGGGTCAGATCTTCCTTCGTCTGACCCAAGAATCTAAACAAAATGCCAGCACACCGAGCAGAGGTATTAGGTACTTTATTAAAATGCCAGCGCACTGAGCAGAGGTATTAGGTACTTTATTAAAATGCCAGCGCACCGAGCAGAGGTATTAGGTACTTTATTAAAATGCCAGCGCACCGAGCAGAGGTATTAGGTACTTTATTAAAATGCCAGCGCAGTGAGCAGAGGTATTAGGTACTTTATTAAAATGCCAGCGCACCGAGCAGAGGTATTAGGTACTTTATTAAAATGCCAGCGCACTGAGCAGAGGTATTAGGTACTTTATTAAAATGCCAGCCCACTGAGCAGAGGTATTAGGTACTTTATTAAAATGCCAGCCCACTGAGCAGAGGTATTAGGTACTTTATTAAAATGCCAGCCCACCGAGCAGAGGTATTAGGTACTTTATTAAAATGCCAGCGCACTGAGCAGAGGTATTAGGTACTTTATTAAAATGCCAGCGCACTGAGCAGAGGTATTAAGCACTTTATTAAAATGCCAGCACTCAATGTGTCAGTTAAACTAAACTCTTTTCATTTTGGTGTTCTAATGGATAACCCAGCCCTGTATGAGATGCTGTTGCACGTTTCCTCTTGATTTCAGGCCAGTTATGAGGATTAGTTGCCAGTAGATGGCAGCATTAATCCAGCTTTAAAGCGTTTCCCAAGGTTTGTGTCCGGAATGACATCATACACTTCTTTAGGTCGACAGTATTTATATAGCGCCACAGGATGCTGGGTTTAATTCTGGCCACAGAATGAAGCTACGTAATAAGGTTGGACGGTCATTGTGGCTCCTACACAAGGGTTCAATTTGGAACGAGCTCCCGGCTCTGGTTATAATGAGATGTTCCCTTTCTCCATTATTTACTAACACAAAAGGGCCACCTTTATTCAGACAAACAAATATCTACACACATTTACTGCAGTTTAAACACACCAGGTGGTTAGAACCTGTACCTGCTGTCAGGTAACATGGGGATCCACAGGTGATCTTAACTGCCTACCTTTTGTGGCTAGGGAGAGGTGTTTCCCTGGTGGTCCAGAGAGGGTTCTGAGCTATCTGTGTCTAGCACACGGACACAGTCCTTCCCTGCACTGTGCAACTACAATTAAAGGGACGGTATCTACTAACCATTGCTTATCCTGCGCATGCACAGAATAAAAACGAATGAAAATGATCGATATTTTGTTTTAGCATAATTGCAGCAAATGCAAGAAATAAGGGAGAAATATGTTTTACATGTGTCCGTGTCATCTCCTGTTTATGACATTGCCTGTGGCTTGATTTACAAATGAACTGCTTTTCAATGGGAAATGTCTAATTTGCATATTAGGCCACCGGTGATGTCATAAGCAGGAGACTCCACAGACAGTTGCTGCAATTCTGCTGGCACAATGTATAGATCATTTTCAAGAATGTTTTATTCTCTATATGCACAGTATGAGCAATGCTAAAGTGATACAGCCCCTGTGAGCACATTGGGGGTTATGTGTAAAGTTTCCCCACTGCAAAGTGTCGAGAAGTTTAAAAAAAGACACCATTTTTACCTGACCAGCCCGACATTACTTGTTTCCTGGAACAGAGATTGAGAGCCAGGCCTTCTCATCCAACATCAGTGCCTGACCTCACAAATGGTCTACAGGCAGAATGGGCAAAAATTCCATCAGAAAACCCCCCAAATCTTGGGGAAAATCTTCCAAGTAGAGTTGAAGCTGTTACAGCTGCAAAGGGGGGGGGGGGGGGGGGGACCAGATGCATATTAATGTCTATATATTTAGAATACAAAGTCATAAAAGTCCCTGTTGGTGTCATGGTCAGGTGTCCCAAGTAGCTGATTTGGAAAAATTCTCCCATTAGCTGCATTGGCCTAAAGTTTGATATTCTGGCTTATGATTATGTGCGAAACACATGAGGCAGTTGGCGTAATTTGTAAATTTGAATTTTATATTTTGTGCTGAGATTTGTTTCCATAAATTCTTTGCATTATTTCCCCTATTTCTTTCTTCCATTCTAAAGCTTGAAATTCCTCTCTCAGTTCTTTTTTTATTGAGTAGTCCCTTCAGTGTCCCTGGGAACATGACCGATGTCGGCAACCATGCGTAAAATAGACTCACTTTGAACACCAATGGTTCACTCCTAATGGCTGACGTCATCTTGTCTGAGCAGTTCATCTGGTGGAATCTGACACCATGAATGGAGGAGACTAATCGTTCGTTCTTTTCATCACTGTTCAGAAGCCGCTGCTCATGCAATAAATCCAGCAATTCTTTTCTAGCTGCAGAGATTCTTTCTGGACCTGGTAATATGTGGTCAGCTTTGCAAATGAAAAGTTTGGAAGTTGCCTGGAGGTCCTATTACTGGATCAATAAAAACACTGTGCTCTTCATTACACACACTGGTTATTAGCTCTGGGTCATTGTACAGTCACTGAAGACCACTAAGGCTTAGGTTCTAGTACCCACTTTTCACAAAACTGGCATGTCCTAGTATTTAAATAGAAAGGTCACTTTTTTCAAGTTAGGGCATCCCCTCCAAAATAAGTACGATCTAACTATTTTATGACATCCAAAACAAACTTTCAAACTACCTGTAATTAGGGTCGGTATATAATTTTCAGAATACCTTTGTATCCAGAGTCAGTATATAACTTTCGGAGTAGTTTTCTTAGCATTTTTATTACAAAACAACTTTATTTAATGTGTATTTTTTAAGTAAGAACACTTTAAAAAGATGCATTGATACCTGATACCTTAAAGTTTCCAACAGCCAATATTTCATTCTGCCTTTTTTCTCTCAGTTCCGAGCCGGTTCCAAGCGGCCTTAACAGAAACTTCTTACCATCAAGGATCTGTTGAAGGATAATCAAGGTATTTTCGAAAATTGCTCCCCAGAGGAGAATGGCGATTATCAATCAAGAAAGGACAGCTTTGCACCACAAGATCATCTCACGGTAACGTCGTTAGAGGTCAAGCAAACTTGGCCACAGATATTTAAAACCCTACAAATGTGCAAATGTGTCAGGTCGGTTTGGAGATATCACAAAAGTACGAAAAAAAACGGGCTAAGGACAGAATTTCCACTGTGTCGACAGAATCCTGTCCACAAATCAAATCACCAAATTAAAGGATCGCCCCCTGTGTGAATATCCTTCACGTCTTTGAGAAAAAGGACACATTTTTCAAATCCTTCAACATACATCAAAAGTAGTTTGTTTCGTTTTTGTTTCTGGTAAAAAAAAAAAAAAAAACACACAAAAAAACAACAGGAAAATGAAATTATTTTATTCAGCCTCTCAAACATGGTTAATGTGGATGGAAATAAACACAAAGGGGTATTTATAAAAGTAGCAAACATGGCAATAGAACCAAACAGTTGTTTCTCGTCTGGCTTCTGCCAAAAGTATGATTCTAACTCAGTTTGTGCTACGTAATGATGGGAGCCATTTACTGCGTGGCTCTGGCACTTTTAAGGTTGGTGCGACCTATGTATAAAAAATGCTGGGGAAGTGCGTATGAAATTGGGTTGAACAATTACACTACACGACAAATTACACTATGGGTGGTGGAAGCACAATTTCACCCTATAAAAGTGTCATGAAGTATAAAAAAGGTACACATAAGATCTAAACAAGTGCCCTTTTTTAAAACTTCCCTGACTCTTTTACATAATCTCACCAGAATGTATAAAATGTAACCTAAAATTTACTCCGGTCATTATGGACAATATGACCACTGACAGGTGGCAAGCCGGCGGAGGCAGTGTGATGCTTTGGACTGACACGTGGCAAGCCGGCGGAGGCAGTGTGATGCTTTGGGCCATGTTGTGCTGGGAAACCTTGGGTCCTGCAATTCATGTGGATGTTACTTTGACATGTACCACATACCTAAGCATTGTTACAGACCATGTACACCCTTTCATGGAAACAGTATTCCCTGATGGCATTGGCCTCTTTCAGCAGGATAATGTTCCCTGCCTCAAAGCAAAAATGGTTCAGGAATGGTTTGAGGAACACAACAATGAGTTCAAGGTGTTAACTTGGCCTCCAGATTCTCCACATCTCAATCCAATTGAACATCTGTTGTAGGGTGCTGGACTAACTAGTCCGATCCATGGAGGTCCCACCTCACGACTTAAAGGATCTGCTGCTAACGTCTTGGTGCCAGACAACACAGCACATCTTCAGATGTATAGTCTAGTCCATCTCTCAATGTGTCAGGACTTTTTGGGCATCAGAAGGGGCCCAACACAACATTAGGCAGATGGTAATAATGTTATGGCTGATCGGTGAATATACTAAAATTAAAATTACTAATACTAAACTTATTTTTAAACCTACATGCCCGTAAATGCTAACAGGGCACCCAGCAATTTTGTTGATGAAGGTGTTGATGAAACCTGCTTAATAACTTCCATTGGTAGTGCATTCCAAAGCTTAACTGCCCTCCCTGGGGAAAAAATCCCTGTTTTGTTTATGCATAACATAAGGTCTTAAAAAAAAAAAAAAAAAAGACAAAACAGTGCACTGAGAGTTGCTGGTAATTCCTATACAAACATGTAATCTGATGCGAGTATAAAAAAATGATATAAGACTAAACACATCCATTTATTATACCCGCGACTGTTCTGCCCATGCCAAAGATATAAAAAGAGAAAATACTGTAGTAGTAATTGTACTAGTTGGTGATGATCTCTTCCTCTTACTGCTTCTAATTAGCAATTTCTTCGGGCAAGGCAGATTAACTAGAGAAACAAGGAAAGGGGAGCCTGGAGGGTTCCTCATGGTGAAGTGTATGTTTGCATTTCAATAGACATAGATTAACAACTCACAGAAACAAGTAGCCAGCTCCATGCTAATAACATGCTAAATATAAAACATCAGTCTCACTCTACATGCGTATCAGCTCTGGAAGAGAAGATCCATCCTCTGCTGGACAATATCCTTCCACAATCCAACAAACCCTCTAATTGTCTTAAATATCTGGAAATGTCTGCTTTCGCAGATCTAAATGTGCTGTGCAAATACATAGCTGTTTTAATGATCTATGTTTACATGTATGTTTGACGCTCCTCACATACTGCAAAACTGGAAGCATTTCATTTGATTATTCCTACATCTCGGAGTCGATACCGTGTAGACGCAGGTCAGATAATTGTAGTATAGACCTGTTGCATTGCGATTTTTACAAACTTGCCAGGTGGCATAGGTTGAACTATTCGGGTGGAGGGTTATGACACATCACATGACCCAACGAAATAGAGCTCCAACCTACGCAGCACAGACACTGAGTGACTAGAGATCACTTCTTTTGTGTTTATACTTTGTGTGTCTATTGGACACCTGTCAGTAAAATGCAATGCTGGCTGTGAAGTGGCATTGATGCAGGCCCAAATTTTACTGGGACAGGACAGTATCGTGCCCCTGAGTGAGGTGCTGCCAGAGGCACGATGTATCTCTTGTATTTCCAGGGGTTTGTGTGTTGAGTACAGCCAGCACACAGCCAGCACACAGCCAGCACACAGCCAGCACACAACCAGCACACAGCCAGCACACAGCCAGCACACAACCCCCTGGAAATACACGAGTTAAATACGTAGGGCGTCTCCAGCTATGAATTCGGCAACAGAGTCACTCACTCTGTTGCCACTTCGACAAGCGTGAAAAGTATGCGAAAATTCATATACTTTTAATGCTTGTCGAATTGGCAACAGAATGAGTGACTCTGTTGCCGAATTCACAGCTGCCGTCTGTGTCCCGGATGTATTTCTAGGGTTTGTGTACTCTCTGTTCAGAGCACACAAACCCCAGAAATACACAGCGCTGCTGCTCCGTGCTAGGCACCTAGCATATATGGACCATCCACCACTAGGACAGGACCATAAAAATTGGGACTCTCTCTGGCCAATCCATGACTATTGGCAGCAATCAAAAAAAATTAAACTCTCACTTTTCCCCCTCTACAAGTCAGATATTATTTGCCCAAAAGTGTGTGTGGATGTGTGTTACACTCCAGTATAAAGCCTTACCTGGAGGAAAACTGTATTGTCATTTTTCTTGCTTTTTTCTCATTGTCATGGTACAGTCAATATACCCAGGCCTGTTTCACAGCTGTCAGAGACAGTATGAAAACAGGAGAGTGATGATCCGACAAGAGACTGGAGAGAAGACAGAAAAATTGGTATTTTCAATTACCCAGAAATCCTACTTTGCTTTTGTCTTACAATGAACTCCCGATATCTGATGGAATTCTGAACCATCTTGACCAAGGGTAATTAATGTGAATTATTTTTAAGGACTAAATAACTTGATTTATACTTTTATGTTATCCCTTCTGCAGAGCATCCAGCTCTCTCCTTCCTTTTCAAGATTTAAAAAGTCCCTCAAAACTCATCTCTTTAATGAAGCTTACTATCCAGCCAACTAGCATACCGATTGGTTTACCACTAGCTATTCCCATCTAGCTCTCGCTGTCCTCAATCACTGTTAAGATCAGGTAGCTTACAACTGATCCAACTCACACAGATACTCTTTGGCAAAACTCACCTAGTGCCAACCTTCCACATCACTGTAACTACAACTTTAATCCCTCTGACCTCTTCAACCCCTTATGTGTCTCATGTATCCAACTCCCTCTAGATTGTAAGCTCTGCGAGCAGGGCTCTCTACCTCATGTACCAGTCCGTTCTAGTTTGTCTAACTTAGTATGTTGTTCCCTTCTAATGCTCTGTACCTAGCGCTACGTAAATTGTTGGCGCCTTATAAAAAAAATGGTAATGCAATGTAATGCAATCAACACAAAATTCTGCTCCAACTCAAAATTCCAATAATAATAATATGAAGAGTCAACCCTGCTGGGAATTGAACCTGTGACCCCCCCCCCCCCCCCAAAGCGTTGTATAGAGTCTTAAAATGAAATTGCTCCTCAAAATTGAATGCCCATTATATATTAGCTTCTGCTTCATTGTCTCGTTCATTGATTCAAGGAATGATCACAGGAAATCCTATTGACTAGGACTTTTAGGAAGTCCAAGAGGAATAAACTTTGGCGAACGCTGGTGTATGTACGGGAACTGAAATTTTGGGGTTAGACAGGGTTTTGTGTTTTGTCTGGAAGTCACACATTGACTTGGGAGGGTCTTCATTAAAAGGTGACCTTCAGGTGAGTTGAGGTGAATATTTCTTATCACCAGTTTCGCTATACATTATGCAGGGACTAACCTGGGGAGATTGCGTAGCAGGGGAAAACTCACCAGGTCTGTACCTGTACAATGTGTCTTTAAAATGGTAACATGAAATGTTTAACTCACCTCCAACTCACCTTTTAGTGAATATACTCCTTAGCACCATGAGATGTAAGCCCTCAAGTCTTTTTTCTTGTAAAGGCTAGAGGAGAATATCTTTTGAGTGCTACACAACGAACCATTCTAATTACACTTTTAATTATCAAAAAAATGTTTTATGTTGTGGCATTTTTGGTGAATTTTTCCAGTAGATATTGCGACTGAGAAAACAGATGTGGCTGCTAATTAAATACCCACCGTATTTCTTGGTCTGGAAGACTTACCCAACAGCAGATTATATTACTGCTATTCTAGAGTGCACACTTCAGTGCGTCCACCAGCAAACTACATCTCTTCATTGGTCTGCTCTAGCAGGTTCCGACTTGGGATTCAAAGCCATTCTCTACGAAGGTCTAGAAGGCCTCAGTCTCATTTCTGATGCCGGTAAAAAAGGTCATTAAATTCAGCCTGTTTCATTTTTGATTAGATGCAAAAAGGCACAAGAGGTTTGACGTTTGGTTAAATGGACCCAAAATATGCCTGTTGGCAAACATTTTGCCTCACTTTGTTGAGATAGCTGCATTAAGAAAGCAGCTTTAATCAAGACTCTCTGACATTCATAGTCTTCTTTCACCCCCCTTCTTTCTAATCCATTATAAATGTTGCTGAATACATTTCCAGGAGCTCATGCAGAACTGTTTTAAGAAACTTCTTGACAAGAATATTTAAATATGTGTCTTTCAGGGAAGATGTATGGAAATTTTATTAAAGGCTCTGTTTGTCTGGTAGAGGCATTTGAAAGTCTTGTCCTTGGGATCGTGTGGGTGCTGTGGTTTCATTTTTAAAGATTCACTCTCTCCTCTGAACACAACCTGTAATTATTTGCATTTATTTTGCATTAATACAATGGATACATAAAAAAAAAAAATAGATGCATAGTATTTTTGGCTTTAAAAAAAAACCTGCGTAATTCACTGTATGTCCTTGGTAAACAGGAATTTTACAATATTTCTGTACGCCATTTTTTAAAATATCTATGCTGGTCTATCTTTCTGTTAAATCCTGCAACGTTTATGAGCAAAGTGAAGAAAGACACTCTTGTCTGTGAAGGACCATAGAACAGCATTAAATTGTCCATCCCAAAATACAGTACACCATGTACAATCTTGGTGCCAGTTCCTGCCGTACACACTTGGAATCTTATTTTGAGAACTTTAGGAATTAGACTAGTTTATCTGTGATAAAACTATAATATAAGAGCTGGCTAATAGTATAAAAAAAAGTCATTAAAGGGAGGCGGAGCCAGCTTCCAGAGCGAGTGCACGCACTTCAGTGAAGCTCACGCTTACAACTACATAGGTGCATTCTGTAATGTGATGTGATGGTGTCCATGAGGTTATTCCATAATTGTGGTAGGAAAATTAGTATTGAGCCACTTTCATTTTTTATTGTGATATAATAAGTAAAGTGCTGGTATTGGAGCGGAGGTTATAGGAGGTGGGAACCGCTTGGGAGAGCATTCTACTCAGGTAGGGTGGGAGCTTCCCAGAAAACTCTTAAACACAAGGCTTGAGAGGTGAAGGGTGCGTTTGGATTCCAGCAGTAGACATTGTAGCACACAGCGACAGAATATAATAAGGTGGGTTTGGGGTGCAGATACATACACTTCATCCTCTTATTCAATTACTGGCATTAGCATTTGTTGTGCAATCTGCTTCCTTACTGTGGAGCTTGGGCAGGATTTGTCTCTGGACAATGCAGTCTTCATTCAGTGCTCCTCATACTTCACAGCGGTACTAACAGAAAAGGAGAGGATGCAATGCGTGTAGGGAAGAGAGAAAATCATATACTAGTGAAATCTAAAGGGCTAGAATATGTTACAAATGTCTTTATCACCAGGGGTGGAAACATTGTTCATTAATGGGACTTTCTGGTGGATAAGTTATTGATGTTCTATGGATATTCTCAAACCTTGCCTTGAACACTGGAGTCCTTCTACGGCACTTTGTTCATTCCTGCTCACCACGTAGGTGGTTGTGAGTTCATCACATTGACATCGGAAGAGTATCTCAAGGGACTCTTTACTTTAGAGAAAGAGGACTAGTGCGCACTAATGTCCACCGGTGTTAAAAACAAGGATTCGAATCCCAGGGTGACGCTGTGTGCCAGGTCAGGAACTTACCGCGAATACCGACAAAGGTTCATCCCCAACTTGCAACTTATTCTAGACGGTTTTATCACCCAAGTGCATCGTCCAGTTGATTTTATGCTGAATTATCCTGCAGACCGAGCCATGTGCTGCGTTTGTACAATTATTCTAAATGGAGATTTTATAAAAATGTGTGAACCATCTAAGGTTCAGAACAAACAAGTATCCAGGGACAGGCATATTGCCCTTGGCAAGGTGGGTAAAGGTCCATAGAACATCATTAAATTGTCTGCCATATAACCCAGCAAATATCCACCATGAACAATGTTTTTGTCTTGTAACAAATAACACACAGTCCGAAAATTACAGAGGTGGACACGCAGGTTAAATGAAAATCTATGCCGTTTTAATTATTTGTTCTGGATAAATCTCCAGACCCAAGTAGCGGAAATTGGTAGAGCTCCATACGTGACCTCTGTGCTAGGTAGAATGCATATTTTTATGTACATCTTTTGAATTTATTGAAAGAAACAGTACTTGTCAATTTTGGTCACTCTGCTCTTACAAGTATCTGGAGTTTTTTTAATGTCCCAGAATCCTTTAGTGTCACAATCTTATGATCATCCCTTTTGAGCCTGGCATATTATATGCTAAGGACAGCGGGTGAATGTATTTATATATATATATAAATTCTTTTTTTGAGAAATAACAGACCATTTTAATTGAAAGTTGGAGCTCTCATTCCAGAGAATATTCCCCCGGTCTTGACTTCTTTTAGGCCTCGAAGGGTATTGTAAAGTCTGTATAATACCCTGGGGCCAGCAGAACCTTACATTACCTTTATAATGAGTCACTTTTTGATAGACCCTTTAAAAGGTTTGGGAAGAGAGCGGTGCAGCCATCTTTCCAAGTCATTACCGTGAGATTATTCGCCTCAAGTACTCTGGCAGGCAAAAAACTATATGCAACATAATGATTTTTAAAGTAGAGCGTCTTGAGAACAGGTTCGTCATTAGATTTTTTTCCACCGGCTGGAAAGTGGATCCAAAATCGAGGAGATAAAAGAAGAAATGATTTCAGTCCGTAATTAGTAAGTTGTTTTGTGTCAAGTTAAAAAAGTAGAAATGATTCTTAATTTACCACAGGAAAGTGTCTCTTTTCACCTCTTTTTTTTTTACCGTTTGATAATTCTATGGATTTTTGTCTGAGTTGGTAACAAAAACACAGATCAGATAACTCTGGATTAGTATTTCATTAAATCTTCAGGCAGATTGGTTATAAACTGGAATAATATCAATAGGCTCTATAGAAAGCATTCGTTTTAGGGATTTAGGCAGCGTTCTATCTGAGCTCTGTAATGTTTCTGTTTGTGAATATATATGTAGAGTCTGAAAAGCAAAGCAGTAATTAAAGAGGGAGTATATCCTAAATTAATTTGTTTACTCAGACATAACTTGTGCCTGAGTAAATCTGCCTTTTAAATAGTGCACCATCCAAAAGTTACCCCTAAAAATATTTGTTATTGTTTGTTGCATGTTACTGATGTCTGTATAGTCATACTTTACTAATAAAAAAGTAAAAAAAAAAATGTTGGTAGGTATGGTATACATGTTTTTAAATAAACAAGTATTTTGATCCAGAATTGACTTACATTCTAGTATTCCCTTCCTTTAAACCAGGGGTGGCAAACTCAAATTCATCGGGGGCCGCATCAGCAGTATGGTTACCCTCAAAGGGCCGGTTGTATAGGATTATGCATCTACTCTTTATTATCATGAATAATTGCCTCTGCATTCAGTTGCTACTGGTTTTAATAATAATTTAAGTAATAACTAGCCTTGAAAACTGAAGCCTAGGAAGAATAATAGCAAGCATGGGTCAGGACTGCACTAAGTACACAGTGTATGGGTCAGGACTGCGCTACGTACACAGTGCATGGGTCAGGACTGCACCAAGTACACAGTGCAGCGGTCAGGACTGCGCTAAGTACACAGTGCATGGGTCAGGACTGCGCTACGTACACAGTGCATGGGTCAGGACTGCGCTACGTACACAGTGCATGGGTCAGGACTGCGCTAAGTACACAGTGCATGGGTCAGAACTGCGCTAAGTACACAGTGCATGGGTCAGGACTGCGCTACGTATACAGTGCATGGGTCAGGACTGCACTAAGTACACAGTGCATGGGTCAGGACTGCACTAAGTACACAGTGCATGGGTCAGGACTGCGCTAAGTACACAGTGCATGGGTCAGGACTGCGCTAAGTACACAGTGCATGGGTCAGGACTGCGCTAAGTACACAGTGCATGGGTCAGGACTGCGCTAAGTACACAGTGCATGGGTCAGGACTGCGCTAAGTACACAGTGCATGGGTCAGGACTGCACTAAGTACACAGTGCATGGGTCAGGACTGCACTAAGTACACAGTGCATGGGTCAGGACTGCGCTAAGTACACAGTGCATGGGTCAGGACTGCGCTAAGTACACAGTGCATGGGTCAGGACTGCACTAAGTACACAGTGTATGGGTCAGGACTGCACTAAGTACACAGTGCATGGGTCAGGACTGCACTAAGTACACAGTGCATGGGTCAGGACTGCGCTACGTACACAGTGCATGGGTCAGGACTGCACTAAGTACACAGTGCATGGGTCAGGACTGCGCTAAGTACACAGTGCATGGGTCAGAACTGCGCTAAGTACACAGTGCATGGGTCAGGACTGCACTAAGTACACAGTGCATGGGTCAGAACTGCACTAAGTACACAGTGCATGGGTCAGGACTGCGCTACGTACACAGTGCATGGGTCAGGACTGCACTAAGTACACAGTGCATGGGTCAGAACTGCACTAAGTACACAGTGCATGGGTCAGGACTGCGCTACGTACACAGTGCATGGGTCAGGACTGCACTAAGTACACAGTGCATGGGTCAGGACTGCACTAAGTACACAGTGCATGGGTCAGGATTGCGCTACGTACACAGTGCATGGGTCAGGACTGCGCTAAGTACACAGTGCATGGGTCAGGACTGCACTAAGTACACAGTGCATGGGTCAGGACTGCACTAAGTACACAGTGCATGGGTCAGGACTGCACTAAGTACACAGTGCATGGGTCAGGACTGCGCTAAGTACACAGTGCATGGGTCAGAACTGCACTAAGTACACAGTGCATGGGTCAGGACTGCGCTACGTACACAGTGCATGGGTCAGGACTGCACTAAGTACACAGTGCATGGGTCAGGACTGCACTAAGTACACAGTGCATGGGTCAGGACTGCGCTACGTACACAGTGCATGGGTCAGGACTGCACTAAGTACACAGTGCATGGGTCAGGACTGCACTAAGTACACAGTGTATGGGTCAGGACTGCACTAAGTACACAGTGCATGGGTCAGGACTGCACTAAGTACACAGTGCATGGGTCAGGACTGCACTAAGTACACAGTGCATGGGTCAGGACTGCACTAAGTACACAGTGTATGGGTCAGGACTGCGCTAAGTACACAGTGCAGCGGTCAGGATTGCGCTAAGTACACAGTGCATGGGTCAGGACTGCACTAAGTACACAGTGCATGGGTCAGGACTGCACTAAGTACACAGTGCATGGGTCAGGACTGCACTAAGTACACAGTGCATGGGTCAGGACTGCGCTAAGTACACAGTGCATGGGTCAGAACTGCGCTAAGTACACACTGCATGGGTCAGGATTGCGCTACGTATACAGTGCAGAGGTCAGGATTGCGCTAAGTACACAGTGCATGGGTCAGGATTGCGCTACGTACACAGTGCATGGGTCAGGACTGCACTAAGTACACAGTGCATGGGTCAGGACTGCACTAAGTACACAGTGCATGGGTCAGGACTGCACTAAGTACACAGTGCATGGGTCAGGACTGCGCTAAGTACACAGTGCATGGGTCAGGACTGCGCTAAGTACACAGTGCATGGGTCAGGATTGCGCTAAGTACACAGTGCATGGGTCAGGATTGCGCTACGTACACAGTGCATGGGTCAGGACTGCGCTACGTACACAGTGCATGGGTCAGGACTGCGCTAAGTACACAGTGCATGGGTCAGGACTGCGCTAAGTACACAGTGTATGGGTCAGGACTGCACTAAGTACACAGTGCATGGGTCAGGACTGCGCTAAGTACACAGTGCATGGGTCAGGACTGCACTAAGTACACAGTGTATGGGTCAGGACTGCACTAAGTACACAGTGCATGGGTCAGGACTGCACTAAGTACACAGTGCATGGGTCAGGACTGCGCTAAGTACACAGTGCATGGGTCAGGACTGCGCTAAGTACACAGTGCATGGGTCAGGATTGCGCTAAGTACACAGTGCATGGGTCAGGATTGCGCTACGTACACAGTGCATGGGTCAGGACTGCGCTACGTACACAGTGCATGGGTCAGGACTGCGCTAAGTACACAGTGCATGGGTCAGGACTGCGCTACGTACACAGTGTATGGGTCAGGACTGCACTAAGTACACAGTGCATGGGTCAGGACTGCGCTAAGTACACAGTGCATGGGTCAGGACTGCACTAAGTACACAGTGTATGGGTCAGGACTGCACTAAGTACACAGTGCATGGGTCAGGACTGCGCTACGTATACAGTGCATGGGTCAGGACTGCACTAAGTACACAGTGCATGGGTCAGGACTGCGCTACGTATACAGTGCATGGGTCAGGACTGCACTAAGTACACAGTGCATGGGTCAGGACTGCACTAAGTACACAGTGCATGGGTCAGGACTGCGCTAAGTACACAGTGCATGGGTCAGGACTGCGCTAAGTACACAGTGCATGGGTCAGGATTGCGCTAAGTACACAGTGCATGGGTCAGGATTGCGCTACGTACACAGTGCATGGGTCAGGACTGCGCTACGTACACAGTGCATGGGTCAGGACTGCGCTAAGTACACAGTGCATGGGTCAGGACTGCGCTAAGTACACAGTGTATGGGTCAGGACTGCACTAAGTACACAGTGCATGGGTCAGGACTGCGCTAAGTACACAGTGCATGGGTCAGGACTGCACTAAGTACACAGTGTATGGGTCAGGACTGCACTAAGTACACAGTGCATGGGTCAGGACTGCGCTACGTATACAGTGCATGGGTCAGGACTGCACTAAGTACACAGTGCATGGGTCAGGACTGCGCTACGTATACAGTGCATGGGTCAGGACTGCACTAAGTACACAGTGCATGGGTCAGGACTGCACTAAGTACACAGTGCATGGGTCAGGACTGCACTAAGTACACAGTGTATGGGTCAGGACTGCACTAAGTACACAGTGCATCGGTCAGGACTGCGCTAAGTACACAGTGCATGGGTCAGGACTGCACTAAGTACACAGTGTATGGGTCAGGACTGCACTAAGTACACAGTGCATGGGTCAGGACTGCACTAAGTACACAGTGCATGGGTCAGGACTGCGCTACGTACACAGTGCATGGGTCAGGATTGCACTAAGTACACAGTGCATGGGTCAGGACTGCGCTAAGTACACAGTGCATGGGTCAGAACTGCGCTAAGTACACAGTGCATGGGTCAGGACTGCACTAAGTACACAGTGCATGGGTCAGAACTGCACTAAGTACACAGTGCATGGGTCAGGACTGCGCTACGTACACAGTGCATGGGTCAGGACTGCACTAAGTACACAGTGCATGGGTCAGAACTGCACTAAGTACACAGTGCATGGGTCAGGACTGCGCTACGTACACAGTGCATGGGTCAGGACTGCACTAAGTACACAGTGCATGGGTCAGGACTGCACTAAGTACACAGTGCATGGGTCAGGATTGCGCTACGTACACAGTGCATGGGTCAGGACTGCGCTAAGTACACAGTGCATGGGTCAGGACTGCACTAAGTACACAGTGCATGGGTCAGGACTGCACTAAGTACACAGTGCATGGGTCAGGACTGCACTAAGTACACAGTGCATGGGTCAGGACTGCGCTAAGTACACAGTGCATGGGTCAGAACTGCACTAAGTACACAGTGCATGGGTCAGGACTGCGCTACGTACACAGTGCATGGGTCAGGACTGCACTAAGTACACAGTGCATGGGTCAGGACTGCACTAAGTACACAGTGCATGGGTCAGGACTGCGCTACGTACACAGTGCATGGGTCAGGACTGCACTAAGTACACAGTGCATGGGTCAGGACTGCACTAAGTACACAGTGTATGGGTCAGGACTGCACTAAGTACACAGTGCATGGGTCAGGACTGCACTAAGTACACAGTGCATGGGTCAGGACTGCACTAAGTACACAGTGCATGGGTCAGGACTGCACTAAGTACACAGTGTATGGGTCAGGACTGCGCTAAGTACACAGTGCAGCGGTCAGGATTGCGCTAAGTACACAGTGCATGGGTCAGGACTGCACTAAGTACACAGTGCATGGGTCAGGACTGCACTAAGTACACAGTGCATGGGTCAGGACTGCACTAAGTACACAGTGCATGGGTCAGGACTGCGCTAAGTACACAGTGCATGGGTCAGAACTGCGCTAAGTACACAGTGCATGGGTCAGGATTGCGCTACGTATACAGTGCAGAGGTCAGGATTGCGCTAAGTACACAGTGCATGGGTCAGGATTGCGCTACGTACACAGTGCATGGGTCAGGACTGCACTAAGTACACAGTGCATGGGTCAGGACTGCACTAAGTACACAGTGCATGGGTCAGGACTGCACTAAGTACACAGTGCATGGGTCAGGACTGCGCTAAGTACACAGTGCATGGGTCAGGACTGCGCTAAGTACACAGTGCATGGGTCAGGATTGCGCTAAGTACACAGTGCATGGGTCAGGATTGCGCTACGTACACAGTGCATGGGTCAGGACTGCACTAAGTACACAGTGCATGGGTCAGGACTGCGCTAAGTACACAGTGCATGGGTCAGGATTGCGCTACGTACACAGTGCATGGGTCAGGACTGCACTAAGTACACAGTGCATGGGTCAGGACTGCGCTAAGTACACAGTGCATGGGTCAGGACTGCACTAAGTACACAGTGCATGGGTCAGGACTGCGCTAAGTACACAGTGCATGGGTCAGGACTGCACTAACTACACAGTGCAGAGGTCAGGATTGCGGTAAGTACACAGTGCATGGGTCAGGATTGCGCTACGTATACAGTGCAGCGGTCAGGATTGCGCTAATTACACAGTGCATGGGTCAGTAATAGTGTGCCAGTCAGAGCCCAGTAATAGTGTGCCAGTCAGTGCCCAGTAATAGTGTGCCACTCAGTGCACAGGAACATTGTAACAGTCAGAGCCCAGTAATATTGTGCCAGCCAGAGCCCAGTAATATAGTACCAGCCAGAGCCCAGTAATATAGTGCCAGCCAGATGCCCAGTAATATAGTGCCAGCCAGAGCCCAGTAATATAGTGCCAGCCAGATGCCCAGTAATATAGTGCCAGTCAGAACCCAGTAATATTGTGCCAGCCAGATGCCCAGTAATATAGTGCCAGCCAGAGCCCAGTAATATGGTGTCAGCCAGATGCCCAGTAAAATAGTGCCAGCCAGAATGCCTAGTAATATTATGCCAGTCAGAGCCCAGTAATATTATGAAAGTCAGATGCCCAGGAATATTATGCCAGTCAGAGCCCAGTAATATAGTGCCAGCCAGATGCCCAGTAATATTGTGCTCCCTCCTCCCCCCCCTTCCCCATGACTTACCGAGGCTGGTCTCTGCTCCTGGACGCCTCCTCCGTGCAGTCTTCTCTTCCCTCCTGCACGGAGGAGGGAAACACAGTCGCCGAAAGTGATGTATCGTCACATCCGGTCGCTGTGATTTTTTTTTTGTTTCACCCGGCGGTCGCATCCAGAGGATGCGGCCGCCTGAAATAAAAAAAAAAAAAGGTAAGCAGCGCGGTGGGGTGCCGGCTGCACCGGTGGCACCCCCCTAGTCACTGCTGAGCGTGCCACATTACAAGGTCCGGCGGGCCTTGTGTTTGCCACCCCTGCTTTAAACGAACATATTTGCTACTTTCTTGGCTGTAGGATTATTGTCAGGTAACCTATGATCCATGTAAGGGCTATATTTACTGAAGGAAGGCAAGGCCACCAATGCTTGTTCAAGCAACTTGTGATTAACCAACAAAATCAATAAGGGATTTTACACTCCAGTGAACTAGTCCCTGAAAACTTTACGGTCCCTGTTGATTTAAGACATTTGATATCAGGAGGAGATGTATAAAAAAAATGAATCTCGAATGTAAAGAATGAGCGCAATCTGAAAAATATAAATACATTATGGCTCAAAGGCATAATATAGAAGTGAGTGAACCATCCCAATTTGCCAGGGGCAAGAGTATACAGCTGTAAACTTTTGGGCTGTTTAAATAACCAATAAAACCCATCTTCCTTATAATCTAAACCATTATCTCTCACCTTGTCAATGTATTGACTGTAAGTGACCCCAAACTTTTGCACAAAATGCCAAAATAGTGTCCAAATTCATGCCACGTGCGTCTGGACCACTGATTACCTGGAGTAAGTGACTCTAGAATCCCAGCAGATGTGATCAATCTGCCTCTGCCGAGTATTCTTCTCCCTAACACTGAACAAATCAGTCAGCCAGATCTGTGCTATTAATTGTTGTCAGTCCCAGTGGTATCTTAATGTAGACTGAGCTCAGTGTAAAACAAAGAGACTTGGATGCAATTAAAGGATTTTAATTATTTATTTATTTTTCATCTTGACATCATTATACTGCAGGAGGAAGTTATTTTCCTCTTTTTTTTTTCTTTTTCTCCATATCGTGTTTGAATGCCTGTGTGTGTGTGTGTGTGTGTGTGTGTGTGTGTGTGTGTGTGCGCGTGCGTGTGTGCAGAAAGATAATGGTACAGTCACATGATATGGCCATATCATGTCCAGCCTGTGTCAACATATTCCTGGCAAACGTTTTGTATCATTCAGAGACTGTTACTGGCAAGCCAGCAGCAAACTAGCAGCTAGGATTTCCTCAGCTGAGTATTAAATGTGCTAAAATTGGTGGATTTCACAACCTGTGGGATCCACCACCCGGGGGGCATGGTTGTTGTCGCCATGTTTTTCCCTGTACAATGTATAGTTAAATTGGTGAGATGAAATGTTCACCTCAACTCACCTCATCTCACCTGCAACTCACCTCATCTCACCTGCAACTCACCTCATCTCACCTGCAACTCACCTCATCTCACCTGCAACTCACCTTTTAGTGAATAGCCCCATTAGAATAAAGAGTGTCATTGGCCCCAATGAAGACGTATTACTGGGTCCCTCCGACTTTTTGTGTGAACCAAGTTACCAATTTCTGCACAGGCAATGCGGGACCCCTGGGGGGCGGTGCTTGGGAAAGTGCTTGTCCCCTTGCTTAAAGGGGGACAGTTGGGGGGGGGCATGATGCTCAGCTAGACCAACACCATTGATAACACAGCCATGGATTCGTCACTAGCTAAGGCACTCCAACTATGTTGACTACATTTCCCATGATGCTCCAGATACACAGCTGGAGTGCTGTGATTAGACATCACTGGATTAGCCACTGTTGCTGTGTGGACTACATTTCCCATGATTCTCACCAGGTCATCAGTGAAATGTAGCCCACACAGTGCCAGTTTCTCCCCCTCTCCTCTCTTAATTACCTATGTGTTCAAACATGAGCAGTAGGGAAGAGAGTCCCTCCTGATGTCTAGTGGGGCGTGCAGAGTGCTGAGCACACATTGGATCAGGTCACTGCTGTATCACTCCATCTCTGTCTTCTTGCATACTCATATTCCTGGCAGCATCCCATTAATATACAACATCATTTAATAGTTTCTTTGACTCTTCGTCTATTAGCTGAATGCATTTACAACATTGCCAACAGTCTATGTGCCAGCTCCAACAGCACTTTACACATAGTATTTAAATAAATTGCTGCAGCAGAGATTAAATCAGCCTGTTCTCTGTTATTCCTCTTTCACGGAGTAAGCCTAAGCCTCATCCAAATTTCATGTAAATAAAATATATTGGATTATCAATAAAGTAAAGTCTGCAAAACTCAGATCTCTGCCTCAAATGCAAAGGTGACTCCCCAGAATATCTTATTTTATTCATAGTATTAATATTGTATCGAACAGTACTTTCTTTTTAACGAATGCTGAATAACTCATGCTGTTTATATGCAAAAATGAAAAAAAAAAAAAAAAATACATGTGCAAACCTCATGCACTCTTTTGAATGTCGAAGACGTGTGTCGTCCACTGATGTAGAATCCTAAATAGTAGGCAGAGTCCAAACATGAAAGATCAGAAATCACAGATCCATTCTTCCTGTTTGGAGGCCTTCGCAATAAAATGGGGGGTGGAACCTAAAGGGGCGGAGTTACACAGCTGCGCATAACCTTACAGCATTGAGCTCACGGACAAGCGGTACAGATACTAGGTGTCAGGAGCTCATTTACTCGTCTGTGCATATCTTTTAGACCACCTCGCCAGATATGTAGTCAGCTAATCCTGACCTCATAAAAATTTAGTGATTACCGATTTGTGAGGTCAAGACAGTGGTGTATCTTGGATTTGTGCTGCCCTAGGCAGACAAAATTCAGGCACCCCCCACCCACGTTGCACACCTACGACATGCCCCATCGCCCACATTGCACACCCACGACATGCCGATTAAACCCCCATTACATGCCACCATCACCCTCATTACATACCCCCACAACATACATTACATGCCCCCACCACCCCGATTAATTGGAAGGAGCTAAAGCTCGCTGAACGGGGGCAAAGTGCTGCCCTAGACGAGTGCCTTGTTTGCCTTGTGGTAGATACACCACTGGGTCAAGATGAGGCATCTGAGATGAGGCAATTCTTTTTCGATGTTGAAGGTCTAGAGTAGCGCTAATCTCAACCTATCTTCCAAATATTACTGGCCATGGTCTCCCCTCCATAGATTTAATATTGACCTTAAGATTTTTTTTTTTACTGGTCTGGTAACTAGGTGACAACCCTATCTGGAATATTTGTATATTTATAGATCGATGTTGTCATTTAAAAAAATATATATATTTTATCTTGTTTATTTTAGCGCTGTCGATTTCTTCATATTATTTAGAGTTATGGTCACAGATACATTACAAATTTATATTTATTTTCCTTTCAGAATGTAGACATTTCTAATGTGCCGATTGATTGATTTATTTATTTTATCCTGGAGTGACTTTATGTATATATATATTTTTTTCCATACAGAAGATTTTATAAAAAATGTTGTTACAAATGTTTCACCTGCCACAAGTTAAAGGTTTTTTTTTCTTTTTTTTCCTCAATGTACTAGTAAAGTGGTGATTAAGAGCAATATTATCTCAGCATGCAATAGAGATGTAAGTATTAAATCAGCTCCATTATCTTAATAGAATGCGTGATATGTGCGTTCTCTATTTTTTTAATTCCCACTTTAGTATTAAAGGGACTCAATCACCTAAACAGTATTATAATGAGAAGCAGAAAAAGGGTCTTTACATTAGGGGTTTCACTATGAAATGATCCCAAACCAATATATTTGTTTTTGCTCCAGGCCATTATGAGGGGCATGTACTAAAAAAACACAAATATATTTTAATGTGCGCTTTGCTCCTATTGCAATGTACTAAACATTTAACACTCAGATAGTACATACGAGCAAATTGCGAATAAAAACAGGCAATTTAGCGAATATTTTTTCTACCTCTTTTGATAGCGCTCGCTAAAAGCTGCTGTAATTTTCACACGCAAATAAGAATTATTTATCACAAAATATTCGTAAAACTCTTTAGCGCACGCAAATATAATCGAAATTTATTAGCGCAACTGGAAAAATGCACGCTAAATAAAAATAAACGTAAGAGGCTCAAATCAGGGAAAACAAGCGCAGAATGTTACAAATAGTCACAAATTGCTCCTTACTCATGTTTTACCTACTTTTTCCCTCACTGCACTTGTTTAGTTCATGACACCTATATGTTTAAAAATAGAGCAGGCAGGGCTCAATCAGGTACTAGATTTGTATTCTATCACTAAATTATTTTTATTTCAAAATGCCTACACTTGATGCAATCTTTCCTTTCAAAATAACGTACGGTTTTTGTCCTTAAAGTAACCGGAGCAGGATTTGATCCGTTGGCGATATCTTTAACACAGAGACCAGAATTCTAAGCCGTAATGGCAGGAGTGAGGATTTAATGGCAGGTGCAAACCTTTCGGCTCAATGCCCCTGTCTTTATCTTTCATTCCCCGAATCCGTATGCCCTGTTTGATCTTCAGTGGTTTCATGTGTTATTCAGTATGAATTCTCCCGAGCCAAGTTCCCTTGCTATTTTAGACGCCCACAAGATAATATGGCAATATTCAAATTCCGATTTTTTTTTTTACTTCTTTTTTTTGGAGGGGGGAGGGGGGTAATTTAAGCCTCTCTTCCATGCATAACCTCAATGTCTGAAGTGAAGACTTGTGTAAGAATTTCTTTGTACCATTTTGTGATGTCTGAGAATGTTGCAAGAACTGATAGGGGGGAAAAAAGCCTTGAAAAGCATATTTGATTCGGGATTTCTAACTGTATTCAAACCTTGGTTTGTAACTAACAGACACCTAAACATTGATTTTACTGCGAATAAAAAACAAATATGTGTTTTACATGTGTCTGTGGAGTCTCCTGTTTCTGACATCACCATGGGGTTTGATATGCAAATAACCGGATTTTCAAATGAGGAATGTGTCATTTGCATACCGTGCCACAGGTGATGTCACAAGCAGGAGAAAAAAATATTTCTCCCATTGTACGCATTTGCTGCATTTCTGCGGACACAATGTATTCTCTACGTTCACAGAATCCCTTTAAAGGAAAACTGTCTGCAAAAAAACCAAATTGTAAGAATGCAAGTGTAGAAATTCTAAATACAAATGCTTTAATCAAAAATGTAAATAAAATACTTTATTCAGCACTAATATTTTGGCAAAATCAAAAATATGTTGCAGTCTTTGGGATCTTATGTAGTGATTGCACCTTCTGTATACATTACAAAAATGTTAGTCTGGTATATTGAATTCTTCCATTTTTTGTATCCATAGGAGGCATCAATACTAAAAGCGCTTATCTCACATTAAGCATCGTTCTCCAATCTTCAAAAACATTTAAACATTGTGGTTAATTTTTATTTTTTTTGCGCAGTGTATATAACGCCAGATTACAAATGGAAGAAAATTGAAGTGCAATAAATTGATCTAAAAAAATATCAGACTTGCAGCTTCTTGTTACTAGTGGGGAACCTTGAGGGTCTGTACTTGGACCCATTCTCTTTAATATTTTTATTAGTGATATTGCAGAAGGTCTTGTTGGTAAGTTGTGTCTTTTTCTGATTATACAAAGATTTCAGCAGGTCTGATGTTCCTGGAGGGATAAGTCAAATGGCAAATGATTCAGCTAAACTAGAAAAATTATCAGAGCTGTGGCAACTGGTAATTAGTGTGGATAAGTGCAAGATTATGCATTTTAGGAGTAAAAACTCAAGGGCATAATACAGAATATTTAATAAAGTCCTAACCATCTGAGGAAAGGGATTTAGGGATAATTATCTCAGAGGACTTAAAGGGTGTTAGATAATGTAATAGAGCAGCAGGAAATGTTAGCAGGATGCTTGGTTCCATAGGGAGAGGTATTAGCAGAAAGCTTGGTTGTATAGGGAGAGATATTAGCAGAAAGCATGGTAGTATAGCTAGAGGTATTAGCAGAATGCTTGGTTGTATAGGGAGAGGTATTAGCAGAATGCTTGGTTGTATAGACAGAGGTATCAGCAGAATGCTTGGTTGTATAGGGAGAGATATTAGCAGAATGCTTGGTTGTAGAGGGAGAGGTATTACCAGTAGGAAGAGAAAAGTGCTCATGCCATTGTACAGAGCACTGGTGAGACCTCACTTGGAGTATCGTACAGAGCACTGGTGAGACCTCACTTGGAGCATTGTACAGAGCACTGGTGAGACCTCACTTGGAGTATCGTACAGAGCGCTGGTGAGACCTCACTTGGAGTATTGTACAGAGCACTGGTGAGACCTCACTTGGAGTATTGTACAGAGCGCTGGTGAGACCTCACTTGGAGTATTGTACAGAGCGCTGGTGATACCTCACTTGGAGTATTGTACAGAGCGCTGGTGAGACCTCACTTGGAGTATTGTACAGAGCGCTGGTGAGACCTCACTTGGAGTATTGTACAGAGCACTGGTGAGACCTCACTTGGAGTATTGTACAGAGCGCTGGTGAGACCTCACTTGGAGTATTGTACAGAGCACTGGTGAGACCTCACTTGGAGTATTGTACAGAGCACTGGTGAGTCCTTACTTGGAGTATTGTACAGAGCGCTGGTGAGACCTCACTTGGAGTATTGTACAGAGCGCTGGTGAGAGCTCACTTGAAGTATTGTACAGAGCGCTGGTGAGACCTCAGTTGGAGTATTGTACATAGCGCTGGTGAGTCCTTACTTGGAGTATTGTACAGAGCGCTGGTGAGACCTCACTTGGAGTATTGTACAGATCGCTGGTGAGACCTCACTTGAAGTATTGTACAGAGCGCTGGTGAGACCTCAGTTGGAGTATTGTACATAGCGCTGGTGAGACCTCACTTGGAGTATTGTACAGAGCACTGGTGAGACCTCACTTGGAGTATTGTACAGAGCACTGGTGAGACCTCACTTAGAGTATTGTACAGATCGCTGGTGAGACCTCACTTGGAGTATTGTACACAGAGCGCTGGTGAGACCTCACTTGAAGTATTGTACAGAGCGCTGGTGAGACCTCACTTGGAGTATTGTACAGAGCGCTGGTGAGACCTCACTTGGAGTATTGTACAGAGCGCTGGTGAGACCTCACTTGGAGTATTGTACGCAATACTGGAGACTCAGAGGATCTCAACATCTCCAGATTACCTGATTTTGTTTAACCATAATGACTCTCCAGATCGTGGGAGGAACGTTACCACTCAAAGACCCTAAACACAGGCCAGACATTCTGGAAAATGATCCAGTATCCTTTTAGGGAATACATACTTTATTTCATAGAAAGGTCACCTTCATAACATTGCCATTATGAGGCACCAGTAATACTGATTGTATTTGTGTTTATATCAGAGGTTTATTGATGGAGAAACAAAAGTTCCACATAAATTACATTTTCGTGATGGAAAACCTTGCCAATGTTAATCCAATTGTGCCTTTCAACTTACGGTGTTTAGATTAAAATGTATTCTATTGGCTTTCATGATATCTGCAAAGCTTTGAAATCGTTTGCCTTTAAGGATTCCTGGTTCTTATAGACTTCATAACTTGAAAATGATACAAAATGCGCTTTTCAAAGGGAAATGAGCTATCGCGGGGTGCATAACACACTCGGAGGGCAAACAATTTATTCATGGATGTAATACCTCCTCTGTCATCTGTAAAGGTTGGACATCGAGAGTTGACGTTTTGAATAGGATTTGTGACGCATTCAGTTATTCGTAAAATAGTCAAGGGTAAAATGAACCTGTTTGCAAGTGGAGAAGCACAGATTATAGTTCAGGGCACTGAAAAGTAACTATAGGAATCACAGAATAATACCAGAACTAGTACTTATTATTCCCTAGTATAGGAGAGCATTGGATTCACCAGCATTGGAAAGTATTGGAACCTTGTATTCTCTAGTACAGGAGAGTACCGGTACCTTTTATTCCCTAGTATAGGAGAGTACCGGAACCTTTTATTCCCTAGTATAGGAGAGTACTGGAACCTTTTATTCTCTAGTATAGGAGAGTACCGGAACCTTTTATTCCCTAGTACAGGAGAGCACAGAAACCTTTTATTCTCTAGTATAGGAGAGTACCGGAACCTTTTATTCTATAGTATAGGAGAGTACCAGATCCTTTTATTCCCTAGTACAGGAGAGTACCGGAACCTTTTATTCCCTAGTACAGGAGAGCACAGAAACCTTTTATTCTCTAGTATAGGAGAGTACCGGAACCTTTTATTCCCTAGTACAGGAGAGTACCGGAACCTTTTATTCTCTAGTATAGGAGAGTACCGGAACCTTTTATTCTCTATTATAGGAGAGTACCGGAACCTTTTATTCCCTAGTACAGGAGAGTACCGGAACCATTTATTCTCTAGTATAGGAGAGTACCTGAACCTTTTATTCCCTAGTATAGGAGAGTACCGGAACCTTTTATTCCCTAGTATAGGAGAGTACTGGATCCTTTTATTCTACAGTATAGGAGAGTACCGGATCCTTTTATTCTCTAGTATAGGAGAGTACCGGAACCTTTTATTCCCTAGTATAGGAGAGTACTGGATCCTTTTATTCCCTAGTATAGGAGAGTACCGGAACCTTTTATAATCTAGTATAGGAGAGTACCGGAACCTTTTATTCCCTAGTATAGGAGAGTACCGGAACCTTTTATTCCCTAGTATAGGAGAGTACCTGAACCTTTTATTCCCTAGTATAGGAGAGTACCAGAACCTTGTATTCCCTAGTATAGGAGAGTACCAGAACCTTGTATTCCCTAGTATAGGAGAGTACCGGAACCTTTTATTCCCTATTATAGGAGAGTACCGGAACCTTTTATTCCCTAGTATAGGAGAGTACCGGAACCTTTTATTCTCTAGTATAGGAGAGTACCAGAACCTTGTATTCTCTAGTATAGGAGAGTACCGGAACCTTTTATTCTCTAGTATAGGAGAGTACCGGAACCTTTTATTCCCTATTATAGGAGAGTACCGGAACCTTTTATTCCCTAGTATAGGAGAGTACCGGAACCTTTTATTCCCTAGTATAGGAGAGTACCGGAACCTTTTATTCTCTAGTATAGGAGAGTACCAGAACCTTGTATTCCCTAGTATAGGAGAGTACCGGAACCTTGTATTCCCTAGTATAGGAGAGTACCAGAACCTTTTATTCCCTAGTATAGGAGAGTACCGGAACCTTGTATTCCCTAGTATAGGAGAGTACCAGAACCTTGTATTCCCTAGTATAGGAGAGTACCAGAACCTTGTATTCTCTAGTATAGGAGAGTACCAGAACCTTGTATTCCCTAGTATAGGAGAGTACCAGAACCTTGTATTCACTAGTATAGGAGAGTACCGGAACCTTTTATTCCCTAGTATAGGAGAGTACCGGAACCTTTTATTCTCTAGTATAGGAGAGTACCGGAACCTTTTATTCTCTAGTATAGGAGAGCATTGGATTCACCAGCATTGGAGAGTACCGGAACCTTGTATTCTCTAGTATAGGAGAGCATTGGATTCACCAGCATTGGAGAGTACCGGAACCTTGTATTCTCTAGTATAGGGGAGTACCAGAACCTTGTATTCTGTAGTAAAGGAGAGTACCAGAACCTTGTATTCTCTAGTATAGGAGAGTACCGGAACCTTGTATTCTCTAGTATAGGAGAGTACCGGAACCTTGTATTCTCTAGTATAGGAGAGTACCGGAACCTTTTATTCTCTAGTATAGGAGAGTACCGGAACCTTTTATTCTCTAGTATAGGAGAGTACCAGAACCTTTTATTCCCTAGTATAGGAGAGTACCAGAACCTTGTATTCTCTAGTATAGGAGAGTACCAGAACCTTTTATTCTCTAGTATAGGAGAGTACCGGAACCTTTTATTCTCTAGTATAGGGGAGTACTAGAACCTTTTATTCCCTAGTATAGGGGAGTACCAGAACCTTGTATTCCCTAGTATAGGGGAGTACCAGAACCTTGTATTCCCTAGTATAGGAGAGTACCGGAAACTTTTATTCCCTAGTATAGGAGAGTACCGGAACCTTTTATTCCCTAGTATGGGAGAGTACTGGAACCTTTTATTCACTAGTGTAGGAGAGTACCGGAACCTTTTATTCACTAGTATAGGAGAGTACTGGAACCTTTTATTCCCTAGTATAGGAGAGTACCGGAACCTTTTATTCCCTAGTATGGGAGAGTACTGGAACCTTTTATTCACTAGTGTAGGAGAGTACCAGAACCTTTTATTATCTAGTATAGGAGAGTACCAGAACCTTTTATTCTCTAGTATAGGAGAGTACCGGAACCTTTTATTCTCTATTATAGGAGAGTATTGGAACCTTTTATTCTCTAGTATAGGAGAGTACCAGAACCTTTTATTCATGGTAAAGTAGGGTACTGGAACCTTTTATTCTCTAGTATAGGAGAGTACCGGATCCTTTATTCCCTAGTATAGGAGAGTACTGGAACCTTTTATTCCCTAGTATAGGAGAGTACCGGAACCTTGTATTCTCTAGTATAGGGGAGTACCAGAACCTTGTATTCACTAGTATAGGAGAGTACTGGAACCTTTTATTCCCTAGTATAGGAGAGTACCGGAACCTTTTATTCTCTAGTGTAGGAGAGTACCGGAACCTTTTATTCTCTAGTATAGGAGAGTACCGGAACCTTGTATTCTCTAGTATAGGGGAGTACCAGAACATTTTATTCTCTAGTATAGGAGAGTACCGGAACCTTTTATTCCATAGTATAGCAGAGTACCAGAACCTTTTATTATCTAGTATAGGAGAGTACCAGAACCTTGTATTCTCTAGTATAGGGGAGTACCAGAACCTTGTATTCTCTAGTATAGGAGAGTACCAGAACCTTTTATTCCCTAGTATAGGAGAGTACCGGAACCTTTTATTCTCTAGTATAGGAGAGTACCAGAACCTTTTATTCCCTAGTATAGGAGAGTACCGGAACCTTTTATTCTCTAGTATCGGAGAGTACCAGAACCTTTTATTCTCTAGTATAGGAGAGTACCGGAACCTTGTATTCACTAGTATAGGAGAGTACCGGAACCTTTTATTCCCTAGTATAGGAGAGTACAGAACCTTTTATTCCCTAGTATAGGAGAGTACTGGAACCTTTTATTCTCTAGTATAGGAGAGTACCAGAATCTTTTATTCCCTAGTATAGGAGAGTACCGGAACCTTTTATTCTCTAGTATAGGAGAGTACCAGAACCTTTTATTCTCTAGTATAGGAGAGTACCGGAACCTTGTATTCACTAGTATAGGAGAGTACCGGAACCTTTTATTCCCTAGTATAGGAGAGTACAGAACCTTTTATTCCCTAGTATAGGAGAGTACTGGAACCTTTTATTCACTAGTATAGGAGAGTACCGGAACCTTTTATTCCCTAGTATAGGAGAGTACCGGAACCTTTTATTCTCTAGTATAGGAGAGTACCAGAACCTTTTATTCTCTAGTATAGGAGAGTACCGGAACCTTGTATTCACTAGTATAGGAGAGTACCGGAACCTTTTATTCCCTAGTATAGGAGAGTACAGAACCTTTTATTCCCTAGTATAGGAGAGTACTGGAACCTTTTAGTCTCTAGTATAGGAGAGTACCGGAACCTTGTATTCACTAGTATAGGAGAGTACCGGAACCTTTTATTCCCTAGTATAGGGGAGTACCAGAACCTTTTATTCTCTAGTATAGGAGAGTACCGGAACCTTTTATTCTCTAGTATAGGAGAGTACCAGAACCTTTTATTCCCTAGTATAGGAGAGTACCGGAACCTTGTATTCACTAGTATAGGAGAGTACCAGAACCTTTTATTCCCTAGTATAGGAGAGTACCGGAACCTTTTATTCCCTAGTATAGGAGATTACCAGAACCTTTTATTCTCTAGTATAGGAGAGTACCAGAACCTTTTATTCCCTAGCATATGAGAGTACCAGAACCTTTTATTCCCTAGTATAGGAGAGTACCAGAACCTTTTATTCCCTAGTATAGCAGAGTACCAGAACCTTTTATTCCCTAGTATAGGAGAGTACCGGAAGCTTTTATTCTCTAGTATAGGAGAGTACCGGAACCTTTTATTCCCTAGTATAGGAGAGTACCGGAGCCTTTTATTATCTAGTATAGGAGAGTACCAGAACCTTTTATTCTCTAGTATAGGAGAGTACCAGAACCTTTTATTCTCTAGTATAGGAGAGTACCAGAACCTTTTATTCACTAGTATAGGAGAGTACCAGAACCTTTTATTCCCTAGTATAGGAGAGTACCAGAACCTTTTATTCCCTAGTATAGCAGAGTACCAGAACCTTTTATTCTCTAGTATAGGAGAGTACCGGAACCTTTTATTCTCTAATATAGGAGAGTAGCAGTACCTTTTATTCTCTAGTATAGGAGAGTACCAGAACCTTTTATTCCCTAGTATAGGAGAGTACCAGAACCTTTTATTCCTTAGTATAGGAGAGTACCAGAACCTTTTATTCCCTAGTATAGGAGAGTACCAGAACCTTTTATTCCCTAGTATAGGAGAGTACCAGAACCTTTTATTCCCTAGTATAGCAGAGTACCAGAACCTTTTATTCCCTAGTATAGGAGAGTACCGGAAGCTTTTATTCTCTAGTATAGGAGAGTACCGGAACCTTTTATTCCCTAGTATAGGAGAGTACCGGAGCCTTTTATTATCTAGTATAGGAGAGTACCAGAACCTTTTATTCTCTAGTATAGGAGAGTACCAGAACCTTTTATTCTCTAGTATAGGAGAGTACCAGAACCTTTTATTCACTAGTATAGGAGAGTACCAGAACCTTTTATTCCCTAGTATAGGAGAGTACCAGAACCTTTTATTCCCTAGTATAGCAGAGTACCAGAACCTTTTATTCTCTAGTATAGGAGAGTACCGGAACGTTTTATTCTCTAGTATAGGAGAGTACCAGAACCTTTTATTCCCTAGTATAGGAGAGTACCAGAACCTTTTATTCCCTAGTATATGAGAGTACCAGAACCTTTTATTCTCTAGTATAGGAGAGTACCGGAACCTTTTATTCTCTAGTATAGGAGAGTACCAGAACCTTTTATTCCCTAGTATAGGAGAGTACAGAACCTTTTATTCCCTAGTATAGGAGAGTACTGGAACCTTTTATTCACTAGTATAGGAGAGTACCGGAACCTTTTATTCCCTAGTATAGGAGAGTACCGGAACCTTTTATTCTCTAGTATAGGAGAGTACCAGAACCTTTTATTCTCTAGTATAGGAGAGTACCGGAACCTTGTATTCACTAGTATAGGAGAGTACCGGAACCTTTTATTCCCTAGTATAGGAGAGTACAGAACCTTTTATTCCCTAGTATAGGAGAGTACTGGAACCTTTTAGTCTCTAGTATAGGAGAGTACCGGAACCTTGTATTCACTAGTATAGGAGAGTACCGGAACCTTTTATTCCCTAGTATAGGGGAGTACCAGAACCTTTTATTCTCTAGTATAGGAGAGTACCGGAACCTTTTATTCTCTAGTATAGGAGAGTACCAGAACCTTTTATTCCCTAGTATAGGAGAGTACCGGAACCTTGTATTCACTAGTATAGGAGAGTACCAGAACCTTTTATTCCCTAGTATAGGAGAGTACCGGAACCTTTTATTCCCTAGTATAGGAGATTACCAGAACCTTTTATTCTCTAGTATAGGAGAGTACCAGAACCTTTTATTCCCTAGCATATGAGAGTACCAGAACCTTTTATTCCCTAGTATAGGAGAGTACCAGAACCTTTTATTCCCTAGTATAGCAGAGTACCAGAACCTTTTATTCCCTAGTATAGGAGAGTACCGGAAGCTTTTATTCTCTAGTATAGGAGAGTACCGGAACCTTTTATTCCCTAGTATAGGAGAGTACCGGAGCCTTTTATTATCTAGTATAGGAGAGTACCAGAACCTTTTATTCTCTAGTATAGGAGAGTACCAGAACCTTTTATTCTCTAGTATAGGAGAGTACCAGAACCTTTTATTCACTAGTATAGGAGAGTACCAGAACCTTTTATTCCCTAGTATAGGAGAGTACCAGAACCTTTTATTCCCTAGTATAGCAGAGTACCAGAACCTTTTATTCTCTAGTATAGGAGAGTACCGGAACCTTTTATTCTCTAATATAGGAGAGTAGCAGTACCTTTTATTCTCTAGTATAGGAGAGTACCAGAACCTTTTATTCCCTAGTATAGGAGAGTACCAGAACCTTTTATTCCCTAGTATAGGAGAGTACCAGAACCTTTTATTCCCTAGTATAGGAGAGTACCAGAACCTTTTATTCCCTAGTATAGGAGAGTACCAGAACCTTTTATTCCCTAGTATAGCAGAGTACCAGAACCTTTTATTCCCTAGTATAGGAGAGTACCGGAAGCTTTTATTCTCTAGTATAGGAGAGTACCGGAACCTTTTATTCCCTAGTATAGGAGAGTACCGGAGCCTTTTATTATCTAGTATAGGAGAGTACCAGAACCTTTTATTCTCTAGTATAGGAGAGTACCAGAACCTTTTATTCTCTAGTATAGGAGAGTACCAGAACCTTTTATTCACTAGTATAGGAGAGTACCAGAACCTTTTATTCCCTAGTATAGGAGAGTACCAGAACCTTTTATTCCCTAGTATAGCAGAGTACCAGAACCTTTTATTCTCTAGTATAGGAGAGTACCGGAACGTTTTATTCTCTAGTATAGGAGAGTACCAGAACCTTTTATTCCCTAGTATAGGAGAGTACCAGAACCTTTTATTCCCTAGTATATGAGAGTACCAGAACCTTTTATTCTCTAGTATAGGAGAGTACCGGAACCTTTTATTCTCTAGTATAGGAGAGTACCAGAACCTTTTATTCCCTAGTATAGGAGAGTACCAGAACCTTTTATTCTCTAGTATAGGAGAGTACCGGAACCTTTTATTCTCTAGTATAGGAGAGTACCAGAACCTTTTATTCCCTAGTATAGGAGAGTACCAGAACCTTTTATTCTCTAGTATAGGAGAGTACCGGAACCTTTTATTCCCTAGTATAGGAGAGTACCAGAACCTTTTATTCCCTAGTATAGGAGAGTACCGGAACCTTGTATTCACTAGTATAGGAGAGTACCGGAACCTTTTATTCCCTAGTATAGGAGAGTACCGGAACCTTTTATTCCCTAGTATAGGAGAGTACCAGAACCTTTTATTCCCTAGTATATGAGAGTACCAGAACCTTTTATTCTCTAGTATAGGAGAGTACCGGAACCTTTTATTCTCTAGTATAGGAGAGTACCAGAACCTTTTATTCCCTAGTATAGGAGAGTACCAGAACCTTTTATTCTCTAGTATAGGAGAGTACCGGAACCTTTTATTCTCTAGTATAGGAGAGTACCAGAACCTTTTATTCCCTAGTATAGGAGAGTACCAGAACCTTTTATTCTCTAGTATAGGAGAGTACCGGAACCTTTTATTCCCTAGTATAGGAGAGTACCAGAACCTTTTATTCCCTAGTATAGGAGAGTACCGGAACCTTGTATTCACTAGTATAGGAGAGTACCGGAACCTTTTATTCCCTAGTATAGGAGAGTACCGGAACCTTTTATTCCCTAGTATAGGAGAGTACCAGAACCTTTTATTCACTAGTATAGGAGAGTACCAGAACCTTTTATTCCCTAGTATAGGAGAGTACCAGAACCTTTTATTCCCTAGTATAGCAGAGTACCAGAACCTTTTATTCTCTAGTATAGGAGAGTACCGGAACCTTTTATTCTCTAATATAGGAGAGTAGCAGTACCTTTTATTCTCTAGTATAGGAGAGTACCAGAACCTTTTATTCCCTAGTATAGGAGAGTACCAGAACCTTTTATTCCCTAGTATAGGAGAGTACCAGAACCTTTTATTCCCTAGTATAGGAGAGTACCAGAACCTTTTATTCCCTAGTATAGGAGAGTACCAGAACCTTTTATTCCCTAGTATAGCAGAGTACCAGAACCTTTTATTCCCTAGTATAGGAGAGTACCGGAAGCTTTTATTCTCTAGTATAGGAGAGTACCGGAACCTTTTATTCCCTAGTATAGGAGAGTACCGGAGCCTTTTATTATCTAGTATAGGAGAGTACCAGAACCTTTTATTCTCTAGTATAGGAGAGTACCAGAACCTTTTATTCTCTAGTATAGGAGAGTACCAGAACCTTTTATTCACTAGTATAGGAGAGTACCAGAACCTTTTATTCCCTAGTATAGGAGAGTACCAGAACCTTTTATTCCCTAGTATAGCAGAGTACCAGAACCTTTTATTCTCTAGTATAGGAGAGTACCGGAACGTTTTATTCTCTAGTATAGGAGAGTACCAGAACCTTTTATTCCCTAGTATAGGAGAGTACCAGAACCTTTTATTCCCTAGTATATGAGAGTACCAGAACCTTTTATTCTCTAGTATAGGAGAGTACCGGAACCTTTTATTCTCTAGTATAGGAGAGTACCAGAACCTTTTATTCCCTAGTATAGGAGAGTACCAGAACCTTTTATTCTCTAGTATAGGAGAGTACCGGAACCTTTTATTCTCTAGTATAGGAGAGTACCAGAACCTTTTATTCCCTAGTATAGGAGAGTACCAGAACCTTTTATTCTCTAGTATAGGAGAGTACCGGAACCTTTTATTCCCTAGTATAGGAGAGTACCAGAACCTTTTATTCCCTAGTATAGGAGAGTACCGGAACCTTGTATTCACTAGTATAGGAGAGTACCGGAACCTTTTATTCCCTAGTATAGGAGAGTACCAGAACCTTTTATTCCCTAGTATAGGAGAGTACCGGAACCTTGTATTCACTAGTATAGGAGAGTACCGGAACCTTTTATTCCCTAGTATAGGAGAGTACCGGAACCTTGTATTCACTAGTATAGGAGAGTACCAGAACCTTTTATTCCCTAGTATAGGAGAGTACCGGAACCTTTTATTCCCTAGTATAGGAGAGTACCGGAACCTTTTATTCCCTTGTATAGGAGAGTACCAGAACCTTTTATTCCCTAGTATAGGAGAGTACCGGAACTTTGTATTCACTAGTATAGGAGAGTACCGGAACCTTTTATTCTCTAGTATAGGAGAGTACCAGAACCTTTTATTCCCTAGTATAGGAGAGTACCAGAACCTTTTATTCTCTAGTATAGGAGAGTACCGGAACCTTTTATTCTCTAGTATAGGAGAGTACCGGAACCTTTTATTCCCTAGTATAGGAGAGTACCAGAACCTTTTATTCCCTAGTATAGGAGAGTACCGGAACCTTTTATTCCCTAGTATAGGAGAGTACCGGAACCTTTTATTCTCTAGTATAGGAGAGTACCAGAACCTTTTATTCCCTAGTATAGGAGAGTACCAGAACCTTTTATTCCCTAGTATATGAGAGTACCGGAACCTTTTATTCCCTAGTATAGGAGAGTACTGGAACCTTTTATTTCCTAGTATAGGAGAGTACTGGAACCTTTTATTTCCTAGTATAGGAGAGTACCAGAACCTTTTATTCCCTAGTAAAGGAGAGTACCAGAACCTTTTATTCCCTAGTAAAGGAGAGTACCAGAAACTTTTATTCCCTAGTATAGGAGAGTACCAGAACCTTTTATTCCCTAGTAAAGGAGAGTACCAGAACCTTTTATTCCCTAGTATAGGAGAGTACCAGAACCTTTTATTCCCTAGTATAGGAGAGTACTGGAACCTTTTATTTCCTAGTATAGGAGAGTACTGGAACCTTTTATTTCCTAGTATAGGAGAGTACCAGAACCTTTTATTCCCTAGTAAAGGAGAGTACCAGAACCTTTTATTCCCTAGTAAAGGAGAGTACCAGAACCTTTTATTCCCTAGTATAGGAGAGTACCAGAACCTTTTATTCCCTAGTAAAGGAGAGTACCAGAACCTTTTATTCCCTAGTATAGGAGAGTACCAGAACCTTTTATTCCGTAGTATAGGAGAGTACCGGAACCTTTTATTCCCTAGTATAGCAGAGTACTGGAACCTTTTATTTCCTAGTATAGGAGAGTACCGGAACCTTTTATTCCCTAGTATAGGAGAGTACTGGAACCTTTTATTCCCAAGTGTAGGAGAGTACCGGAACCTTTTATTCTCTAGTATAGGAGAGTACCAGAACCTTTTATTCCCTAGTATAGGAGAGTACTGGAACCTTTTATTCTCTATTATAGGAGAGTACCAGAACCTTTTATTCCCTAGTATAGGAGAGTATCGGAACCTTTTATTCTCTAGTATAGGAGAGTACCAGAACATTTTATTCTCTAGTATAGGAGAGTACCAGAACCTTTTATTCCCTAGTATAGGAGAGTACCAGAACCTTTTATTCTCTAGTATAGGAGAGTACCAGAACCTTTTATTCCCTAGTAAAGGAGAGTACCAGAAACTTTTATTCCCTAGTATAGGAGAGTACCAGAACCTTTTATTCCCTAGTAAAGGAGAGTACCAGAACCTTTTATTCCCTAGTATAGGAGAGTACCAGAACCTTTTATTCCCTAGTATAGGAGAGTACTGGAACCTTTTATTTCCTAGTATAGGAGAGTACTGGAACCTTTTATTTCCTAGTATAGGAGAGTACCAGAACCTTTTATTCCCTAGTAAAGGAGAGTACCAGAACCTTTTATTCCCTAGTAAAGGAGAGTACCAGAACCTTTTATTCCCTAGTATAGGAGAGTACCAGAACCTTTTATTCCCTAGTAAAGGAGAGTACCAGAACCTTTTATTCCCTAGTATAGGAGAGTACCAGAACCTTTTATTCCGTAGTATAGGAGAGTACCGGAACCTTTTATTCCCTAGTATAGCAGAGTACTGGAACCTTTTATTTCCTAGTATAGGAGAGTACCGGAACCTTTTATTCCCTAGTATAGGAGAGTACTGGAACCTTTTATTCCCTAGTGTAGGAGAGTACCGGAACCTTTTATTCTCTAGTATAGGAGAGTACCAGAACCTTTTATTCCCTAGTATAGGAGAGTACTGGAACCTTTTATTCTCTATTATAGGAGAGTACCAGAACCTTTTATTCCCTAGTATAGGAGAGTATCGGAACCTTTTATTCTCTAGTATAGGAGAGTACCAGAACATTTTATTCTCTAGTATAGGAGAGTACCAGAACCTTTTATTCCCTAGTATAGGAGAGTACCAGAACCTTTTATTCTCTAGTATAGGAGAGTACCAGAACCTTTTATTCTCTAGTATAGGAGAGTAGCAGAACCTTTTATTCCCTAGTATAGGAGAGTATCGGAACCTTTTATTCCCTAGTATAGGAGAGTATCGGAACCTTTTATTCTCTAGTATAGGAGAATACTGGAACCTTTTATTCTCTAGTATAGGAGAGTACCAGAACCTTTTATTCTCTAGTATAGGAGAGTACCAGAACCTTTTATTCTCTAGTATAGGAGAGTACCAGAACCTTTTATTCCTTAGTATAGGAGAGTACCAGAACCTTTTATTCCCTAGTATAGGAGAGTACCAGAACCTTTTATTATCTAGTATAGGAGAGTACCAGAACCTTTTATTCTCTAGTATAGGAGAGTACCGGAACCTTGTATTCACTAGTATAGGAGAGTACCAGAACCTTTTATTCTCTAGTATAGGAGAGTACCGGAACCTTTTATTCTCTAGTATAGGAGAGTACCGGAACCTTTTATTCTCTAGTATATGAGAGTACCGGAACCTTGTATTCACTAGTATAGGAGAGTACCAGAACCTTTTATTCCCTAGTATAGGAGAGTACCGGAACCTTTTATTCCCTAGTATAGGAGAGTATCGGAACCTTTTATTCTCTAGTATAGGAGAATACTGGAACCTTTTATTCTCTAGTATAGGAGAGTACCAGAACCTTTTATTCTCTAGTATAGGAGAGTACCAGAACCTTTTATTCTCTAGTATAGGAGAGTACCAGAACCTTTTATTCCCTAGTATAGGAGAGTACCAGAACCTTTTATTCCCTAGTATAGGAGAGTACCAGAACCTTTTATTATCTAGTATGGGAGAGTACCGGAACCTTTTATTCTCTAGTATAGGAGAGTACCGGAACCTTGTATTCACTAGTATAGGAGAGTACCGGAACCTTGTATTCTATAGTATAGGAGAGTACCGGAACCTTTTATTATCTAGTATAGGAGAGTACCGGAACCTTTTATTATCTAGTATAGGAGAATACTGGAACCTTTTATTCTCTAGTATAGGAGAGTACCAGAACCTTTTATTCCCTAGTATAGGAGAGTACCAGAACCTTTTATTCTCTAGTATAGGAGAGTACCAGAACCTTTTATTCCCTAGTAAAGGAGAGTACCCGAACCTTGTATTCTCTAGTATAGGAGAGTACCGGAAACTTTTATTCCCTAGTATAGGAGAGTACCAGAACCTTTTATTCCCTAGTAAAGGAGAGTACACGAACCTTGTATTCTCTAGTATAGGAGAGTACCGGAACCTTTTATTCTCTAGTATAGGAGAGTACCGGAACCTTTTATTCTCTAGTATAGGAGAGTACCAGAACCTTTTATTCTATAGTATAGGAGAGTACCAGAACCTTTTATTCTCTAGTATAGGAGAGTAGCAGAACCTTTTATTCCCTAGTATAGGAGAGTACCGGAACCTTGTATTCACTAGTAAAGGAGAGTACTGAAACCTTTTATTCATTAGTATAGGAGAGTACCAGAACCTTTTATTCTCTAGTATAGGAGAGTACCAGATCCTTTTATTCTATAGTATAGGAGAGTACCAGAACCTTTTATTCTCTAGTATAGGAGAGTAGCAGAACCTTTTATTCTCTAGTATAGGAGAGTACCAGAACCTTTTATTCTCTAGTATAGGAGAGTAGCAGAACCTTTTATTCTCTAGTATAGGAGAGTACCAGAACCTTTTATTCTATAGTATAGGAGAGTACCGGAACCTTGTATTCACTAGTATAGGAGACTACCGGAACCTTGTATTCACTAGTATAGGAGAGTACCGGAACCTTGTATTCACTAGTATAGGAGAGTACCGGAACCTTGTATTCACTAGTATAGGAGACTACCGGAACCTTGTATTCACTAGTATAGGAGAGTACCGGAACCTTGCATTCACTAGTATAGGAGACTACCGGAACCTTGTATTCACTAGTATAGGAGAGTACCGGTACCTTTCATTCCCTAGTATAGGAGAGTACCGGAACCTTTTATTCCCTAGTAAAGGAGAGTACCGGAACCTTGTATTCACTAGTATAGGAGAGTACCGGAACCTTTTATTCCCTAGTATAGGAGAGTACCAGAACCTTTTATTCCCTAGTATAGGAGAGTACCGGAACCTTTTATTCACTAGTATAGGAGAGTACCAGAACCTTTTATTCACTAGTATAGGAGAGTACCAGAACCTTTTATTCCCTAGTATAGGAGAGTACCTGAACCTTTTATTCCCTAGTAAAGGAGAGTACTGGAACCTTTTATTCCCTAGTATAGGAGAGTACCAGAACCTTTTATTCTCTAGTATAGCAGAGTACCAGAACATTTTATTCTCTAGTATAGGAGAGTACCAGAACCTTTTATTCACTAGTATAGGAGAGTACCAGAACCTTTTATTCCCTAGTAAAGGAGAGTACTGGAACCTTGTATTCACTAGTATAGGGGAGTACCAGAACCTTTTATTCCCTAGTATAGGAGAGTACCAGAACCTTTTATTATCTAGTATAGGAGAATACTGGAACCTTTTATTTCCTAGTATAGGAGAGTACCGGAACCTTTTATTCTCTATTATAGGAGAGTACCAGAACCTTTTATTCCCTAGTATAGGAGAGTACTGGAACCTTTTATTCTCTAGTATAGGAGAGTACTGGAACCTTTTATTTTCTAGTATAGGAGAGTACCGGAACCTTTTATTCCCTAGTATAGGAGAGTACCGGAACCTTTTATTCCCTAGTATAGGAGAGTACCAGAACCTTTTATTCTCTAGTATAGGAGAGTACCCGAACCTTTTATTCTCTAGTATAGGAGAGTACCCGAACCTTTTATTCTCTAGTATAGGAGAGTACCCGAACCTTTTATTCTCTAGTATAGGAGAGTACCCGAACCTTTTATTCTCTAGTAAAGGAGAGTATTGGAACCTTTTATTCTCTATTAAAGGAGAGTATTGGAGCCTTTTATTCTCTAGTATAGGAGAGTACCGGAACCTTTTATTCCTTAGTATCGGAGAGTACCAGAACCTTTTATTCTCTAGTATAGCAGAGTACCAGAACCTTTTATTCTCTAGTATAGGAGAGTACCAGAACCTTTTATTCTCTAGTATAGGAGAGTACCAGAACCTTTTATTCCCTAGTAAAGGAGAGTACTGGAACCTTGTATTCACTAGTATAGGGGAGTACCAGAACCTTTTATTCCCTAGTATAGGAGAGTACCGGAACCTTTTATTATCTAGTATAGGAGAATACTGGAACCTTTTATTTCCTAGTATAGGAGAGTACCGGAACCTTTTATTCTCTATTATAGGAGAGTACCAGAACCTTTTATTCCCTAGTATAGGAGAGTACTGGAACCTTTTATTCTCTAGTATAGGAGAGTACTGGAACCTTTTATTCTCTAGTATAGAAGAGTACCGGAACCTTTTATTCCCTAGTATAGGAGAGTACCGGAACCTTTTATTCCCTAGTATAGTAGAGTACCAGAACCTTTTATTCTCTAGTATAGGGGAGTACCAGAACCTTTTATTCTCTAGTATAGGAGAGTACCGGAACCTTTTATTCTCTAGTATAGGAGAGTACCAGAACCTTTTATTCCCTAGTATAGGAGAGTACCGGAACATTTTATTCCCTAGTATAGGAGAGTACCAGAACCTTTTATTCCCTAGTATAGGAGAGTACTGGAACCTTTTATTCTCTAGTATAGGAGAGTACCAGAACCTTTTATTCCCTAGTATAGGAGAGTACCGGAACCTTTTATTCCCTAGTATAGGAGAGTACCAGAACCTTTTATTCTCTAGTATAGGAGAGTACCAGAACCTTTTATTCCCTAGCATATGAGAGTACCAGAACCTTTTATTCCCTAGTATAGGAGAGTACCAGAACCTTTTATTCCCTAGTATAGCAGAGTACCAGAACCTTTTATTCCCTAGTATAGGAGAGTACCGGAAGCTTTTATTCTCTAGTATAGGAGAGTACCGGAACCTTTTATTCCCTAGTATAGGAGAGTACCGGAGCCTTTTATTATCTAGTATAGGAGAGTACCAGAACCTTTTATTCTCTAGTATAGGAGAGTACCAGAACCTTTTATTCTCTAGTATAGGAGAGTACCAGAACCTTTTATTCACTAGTATAGGAGAGTACCAGAACCTTTTATTCCCTAGTATAGGAGAGTACCAGAACCTTTTATTCCCTAGTATAGCAGAGTACCAGAACCTTTTATTCTCTAGTATAGGAGAGTACCGGAACCTTTTATTCTCTAATATAGGAGAGTAGCAGTACCTTTTATTCTCTAGTATAGGAGAGTACCAGAACCTTTTATTCCCTAGTATAGGAGAGTACCAGAACCTTTTATTCCCTAGTATAGGAGAGTACCAGAACCTTTTATTCCCTAGTATAGGAGAGTACCAGAACCTTTTATTCCCTAGTATAGGAGAGTACCAGAACCTTTTATTCCCTAGTATAGCAGAGTACCAGAACCTTTTATTCCCTAGTATAGGAGAGTACCGGAAGCTTTTATTCTCTAGTATAGGAGAGTACCGGAACCTTTTATTCCCTAGTATAGGAGAGTACCGGAGCCTTTTATTATCTAGTATAGGAGAGTACCAGAACCTTTTATTCTCTAGTATAGGAGAGTACCAGAACCTTTTATTCTCTAGTATAGGAGAGTACCAGAACCTTTTATTCACTAGTATAGGAGAGTACCAGAACCTTTTATTCCCTAGTATAGGAGAGTACCAGAACCTTTTATTCCCTAGTATAGCAGAGTACCAGAACCTTTTATTCTCTAGTATAGGAGAGTACCGGAACGTTTTATTCTCTAGTATAGGAGAGTACCAGAACCTTTTATTCCCTAGTATAGGAGAGTACCAGAACCTTTTATTCCCTAGTATAGGAGAGTACCAGAACCTTTTATTCTCTAGTATAGGAGAGTACCGGAACCTTTTATTCTCTAGTATAGGAGAGTACCGGAACCTTTTATTCTCTAGTATAGGAGAGTACCAGAACCTTTTATTCCCTAGTATAGGAGAGTACCAGAACCTTTTATTCTCTAGTATAGGAGAGTACCGGAACCTTTTATTCCCTAGTATAGGAGAGTACCAGAACCTTTTATTCCCTAGTATAGGAGAGTACCGGAACCTTGTATTCACTAGTATAGGAGAGTACCGGAACCTTTTATTCCCTAGTATAGGAGAGTACCAGAACCTTTTATTCCCTAGTATAGGAGAGTACCGGAACCTTGTATTCACTAGTATAGGAGAGTACCGGAACCTTTTATTCCCTAGTATAGGAGAGTACCGGAACCTTGTATTCACTAGTATAGGAGAGTACCAGAACCTTTTATTCCCTAGTATAGGAGAGTACCGGAACCTTTTATTCCCTAGTATAGGAGAGTACCGGAACCTTTTATTCCCTAGTATAGGAGAGTACCAGAACCTTTTATTCCCTAGTATAGGAGAGTACCAGAACCTTTTATTCCCTAGTATAGCAGAGTACCAGAACCTTTTATTCTCTAGTATAGGAGAGTACCGGAACCTTTTATTCTCTAATATAGGAGAGTACCAGAACCTTTTATTCCCTAGTATAGGAGAGTACCGGAACCTTGTATTCACTAGTATAGGAGAGTACCGGAACCTTTTATTCTCTAGTATAGGAGAGTACCAGAACCTTTTATTCCCTAGTATAGGAGAGTACCAGAACCTTTTATTCTCTAGTATAGGAGAGTACCGGAACCTTTTATTCTCTAGTATAGGAGAGTACCAGAACCTTTTATTCCCTAGTATAGGAGAGTACCAGAACCTTTTATTCCCTAGTATAGGAGAGTACCGGAACCTTTTATTCCCTAGTATAGGAGAGTACCAGAACCTTTTATTCTCTAGTATAGGAGAGTACCAGAACCTTTTATTCCCTAGTATAGGAGAGTACCAGAACCTTTTATTCCCTAGTATATGAGAGTACCGGAACCTTTTATTCCCTAGTATAGGAGAGTACTGGAACCTTTTATTTCCTAGTATAGGAGAGTACTGGAACCTTTTATTTCCTAGTATAGGAGAGTACCAGAACCTTTTATTCCCTAGTAAAGGAGAGTACCAGAACCTTTTATTCCCTAGTAAAGGAGAGTACCAGAAACTTTTATTCCCTAGTATAGGAGAGTACCAGAACCTTTTATTCCCTAGTAAAGGAGAGTACCAGAACCTTTTATTCCCTAGTATAGGAGAGTACCAGAACCTTTTATTCCCTAGTATAGGAGAGTACTGGAACCTTTTATTTCCTAGTATAGGAGAGTACTGGAACCTTTTATTTCCTAGTATAGGAGAGTACCAGAACCTTTTATTCCCTAGTAAAGGAGAGTACCAGAACCTTTTATTCCCTAGTAAAGGAGAGTACCAGAACCTTTTATTCCCTAGTATAGGAGAGTACCAGAACCTTTTATTCCCTAGTAAAGGAGAGTACCAGAACCTTTTATTCCCTAGTATAGGAGAGTACCAGAACCTTTTATTCCGTAGTATAGGAGAGTACCGGAACCTTTTATTCCCTAGTATAGCAGAGTACTGGAACCTTTTATTTCCTAGTATAGGAGAGTACTGGAACCTTTTATTTCCTAGTATAGGAGAGTACCGGAACCTTTTATTCCCTAGTATAGGAGAGTACCAGATCCTTTTATTCTCTAGTATAGGAGAGTACCAGAACCTTTTATTCCCTAGTATAGGAGAGTACCGGAACCTTTTATTCCCTAGTATAGGAGAGTACTGGAACATTTTATTTCCTAGTATAGGAGAGTACCAGAACCTTTTATTCCCTAGTATAGGAGAGTACCAGAACCTTTTATTCCCTAGTATAGGAGAGTACCGGAACCTTTTATTCCCTAGTATAGGAGAGTACCGGAACCTTTTATTCTCTAGTATAGGAGAGTACTGGAACCTTTTATTCCCTAGTGTAGGAGAGTACCGGAACCTTTTATTCTCTAGTATAGGAGAGTACCAGAACCTTTTATTCCCTAGTATAGGAGAGTATCGGAACCTTTTATTCTCTAGTATAGGAGAGTACCAGAACCTTTTATTCCCTAGTATAGGAGAGTACTGGAACCTTTTATTCCCTAGTGTAGGAGAGTACCGGAACCTTTTATTCTCTAGTATAGGAGAGTACCAGAACCTTTTATTCCCTAGTATAGGAGAGTACTGGAACCTTTTATTCTCTATTATAGGAGAGTACCAGAACCTTTTATTCCCTAGTATAGGAGAGTATCGGAACCTTTTATTCTCTAGTATAGGAGAGTACCAGAACATTTTATTCTCTAGTATAGGAGAGTACCAGAACCTTTTATTCCCTAGTATAGGAGAGTACCAGAACCTTTTATTCTCTAGTATAGGAGAGTACCAGAACCTTTTATTCTCTAGTATAGGAGAGTACCAGAACCTTTTATTCCCTAGTATAGGAGAGTATCGGAACCTTTTATTCCCTAGTATAGGAGAGTATCGGAACCTTTTATTCTCTAGTATAGGAGAATACTGGAACCTTTTATTCTCTAGTATAGGAGAGTACCAGAACCTTTTATTCTCTAGTATAGGAGAGTACCAGAACCTTTTATTCTCTAGTATAGGAGAGTACCAGAACCTTTTATTCCCTAGTATAGGAGAGTACCAGAACCTTTTATTCCCTAGTATAGGAGAGTACCAGAACCTTTTATTATCTAGTATAGGAGAGTACCAGAACCTTTTATTCTCTAGTATAGGAGAGTACCGGAACCTTGTATTCACTAGTATAGGAGAGTACCAGAACCTTTTATTCTCTAGTATAGGAGAGTACCGGAACCTTTTATTCTCTAGTATAGGAGAGTACCGGAACCTTTTATTCTCTAGTATATGAGAGTACCGGAACCTTGTATTCACTAGTATAGGAGAGTACCAGAACCTTTTATTCCCTAGTATAGGAGAGTACCGGAACCTTTTATTCCCTAGTATAGGAGAATATCGGAACCTTTTATTCTCTAGTATAGGAGAATACTGGAACCTTTTATTCTCTAGTATAGGAGAGTACCAGAACCTTTTATTCTCTAGTATAGGAGAGTACCAGAACCTTTTATTCTCTAGTATAGGAGAGTACCAGAACCTTTTATTCCCTAGTATAGGAGAGTACCAGAACCTTTTATTCCCTAGTATAGGAGAGTACCAGAACCTTTTATTATCTAGTATGGGAGAGTACCGGAACCTTTTATTCTCTAGTATAGGAGAGTACCGGAACCTTGTATTCACTAGTATAGGAGAGTACCGGAACCTTGTATTCTATAGTATAGGAGAGTACCGGAACCTTTTATTATCTAGTATAGGAGAGTACCGGAACCTTTTATTATCTAGTATAGGAGAATACTGGAACCTTTTATTCTCTAGTATAGGAGAGTACCAGAACCTTTTATTCCCTAGTATAGGAGAGTACCAGAACCTTTTATTCTCTAGTATAGGAGAGTACCAGAACCTTTTATTCCCTAGTAAAGGAGAGTACCCGAACCTTGTATTCTCTAGTATAGGAGAGTACCGGAAACTTTTATTCCCTAGTATAGGAGAGTACCAGAACCTTTTATTCCCTAGTAAAGGAGAGTACACGAACCTTGTATTCTCTAGTATAGGAGAGTACCGGAACCTTTTATTCTCTAGTATAGGAGAGTACCGGAACCTTTTATTCTCTAGTATAGGAGAGTACCAGAACCTTTTATTCTATAGTATAGGAGAGTACCAGAACCTTTTATTCTCTAGTATAGGAGAGTAGCAGAACCTTTTATTCCCTAGTATAGGAGAGTACCGGAACCTTGTATTCACTAGTAAAGGAGAGTACTGAAACCTTTTATTCACTAGTATAGGAGAGTACCAGAACCTTTTATTCTCTAGTATAGGAGAGTACCAGATCCTTTTATTCTATAGTATAGGAGAGTACCAGAACCTTTTATTCTCTAGTATAGGAGAGAAGCAGAACCTTTTATTCTCTAGTATAGGAGAGTACCAGAACCTTTTATTCTCTAGTATAGGAGAGTAGCAGAACCTTTTATTCTCTAGTATAGGAGAGTACCAGAACCTTTTATTCTATAGTATAGGAGAGTACCGGAACCTTGTATTCACTAGTATAGGAGACTACCGGAACCTTGTATTCACTAGTATAGGAGAGTACCGGAACCTTGTATTCACTAGTATAGGAGAGTACCGGAACCTTGTATTCACTAGTATAGGAGACTACCGGAACCTTGTATTCACTAGTATAGGAGAGTACCGGAACCTTGCATTCACTAGTATAGGAGACTACCGGAACCTTGTATTCACTAGTATAGGAGAGTACCGGTACCTTTCATTCCCTAGTATAGGAGAGTACCGGAACCTTTTATTCCCTAGTAAAGGAGAGTACCGGAACCTTGTATTCACTAGTATAGGAGAGTACCGGAGCCTTTTATTATCTAGTATAGGAGAGTACCAGAACCTTTTATTCACTAGTATAGGAGAGTACCAGAACCTTTTATTCCCTAGTATAGGAGAGTACCAGAACCTTTTATTCCCTAGTATAGCAGAGTACCAGAACCTTTTATTCTCTAGTATAGGAGAGTACCGGAACCTTTTATTCTCTAATATAGGAGAGTAGCAGTACCTTTTATTCTCTAGTATAGGAGAGTACCAGAACCTTTTATTCCCTAGTATAGGAGAGTACCAGAACCTTTTATTCCCTAGTATAGGAGAGTACCAGAACCTTTTATTCCCTAGTATAGGAGAGTACCAGAACCTTTTATTCCCTAGTATAGGAGAGTACCAGAACCTTTTATTCCCTAGTATAGCAGAGTACCAGAACCTTTTATTCCCTAGTATAGGAGAGTACCGGAAGCTTTTATTCTCTAGTATAGGAGAGTACCGGAACCTTTTATTCCCTAGTATAGGAGAGTACCGGAGCCTTTTATTATCTAGTATAGGAGAGTACCAGAACCTTTTATTCTCTAGTATAGGAGAGTACCAGAACCTTTTATTCTCTAGTATAGGAGAGTACCAGAACCTTTTATTCACTAGTATAGGAGAGTACCAGAACCTTTTATTCCCTAGTATAGGAGAGTACCAGAACCTTTTATTCCCTAGTATAGCAGAGTACCAGAACCTTTTATTCTCTAGTATAGGAGAGTACCGGAACGTTTTATTCTCTAGTATAGGAGAGTACCAGAACCTTTTATTCCCTAGTATAGGAGAGTACCAGAACCTTTTATTCCCTAGTATATGAGAGTACCAGAACCTTTTATTCTCTAGTATAGGAGAGTACCGGAACCTTTTATTCTCTAGTATAGGAGAGTACCAGAACCTTTTATTCCCTAGTATAGGAGAGTACCAGAACCTTTTATTCTCTAGTATAGGAGAGTACCGGAACCTTTTATTCTCTAGTATAGGAGAGTACCAGAACCTTTTATTCCCTAGTATAGGAGAGTACCAGAACCTTTTATTCTCTAGTATAGGAGAGTACCGGAACCTTTTATTCTCTAGTATAGGAGAGTACCAGAACCTTTTATTCCCTAGTATAGGAGAGTACCGGAACCTTTTATTCTCTAGTATAGGAGAGTACCAGAACCTTTTATTCCCTAGTATAGGAGAGTACCAGAACCTTTTATTCCCTAGTATAGGAGAGTACCAGAACCTTTTATTCTCTAGTATAGGAGAGTACCGGAACCTTTTATTCTCTAGTATAGGAGAGTACCAGAACCTTTTATTCCCTAGTATAGGAGAGTACCAGAACCTTTTATTCCCTAGTATAGGAGAGTACCAGAACCTTTTATTCTCTAGTATAGGAGAGTACCAGAACCTTTTATTCACTAGTATAGGAGAGTACCAGAACCTTTTATTCCCTAGTATAGGAGAGTACCAGAACCTTTTATTCCCTAGTATAGCAGAGTACCAGAACCTTTTATTCTCTAGTATAGGAGAGTACCGGAACGTTTTATTCTCTAGTATAGGAGAGTACCAGAACCTTTTATTCCCTAGTATAGGAGAGTACCAGAACCTTTTATTCCCTAGTATATGAGAGTACCAGAACCTTTTATTCTCTAGTATAGGAGAGTACCGGAACCTTTTATTCTCTAGTATAGGAGAGTACCAGAACCTTTTATTCCCTAGTATAGGAGAGTACCAGAACCTTTTATTCTCTAGTATAGGAGAGTACCGGAACCTTTTATTCTCTAGTATAGGAGAGTACCAGAACCTTTTATTCCCTAGTATAGGAGAGTACCAGAACCTTTTATTCTCTAGTATAGGAGAGTACCGGAACCTTTTATTCTCTAGAATAGGAGAGTACCAGAACCTTTTATTCCCTAGTATAGGAGAGTACCGGAACCTTTTATTCTCTAGTATAGGAGAGTACCAGAACCTTTTATTCCCTAGTATAGGAGAGTACCAGAACCTTTTATTCCCTAGTATAGGAGAGTACCAGAACCTTTTATTCTCTAGTATAGGAGAGTACCGGAACCTTTTATTCTCTAGTATAGGAGAGTACCAGAACCTTTTATTCCCTAGTATAGGAGAGTACCAGAACCTTTTATTCCCTAGTATAGGAGAGTACCAGAACCTTTTATTCCCTAGTATAGGAGAGTACCGGAACCTTGTATTCACTAGTATAGGAGAGTACCGGAACCTTTTATTCCCTAGTATAGGAGAGTACCGGAACCTTGTATTCACTAGTATAGGAGAGTACCAGAACCTTTTATTCCCTAGTATAGGAGAGTACCGGAACCTTTTATTCCCTAGTATAGGAGAGTACCGGAACCTTTTATTCCCTAGTATAGGAGAGTACCAGAACCTTTTATTCCCTAGTATAGGAGAGTACCGGAACTTTGTATTCACTAGTATAGGAGAGTACCGGAACCTTTTATTCTCTAGTATAGGAGAGTACCAGAACCTTTTATTCCCTAGTATAGGAGAGTACCAGAACCTTTTATTCTCTAGTATAGGAGAGTACCGGAACCTTTTATTCTCTAGTATAGGAGAGTACCAGAACCTTTTATTCCCTAGTATAGGAGAGTACCAGAACCTTTTATTCCCTAGTATAGGAGAGTACCGGAACCTTTTATTCCCTAGTATAGGAGAGTACCAGAACCTTTTATTCTCTAGTATAGGAGAGTACCAGAACCTTTTATTCCCTAGTATAGGAGAGTACCAGAACCTTTTATTCCCTAGTATATGAGAGTACCGGAACCTTTTATTCCCTAGTATAGGAGAGTACTGGAACCTTTTATTTCCTAGTATAGGAGAGTACCAGAACCTTTTATTCCCTAGTAAAGGAGAGTACCAGAACCTTTTATTCCCTAGTATAGGAGAGTACCAGAACCTTTTATTCCCTAGTAAAGGAGAGTACCAGAACCTTTTATTCCCTAGTATAGGAGAGTACCAGAACCTTTTATTCCGTAGTATAGGAGAGTACCGGAACCTTTTATTCCCTAGTATAGCAGAGTACTGGAACCTTTTATTTCCTAGTATAGGAGAGTACTGGAACCTTTTATTTCCTAGTATAGGAGAGTACCGGAACCTTTTATTCCCTAGTATAGGAGAGTACCAGATCCTTTTATTCTCTAGTATAGGAGAGTACCAGAACCTTTTATTCCCTAGTATAGGAGAGTACCGGAACCTTTTATTCCCTAGTATAGGAGAGTACTGGAACCTTTTATTCCCTAGTGTAGGAGAGTACCGGAACCTTTTATTCTCTAGTATAGGAGAGTACCAGAACCTTTTATTCCCTAGTATAGGAGAGTACTGGAACCTTTTATTCTCTATTATAGGAGAGTACCAGAACCTTTTATTCCCTAGTATAGGAGAGTATCGGAACCTTTTATTCTCTAGTATAGGAGAGTACCAGAACATTTTATTCTCTAGTATAGGAGAGTACCAGAACCTTTTATTCCCTAGTATAGGAGAGTACCAGAACCTTTTATTCTCTAGTATAGGAGAGTACCAGAACCTTTTATTCTCTAGTATAGGAGAGTAGCAGAACCTTTTATTCCCTAGTATAGGAGAGTATCGGAACCTTTTATTCCCTAGTATAGGAGAGTATCGGAACCTTTTATTCTCTAGTATAGGAGAATACTGGAACCTTTTATTCTCTAGTATAGGAGAGTACCAGAACCTTTTATTCTCTAGTATAGGAGAGTACCAGAACCTTTTATTCTCTAGTATAGGAGAGTACCAGAACCTTTTATTCCCTAGTATAGGAGAGTACCAGAACCTTTTATTCCCTAGTATAGGAGAGTACCAGAACCTTTTATTATCTAGTATAGGAGAGTACCAGAACCTTTTATTCTCTAGTATAGGAGAGTACCGGAACCTTGTATTCACTAGTATAGGAGAGTACCAGAACCTTTTATTCTCTAGTATAGGAGAGTACCGGAACCTTTTATTCTCTAGTATAGGAGAGTACCGGAACCTTTTATTCTCTAGTATATGAGAGTACCGGAACCTTGTATTCACTAGTATAGGAGAGTACCAGAACCTTTTATTCCCTAGTATAGGAGAGTACCGGAACCTTTTATTCCCTAGTATAGGAGAGTATCGGAACCTTTTATTCTCTAGTATAGGAGAATACTGGAACCTTTTATTCTCTAGTATAGGAGAGTACCAGAACCTTTTATTCTCTAGTATAGGAGAGTACCAGAACCTTTTATTCTCTAGTATAGGAGAGTACCAGAACCTTTTATTCCCTAGTATAGGAGAGTACCAGAACCTTTTATTCCCTAGTATAGGAGAGTACCAGAACCTTTTATTATCTAGTATGGGAGAGTACCGGAACCTTTTATTCTCTAGTATAGGAGAGTACCGGAACCTTGTATTCACTAGTATAGGAGAGTACCGGAACCTTGTATTCTATAGTATAGGAGAGTACCGGAACCTTTTATTATCTAGTATAGGAGAGTACCGGAACCTTTTATTATCTAGTATAGGAGAATACTGGAACCTTTTATTCTCTAGTATAGGAGAGTACCAGAACCTTTTATTCCCTAGTATAGGAGAGTACCAGAACCTTTTATTCTCTAGTATAGGAGAGTACCAGAACCTTTTATTCCCTAGTAAAGGAGAGTACCCGAACCTTGTATTCTCTAGTATAGGAGAGTACCGGAAACTTTTATTACCTAGTATAGGAGAGTACCAGAACCTTTTATTCCCTAGTAAAGGAGAGTACACGAACCTTGTATTCTCTAGTATAGGAGAGTACCGGAACCTTTTATTCTCTAGTATAGGAGAGTACCGGAACCTTTTATTCTCTAGTATAGGAGAGTACCAGAACCTTTTATTCTATAGTATAGGAGAGTACCAGAACCTTTTATTCTCTAGTATAGGAGAGTAGCAGAACCTTTTATTCCCTAGTATAGGAGAGTACCGGAACCTTGTATTCACTAGTAAAGGAGAGTACTGAAACCTTTTATTCACTAGTATAGGAGAGTACCAGAACCTTTTATTCTCTAGTATAGGAGAGTACCAGATCCTTTTATTCTATAGTATAGGAGAGTACCAGAACCTTTTATTCTCTAGTATAGGAGAGTAGCAGAACCTTTTATTCTCTAGTATAGGAGAGTACCAGAACCTTTTATTCTCTAGTATAGGAGAGTAGCAGAACCTTTTATTCTCTAGTATAGGAGAGTACCAGAACCTTTTATTCTATAGTATAGGAGAGTACCGGAACCTTGTATTCACTAGTATAGGAGACTACCGGAACCTTGTATTCACTAGTATAGGAGAGTACCGGAACCTTGTATTCACTAGTATAGGAGAGTACCGGAACCTTGTATTCACTAGTATAGGAGACTACCGGAACCTTGTATTCACTAGTATAGGAGAGTACCGGAACCTTGCATTCACTAGTATAGGAGACTACCGGAACCTTGTATTCACTAGTATAGGAGAGTACCGGTACCTTTCATTCCCTAGTATAGGAGAGTACCGGAACCTTTTATTCCCTAGTAAAGGAGAGTACCGAACCTTGTATTCACTAGTATAGGAGAGTACCGGAACCTTTTATTCCCTAGTATAGGAGAGTACCAGAACCTTTTATTCCCTAGTATAGGAGAGTACCGGAACCTTTTATTCACTAGTATAGGAGAGTACCAGAACCTTTTATTCACTAGTATAGGAGAGTACCAGAACCTTTTATTCCCTAGTATAGGAGAGTACCTGAACCTTTTATTCCCTAGTAAAGGAGAGTACTGGAACCTTTTATTCCCTAGTATAGGAGAGTACCAGAACCTTTTATTCTCTAGTATAGCAGAGTACCAGAACCTTTTATTCTCTAGTATAGGAGAGTACCAGAACCTTTTATTCACTAGTATAGGAGAGTACCAGAACCTTTTATTCCCTAGTAAAGGAGAGTACTGGAACCTTGTATTCACTAGTATAGGGGAGTACCAGAACCTTTTATTCCCTAGTATAGGAGAGTACCAGAACCTTTTATTATCTAGTATAGGAGAATACTGGAACCTTTTATTTCCTAGTATAGGAGAGTACCGGAACCTTTTATTCTCTATTATAGGAGAGTACCAGAACCTTTTATTCCCTAGTATAGGAGAGTACTGGAACCTTTTATTCTCTAGTATAGGAGAGTACTGGAACCTTTTATTTTCTAGTATAGGAGAGTACCGGAACCTTTTATTCCCTAGTATAGGAGAGTACCGGAACCTTTTATTCCCTAGTATAGGAGAGTACCAGAACCTTTTATTCTCTAGTATAGGAGAGTACCCGAACCTTTTATTCTCTAGTATAGGAGAGTACCCGAACCTTTTATTCTCTAGTATAGGAGAGTACCCGAACCTTTTATTCTCTAGTATAGGAGAGTACCCGAACCTTTTATTCTCTAGTAAAGGAGAGTATTGGAACCTTTTATTCTCTATTAAAGGAGAGTATTGGAGCCTTTTATTCTCTAGTATAGGAGAGTACCGGAACCTTTTATTCCTTAGTATCGGAGAGTACCAGAACCTTTTATTCTCTAGTATAGCAGAGTACCAGAACCTTTTATTCTCTAGTATAGGAGAGTACCAGAACCTTTTATTCTCTAGTATAGGAGAGTACCAGAACCTTTTATTCCCTAGTAAAGGAGAGTACTGGAACCTTGTATTCACTAGTATAGGGGAGTACCAGAACCTTTTATTCCCTAGTATAGGAGAATACTGGAACCTTTTATTTCCTAGTATAGGAGAGTACCGGAACCTTTTATTCTCTATTATAGGAGAGTACCAGAACCTTTTATTATCTAGTATAGGAGAATACTGGAACCTTTTATTCACTAGTATAGGGGAGTACCGGAACCTTTTATTATCTAGTATAGGAGAATACTGGAACCTTTTATTTCCTAGTATAGGAGAGTACCGGAACCTTTTATTCTCTATTATAGGAGAGTACCAGAACCTTTTATTCCCTAGTATAGGAGAGTACTGGAACCTTTTATTCTCTAGTATAGGAGAGTACTGGAACCTTTTATTCTCTAGTATAGAAGAGTACCGGAACCTTTTATTCCCTAGTATAGGAGAGTACCGGAACCTTTTATTCCCTAGTATAGTAGAGTACCAGAACCTTTTATTCTCTAGTATAGGGGAGTACCAGAACCTTTTATTCTCTAGTATAGGAGAGTACCGGAACCTTTTATTCTCTAGTATAGGAGAGTACCAGAACCTTTTATTCCCTAGTATAGGAGAGTACCGGAACATTTTATTCCCTAGTATAGGAGAGTACCAGAACCTTTTATTCCCTAGTATAGGAGAGTACTGGAACCTTTTATTCTCTAGTATAGGAGAGTACCAGAACCTTTTATTCCCTAGTATAGGAGAGTACCGGAACCTTTTATTCCCTAGTATAGGAGAGTACCAGAACCTTTTATTCTCTAGTATAGGAGAGTACCAGAACCTTTTATTCCCTAGCATATGAGAGTACCAGAACCTTTTATTCCCTAGTATAGGAGAGTACCAGAACCTTTTATTCCCTAGTATAGCAGAGTACCAGAACCTTTTATTCCCTAGTATAGGAGAGTACCGGAAGCTTTTATTCTCTAGTATAGGAGAGTACCGGAACCTTTTATTCCCTTGTATAGGAGAGTACCGGAGCCTTTTATTATCTAGTATAGGAGAGTACCAGAACCTTTTATTCTCTAGTATAGGAGAGTACCAGAACCTTTTATTCTCTAGTATAGGAGAGTACCAGAACCTTTTATTCACTAGTATAGGAGAGTACCAGAACCTTTTATTCCCTAGTATAGGAGAGTACCAGAACCTTTTATTCCCTAGTATAGCAGAGTACCAGAACCTTTTATTCTCTAGTATAGGAGAGTACCGGAACCTTTTATTCTCTAATATAGGAGAGTAGCAGTACCTTTTATTCTCTAGTATAGGAGAGTACCAGAACCTTTTATTCCCTAGTATAGGAGAGTACCAGAACCTTTTATTCCCTAGTATAGGAGAGTACCAGAACCTTTTATTCCCTAGTATAGGAGAGTACCAGAACCTTTTATTCCCTAGTATAGGAGAGTACCAGAACCTTTTATTCCCTAGTATAGCAGAGTACCAGAACCTTTTATTCCCTAGTATAGGAGAGTACCGGAAGCTTTTATTCTCTAGTATAGGAGAGTACCGGAACCTTTTATTCCCTAGTATAGGAGAGTACCGGAGCCTTTTATTATCTAGTATAGGAGAGTACCAGAACCTTTTATTCTCTAGTATAGGAGAGTACCAGAACCTTTTATTCTCTAGTATAGGAGAGTACCAGAACCTTTTATTCACTAGTATAGGAGAGTACCAGAACCTTTTATTCCCTAGTATAGGAGAGTACCAGAACCTTTTATTCCCTAGTATAGCAGAGTACCAGAACCTTTTATTCTCTAGTATAGGAGAGTACCGGAACGTTTTATTCTCTAGTATAGGAGAGTACCAGAACCTTTTATTCCCTAGTATAGGAGAGTACCAGAACCTTTTATTCCCTAGTATAGGAGAGTACCAGAACCTTTTATTCTCTAGTATAGGAGAGTACCGGAACCTTTTATTCTCTAGTATAGGAGAGTACCAGAACCTTTTATTCCCTAGTATAGGAGAGTACCAGAACCTTTTATTCTCTAGTATAGGAGAGTACCGGAACCTTTTATTCTCTAGTATAGGAGAGTACCAGAACCTTTTATTCCCTAGTATAGGAGAGTACCAGAACCTTTTATTCTCTAGTATAGGAGAGTACCAGAACCTTTTATTCCCTAGTATAGGAGAGTACCAGAACCTTTTATTCCCTAGTATAGGAGAGTACCGGAACCTTGTATTCACTAGTATAGGAGAGTACCGGAACCTTTTATTCCCTAGTATAGGAGAGTACCAGAACCTTTTATTCCCTAGTATAGGAGAGTACCGGAACCTTGTATTCACTAGTATAGGAGAGTACCGGAACCTTTTATTCCCTAGTATAGGAGAGTACCGGAACCTTGTATTCACTAGTATAGGAGAGTACCAGAACCTTTTATTCCCTAGTATAGGAGAGTACCGGAACCTTTTATTCCCTAGTATAGGAGAGTACCGGAACCTTTTATTCCCTAGTATAGGAGAGTACCAGAACCTTTTATTCCCTAGTATAGGAGAGTACCGGAACCTTGTATTCACTAGTATAGGAGAGTACCGGAACCTTTTATTCTCTAGTATAGGAGAGTACCAGAACCTTTTATTCCCTAGTATAGGAGAGTACCAGAACCTTTTATTCTCTAGTATAGGAGAGTACCAGAACCTTTTATTCCCTAGTATAGGAGAGTACCGGAACCTTTTATTCCCTAGTATAGGAGAGTACCGGAACCTTTTATTCCCTAGTATAGGAGAGTACCAGAACCTTTTATTCTCTAGTATAGGAGAGTACCAGAACCTTTTATTCCCTAGTATAGGAGAGTACCAGAACCTTTTATTCCCTAGTATATGAGAGTACCGGAACCTTTTATTCCCTAGTATAGGAGAGTACTGGAACCTTTTATTTCCTAGTATAGGAGAGTACTGGAACCTTTTATTTCCTAGTATAGGAGAGTACCAGAACCTTTTATTCCCTAGTAAAGGAGAGTACCAGAACCTTTTATTCCCTAGTAAAGGAGAGTACCAGAAACTTTTATTCCCTAGTATAGGAGAGTACCAGAACCTTTTATTCCCTAGTAAAGGAGAGTACCAGAACCTTTTATTCCCTAGTATAGGAGAGTACCAGAACCTTTTATTCCCTAGTATAGGAGAGTACTGGAACCTTTTATTTCCTAGTATAGGAGAGTACTGGAACCTTTTATTTCCTAGTATAGGAGAGTACCGGAACCTTTTATTCCCTAGTAAAGGAGAGTACCAGAACCTTTTATTCCCTAGTAAAGGAGAGTACCAGAACCTTTTATTCCCTAGTATAGGAGAGTACCAGAACCTTTTATTCCCTAGTAAAGGAGAGTACCAGAACCTTTTATTCCCTAGTATAGGAGAGTACCAGAACCTTTTATTCCGTAGTATAGGAGAGTACCGGAACCTTTTATTCCCTAGTATAGCAGAGTACTGGAACCTTTTATTTCCTAGTATAGGAGAGTACTGGAACCTTTTATTTCCTAGTATAGGAGAGTACCGGAACCTTTTATTCCCTAGTATAGGAGAGTACCAGATCCTTTTATTCTCTAGTATAGGAGAGTACCAGAACCTTTTATTCCCTAGTATAGGAGAGTACCGGAACCTTTTATTCCCTAGTATAGGAGAGTACTGGAACATTTTATTTCCTAGTATAGGAGAGTACCAGAACCTTTTATTCCCTAGTATAGGAGAGTACCAGAACCTTTTATTCCCTAGTATAGGAGAGTACCGGAACCTTTTATTCCCTAGTATAGGAGAGTACCGGAACCTTTTATTCTCTAGTATAGGAGAGTACTGGAACCTTTTATTCCCTAGTGTAGGAGAGTACCGGAACCTTTTATTCTCTAGTATAGGAGAGTACCAGAACCTTTTATTCCCTAGTATAGGAGAGTATCGGAACCTTTTATTCTCTAGTATAGGAGAGTACCAGAACCTTTTATTCCCTAGTATAGGAGAGTACTGGAACCTTTTATTCCCTAGTGTAGGAGAGTACCGGAACCTTTTATTCTCTAGTATAGGAGAGTACCAGAACCTTTTATTCCCTAGTATAGGAGAGTACTGGAACCTTTTATTCTCTATTATAGGAGAGTACCAGAACCTTTTATTCCCTAGTATAGGAGAGTATCGGAACCTTTTATTCTCTAGTATAGGAGAGTACCAGAACATTTTATTCTCTAGTATAGGAGAGTACCAGAACCTTTTATTCCCTAGTATAGGAGAGTACCAGAACCTTTTATTCTCTAGTATAGGAGAGTACCAGAACCTTTTATTCTCTAGTATAGGAGAGTACCAGAACCTTTTATTCCCTAGTATAGGAGAGTATCGGAACCTTTTATTCCCTAGTATAGGAGAGTATCGGAACCTTTTATTCTCTAGTATAGGAGAATACTGGAACCTTTTATTCTCTAGTATAGGAGAGTACCAGAACCTTTTATTCTCTAGTATAGGAGAGTACCAGAACCTTTTATTCTCTAGTATAGGAGAGTACCAGAACCTTTTATTCCCTAGTATAGGAGAGTACCAGAACCTTTTATTCCCTAGTATAGGAGAGTACCAGAACCTTTTATTATCTAGTATAGGAGAGTACCAGAACCTTTTATTCTCTAGTATAGGAGAGTACCGGAACCTTGTATTCACTAGTATAGGAGAGTACCAGAACCTTTTATTCTCTAGTATAGGAGAGTACCGGAACCTTTTATTCTCTAGTATAGGAGAGTACCGGAACCTTTTATTCTCTAGTATATGAGAGTACCGGAACCTTGTATTCACTAGTATAGGAGAGTACCAGAACCTTTTATTCCCTAGTATAGGAGAGTACCGGAACCTTTTATTCCCTAGTATAGGAGAGTATCGGAACCTTTTATTCTCTAGTATAGGAGAATACTGGAACCTTTTATTCTCTAGTATAGGAGAGTACCAGAACCTTTTATTCTCTAGTATAGGAGAGTACCAGAACCTTTTATTCTCTAGTATAGGAGAGTACCAGAACCTTTTATTCCCTAGTATAGGAGAGTACCAGAACCTTTTATTCCCTAGTATAGGAGAGTACCAGAACCTTTTATTATCTAGTATGGGAGAGTACCGGAACCTTTTATTCTCTAGTATAGGAGAGTACCGGAACCTTGTATTCACTAGTATAGGAGAGTACCGGAACCTTGTATTCTATAGTATAGGAGAGTACCGGAACCTTTTATTATCTAGTATAGGAGAGTACCGGAACCTTTTATTATCTAGTATAGGAGAATACTGGAACCTTTTATTCTCTAGTATAGGAGAGTACCAGAACCTTTTATTCCCTAGTATAGGAGAGTACCAGAACCTTTTATTCTCTAGTATAGGAGAGTACCAGAACCTTTTATTCCCTAGTAAAGGAGAGTACCCGAACCTTGTATTCTCTAGTATAGGAGAGTACCGGAAACTTTTATTCCCTAGTATAGGAGAGTACCAGAACCTTTTATTCCCTAGTAAAGGAGAGTACACGAACCTTGTATTCTCTAGTATAGGAGAGTACCGGAACCTTTTATTCTCTAGTATAGGAGAGTACCGGAACCTTTTATTCTCTAGTATAGGAGAGTACCAGAACCTTTTATTCTATAGTATAGGAGAGTACCAGAACCTTTTATTCTCTAGTATAGGAGAGTAGCAGAACCTTTTATTCCCTAGTATAGGAGAGTACCGGAACCTTGTATTCACTAGTAAAGGAGAGTACTGAAACCTTTTATTCACTAGTATAGGAGAGTACCAGAACCTTTTATTCTCTAGTATAGGATAGTACCAGATCCTTTTATTCTATAGTATAGGAGAGTACCAGAACCTTTTATTCTCTAGTATAGGAGAGTAGCAGAACCTTTTATTCTCTAGTATAGGAGAGTACCAGAACCTTTTATTCTCTAGTATAGGAGAGTAGCAGAACCTTTTATTCTCTAGTATAGGAGAGTACCAGAACCTTTTATTCTATAGTATAGGAGAGTACCGGAACCTTGTATTCACTAGTATAGGAGACTACCGGAACCTTGTATTCACTAGTATAGGAGAGTACCGGAACCTTGTATTCACTAGTATAGGAGAGTACCGGAACCTTGTATTCACTAGTATAGGAGACTACCGGAACCTTGTATTCACTAGTATAGGAGAGTACCGGAACCTTGCATTCACTAGTATAGGAGACTACCGGAACCTTGTATTCACTAGTATAGGAGACTACCGGTACCTTTCATTCCCTAGTATAGGAGAGTACCGGAACCTTTTATTCCCTAGTAAAGGAGAGTACCGGAACCTTGTATTCACTAGTATAGGAGAGTACCGGAACCTTTTATTCCCTAGTAAAGGAGAGTACCGGAACCTTGTATTCACTAGTATAGGAGAGTACCAGAACCTTTTATTCACTAGTATAGGAGAGTACCAGAACCTTTTATTCCCTAGTATAGGAGAGTACCTGAACCTTTTATTCCCTAGTAAAGGAGAGTACTGGAACCTTTTATTCCCTAGTATAGGAGAGTACCAGAACCTTTTATTCTCTAGTATAGCAGAGTACCAGAACCTTTTATTCTCTAGTATAGGAGAGTACCAGAACCTTTTATTCACTAGTAAAGGAGAGTACCAGAACCTTTTATTCCCTAGTAAAGGAGAGTACTGGAACCTTGTATTCACTAGTATAGGGGAGTACCAGAACCTTTTATTCCCTAGTATAGGAGAGTACCGGAACCTTTTATTATCTAGTATAGGAGAATACTGGAACCTTTTATTTCCTAGTATAGGAGAGTACCGGAACCTTTTATTCTCTATTATAGGAGAGTACCAGAACCTTTTATTCCCTAGTATAGGAGAGTACTGGAACCTTTTATTCTCTAGTATAGGAGAGTACTGGAACCTTTTATTTTCTAGTATAGGAGAGTACCGGAACCTTTTATTCCCTAGTATAGGAGAGTACCGGAACCTTTTATTCCCTAGTATAGGAGAGTACCAGAACCTTTTATTCTCTAGTATAGGAGAGTACCCGAACCTTTTATTCTCTAGTATAGGAGAGTACCCGAACCTTTTATTCTCTAGTATAGGAGAGTACCCGAACCTTTTATTCTCTAGTATAGGAGAGTACCCGAACCTTTTATTCTCTAGTAAAGGAGAGTATTGGAACCTTTTATTCTCTATTAAAGGAGAGTATTGGAGCCTTTTATTCTCTAGTATAGGAGAGTACCGGAACCTTTTATTCCTTAGTATCGGAGAGTACCAGAACCTTTTATTCTCTAGTATAGCAGAGTACCAGAACCTTTTATTCTCTAGTATAGGAGAGTACCAGAACCTTTTATTCTCTAGTATAGGAGAGTACCAGAACCTTTTATTCCCTAGTAAAGGAGAGTACTGGAACCTTGTATTCACTAGTATAGGGGAGTACCAGAACCTTTTATTCCCTAGTATAGGAGAGTACCGGAACCTTTTATTATCTAGTATAGGAGAATACTGGAACCTTTTATTTCCTAGTATAGGAGAGTACCGGAACCTTTTATTCTCTATTATAGGAGAGTACCAGAACCTTTTATTCCCTAGTATAGGAGAGTACTGGAACCTTTTATTCTCTAGTATAGGAGAGTACTGGAACCTTTTATTCTCTAGTATAGAAGAGTACCGGAACCTTTTATTCCCTAGTATAGGAGAGTACCGGAACCTTTTATTCCCTAGTATAGTAGAGTACCAGAACCTTTTATTCTCTAGTATAGGAGAGTACCCGAACCTTTTATTCTCTAGTATAGGAGAGTACCCGAACCTTTTATTCTCTAGTATAGGAGAGTTCCCGAACCTTTTATTCTCTAGTATAGGAGAGTACCCGAACCTTTTATTCTCTAGTAAAGGAGAGTATTGGAACCTTTTATTCTCTATTAAAGGAGAGTATTGGAGCCTTTTATTCTCTAGTATAGGAGAGTACCGGAACCTTTTATTCCTTAGTATCGGAGAGTACCGGAACCTTTTATTCTCTAGTATAGGAGAGTACCGGAACCTTTTATTCTCTAGTATAGGAGAGTACCGGAACCTTTTATTCTCTAGTATAGGAGAGTACCGGAACCTTTTTATTCTGTGATACATTCTCTATGTGATACAATATAAGGGAAGGGCTCTGAGCTATACAATATAAGGGAGGAGCTCTGAGCTATACAATATAAGGGAGGAGCTCTGAGCCATACAAAAGAAGTGAGGAGCTCTGAGCCATACAATATAAGGGAGGAGCTCTTAGCTATACAATATAAGGGAGGAGCTCTGAGCCATGCAATAGAAGGGAGGAGCTCTTGTCAACTCTATGTTTCTAAATATATAACCAGTTCTCAAATATGAGGAATGAGTCTTTGAGAAACAAGTAAAGTCAAGTTCAGATGGGTAGAAGATCCTCCATAAGTCAGCCAATGAGTGTCTCTCCAATAGGGAAGTACATTTATTTGATTGACTTGTGGTGGATCTATCTATATTGGTATTTTTTCGCTTTTTCCTGGTCAAAATAATATCATCCTAAAGTAAAGAAATAATATTCCGAAAAATTTAAATAATTTCCAAAAAATATAAAGAGTAAAAAAATAGGGTCCTTAGGGAGGAACAAACAGCCCCAAGAAAAATGAAAAATAAAGTAAAAAAAAGTTATATAACAATTTATCAGTCAAAAAAAAAAAAAAAAAGAGAAATAGAAATAGAAAAAAATGTGAATGATTTTTGAAATGCCAGCCTCGGATCAGGTTATAATTGAAAGATAATGCATTATCCAATGGCTGCAGCCATGTTCCCATGCCTACAGGATATAGCGCACTATCTAGGACGCACAGTCCGTGGAAAAAATGGAAGCAGACAAAGTTTAGTATACTGTAGTATATAGAGTGGAACCGTCTCATCCACCTGTCTGTATTAAGGTGCATTATACAATGCTCCATGATGTAGATTTTTTTTTTCCCCTCGGATAAAAGAGATGAGAAAAATGTATTCTGAAACACAGACAAAAATGGAAAATGCAAATAAAATGAAGACTAAACCTTTAAACTGTACTTTTAAACCTGATTATAGTTATTCATTTTTATGTACATATTAAGAATAATAAAAAAATAACTGACCTTCATGCAGACATTGACACATGGGTTGTTCTGTAAAAAGTTAATTTCTGGGTTAAAGCTCTAAAAGTGATGTAATCAGCAGGAACATTCCATTGGTTTCCATGGTGATTCTGGGACAAGGTTCTAAAAGTGATGTAATCAGCAGGAACTTTCCATTGGTTTCCATGGTGACTGAACCACTTTTAGAACTTTTTTTTTGCCCCACAATCCCATGCCCCCCCATGCATGACCCCCCAATAAGGCCAATTTCATATTTGATTTTTGTAGAGTTCTTAGTTTTCCTTCTTTCTTAATTGAACATTTACGCACAGTGGTTGGTCACCATCCCAGCATGAGTCCGCATTTTCTTTAAGTTAATAATCTAAGTACTGTGGAAATGATCAATACAGCTGCATTAAAGCTCTCTCATTAGCTGTATAGATTATCTTTATCTGAAAATGCAAACCTAAGGGGACACTTTGAATCTTCATTGCTGATTAAAATTAAGTTACTAATCGTGAATTATACTTTTTTTTTTAGTAGAATCGAATTTAAAGTAACTTTTACCTCCTAAAAGGCCCTTTCCACAAATTAGTTAAAAACAAGTTTCCCACCAAATTACTATTTTTTTAATCAAACTAAAACATAGTAAATGTAGCTGTAATTAGCATTTTCGCAGTATGGAGACAGCCAAGTTTGATCTGTTAGTCCGGGGATTTCATGAGACTATTGGGCCGACAATAAATGTGCCATTATTTGCAAATCTCCAGCACATAATGAGGCAGCCCAGTAATTATAAGAAGTCCTATCTTTGAACATTTAAAATTTTTGATTGAGAATTGTCCAGGGATTACTAGATCCGGAAAACCCACATCACCCCATTACATGACCCCATCACATACCTCAATCACCCGCATAACATGCCCCCATCACCCCCATTACATTCCCCCATCACCCCCATTATATGCTCCATCACCCCATTATATACTTTGAAGGAAGCAAGGGTTAAACAAGTTGGAATGTCCCTTGAAGAGATCCTACTGTATACAAGAGCAAGGTCACTTAGAGTCCACACAATGTAATCAATTCAAGGAGCACAGGAAGTAACTAAACAAAACAAAACGTTGTATCCTTAGTGTCTATATAATCAGTGCTGCTTCACCTGCAGTAAGCATGCAGAGTAATTACTGGGGGAGGGCTTGAGTCAAATATTAAAAAATGTGATTTATGCAGAATTCCTGCAACAAATCACACTAGGGGGAAAAAAAGCCTGTGCACTATACAAGCAGTAATCTTCATCTTGCATCATAGATTGGTGACTAGACTGTCCTTTTAAATATGTTGCAGCTGAGATGACAATACTTATTCCTGATATTGGGCAATATGAGCAAGTGAGCTAAAATCCTGCTGTGCTCAATGCATGACTCATATCCAGGTTTAGATGCAGGGTGTTCTTTGTCATAAATCTGAAAGCACCCATAAACATATCCAGAACCTTTCTAGAAGGCTTCAGGTAAGCAACCAAGGGTAGACACAAGCTATGTATAGGGGGGACCTTTTCTGGACTATGCACAATGTAATGATGTCCTTTCAAAGTCCGCTGCTATTCTGGTACGGACAGTTTGTCTATCACCACAAGCATCGTCCCTGTTCCTGGGGCAGTAGAAAACCCATCAACACCTGCCCCTTTCTGGCCCCAACACTCAACAGCTGAATAGCCACTTACCTTTGCGATGGTCTCACCCACTTAGAATGGGTCCTGTCTACATTAGTAAAAGAAGATACTTATTACCATCAAGAAGAGAGTCATGAAGGATTATAAATTCTGTATTTTTTGGGGGCAAGGTAAAGAGGCAGGACCCCGGTGGGAGGCGTGGCCGGACCACAGCAAAGAGTGAAGATGGCAGCTCCTGTGTGAGCATCAAGCCCTGACAAAAGCTAAAATAACTACAGAATTGACTTTGTACTTCTTCTCTAAAAAAGAACGGACAGCATGTGAAACATTGTGTAATACATTCTTGTTCTGCCTGAGAGAGAGCTGCCCTTAGCAGATTAATTCTCAGAGCACATTAGATAATGTGTGTTTGGCACCAAAACAATAAATACAAATTTGCTCTTATTAAATACTCCCAGAGCACGCTTTTTAGATTCCGCTGTGTGCATTGATAAGCCCTTGGTTGCTACATACTGTTTGATATTGATTCTTTCGGTCTGCACGGAGTATTAATGCACTTGTTTCGGTTCAGCTTTCTTTCAGATGCCACTAATTACCTTTCACTGCAGCATTATAATTCCTATCATCCTCATCCTGTGATAAAGCCTGTGGGAAAGAGTGTGAATGATACTTTCTCGGCCATTTTATTTACGTTAATTTGCGCTTTGGCGAATGCAATGTATAGATCTTTTTTGGCAGTTTTTTATTCTCTACAGTCACACTTGGCGTTGTCTCCAGTTGCTGGAAAAAATTGGGCTTGAGGCCAATGTTAAGACTGTGGAGGCTACAGACAGCTTTTTTTTTTAACCCCTTGGTGACAAGACATTTTGACCTTGACTTTCCCTTAGTGACAAGGGCTGTTTTTTCAATTCTGGGGTGTTTGTGTTTAGCTGTAATTTTCTTCTCTCTCACATACTGTACCCACACAAATTATATGTTGTTCTTATCGTCATAAGAAGGGCTTTCATTAGATACCAGTATGTTCATCTTATCTTTTAATTTACTACAAAACAAATTATAAAATAGGACCTAAAATATAATTTACACAAATACAATCATTAAAAAGACCCAGTCTAAATAGTTTCTAAATGTTGTCCCGAGTTCATAAATATGCATGTTTCCATATTTTTATGCAGTGTTTTGTGAGTTATGGGGCAAAAAACAAAAATAGTGCTTTTTGTTTTTTTTTTCCTATATTGACCTTTTGACCCCAACCCAAACCCTAAATTTAACCCCAACTCTAACCCTTATGCTAACTTTTAATATATTTTAATGTAATTGTAACGCTAGCTTCTCTACTAACCCTAACCCTAGATTTAAGCTAATGAAGTCTTTTTCTTTCCATTTCAATGTTTCCACGGATCGGACTTGTTTGTCCAGCACATCCCACAGATGCTCGATTGGATTGAGATCTGGAGAATCTGGAGGCCAAGTCAACACCTTGAACTCGTTGTTGTGTTCCTCAAACCATTCCTGAACCATCTTTGCTTTGTGGCAGGGAGCATTATCCTGCTGAAAGAGGCCAATGCCATCAGGGAATACCGTTTCCATGAAAGGCTGTACATGGTCTGTAACAATGCTTAGGTAGGTGGTACGTGTCAAAGTAACATCCACATGAATGGCAGGACCCAAGGTTTCCCAGTGGAATATTACCCAAAGCATCACACTGCCTCCACCGGCTTGCTACCTGTCAGTCCAAAGCATCACACTGCCTCCGCCGGCTTGTTACCTGTCAGTCCAAAGCATCACACTGCCTCCGCCGGCTTGCTACCTGTCAGTCCAAAGCATCACACTGCCTCCGCCGGCTTGCTACCTGTCAGTCCAAAGCATCACACTGCCTCCGCCGGCTTGCCCCCTGTCAGTCCAAAGCATCACACTGCCTCCACCGGCTTGCCACCTGTCAGTCCAAAGCATCACACTGCCTCCACCGGCTTGCCACCTGTCAGTAGTCATAATGTTATGGCTGATCGTTGTATTTTAAGCAAAGGTAGCTTCAAAATTTGAAAAATTGAAAAGTTGATTTCGTTCACTGTATAGTTTCCTTTTATGTTTTGATTAAATATTTTTTGGAGCACATTGCTTAAAAAACCCAGATGTATTTTTTTTTTTTTTTTTTTTACAAAATATACTTTCTGTCTTTTGCAAAAGAGCAGCCTGTTCCCACAAACAAGATGATTTGCATCCATTCAAATCATCTGCTTAAAAATAAATAAATAACCCTATCTATGTATATCTTGCAAAGGACCATCTGCATCCTCTCTTGGTTTGAAAGGCCTCGTTGTTAAGTGGAGTTGTTGTGCTGGCATTCAGATTCAAGTGCCTAGGTGTCTGGTTTTATAATCCCGGCTGATCAAAGAGATTACACAATGTACTTGAAATGAGATAGGCAAAAGCCAGAGCGCTCACGGATCAATTATTTACCCGGTAGAGCAGTTTATGGTCTTTAATGAAACTAGAAATGTTATTCAGAGATGAGGCCTGGGTAATTATTACAGAAGGAAATGAAAAGTGAAAACAGACTTAGACAACCAATGTCCATTAAATTGAGTTTTAAATTAACACCTTGTTGGACCTATGGAAAACATGTCTCAGCACTGTGATACTTTAGCACACCGATTTTTAATGTGCCACTGTTTCTTCAAATATATATTGCTTCAATGTGCTTAATATGGCCTTAAGCCAATTATTTTACAGCCTGCTGGTGAAAATACTTGCTGGTTGGCACACTTATGTGCAAGATACGCAGATCAGCCATAACATTATGACCACTGACAGGTGCAAGCCGGCGGAGGCAGTGTGATGCTTTGGGCTGACAGGTGGCAAGCTGGCGGAGGCAGTGTGATGCTTTGGACTGACAGGTGGCAAGCTGGCGGAGGCAGTGTGATGCTTTGGACTGACAGGTAGCAAGCCGACGGAGGCAGTGTGATGCTTTGGACTGACAGGTGGCAAGCTGGCGGAGGCAGTGTGATGCTTTGGACTGACAGGTAGCAAGCCGGCGGAGGCAGTGTGATGCTTTGGACTGACAGGTGGCAAGCCGGCGTAGGCAGTGTGATGCTTTGGACTGACAGGTGGCAAGCCGGCGGAGGCAGTGTGATCCTTTGGACTGACAGGTGGCAAGCCGGCGGAGGCAGTGTGATGCTTTGGCCTGAGAGGTGGCAAGCCAGTGGAGGAAGTATGATGCTTTGGGCAATGTCCTGCTGGGAAACCTTGGGTCCTGAGATTCATGTGGATATCACTTTGACACATACCAGCTACCTAAGCATTGTGTGCATTGGCCTCTTTAAGCAGGATAATGTGCCCTGCCACAAAGCAAAGCAAACATTACATCAAGTCTAGACGGGTTATATTCTCATTATCCCTATAATTATATACTTTTCTTTATATAAAGTTAATTTAAACTTGTTTCAAACTGCTTTTGTATTTCTGTTAAATAATTCAGCATTTTTTTTCATAATGCTGACGCAATTATTCTTCACCGTTACTGCAATAAAAAAATGAACTCAGTCCAACACTCACAACCATTTCTAATTATAAGGCCCACTTCAGAAACAACTTGGCCTCCCCTGCCCTGGAAGGACAGTTTATATTACTGAAAACTAGAGAATTCTCAGTATATTCTTCCTAATAAATAATTAAATAACCTTTTCTTTGGGGGGGGGGGGGGGGAATACAACTCTCTCACTGCTTACAAGATTTCACACCTTGGCACTACAGCATATACCTAATCTAAACATGAAGGTAGACAACCCCCACGTCACCACCACTCAATGGGGGGGGGGGGGGGGGGGGGGAGACAATGATATGATCTTATTAAAAGCTGAAACTAGTGACAGGAAGATAAAATATAAATTCCTTATTGTTCTATTAAAAATGTATAGCATATATTGACTGCTTTGTATCGAAACAGAGGCGGGGAAGTGCCTGGTTCCGTAAACTGACGCGCTGTTGTACAAATGATTGTTTTATAGTGCCTATGGTGTTATTTTATAATCTAACTTCCTGTCTGGGTAGGTCAGCTCCATGCATGAAGGTGCTCGTGCCAGTGATGTAATGCGACAAAACTCTGCAGTACTGTTCCCAGCACATGAAGGGAAAATTGGCGGTATATTGTTAGACAGCAAACCCCAACTAGTAGAAATCCAATTCGCGATCTTCTTCGGAACACGGATGAAGAGGACATTGCATGCTTACGCAAAGTCACCTCTCAACACCTGATATCCGCTTTAAATTTGTTTTTCTTTTTTATCAATTTCTATTTACTTTTTTCTTTCTTATCCAACTCCAAAGCGCCGGCTCCCTGGAACCTTTTAATAGGAATTTTCTTTCTGTATCCTTCTCTGATCTAAGAAGGACCGTATCTCCAGAAGGATATTGATACTTTGGAGAGAGTTCAGAGAAGGGCTACTAAACTGGTTCATGGGTTGAAGGATAAAACTTACCAGGAAAGGTTAAAGCATCTTAACATGTATAGCTTGGAGGAAAGACGTAACAGGGGGGATATGATAGAAACATTTAAATACATAAAGGGAGTCAACACAGTAACGGAGGAGAGTATATTTAAATGAAGAAAAACTACCACAACTAGAGGACATAGTCTGAAATTAGAGGGGCAACGATTTAAAAGTAATATCAGGAAGTATTACTTTACTGAGAGGGTAGTGGATGTATGGAATAGCCTTCCAGTAGAAGTGGTAGAGGTTAATACAGTGAAGGAGTCTAAGCATGCATGGGATAGGTATAAGGCTATCCTAGATATAAGATAAGGCCAGGGACTAATGAAAGTATTACTTTACTGAGAGGGTAGTGGATGTATGGAATAGTCTTCCAGCAGAAGTGGTAGAGGTTAATACAGTGAAGGAGTTTAAGCATGCGTGGGATAGGTATAAGGCTATCCTAGATATAAGATAAGGCCAGGGTCTAATGAAAGTATTACTTTACTGAGAGGGTAGTGGATGTATGGAATAGCCTTCCAGCAGAAGTGGTAGAGGTAAACACAGTCAAGGAGTTTAAGCATGCGTGGGATAGACACAAGGCTATCCTAGCTATAAGACCGGGAACGGGGGACAAATAAAAGTACTCAAAAAAATTGGGCAGACTAGATGGACCGAATGGTTCTTATCTGCCGACACATTCTATGTTTCTATGTTTCTAAGAAAATAAAAAGGATTTGTCGTTTGACAAAGAATAAATTGTGGGCACATGTTACACTCTCTGACATGAATAATAATGTTTAGGAGATATTACAAAATAATCCTCTCTTCTGTGTTTCCTGCCTCGGGCTATTATAGAAAGCTCACTAATTTTTACAAGTAATCATCAAGTGAAAAGGACAGGTCTAGTATGAAAATACTGTTTGAGTTAAGTTAATAGAATATTAATTTAGTTTAAATGTGCCGGCAGACTCATCCTATTATTAATATGTTGAAACAGACAGCAGGAAATGAAGGTCTCGAACACTGCCAGAGTATATCTGTGTGCATCCAACAATCACTCTGATAAGTTGACAGAATGGGGCCAGGGGATGCAAATACAGATAACCGGAATATATTCACTTGTATCTCAAGTTGGAGAACACTGTTTACTATTTGTCAGTCTTTCTTTTAACAGGGTATTTCCAAAGCACAATTCTATTTTTTATAAATAAAAAAATAAAAACAAACAAAAAATCAGAAATAGTTCCATTACACCACAATGGAATGTCATTACTGACACAGCTTAAAGGACAAAAAAATAAATAAGGGAACATAGGATTCCAAGGAAAACAAATGGCGATGGATCCATTTCTCCGAAAGACGGAAATTCCAAAATTACAGGACAAGCAGAGAAAAAATATAAACAGTATGACTCATGTTTAATTGAAGTATTATATCAAGTGTAGACAGGCGATCTCAGGTTTTAGATACTTTACCATTAGCCGTTATATCTAGAAATTGTTTCATGAAAGAATATACATAAAGTACCTTATTAAGCTCTCTTAGCTTGGTAGATCTTTATCAGGAGCAGACGGGTCGTTTAGAATCTTGGGTCAGTTAGGTCAGATCTTCCTACATGTAAGTCACGATGAAGGAATATTTCACCCAATATTCTAAACATGACTGTTTTTGAAGAAGCCTGATAGGGCGAAACGCGTCAACTGTCTGTGACGTTCATCTGAGGAACTCCTGTGAACACGGAAGCACTCTCCTATTCACCGCCTCCGCCAGCTGACGGAAAGTGCACGCCGTCGGATCTTCAGTGTTTGCTGAAATCGGAGGATCGGTGAAGTGTTCATTTGTTTTTAAACATTGTTTTTAAACAGAGTTTTGTCTGCTTCTTATGTGGAGCCCATCTCCTGTCTTTGGGGCGAATAAATTATATTATAAATACCCAAAAGTGTGTTTTACGGAGACCTAAGGAGGAGCTGGTTCTATAAAGTTACATCAAAGAGAATGATAGGACTTTGAGTCCACAAAGCCCAATATACTCAGAGCCAGTACTTAAGGCTCTGCACTTCGTGAGTGATTTTCTTTTGGGGGAAATATACCCAAAATTTTGTACAGTATAAAACTACACATTGTATATATCTGTTTCTTTTTTTCATATTATTTGTGCAAGAAGAGCATTACGAGATCAAGTACCTTCTATTTTCTTTGATAAGTATCATTTTATACTTTTTTCACATTATTCACTAATTATTTTTTGCTCAACACTTCTTTATCTTTATCATTGTATTTTGTGCCCTTTTGGGGGAACTGCACTAGTGTTTTGCTGCACATTTTTCTTCATATATTAGCACCTGTCACTTTAAATAATTTTTGTAAGATTCTAAACATGTCTTCCCCCGGATGGAATTATCCAGAGCAAAAATTTCACAATAAGGTACTTTTTTTGTATTCTTACATTAAAGAATTTATAATTAAATCATCTACACTTAATGCAAACTATCATTTACACTTAAGGATTTTTTTTTTGCCATAGTTGTCCTTTAATTTGGAGATTTCAGTAATTCCATCTTTCAATGCATTGACCTCTTGCAATTGGTCTCCTTAGGAATCTTACATTGCGTTCTGCATGGAATTGAAATATAATACTTAGAATTAGCTTAATAAAAAAAAAACTACATTTCTCTAAAGGGGAAATCTTTCATGGTCTGATGAATTGTTTCCATTAAGATGATTTTAAGTCTTTTTTTGTTGCCATATATTCCTCTTTAGGTGTAGATGTAACACATTCCATGGTTCGTGTGTGATATCTTGACATAGCAGGATATATAATTAACGGAGGAATTTTTCAGAATTTAGACAGGAACACCCCAAATGGATAGAGTGTTTTATTTGCCAAGGGAGTTTGAAGGTCCTATTTCTTTTCAGGTTTCAGCTGCATGGTATGGAGAGGAAATGAAATGTTTATGATGCTGTAAGACTGAAAATAAAATAAATTAGGATGTAGGTTTATAGTTCTATTTTTATTCGTAGTCGTTAGTGGTTTTACAGATACTGGGCTATAATAAGAGATGGACAGTCGTGGGGATTGCGTGTTTATGATAACCAATAAAATATTTAGATGTAAGCTGAATTAAATATAGATTTACAGAAGACCATTGTGGTGTGTATATATATATATATATATATATATATATATATATAATTCATAATTACTTTAATTCTATTATTAAGTATTATGTTTTTGTTTAATTTATATTTCCACATGTGTATTAATGTGAGATTAATTCCTGTTTCACATCAATATAGCATATTTTATAGTGTGAATTATTTAAAGTGCCTCTCTTATCGTATATATATATATATATATATATATATATATATATATATATAATCTTTATTTTTAATTTTTTTTGGTAAATCGGATTTTTATTTATTCTCACAAGTCAAGAAGTTTGAGCAACAGTTATTGAAAAAGTGTGTGGGGGGGAATAGGAGAAAAAACGTGGGAGACAAGTAGAGTACAGAATAAAAACGGATGTGGAGGGAGGGATCAAGTAGGAGGAGGGAGTGACATTTATAGTTGGAGATTGAGATGTGGTGGTGCTGGTATGAGGCTGGGAGAATCAGCTGGGGTATGTCTGTGAATTCTGGTAATATGGATATTATTTGTGTGCACTATTGTTTGATGTGAGGACATTCCCACCATATGTGAAGTACAGATCCAGGGGTAGCTCCCCACATCTCCAGCGGTTCTCTGGTACTTCTGGAAATATGGTGTAGAGAAGGGTTGGCGCGCGATACCATTTGGTTAGTAGTTTGTATGACAATTCCTGTATGTTGTTGTTTTTATGTGTCAGCTGGAATAATTTGCATCATTGTGGTTCACTCAGCGTTATTTGGAGTTCCCACTTACCAACAAAAGCTGGGAGTGTTGAGTCTGTAGGTGTTAGTATCATTCTGTATAGGAGGGATAACCCGTGAGGAGGGAGGGATTCCCCAAAGAAAATGTCTTCCATGTCAGTGAGAGGTCTAATCAAGTTGTGTCAAACCATGTGTGCTATGGCTATACTTTGTTCTTTACTCACTCACTGTTGCAAAGTTGAAAAGTTGTTGAAATGTCCATTCCGAAATTCCAAGTACCGTATGTGGCATGACACATAGTAAAGATATGGACACGGAAGGCCGAGTCCTACCTGGTTTTAGTTCTCATTAGCAAGTCAAAACAAAGTCTAGGCTTCCCCTTGGCCCCTGTAAATGTCAAAAACATTGTGCGGACTGACACATATCAGATTAATTTGCACTATCATATAATATTTGTCTGTGTGTTTTGTTTTAACCATTTTGAAATCTGTTCATCTTCTTGGCCATTTTTTATGGGTACTTTGCATCATTTCCTCTCTCCTTAGAATATACTGGCCTATTCTTCCTGCTTCTACCTGCCCTTCCCTGAGAATCCTGCTCATTGCCTGATGGACCTGCTCTTCCTGCCCTCCCCTGATGATCCTGCTCATTGCCTGATGGACCTGCTCTTCCTGCCCTCCCCTGATGTGCCTGCTCATTACCTGATGGACCTGCTCTTCCTGCCCTCCCCTGAGAATCCTGCTCATTGCCTGATGGACCTGCTCTTCCTGCCCTCCCCTGAGAATCCTGCTCATTGCCTGATGGACCTGCTCTTCCTGCCCTCCCCTGATGATCCTGCTCATTGCCTGATGGACCTGCTCTTCCTGCCCTCCCCTGAGAATCCTGCTCATTGCCTGATGGACCTGCTCTTCCTGCCCTCCCCTGAGAATCCTGCTCATTGCCTGATGGACCTGCTCTTCCTGCTTTCCCCTGATGTGCCTGCTCCTCAGCTGACAGGCCTGCCATTCCTGCCACTCCCTGCCCTCCTCTAACAGGCATTTTCCTAGGATGTTCTTCCTGCTCCTACCTCCCTGATCTATCTATCTATCTATCTATCTATCTATCTATCTATCTATCTATCTATCTATCTAACTATCTTACTATATATCTATATATCAATCTATCTATATTACTATCTTACTATATATCTATCAATCTATCTATCTATCTATCTATCTATCTATCTATCTTATCTGTATCTATCTATCTGTCAGTCTGTCTGTCTATCTATCTATCTATCTATCTATCTATCTATCATCTATCTATCTATCTATCTATCTATCTATCTATCTATCTAACTATCTATCTATCTATCTATCTATCTATCTATCTATCTAACTATCTTACTATATATCTATATATCAATCTATCTATATTACTATCTTACTATATATCTATCTATCTATCTATCTATCTATCTATCTATCTATCTTATCTGTATCTATCTATCTGTCAGTCTGTCTATCTATCTATCTATCTATCTATCATCTATCTATCTATCTATCTATCTATCTATCTATCTATCTATCTATCTAACTATCTTACTATATATCTATATATCAATCTATCTATATTACTATCTTACTATATATCTATCAATCTATCTATCTATCTATCATCTATCTATCTATCTATCTATCTATCTATCTATCTATCTAACTATCTTACTATATATCTATATATCAATCTATCTATATTACTATCTTACTATATATCTATCAATCTATCTATCTATCTATCTATCTATCTTATCTGTATCTATCTATCTGTCAGTCTGTCTGTCTATCTATCTATTTAGCTTATCTGTTATCTGTATCTATATACCTATCTGTATACCTATCGATATATCTTTTACACACACCTATATTGCAAGTATTTTTCACACCATGAATCTTTTAGGAGCCTAGCCCCCCCCCCCCCCCCCGTGACATAAACAAATAATTATGTTCACCGAAACATTTAATAAACTCAAGTGAAGTCTTAAATGTACCCAGCAGGTAAAGTTCTTATAATATTTGACCTCTTTGAACTTGTCTGACAAAAGACACAATTCTCTGACCTGTCGATCCAGAAGATCAATGTTCCCGTTCAAGCAATTCATCATGCCATGGGGCGTGCAGAATTTGGCCACCTGATCCGTTGCGGATCGCTGGTATCTCTGACATTAAGACACTTTTAGAGAACTCTAAAAGGCATTATAAATACCAGTGATGTCAGTCATCCAAAATCACTAATATCTCTGAATAATCAGGGTAATGTTACAAGCAGTACAGTATCCACCATCTATGGTACTGATGAAAGTGCAAATGGTCATGAGTTGTCTGATGTTTCAGATAAACATTGCAACATCTGGTTTTTTGGTAATACATAATATATAATGTTATACAGGTTGAGTATCCGTATCCAAAATGCTTTGGATCAGAGTTATTTAGGATAATGGGTCATTTCACCAATAAGATATATTAAAACCTCTCGCCTCTCGTGAAATCCAGCGATATCAATGTAAATACTGTATAAAGCAAATAAATCACTGTTACTGTGATGTACCTGTGATGTGAGGCATCGTTGGGAACCTGCCATTGGCATGGATAGGTTATATCACAGCTTAAGGGGGCTGCACACTGAATAATCTGTTGTGCGTTTACATTCTGACAGGTGTGTGTGGAATTTGCAACTTGTGGCAAAATCTGAAATTTTTTGGGATATTGGATCATTTTGTAGAACATATTTCTAGATAAGGGATGCTCAATCTGTACAGGTCCAATTCAAAAAAAGGGCCCTCTAATGACCTGTTCATTAACAGAACAGTACAAAGGACAAGAGGTCACCTGCTAAGACTCGGAGAAAGGAGATCTAGTCTACGACAGTGGGTTTGTTACAGTAAGGACAATAAAGGTATGGAATCCACGGCCTGAAGAGGTGGTGCTAGAAAAATGTTAGATGCCTTTAAAATGGTCCTGGACGCTTTTCTAATGAAACTGAACATAGAGGGCTATGCATGTTAGTATAGGCGATAATATTTCATTAATATACAACTTCCTAAGGTGTGGAATTTTCTGCATGTCCTGAAGAGCTACACATTCCAGTATGTCCTCGTATGTGTAGGTCTACACTCAGGTTGGGTAGAAGGCACCACAAATTTGTTAGTTAAGGATTATTTTTGCATAATTTCCCCAAAAAATTATCAATGGGATAGGAATTTCTAAAGCTTGCTGTCAACACTCTGGATACTCTGTCTGTGATAGTGATAGGTCTGTGAGACCAATACCCACTGGAGTCGGGTAGACCCCCTCACACAAAGACTAGGTAAAAACCATCATTACTCACCAACACAGTCCAGTGAACAACCAGACATTTCTTGATGCACATAACTGGAACCCACGTAAGTTAAATGAAACTAGAAGCAAATCTCTTCATGCCAAACTTCAATGTTTCTTGTAACTGTGCAACACATGGGACTCAGCTGTTAGCAAATCAATAATGGAAGAGTGTTATGGGAGTTATAGCCCAGGACCTGTTGGAGGGCAGCACTGTCCTTCTGCATACCTGTGTTGCTATTATAAAAAGGACTGGGGTTAATCCTTTATCTTGTTGACACAGATCAAATACAGATGTATAAAGAGATCCAAAAGTGGTGCCAACCAGTAGGAACATTCCATTGGTTTGCCTGGTGACTGCTCCACCTTTAGAACTTTGCCCAACAACTGCGCTTTTTGTCTAACCACCTAAAATACCCAAAAGCTGCGCAAAAACATCATTAAATATAAAAAATATTAATTCACAAAAAAAAAACAGCATTTTAGAGCTTGCTGTGGAGAAGTTGCTAACAGCTTTTGCATACAAAAAAAAAGATAATAAATCCTATGAAATATAGATTATAACAATGGTGATTGTGCTTTTAATTTAAAATAATCAATCACATTTTATGGTGATGTATTCTGTTTTATTAAGAGAATCCTCGTTATTAGTGTTCCAGCTTTATATATCTATTTGTTGGCAAAGCGTCACGCGAGCGGAGGGAGATGAAAAGGGAGTGGTGAAGAATAAGGGTTCATCTGTTAAAGAGCTCTCCAAATGAATAGATTCTCTCCTCTGAGCGGCTATGTACGCCGTGGAGTTTGTAATGATGTCAGTGTCTTATTAAAGAAATAACTCACGGGGCTCCATAAAAAATAAGCAAACAGATTAGTACAAAGGAGAAGGAACAAAGAAACAGGCCTTTAATAACCATACTGGTGACAAAAGGATGAGAAAGATGGCAAAAACCATACTTCGGAAATGTTGGCATTCCACTAAAGAGAAGGGACCGTTTTACAGACGTAGTTCATAGACGGCCACCTTTCTACCTTACTTTAGCCCTCTTTTCTTGTATAGCTCTATCAGGGAGCTGACATCTTGGGTCAGAAGACGGAAGATCTGACCCACCAGACTGAATGTTCTAACCAACATGTCCGACCTTGATAGAGTTATACAGCACAAAGAGGGCTCAATAAGGTACTTTATTTGGATTTTTCCATTCAAGTATTTCTATTTAAAATTCATAAAAATGATACAAACTTTCAGATAAACAGAGCTACGTGTTTGGTTGATAGTTGTTCTTTAATACACTTCACTTGATATGAGAGCAGAAAGGCAGACACAGAAAAGCTAATGCGATGTATGTAAGCTATAAAAGTCAATTCTGGCGCAAAGTTCTACAAGTGGTCTAAACAGTAGACACATTTCATTGGTTTCCAAGGTGACTGCTCCACTTTTAGAACATTTAGCACCATTTCTATCATTATGGCTGCAGAGAGCATTGTGTTTGCAATAGCATCCTGGCTTACAACATGTCTGCTTTCTCCTGGGATTCGTCCTGCCACAAGGACAATACAACTGCCAATTACACAGATATAAACTATTTAATTAAGCTTTGTAATTGCTACATGGGTGATTAAATGGAGTCAGTGTCACATAGAGGATGACAAACACCTTTGGTGTAATACACAGTTGCTGCTGAAATACAGATATTATTTCACTGGAAAACTGTTAATATGATACAACTACATTTCTATTTGTGAAACATCAAAGTGCTGGATCATTATGCTGCTATCTTTGCAGCAGGGAGAAGCAATAACATATCATTGTTTGTGGAACTTTCCTTTCAGATGAGAAAAACTGTCAAAACCGACTGTGGCCAACACATTCCACCTTGTGGATATGGGTGGGCCAAAAATCAGATTTAACAAAAAATAAAAAGATACTGTGTTAAAACATCTACGCATCATTCATGCTTATTTTTCAGAGCATATAAAAAAAAGAAACAGTTTGTTATATTTACCAACCATTAATTCATGCTTGGACAAATTTTTCTTCTGCAAAGTAGAAACTCAGATAGAGTGGGGACACGGTACTTGCTAATTAGGACTTTTAAAGTGTTTCATTCCCCCGGTAATTTACACATATCCACTGCACGACAACTGACACTGTTACCTTCAAAATGGCAATTTATTTTGACATGTTCAAAGGGCAAAAAGCTTGATAGAAAAAAAGATTTACAATCACCGATTTCTGTATTAGTATGTGATTGGCTCATTGCAAGCATTTTTCTAAATCGCATATATGGATTGTAAGGAGTGAACTGTGGCGCATTGTGCAATTCAGGGCCAGTATGGGCTGGAATCCAGATGCAGGGGTAATGAGTGATACAAAGCCCTGCACATGGTGAGCACTCTCCACCAGGGATGGCTTTGAGCACCCACAAGCCAAGTTAGCCAAGCAGAGGAGTATAGAACAACGAGAGCAAAACCAGGGTCTAGGATTTAGAATGGCCAGAAAACAAGCAAGGGTCAGTGGACAGGAGAATATACCCTGCCACCTTTTTATTACATATATATTTATGCAACAAACAATTCACGGGGGGCTTGACAACGAGTTGCAATAAAATAATATGGTAGGGTCTTACCTGAATATCATCCAATGCGCTAAGACAAATATGACAAATAAACTGGGGAAAAAATTCGCTCCAGTAAGTGGTAATGGTTCAAATAAATAAATACTGCAAGATTAATCCATAAATATATCTAGTTGGTAGATTTAAAGGCAAGTCTACACACACCAAAAAAATCGCACATTCACAATGCCGTCACCACTGCATAGGATTCTGGGTAAGCCAATGCAAATGAGGTCACTAATGATCACCTTTTGTCTCTATATCCACTTTGTACACGCTCTCCTTGGAGCACAAACACACTGTACAAGACACAGCAAGTCTTTAAACACAGCTCACCGCTGAGGTGCAGAGCTAGATAACCACTCATGGACAGCTGATCCATCCTGAATGGCACTCCTCAACACAAGGTTGGTTATTGGCTGTCGGGCTTGGGCCAAAACATGTACAGGTCGGGTGTATCTGATCCAGAAATCCGTTATCCCAACTGGAAAATTCAGCGCCCAACAGTTTATGCAGCATCCAGCCCCCTTAAAGGACAACTGTAGGCAAAAAAATAACTCATGTTTAACTGAAAGATTACATCCAGTGTAGATGATGTGCAAAGAAATATTTTAATGAAAGAATACAAATAAAGCACCTTATTGAGCACTCGTTGCATCATTTAGCTCTAACAGGGGGCAGACATGTTGTTTAGAATCTTGAGTCAGATCTGCGTTAATTTTCAAGCAGATTAATGAAGATCTGCCCCAAGATTCTAAACAAACATGTCTGCCCTCTGTTAGAAGTATATGAACCAAAGAGGGCTCGATAAAGTACATTATTTGTATTCTTTAATTAAAACGTTTCTATGTAAAATGCCATCTTTTCAACCAACTTGATGCCATCTTTCAGCTAAACACAAGTTAATTTGTTGGTACAGTTGTCCGTTAAGCTGTGATATAGCCTTTCCATGCACGCTTTGATTATTATACAATGACACGTGTGCAGACCTGACACGCCAACGGCAGGTTCCCAACGATGCCTCACATCACAGCTACATCACAGTAACAGTGATTTATTTGCTCTATACAGTATTTGCCTTGATAATACTGTATTTCACAAGAGCTGAGAGGATTTAATATATCTATATGGTGCAAATGATCCGTTATCCAAAATATTTCTGGTCCTAAGCATTTTGAATACGGGATACTCAACCCGTAACGGCTATTCGCATGTCATTCACTTACTAGATAAATGTTTCCTTCATTTCTATTTCACATTAATTGATATTTATCCAAAAAAACAATAAACGGTAAACATAAATAAAACAAGTCTTGGTTTTATTTGATGGATTAGAACATGGTACACTTCCCCCAAAAGATCGAGATCTGTGGTCTACGCTTGTATGAGAATAAGTTATCCTCGCTCTGCTTCCAACTATTTCCAACAATAATAATAATATTCCTATCTTATTTCCTTATCTACATATACATTGTGTTAACACTCTTCTAAACAGCTCAACAATTTACAAGATTATTTATAATAAACGATTACCTGTTCCTCAGAACATCTTATTTCCCACCATGCACCAGGGCACCTTTTTCCAACTGGTTAATACATTTTTATACTTTTAAGTTTTTGATTGATTTTATTTTTTTTTATAAACAAGAACAGTGCTAGATTATTGCTTGTTATGACTTTTTAAAGGGACTGTATCACCTAAACATTGTTGTTACTGTGAATGCATAAAAAAAATATTTAAAAATGATCTATACATTGTGTTAGCAAAACTGCAAGCAAATGCCTAAATTAGGAGAAAAATGTGGTTGAAATGTGTCTGTGGAGTCTGTGAAGGCTCCTGCTTATGACATCACCTATGGCACGGTATGCAAATTACACATTTCCCATTGAAGCAGGAGACTCTACAGACATATTAAACACACATTTTTCTACTAATTTAGGTATTTGCTCGCAGTTTTGCTAATACAGTATATAGATCGTTTTCATTTTTCAAGCTCTACAATAACAGTAAAACAATGTTCAGGTGATAGCGTACCTTTAAGTAAGTTCCTTTCAACTAATTAAAGGAAAACTGTAGCAAAAACTTAAGTTGTGTTTAATTGAAAGATGGTATCAAGTGTCGGCCTTTTATATAGAAATGCTTTAATGAAAGAATACAAATAAAGCACCGTATTGAGCCATCTTTACCCCATGTAGCTCTACCAGGAGGCAGACATTTTGTCTCAATCTAATCCAAGGTGAGTGAAAATTTGACCCAAGATTCTAAACAACATGTCTGCCCCCTGAAAGAACAATATGGAGTAAAGATTCTAAACAACATGTCTGCCCCCTGAGAGAACGATATGGAGTAAAGATTCTAAACAACATGTCTGCCCCCTGAGAGAACTATATGGAGTAAAGATTCTAACCAACATGTCTGCCCCCTGAAAGAACAATATGGAGTAAAGATTCTAAACAACATGTCTGCCCCCTGAGAGAACGATATGGAGTAAAGATTCTAAACAACATGTCTGCCCCCTGAGAGAACTATATGGAGTAAAGATTCTAACCAGCATGTCTGCCCCCTGAGAGAACTATATGGAGTAAAGAATCTAAACAACATGTCTGCCCCATGAGAGAACTATATGGAGTAAAGATTCTAAACAACATGTCTGCCCCCTGAGAGAACTATATGGAGTAAAGATTCTAACCGACATGTCTGCCCCCTGAGAGAACGATATGGAGTAAAGATTCTAACCAACATGTCCGCCCCCTGAGAGAACGCTATGGAGTAAAGATTCTAACCAACATGTCTGCCCCCTGAGAGAACTATATGGAGTAAAGATTCTAACCAACATGTCTGCCCCCTGAGAGAACAATATGGAGTAAATATTCTAACCAACATGTCTGCCCCCCGAGAGAACGATATGGAGTAAAGAAGGCTCAATAAGGAAATGTAAAGATGAGTAAATGAGTAAAGATTCTAACCAACATGTCTGCCCCCTGAGAGAACGATATGGAGTAAAGATTCTAAACAACATGTCTGCCGCCTGAGAGAACTATATGGAGTAAAGATTCTAACCAACATGTCTGCCCCCTGAGAGAACTATATGGAGTAAAGATTCTAACCAGCATGTCCGCCCCCTGAGAGAACGATATGGAGTAAAGATTCTAACCAACATGTCTGCCCCCTGAGAGAACGATATGGAGTAAAGATTCTAACCAACATGTCTGCCCCCTGAGAGAACAATATGGAGTAAATATTCTAACCAACATGTCTGCCCCCCGAGAGAACGATATGGAGTAAAGAAGGCTCAATAAGGAAATGTAAAGATGAGTAAATGAGTAAAGATTCTAACCAACATGTCTGCCCCCTGAGAGAACAATGTGGAGTAAAGAAGGCTCAATAAGGAAATGTATTTGTATTCTTTCATTAAAGGTTTTCTTTATAAATTGTTTACACCTCATACAATTTTTCAATTAAACATAAGTACATTTTTTTTGCTACAGTTTTCCTTTAAAAGAAAAGTTAACCTCATATAGAGTTTAGGAACTAGGGGAATGGTCCAGTTTGAAGCATATCAAGTAGACATAGGGACATTAATGTGCAATTCGTGGTCACATAACTTTATTCCAAGAACCAAACAGTCAAAAACATATTATTTTTATGGAAATTGGCACCGATATGAAACAGGATGTTACACGACACGGTTAGAAGGCTGCATCCAAACTTGAAAATGATTATATAAAATCTTGCGATAGATTCCTTTAAATATATGGATTTTTTTTTTTTATATTTTACAAAAGTGCTTCACAATTTATTACTTTATCAGAATATCTATACTGAAAATGTATCTTTTAAAGAAATGGAACTAAAACTAGTGTTTTTAAAAAAAACAAATACATTGCACATAGCCAGCTCTTATACAAACTTAAGTAATTAACCATTTAAACACTTTTATTTTTAATATATGAAACTTGTTTATTATTACCGGAGCATAGAGAAGTCCAGTATCAAAGGCTCAGTAATAAGTTTTTTGTTTTTTTTATCTCTTCTTACACAACTCACGTATTTACATATTTGCATATAAAAAAAAACACACACACCCCCCCCCCCAAAAAAGGAAAAATAGTGACAATTAGAGAACTGATAGATTACAAATAATCTTCTAGTAAAGGATGTTTCAACTGAGTTGATGTCAAAATTGTACAATGATAACAAATTGAATATATATGTGTTTTCATAGTATTATGATGGCTTTATATAAACATGTAAAACATGGAATGTCTTTCCTCCAATTATTTATTATTTCAACATTTGTACAAAAGTTGAGAAGGCATCTTGTTGCCTGAATTAACACCTTTTTTGTTTGCCTGTTTACTTTTTTTATTTTTTTTAAGTTAAATAATAATTGGAATCCAGTGCAAGGAGAAACTATCAATGCCAGTCAAATGACTGATTGACCATTTTATAAAACCTTGTGTTATGTTCACCAAAGTACGAATAAAGTTTTTCCAGGACCGTCTCGTTGACCACTGGGTGCGGACGACCCTTGGACTCGTGCAAACATCGTTCCCTGCCGTCGCTCCGGATGCAATAAAAGCCCTTGGTCTGATTGAAGTAGAAGTTTGATGACACAATTCTCGGGGGAAGATTAAGAAACCTCTCAACCTTCTGTAATTCCATAAGTGGAGTTTTGATTAAAGTATTGCCGTCCACGATGTGAATTTGATCCAAATTAAAGTACTTGAGCCATCTCTCCATGTGCATGTCATACAGGCTTCTCTGGATGGCTTTGTATTTGGTATTTAGGGCACCGTTTTTTATAACTATGTCCTCAAAAGCCTGCACAGGCTTGTGATTTTCTAGTCTGTTGTAATATACTTGGGTATAATCTGAAATAACCCTTTCCGTTGGATCTCTCAGAATCAGAAGAAGTTTAATAGACCTGTTCATGTCATGGATTCTCTCTGGTGTTTGAGGGGCGGTAAAATAACCTGGTGTCTTCTCAATAGTGATTTGATTCTCATAGGAGAATGGCATTAAGTTCCTGTACCATTCAATGCCTTTTACGTAGTTCTCATCCCAGTCGAAGAAATGTACTTCTGTGGTTGCTACCACAATATTCGGATGGATATCCAACATCTCCAGGAGTGCCCTGGTTCCACCCTTACGGACTCCAACGATGATCGTTTGGGGTATTCGGCGGCTTGTACCTGGGGGACTAGCCTGCGCAGAGTAATGTTCACTAGTATTGCTAAATTCTCCTAATTCAGAGAAGGCCCCATCTGATGCATTCTTAAATGGGGCGCCCTCAACTGGGGCGCTCCGACATTGACCCAGCAGAAGAAGAACGGAGACGAGTAGAAAGGCCATGTAGAGAGAAATTGAGCAGTCAGTTCCAAAAACTTCTAGATTTGGCTAATAAAATGATGGGGACTTTTGATAAGACAAGTAGAGGGATGGAAGTAGCGTCAGGAACCATCTGCAAAAAAATAAAATACATGCTATTAAACCTTTTTTCAAGCACACATACTCACATTGTATAATTTTATAGTGTCATATTAATCACAGACAATGGGTAATATTTACCCATATCACTCATTGTCTGTGATTATTATGACACTTACGAGTCCACATCATGATAGCTCCCAATAGTGGGACTAGCGCCTCATCCACCAATATAAACATAGAAATATAGAAACATAGAATGTGTCGGCAGATAAGAACCATTCGGTCCATCTAGTCTGCCCAATTTTTTTTGAATACTTTATTAGTCCCCCGTTCCCGGTCTTATAGCTAGGATAGCCTTGTGTCTATCCCACACATGCTTAACCCCTTCGTGACCTTATTACGAGTTAACTCGTCATAAGAGCCACAGCATTAGCGACCTTATGACGAGTTAACTCGTCATGCAGTCTAGCCGGCGGTGCGCTCCGTGTGCACCGCCAGCTAGTCTACAACGGGTCCAGGGCTAAGCCTCGCACCCGAGGCAAAGCTCCTGGACCCGATTGGTGGATTTCCGGGCATGTGATAACATGCAAATTAGATGCAAAATCAGTGTGTTCACACACTGACTTTGCCTCTAATTCACTCTCTGTGCTTCACATTCTTGTAGTGAAGCACAGAGAGTGACCTGTATATAAAAATAAATAAATTACATACACAGAGGGGAAAAAAATTAACCCTTTCATTGCAGTTTCTTTCCACTTTATGGCCCTCATTTAGTTTTTTTTTTAACAAATTTTTTTATTTTTACAATTTATAAAGTTTTTTTTAATAAATAAAGGTAATTTTAATATATTTATTTAATAAAATGTAACCCCTGCATGATTTTTACAGATCTGACATCGCACTCTTCAGAGTTTTTTTTCTGTCTTTTTTGGTTATGGGGGTTTGGGAACCAATATTTTTCTTTTTTATTAGTTAGTTAATTAGGGGGGATAAGTGGGTTAGTGTTGCACTAGTTGTGTAGCTTATTATTGGGAAAATAATGTGGAAAAACTTTTTTTCCTCAAAAATGTCCTCTTTTATATGTATTTTTTAATACTAAAATGTAAATCATTTTTATGTATAGGGTATCAAAAGAAAGCTCTAACTGTCCTTTAAAAAACAACAAATAACTTGTATGGGTGCGTTAAATGACAGAGAGGAAAATTATGTTTCAAAAACCGGGTATTAAAAATTGAAAAACGCTCTGGTCCTTGGCCCAGGAAAATCCCTGGTCCTTAAAGGGTTAAAATCCTTGACTGTGTTTACCACTTCTGCTGGAAGGCTATTCCATACATCCACTACCCTCTCAGTAAAGTAATACTTCCTGATATTACTTTTAAATCGTTGCCCCTCTAATTTAAGACTATGTCCTCTAGTTGTGGTAGTTTTTCTTCTTTTAAATATACTCTCTTCCTTTACTGTGTTGATTCCCTTTATGTATTTAAATGTTTCTATCATATCCCCCTGTTTCGTCTTTCCTCCAAGCTATACATGTTAAGATGCTTTAACCTTTCCTGGTAAGTTTTATCCTTCAACCCATGAACCAGTTTAGTAGCCCTTCTCTGAACTCTCTCCAAAGTATCAATATCCTTCTGGAGATACGGTCTCCAGTACTGCGCACAATACTCCAAGTGAGGTCTCACCAGCGCTCTCTACAATACTCCAATTGAGGTCTCACCAGTGCTCTGTGTACAATACTCCAAGTGAGGTCTCACCAGCGCTCTGTACAATACTCCAAGTGAGGTCTCACCAGCGCTCTGTACAATACTCCAAGTGAGGTCTCACCAGCGCTCTGTACAATACTCCAAGTGAGGTCTCACCAGTGCTCTGTACAATACTCCAAGTGAGGTCTCACCAGCGCTCTGTACAATACTCCAAGTGAGGTCTCACCAGTGCTCTGTACATGAGCACTTCCCTCTTCCTACTGCTTATACCTCTCCCTATGCAACCAAGCATTCTGCTAGCATTTCCTGCTGCTCTATTGCATTGCCTACCTACCTTTAAGTCGTCTGAAATTATTACATCTATAGGGCAAACTGGCAACAAATATGGTGAGTTTGAGATATATGCACCAGTCCTGACCATCTCGATTGTTCAGAGCTTCTGAGTATCGGTGCCAAAAAACACGTTGGAATGTATAGAAAAAAAAAAGCAATCACTGTTAATCATAAGAAATGCTTTCTTGCGTGGGATATTTTATGCATAACCCCCAATGTCTCTAAATTGTCTACTCAATAATGAGAGAACTGCAGGGAAGTGAGATGGGAATTCAGATGAATGGGAGAGTTTTCCCAACATTCTTTGCTGTTAGGTCTGAACTTCCCTGCAATACCATCACTTTATTGAGTAGACACTTATGTCATTAAAAAGTACAGATCTATCCAAAGGCTACTTTACTAAATCAAAAACACAACATTTTCAGTCCAAAAAATAATGCAGTGGGAAGTGAGTTCCTAAACCCTCTCTTTTATTTTAAGTAATGGTTTAAAAAAAAAAATATTGCTTTATAATCTGTTAATTTTTCTTGGAAAATAACAAGGTAAAAAAAACAGTGAGGAGTATTGTATAGCACCCAATAGAGTTGAGATTTTAGGTGCAAGGCAACTGTTGTGCGTAAGTAGAGGCCTGCAAGTTACGGATGACCTGCCCTGAAGTTTGCCACCTAGAGGTAGCGTTATGTAACTGCGTCGACTACATCTATTTTAATTCTTCACATACTAAAATTCATTAAAAATTATTCTTATTCCATTTTTAAAAAAAACATTTGTATTAACACAGTGTATATGAGAATGGCCGCAGTTTTCATAGTAACATAGTAACATATTTTATTATATATATTATATATACTTTATTATATTATATATATAAGGTCATAAGAGCACGCTCTATGGAAATTGTTTAACTGTCTTGACACAGAACCAGAGTGGAGCTCTAAGGCATGAGGACTTAGAAAAAGGTGTCATGGGAGAGAGGTACAGCATCAGATATGGACAAAGCGAAGCAGGCGGTTTAGGAGAAGGTAAGAAGAGGGATTATGGAAGCTCCTACTGACCGTTACATTACTCCGATGGAACACTTGTTAATTAGGAATCAAGGGCTCAGAGCCAGTTGCTAATTATTCCAAGACAGTGTGATTGCCAACTGTTAAAAAGCTACTTGGAAAAACAGTAATTTTCCTCGTCAGTAAAAAAAACTGTAACGATTGACTTACTTGTGGGAAAATTTGTCAGGGCAAGTTAGTGAGATGCTCCGACGGACTTGCTTTTCAAGTACTTAGAATTCACAGAGATTAATTGTCTCGGCTGAGTTCATTTCTAAGAGGATAAGCGTTTGTTATCCCGAGAGTCCCGAAAACTGCCGTAAGGCCATGAAAAGAGAGGGGATTTTAGGGGAGTAAAGGGTCAGGCACCATTATCTCATGGAATGCCTTTTTGTTAACATGTTGTTAAAATGTGAGATTCTGGTTTATGGAAAGTACCTCTTAAAAAAGAAAATACAGATCCCCCCTTCACACTGCCTACATCACTAAATAAGTAAAACAGGGACCTGAGGGAAGTGCTGGGGAGGAAGTTTAATAAGTCCATTGGGAGCAGATCAATCAGAACACATATTATTTTCTCTTCTATCTATGCATTTGCATTCAATTCTCCTCACACAATGTACAGATCATTGTCAATATTGTTTTATTCTCTACTCAGTACCAACAATGTCTCAGTAACACAGTCCCTTTAATTAGTGCCTTAACAAAGATTTTTTTTTTAATGTGGTAAAACTGTCATTCGAATGGAGCACCATCTTTGCAAAAAAAGCAAAACAAAGACCTAGTGGGCTTTCTTTGTATGGAGCATCGCTCCACGCCACCAGTAAAAAAAACAAGCGCCCTGGCGACTGTCCGGCGACCGCCTCTCTCTGGTGTGTGCACTTGTCAATCGAGCTGCGCACACCCAATAGCGGGGGGAGGAGATGATCATCTCCTGCCCTCTGCTAAAGCAATGTTCAGCATCACAGTCGCTACTGGGTCACAGAGAACTGGAGAACTCTGCAACATGGCAGCCTGGGAGTCTCCCAATCAAATGGCCTTCTACCCAATTCAAAGATAATGTGGTACGTTTAGTCTCTCTTTACACATGGCATCTGACATGAGCAAGGAGGCTTTCAAGGTCTTGGAACATTGGGCGGGTTGGATGCTTCTAATCTGCTGTCAGAGTTTCTTTGCCTTGCTGTTTGTTCATGAAGAACTCTGACTAATGTTTGGCAATAATTATATTTCTTAGCAGAAGCCGAGTGCCAAGAGCCGTGATAGCTGAGGTTATTCTGCGCTGGCTGATTCCTAGAATGGGTGACAACCCCTGCCCACATCCTTCACTAGGGGCCACTACAACCAGTTTCCTGTGACAGCAAAGAAAAAGAAAAAGGGGAGGACAGATCTTATGCTGCTAAATAACGCTGCCTGACACGGCACCGTGCAAGCAGCCTGGTGACAAGCACCTCCACGCACCCGCCGGGGGCTCCAAAGCCAAGCTAGTGCAACCAACGCTAAGTGTCAGTTTAACCCTTCAATTCCTGGACCACTCACAGCCCCCCTCCTTTCATACCCCGAGGTTTAATAGTTCTTAAAGGAATAGTGAAAAGGCATGCAATGGCTAAATGAATATAGATCTCACTCAGTATGGACCATGCAGCATAAAGCACTCAGGTACACGGAGAGGTCAGTCCCCAGGATGCCTCAAGCTTTAATAGGAACAATCATGGTTTTTATCATTTATAATATAACAGATTTAAGGTTCGCTTTTAACTTTCCCATTACCGGAGGAGTATCTTATTAAATGCATTACATGTTCATAAAATAATAAAAATGATTATCATTATTCATACTATTATATATTGTATCTAATGCCTTTGAGCAAGCACTCGACACACAGAATGAGCGAGGGTCCGTTAAAACCAAGAAGTATATAAAGGACTTCCGCAGACCATACATAAGGGAGCACCTCCGCAGACCATACATAAGGGAGCACCTCCGCAGACCATACATAAGGGAGCACCTCCGCAGACCATACATAAGGGAGCACCTCCGCAGACCATACATAAGGGAGCACCTCCGCAGACCATTCATACGGGAGCACCTCCGCAGACCATACATAAGGGAGAACCTCCGCAGACCATACATAAGGGAGCACCTCCGCAGACCATTCATAAGGGAGCACCTCCGCAGACCATACATAAGGGAGCACCTCCGCAGACCATACAAAAAAAGTAGAAGGACATCAGTGTCCGTGACAAGGTCAGTGAAGGTCAATAGACCATCCAGTAAAGTTCCACCATAAATAATATCAGAGCCAACCCTGGCATTTTGAACACATGGACGTGTTGTGTGGCCTGATACTAAATACTACACTTGAAATGTGAGCCTGTTCCATTTTGCTAAATATGCTAAAAAGATGAACCCATCAGATGCAGCTTTGTTTTGAGAAGCAGCGTTTAATGGAAGTATTAAATTGTTTGCTCATGTGAACGTGGTACCTTAGTGCCTCTATCATGTAACAATGGTTAGACAAATTGTGTATGTATGTTAAAACTGTGCATGAAACGCTGCTGCAGGTGGCAGAAAAAGGCTGAAATGCTATAGTATTATTTTAAGCGAAGACTGAATTCTGAGTGCAATTCACACATAAAATGTCAGATGGTGGACTTCCTCGTCTGTTGTTACGTGAAGGTCAGATTTCTGCAGATCAGCCTAAGGCTCTGCTACAAGTGTTAGAAAGCTGGACGCAAGGACAGGCAAATCCTGACAGCCAAGCTGCTGTGGACTACAACTCCCAGGACTCTCATTCTGCTGTTTGAGAATTCTTAGGGTTTGTTGTCTACGAGAGGTAGCGCTGTCCATAGGTTTAATCTGCCTGGCAAGAAGTCACACAATCCCAGTAAACACTAGTAGGTAAAACATGAGTAAGGAGCAATTTGCGACTATTTGTAACATTCTGCGCTTTTCCCCCCTGATTTGTGCCCCTTCTGTTTTTTAAATTGCATTTTTCTTAAATGCATTTAATCGCTAGTACATTGCGATTATATTTGCGTACGCTAAAGAGTTATTTGTGAAAAATAATTCTTATTTGCGTGTGAAAATTACACCAGCTTTTAGCAAAGTGCTAACAGAAGAGGTAGAAAAAATATTAGACAAAATTGCCTGTTTTTATTCGCAATTTGCTCGTATTTACTATTCGAGTGTTAAATGTTTAGTACATTGCAGTAGGAGCAAAGCGCAAAAATAGTTTTGCACATAAAATGTATTTGTTTTTAGTACATGTCCAGTAGCAGGTGAGTTGAAGTGAGTAGCAGGTGAGTTTAAGTAAATAGCAGGTGAGTTGAGGTGAATAGCAGGTGAGTTGAGGTGAGTATCAGGTGAGTTGAAGTGAGTAGCAGTTGAGTTTAAGTAAATGGCAGGTGAGTTGAGGTGAATAGCAGGTGAGTTGAGGTGAGTATCAGGTGAGTTGAAGTGAGTATAAGGTGAGTTGAGGTGAGCAGCAGGTGAGTTGAAGTGAGTAGCAGGTGAGTTGAAGAGAGTATCAGGTGAGTTGAGGTGAATAGCAAGTGAGTTGAAGTGAGTAGCAGGTGATTGGAAGTGAATAGCAGGTGAGTTGTGGTGAATAGCAGGTGAGTTGAAGTGAGTATCAGGTGAGTTGAGGTGAATAGCAGGTGAGTTGAAGTGAATAGCAGGTGAGTTGAAGTGAATAGCAGGTGAGTTGAAGTGAGTATCAGGTGAGTTGAGGTGAATAGCAGGTGAGTTGAAGTGAGTAGCAGGTGAGTTGAAGAGAGTATCAGGGGAGTTGAGGTGAATAGCAGGTGAGTTGAAGAGAGTATCAGGGGAGTTGAGGTGAATAGCAGGTGAGTTGAAGTGAGTAGCAGGTGAGTTGTGGTGAATAGCAGGTGAGTTGAAGTGAGTAGCAGGTGAGTTGTGGTGAATAGCAGGTGAGTTGAAGTGAGTAGCAGGTGAGTTGTGGTGAATAGCAGGTGAGTTGAAGTGAGTAGCAGGTGAGTTGTGGTGAATAGGAGGTGATTGGAAGTGAGTGGCAGGTGAGTTGAGGTGAGATGAACATTTCATCTCACAAATCCAGCTATTCATGGTGCAAGGATACATCTGGTGAGTTGGCTTATCAGGGGAAACTCACCAGCTTTGTCCCTGCAAAATGTATAGTTCCAATGATTGATGAAATGTTCATCTCACTTCAGCTCACCTGCTATTCACCTTTTAGTGAATAAACCCCAAGACTCCCCCAAATGCAGAATGTGCTAGCCCAGAGGCACGTTTCCAACCACGCAATATTGTGCATACCTTCCCCCCCCCAAAAAAAAAAAATATGTTATTTGGAGCCTATGAGCAGGGAAGGCGTTAAAATAACCCTCCGAACACATTCCACTAAAATCGCATGGATTCCTGAGCTCTGCACAAGAGAAAAAAAAACCTGATTTATGAGATTAAACTGTGAACCAAAAAAAACATTAGTAAACTTTAGCAAACTAATTTCATTGTGGAGCCGAATGTTAAGCAGCATTAAGGAATACTGTGTTGGAAACGGATAATGTATTACAGAGGAATTGATGGCCCTTGCATGGTTTATACAATTTGTGCATAGGTTAAATGATAATATCTGCAGTGCTTTCGTTGCATTACAAAATACAAAAATCTATTTTCATACTGGGATATATCACATCTAGGTTTCATCTTGCATCATTTACCAAGCAACTAGATGCTACTGTAACTTATACACGTAAACGCGACAGAAAGTTTGAAGGCGAAATCCCATTCAAATATATATTTTTAAACTTTTTATTATTGTTGTTTATTATTATGACTATAATTAATTAGAGCCAACACTTTACTAAGCACTTCACATAATATTATAGAGTATTACCAGGACATCTTGTCAAAGACAAAGAGAGGCCAAGGATTACACTCTTACAGGGAGGGAGAGTAACATAGGATGTTAGAGGAGGTAAGCGAGAAAGATGTAAAGTTTGTGGAGGCTTATAATAGGCTCCCATTCCCTTAAAGCTTTATTCAGGGGAGAGAAAAATGAAAAGGGAATTTCAAATGTAAGACCGAAGTAATGAAGTTGGAAAAATTCTCTCATTCAGCACAGCTACTTTGGTCTGTTTTATATATTTTTTTTAAAGTATCAAAAAGGACATAAATATACACTATAAAACACATAGATTGACAGTTCTAGCTTCAAACTACTTTGGGCTCAAAGGTACAGTCTAGTCCCCAAACTCACTTTGATGCAAGATGAAGATCACTGCTTGTATAGTGCACAGACCTTTTCCAGGGTGATCTGCTGCAGGCATCCTGCATAAATCACATTTTTAATATTTTACTCAAGGCCTCCCCCAGTGTATACTACAGGAGCAACAGCTCTGATCATAGAGACACTGAGCATATACTGTTTTGTTTAATGTCACTTTCTGTGTTGCTGCAATAGAATACGCTGTGTGGACGCTAAGTGATCTTTCTCTTGTACATAGTAGAATCTCTTAACAGTGCAACACATAGTCTGACGACATCACTAGAGAGACCTGGAATTCCATTTATTTGAATTAAATTATTCTCATTGGTTCCTGCAGAAACAAAAAAAAAAAATACAGGAAATTACTTTTATTCAGCTAGTGTGGGCAGTCCTTGCAAACTGCTGTAATGTCACAAATTCCTCCAACTATAACGTTTTACGTTATATTTTAAGCAATGCAAAATTTAAAACATGCATTTTAAAGTACTTTGAAAGCACATTAGCATGCATTAATATTTGGAAGATGTATTTTAGAAAACAGACTGTCCCCTTTATGTTTGAAATTCCCTGCAATACTCTCTTTCCTTAATAAAAGCCCTATGTATGTGCAGCGCTGTAGTAATGATAATTCGATGGGGATTTATAGTGTATCTGTCAAGTAAACCAATAACATGGCTGCACCTTAAACGGGAAGGTGTTTCATCCATGCATTGTCCTAGCCAACTGACTCATATTTAAAAATAGAGTCTGCATCTATGTCAGCAGGTTGCATGTGTAACAATGAGTGGGCTGGCAGAGGAGAACCCCCACCACCATAGCTCGGAGGATTTAATCTGTCTAATTTGGAGAACTAACAAATTAATGTATAACAGGGACAATCAGCCAGGCCGCTCTCCTCTTTACATGTTGCCTTCAGGACATGTCAGAAACATCAAAGAAATCCATATCCCACCGAGTCCTGGAGGTCTGACGGTGTCTCTTTAAATGGCATCTCGGATGGAAAGGGAAGGCATTTACAATAATGTCATATATTGCGCTGCGTGTGTTTATGCTCGAACTTACTGTACCTGAGGCGTACATCTGCCGAGCTGCAATCTGTATTTTTTTTTTTATCTCTGATCTGTTAGCGTTGAGAGAGTCTATAAAACAGGCACATTAGGAATTCAGCACAAGTAATGCAGTGTATTCGGCTATTGTATTATGTACTAAACAGTCATATCTGTTCTTGCAATGATTCTGCACTTTATTTATCCATCTTCCAAACTCTTTCAAACCCCACTTTTTTGGTTAAAGGGACACTAAACTGTATTTTTTTTTACTTCTGCTTCCATGGAAAGCAGGCAGCACGGTCTGGTGGGCGACTGGCACTCTCTGCTAGTGCAGACTCCCCTTAGCTAGGACCACTCTGCTGGTCCAATGCAAAAAACTAGAAAAACCAGACACCGATTAGACAAGCAGTATGAGCCCACGTTCTGATTGGTTGTGCCTATGCTCATACCCTCAGCGCACGCCATCCTCTAGACTGGCTGTGTCTCAGCTGTGAGACACAGTCAAGAGTGAACCAGCATTGTATCTATTAAAATACATGTAGGGTTTACAAACAAGTACCAGGTCATCATTTTTTAACCTTTGTTTCCCTCAAGGAAGAAAGGATTTAAAAAAAGTGAAATTGTCCCTTAAACATCGAAAATATATGAGAAGCAGTGGGAACAATCCATAGAAACATTTTACATTTTAAAGGGGCATTTGAGAACTTTCTATATGTTCTACCTGTTTTAAGTATAAAAAAACACACATTGGGGGTAGAGGTGTTAATGGTAATTATTCTTTCTGTGTATTATGGGAGGCTCATGTATGCGCCTTACAGTAACTTATTACATATATTATAACTGAATTTATGTTGCGATATAGAGGCTACAAATTTAACTAGATCAATTTCAATTTATAACTATCGTTGTTTAAATTGTAATACTTAGCTGATTTTATAATGAACTCAATCTGTTGTAAGATCATTATACAATGTAATCCTAAAGGATAATTCATACATATCTATGACCGCTATATGTAATGTTTGGAAAATATAAATCAAAATAAAAAAGTTGATACAAAAAAAACCACACATTTAAATAAAAAACACATTTATATTTTAAAATAAATGAAAGCTCTCCTGTAGTTTTATATTGTAAATAATTTTGCTGTGGCTTCTAAATTCAGACACGCTGCAAATCCCCTGCGACATTGGTGTGAGGAAGTACTCATAATGTGGAATCAGCCTCTCTCTGTTGTACTCAGCAGTTTCGAGTGGCATGGTTTCAGCCAACTCTGTGTGATGTGAATATAAGGAGAAGGTTTTGGTTTGGCAGGATTGTTGAGGGATTAAAAAGACTTACAAATGTATTAATGAGTGAATTTGAAAATGTGAAATTTAAAAAAAAAAAGGAATTAAACCAAGATCTCTGTTTTTGTTTTGCTAATCAGTAGCCATCTGAAACATGTTTTTATTTAGTGTCTATTCTTAAGGCACGACTGACTTCTCATCAACGTACTGCTATATACGTCTGTTATATACCATCTGCCCACAGCTGAATATTTTGTAGAACAATTGTTGATAATTCACCAGGTGGTAAATTTCTATTTCATTATAAAATAGTAAGGTTAACCCATCTTTGAGCAAACAGGGATTATCACAGCGTCCGAATGGACCACCATCGTTGGACACATTGATTCACAGTGACCCCAGGATCACTAATATTCATCCATTTTTATATATTCCATAACTTTTGCTCAAACATCCGCCTTACATCAGTCCCATTTTGTTTTGATAGCTTTTTTTTTTTGAAAGTATTAGAAATAATTGAAGAGTAAAAAATTAGTAAAAAAATAAAAAATGTAAAGAAATAATAGAAAATAATACTTTATACCGCCTCTCAGTTTTATGGCTACTAGGTTTTTCCCCCCACTGACTGATTAACCTCAGTGATATATTATTTTCATAATGAATGTTTAGCTCTCAGACTGTATAAAATGCTTAGCAAGCTTCAAAAACAGATTAAAACATTCACTTGATACGAAACATGAACAGCCAAACGGAAAGCAGGAACCACATTTATTTATTAAGGAGTAAGCAGTTTGCTGTAATATTCTCTTGCTAATAGACAAAAAGGTTATATAGACATATGATTAATTATCAAGCTTGTTTTTAATACACTTCAGTGGCCCTAAATAAAGGTAATAGATCACCATAGCAAGGACTCCTGTGTTCCTATTATATAGATTTGCGTTTCAAAGTCCCCAACCACCTCCTTGTGCACAATTTTTGGAACTTATGTAAAGGAAACTCTCATAAAACAACACTGCGAGCTTTGAACTTGAATTGTATGTTAATTGGAAACTTGAAGCCACAATATCTTCAAGGTAACTTTTACAACATACACATCATCATCATTCTTCTTGGTTTCTCTGAATATGGGCTTCCCGGCCGAGTACAGCTGTACAGTTAGAATTGTCACGTGGATGGATGGAGGCGGAGTCTAGATTTTTTTTTTTTTGTTGCATTATAAACTACACAACCTTATTGAAATTACCTGCATGAACATGGAGCACAGTTCAAAAGCCCTTTGAATCAAACAGAAGTGGGCTTCTGTCTGATAAAAAAAAAACAAATTTAAAAATGTTCTGGCGTGGTAGTCCCTCTTCCTCATGCCCCTCTCTCCTTTCTAAAAAGGTTCTGTTTATGTATTTTTTTCTAGGATGGAACCTCTGTAAAATCTATACAAGATTATAATATTTAAATTTCAATCATGAAAAAAAACAAAATATATATATTTTTTTAATTTCCTTACCCTTGTATGAGATGTTTTAGATATTTTTTTCCGGTTTAGTTTATTCACTGCTATAATTTTCCAGCATTCTGATCACATCATTGTCTGGACACAAATTAGCCTGCTTTCTACACATGCTCCTTTGGATACCTTATTCTCTTTCCCATCTGTTCAGTGTTTGGCTAGGTGCATCAGTACACGGGGTACAATGCCGTCAGCTGGATAACTTTTTTTTTCGTGCCAAACATGTGCACACTGTGCTACTGCACGACACAATGATTCATTTGAGTTTCGTTTAAACCAGTAGGTAATAAAATAATGATATTATTTCCACTGTGAACATGTAAGTCATTTGTACTCGCATGCAGAATAATAACATTATTATAATATATTACAGTGCCAGTCAAAAATCCAACTACACTTGCTGTACTTATAACCATGCCGTATAACTTTCTTGAAATATTTGGAAGAATGGGGGGCCTTTGTGTAACAAATACCGGCACAATCGTTGTGTGCACATTTTTTGCGTTGTCTGCTCCACCTCCGATGGTTACCTACATTCTGATTGTGTTGGCACTCATTGTGCTGGTCCAACAATGTATAAAAAATCAGGTCTTGAAAAGTGCCTGATTAATGTTTGGAGAACTCCACCAAGCAGTGTCCGTCAGAGGTTCTTCTCCCAAACTGAAACGTGTCCAGGTTTACAACGTTACACATAATAAGTGGAGACTGACTCTTGTTTTTTTCCTTATACATGTATTTTCTATACATGCCCCCCCCCCCAATGTATTCATCCTTATCCAAATATACTACGTATCCCCCAATTCATGGGTACAACCTCTGCCTGCACATTGTACGTTTGATTAATCTAATAAGTGAATATAATGCAAACGTAGTCTTGTCACTACTTTTTTAAAATAATTTTTTAGATTTGAAAAAAAACAAAAACTGTCATTTAAGTGTTATAGTATTAGATATCTGTATCCTTAACTATAAGTATCCAAGCTCCTCCTATTTAGACTGACATAGCATTCAGAATGTTGTGAATGTAAGGAGATACTCTAATCTCTCCACACAATCTGGCTGCACAGACTGCTATCCTTTTTTTAAATTTAATTTAAAAAAAAAATGTTTAAAATGTTATATGCCGTATCACCATCATTGTTATGTATTTTGGTTTTACAAATATTCCAGAAACGACAGCACGAGACTTACCTCGCTGCCTTCGTGACACAAACTAGGAGAACAATCTGCTTAAAAATAGTTTTAATGTATTCTGAGAATATTTAGCCTTTGTGCTACTGTTCATTTTTTAATGAAGTCTTTGAAGCCAGTGTCACATTTCTTTTTTATGTCTGTCCTTAAAATATTTATTTTTACCGGTGGTGTTAATTTTGATGGACTCTTTGAAGACTTCAACTACAACTTTTCTCTCTGACGTTCAGCCAAAAAATTCAATTTTTTTTTTAAATATATTACAATTCCTAGAAATTCTATCCATATTAATGATCTTTCCTACTCCAGGGAATTAACTAAGGTGTCCATGGTATCTGATAATTTCCAAAATTCATTGTTACAAAAATAAGCCTTTCCTCTGTCCTTCAGTTTGCTGTTTCTGGGATCAAAGTGGTTTTATTTTTGATGAACTAAATAAAGGTTGTTTTTTTTTACTCGCACCGTTGATGCTCCATTTCACACTCTCTTATACTTAAAGACTTTTCGAGAATATTTTGTTAAAAATAATACTTATTCTGCGTGGGAAAATTCCAGCAGCTTTTAGCAAAGTGCAAATGAAAAAGGCAGAAAAAATATTCGCAAACTTGCCTTGTTTTTATTCGCAAATATGCACATTTCTTGTCACAATTTGCTCATTTGAGAGTTAATTGTTGCAAAAGGAGCATAAAATATGTTTGCTTTTTTTTATTTTAGCACGTTCCCCCCATAAGGCCTTTGTTCCTAAATGAGGGAATTGCAAGAATTTGGCACTTAAGGACAAAATAGCCGGGTTGGGAAAAATATACTTTTGTACCCATGCATCAAACTCCAATATTATCCAGGAGAGGTTTTACGAACATGATAATAATTTTGATATTATAGTGTCTTGCCCAGTCACCAAACATTAATCTGTCTGTGGCTTGAGTCCACTGGACATAACTGCATTGGAGTCATAACTAATCATCATCTCCATGGAACACATTCGACATTTTGCAAGTAAAGACTGTTCTGAGAGTCAAAGGATGCAACTAAATATTTGGGGTATCTCTATGGGAGCTATTCGTAAAAATCATATCTCCCAACATATCAAATTACCAAAATGGGGCATCTTTATTTTTTGGGGGGACAGTGGCAATTTTTGACCCAAATCCCTCTGTCCATCTTTCCTCAGTTTTTTTTGTGTGTGTATGAGTGTATTACAGAGATCCAGGGCAGTAAAAATCACAAGAAAGTATGTCTGGACTGCAGAAAATGTATTTGTAATTTAATTTGTAATTAAAACACATCATTCTCATACTCAGTGACTTACCAAATGACTAAAATAGATATTAAATGCCCGTCAGTTTGCTCAAAACGCTCTCGGAAACCTCCGCCCAAAGCTACCCTGAAAACAAAAGTATCCGTCTTTGGAAATTTGAAATGTTGGGAGGTTTGGTCTTGTTCCTGCACAAAGCACCGTCAGAGAGATGAAACCTAACCTCAGCTCACATGCGGCTCACTTTTACTGAATAGTGTGTCTTTCGACTTTCCTGCGGGACAGTCCCAGTATAGAGGCGCAATTGACACAAGGCAGAGTTTGATGGGGCAGTGGGATTTGGGACTGCCGATACCACTGACTCTCAAACTCCCCCCGACAACCCAATTGGCCAGAGGCAGAAAATGGGAGGTATGGAACAGCTACTTAAATAATAAGAAAATTCTCTAAATGTTTGAACTGTCTGCCATGAACAAAAGATTAAGAGGTAAGTAACAATTCACCATAAAATCATATTCTTATAGACAAATGCTGTTTTCTATGTAAATAATTAAGCCCAATAACGTAGACATGCTGTGCGCTTCGTCATAATTGTTTTCGGAATTCTTGCTTAAGGGCTTGTGATTTATTCAAACACTTTCTGAGATTTCGGAATATGTTTTACCGTGTAATTGTATGATATGCGATGAGTTATGAGGAGATATTATTCTTGCAATCTCAGCCATATCTCTCAGCGAAAGGAATGATGGGAAGTAGATCCGCGTATAAAAAAAAGTCTGTTCCGTAATCGCAGAGTCATCAATCACAACCCAACTAATAGCGCAATTTCTGTGCCGCCTTTTAGAAACAAGGAACGAACCGTTTACATTTCAGATTCCGTGAGAAATATGTTTAGCCATAACGAGTGATGTCATCCACAATTTTCAACAGCTACACTAGAAATATTCCATGCGTCAAGAATTATTGGGAATGTATCTTGCAAAAGAAAAGAAATAAGGATACATTATAGTTTAGGTTATTTGTTTTTTATTCCATTTAAATAAATATCTATTTTAAAAAAATGAGCCACATATAAAAAGAAATAAAACAAGTAAGGACAATTTTTTTTTTTTACAATTTTCATTATCTGTATTCTATAATACAGACAGTGTTCGGTTTCTATCTACTGAACCCTCGCCAACTTTTACTGAAATCAATATGTTTGCTTGGCCTGGTCACATTAGGCCAGATACTGGGGTCCGGGCACTAAAAAGTGAACTGAGGTTAAACGGACACGTGAACTACAAAAAGCAGCAATTAATAGTGGAGTTGGAGAATGTGTCCAATGACAAAGTAAAGAAAGGAAGGAAGCGATTGACTTTAAGTGAGGTGAGTTGAATATTCCATCTCAAAGTATCTTTACATTGTTCAGGGACAAACCTGGTGAGTTCCTCCTGCTAGAAGAACAGAGTTGTCCTAGAATAAGAGGAGAACCATAAAAAGCCAGGACATAAGTAGAGTTAAGTTGATACCTTTATCGGGTAAATGAGCCTGTTTAGAGTGCAAGCTTCTTCCGGGAGGTCTTGAAAGCTTGCACTCTAACCCTGCTGAACTTGAATCTACTTGGACCTTGCACACAGCAGGAATTAACAATGCAGCTGAACGACTATATCATGCAATGATCAGCATTATATTACATTAAAGGTTTATTTACCTGCATCATGACTTTGAGCCATGCTATCCAGCATGCGCCGCCATCGAGTATAATGCAGGTGTAGAAGGCACTAATATCTAGAAAAATATATCCACAGAACAAGCAACAGAGCAGAGAATCCCACAGCCCAGTGATATATTCCAATCACCAAGTGACTAATGTGATTAGTCAATATCTGCAGGGCTGGGGCAGGTTGTGCTGTATAGTGTAGTTAAGGCTGAGGATAAATACTAAATATATCAAATCCTTGTAATGAATACATGTCATGTTATCAGGCAGCATATGCTCAGGATAACTATACGTTGAAATAAAGGAACTGTATCCACAAAACATTGCGTATACTGCGAATGGAGAGAATAAAAAGTGATTGAAAATGATCTATATATGCTAGCAAATGGCTAAATTAGGAGAAAAATAAGTCTGTGGTGTCTCATGTTTATGACATCATCTGTGGCTTGATATGCAAATGTTACATTTCTCATTGAAAACCAGTTAATTTGCATATCAAGGCACATATGATGTCATGAGTGGGTGACACCACAGACACATTTAAAACACAATTTTCTCCTAATGTAAAAGCATTTGCTTGCAGTTTTACTAACACAATGTATAGATAATTTTCAATTATTTTTTATTCTCTCTATCCACAGTAAATGTTTAGGTGATACAGTCCCTGTAATAGTACTGATGGTATCTATGGAGAATAGAAAACATGGATTGTAAATTTGTTGCTGCTCTGAAAGTTTGAGTGCAGCAAACACTTGTCCAGAGTTCACCCCAGCATAACAAGGCCCCCACAGTTTCCCCAATGTCACAAAGCCCCCCACAGTTTCCCCAGTGTCACAATGCCCCAAGAGAGATTCCCCAGTGTCACAATGTCCCCATAGAGATTCCTCAGTGTCACAATGCCCCCAGAGAGATTCCTCAGTGTCACAATGTCCCCAGAGAGATTCCTCAGTGTCACAATGTCCCCAGAGAGATTCCTCGGTGTCACAATGCCCCCAGAGAGATTCCTCAGTGTCACAATGCCCCCAGAGAGATTCCTCAGTGTCACAATGTCCCCAGAGAGATTCCTCAGTGTCACAATGTCCCCAGAGAGATTCCTCAGTGTCACAATGCCCAAAGAGAGATTCCCCAGTGTCACAATGTCCCCATAGAGATTCCTCAGTGTCACAATGCCCCCAGAGAGATTCCTCAGTGTCACAATGCCCCCAGAGAGATTCCTCAGTGTCACAATGTCCCCAGAGAGATTCCTCAGTGTCACAATGTCCCCAGAGAGATTCCTCAGTGTCACAATGTCCCCAGAGAGATTCCTCAGTGTCACAATGCCCAAAGAGAGATTCCTCAGTGTCACAATGTCCCCAGAGAGATTCCTCAGTGTCACAATGCCCCCAGAGAGATTCCTCAGTGTCACAATGTCCCCAGAGAGATTCCTCAGTGTCACAATGTCCCCAGAGAGATTCCTCAGTGTCACAATGTCCCCAGAGAGATTCCTCAGTGTCACAATGCCCAAAGAGAGATTCCTCAGTGTCACAATGCCCCCAGAGAGATTCCTCAGTGTCACAATGTCCCCAGAGAGATTCCTCAGTGTCACAATGTCCCCAGAGAGATTCCTCAGTGTCACAATGACCCCAGAGAGATTCCTCAGTGTCACAATGGCCCACACAGAGATTCCATGGTGTAACAATGCCCCCACAGAGAATCCCCAGTGTCATAATGACCCCACAGAGGCTTTCTCCAGTGTCACAATGCCTCCACAGAGTTTAACCTTGTGTACAATGCCCTCACAGAGTTTGCCCCAGTATCACAAAGCCCACACAGAGTTTGTCCTTGTGTCACACAGGCCCCACAGGATTTACCCAGTATCACAAAACCCCACAGAGTCAAACCTTGTGTCACAATGCCCCCACAGAGTTTTCCCTAGCATCACAAAGTCCCCACATAGCTTTCCCAGTGACTAGGAAATCTCCTCCACCCCCGGATTGTTCTCACTGCCTCCTCCATCCAGGTAGTGTTACGTAGGTGTGGGAGGTGCCGAGCAGATCTTCCTTAGAAATTAAAGAAGGAGCTCCAACCCAGAGTGCTAATGGATGTCCCCCATCATGCATCAAAGGTGGAATCAACATTTCTAATCCACAAATATATGAAACTGCAACATGTGGAAGCTTAGTGACCTTTTGTTAGGAAACACGATCACTAGATTGACCTCTGTATTCCTGGCAACATATTTATCAAAATTCAAGTCATGGTTCACCAAATAGAAAACACACAGTTAGGGATGAGCTAATGGCCACCACCTCGCTATAAAATGAAGGCAATGGTGCAATACAACTAAAAATAGGACTTTAACCAATGTACTATGACTTTATCACTTCTAAATGTGCTCTTCATACAAGTTAGATTTCAAATTAATTATTATGTCTCTTTAGGGAGAGAAAATAGGAACAATTCCAAATTTGAAGGTCTGAAAAAAAAATAAAAGTATTTTTAAATAGGTCCCCATATAGCTCCTTGCAAAGCTTTATCATTAAAAAAAAAAAAAAAATAACATACATAACACAAGTTTGCAAATTATAGTAATTTTGGAGGAACAGCAAATAATAGGGAATGTCAACCCCAACAGAATTTAGATCACTTAGTTTTCCAAGCTAATGCATTGCAGACGCAGAACAGGCAGATAAATGTAGGTCATTATGATTTACTTACAAAAACACCAAATGTATGCACAATGAAGAGATGAAACAGCACGGTGGCAGAGAGAAAAGACGTTTGAAAGGAGCTAAAAATATTTCACCAAAGGCAAATCCAATAATTAAAAGTTGGATAAATCAACCAGAACATTAAAATACTATTTTATCTCTTAGAAGAACCAAACAATGAAAATTCTTACAAATTTAAAAATGTTGTTACATTTCCTTTTAAAATTATTTTTACACAATAATAATTTTGCACTTTCATAAAATTCATTTTATTCTCTTATTTTTGTTAATAAAATATATATTTTCTTTTTATTCTCTGATATTTGTTAAAGAAAAAAAAAAAAAAAACTGTTTCAAATTATTATTATTATTAATTTTTTATATTCCAAAGAATTCTAGAAATAATATTCTAAGTTTATGTTTTGCCAAGGGCATTTTTTTCATGACAGGAAGTGGAAAACTGAGACATGTATAAATGATGCAAAGCACCAAAGAGAGTTTTTGTAATTCTATGAGTGGAAAAGATCAGAACTGGCTGCAATTTAAGAGCTTGGACCCATCACATCTGTCTTTAAACATGATTCTCCATTTATTGCTACAATCATGCTCTTAAAACCATAGAAAGCAAAGGCAATGTACTTTTTAATATTTTATTAGGTCTTCTGCCAGTCCAATTTCTTGTAATATTCCTATTGAAATATTGATAGCATAGATTGATTGCATGCAAATATTCACATAGCTTCATGGAAAGTCTCACAACATCATTGGAAGTTAATTTACTTTTTTTTTTTTTGCAAGCTGGTCTCCTTCTAACTCATGTTATGGTCTGTCTCTGTTAGTCTAATGTAGTCTATAATTGTTGTGCTCTACATAGGGTTGCCCCCTTTTTTTGTCCAAAAATTACCGATCATGCTACTGCTTACCGGTGTGGTGGCAATCCAGTTTTGGCCTGGAATAACGAATATATAAAAGCCCATCAATATATAAAAGGCCATCAATATATAAAAGGCCACACCTTGTCAATCATATCCGGTGGCAATAATGGCAAGTACCCTCCCTTCCTATTTTGTTTGTCTTCTGTTTTTTTGTGTCCTTGAGGTTTGGTGCCACTCGAGAGTTTGGCCGTCTTTGGGTATGGCCAACCCAGGTGGGCAGTAGCTGTGGGAGCTATCTTCCAGGGCTCCCCATGGGCTTGTCCCTGGGAGAGTGAAGTACAGCTACTGTGCATAATATCGATGCCAGTAGCCGCAAGGACATGGATTACGCCTACACCTGATCCTTAGGGGCCCTAGGATAAGTGACACGCTACCGCTTATATATTCTTGATGATAAGTATTGCTTATATTACTTATATATATTTATTGTTATAGGTTTTTGATACGCAGTTGTTAGTAATCATTTGGTCGGTATATTATTACCTGTTTATATTTATTTTAAACTGTTAGTTATATGTTACGGAATTTTTTCTGATAAATAATTCCTTTAACCTTTCTAGCCACTCCTGTCTCTGTACCAAGTGCTGCGCTAATTTGTTACCTCTGTGTAAATAAATGATAATGAAATGAATAAGGGGCAGGTTCACAGATTTTGTAACATTCTTACCTGGTATATTCCTTGTTTTTTTTTTTTAACTTAAAGATTTCATTGGCTATACAGCACTGTAGGGTTAGATCATGTTTACTTATAGTCCCACAACTTTTATAAACTGTAATATTTTCTGAGAGTGACTGTGGGTGAAAAAGTATTTTTAGAATAATATTTAGAACTATTATTACTTACGATTATTTTAATCCATGTTAATTGCTCCCTTATGCTAAGCCCATTTTCATTGTCTTTATAAAACATGTATGATTCACACCTCTCTAACCTCTAAACGAGAATTAAAAAGTACGGCACGCTGTGATATTAATTAGTCATATAAAAAAAAATAATAATAATAATTGCAATTAAAAATGAAGTTAGTAAAATTCCACAGGTGAAATCTAATAAAACTGCAGAGCTTTTCAAAATAGTCTCCTCTAGTTCAAGGTTTCTAACCCACCGTCGCCCGTGTTCATTAGTAAACCCTCACTTGAATTACATTCCGTCTAATTGGTTTCATGGGAATATTTGATAAAGCATTGCTTTGTGAAATCCGTGTAGCTCGCTTGGTGGATATTTATACCTGGGGAAAAATAACAGTAAAAATGTAATTAAAGTTCAGTTACAGTTTGTTATGGGGAATACGCTTCCTTAATTGCAAAGCTGTGATTTTCATTATGTTTTGAGCTGAATTACCAGTTCATTACTGACCATGATTACGCCAGATAAACAGGACTTCTTCAGTCATGCACCATCACTAGAAGAGTTCTAGATCTACAAGTAGGGGAGAACCTGTTTACTAACAAGTAGTGTTGAGCGAACCCGAACCGCACTGTTCGGGTTCGTACCGAACTTTATGTTTTTGGACCCCGGACCCGAACATTTCACTGGAGCATTACATGGCTATTGGCTTTCTATAAACCGAAATAGAGTCCCCATTCATACGAATAGGTCAATTGACCTATTCGTATGAATGTGGACACTCACCCACATTTTACTTCATTTTGCAGCCCTCTAGCCCTTTCCAGGACTTTTTTAGAGGCATTTTAGTGGCCAAAAGTTCGGGTCCCCATTGACTTCAATGGGGTTCGGGGTCAAGTTCGTGGTCAAGTTTGACCCCGAACCCGGACTTTTTTCCGAAGTTCGGCTGAACCCGCCGAACCCGAACATCCAGGTGTCCGCTCAACTCTCCTACCAAGCAAACGGTCATGGCAACTGCAGAAAGTCAGGCCTTAAATCGGGGAAAGATAGCACAACCCCTAAAATTTCAAAGAGGGATAATTTTTCCCTTCCGAGAATGGCTGAAGGTGTGGCTTTGACCTTGAAGAGTTTAGTAACCTTTATGGCCAACTGATAGCTATGTGCGTAAATTGTTGGGTAATTTAGGATAGGAATAAAATTATTTTATTTATAAAAATGTAAGTACATTTCCCCCAGTTTAAGAACACTTTATTTAGAGTTGTATTGCTTTGGAGCTCTGTGATATGCTCAGACATGCTGCAAATTCTGAGCTCTTTTGCTGTAACGCTGCCCGAAAGATCTGTAAAGGGATTTGGCTTCAAAATATGGGCTGGTTCTCCTAAATAGGGAGACTTAGGAGGCATGAGGCAAGTTGGCGGATTGTTCAGATATTAAAAGGAATCTGTCACCTTAAATGTGATTATACTGTGAATGTAGAGAATAAAAAAATGATAACACATAATGATCACTACATTTTGTGCAAATGAAATAAGAAACATTGATGATTTAAATGTGTCTGTGGAGTCTCGTGTATGACATCACCTGTGGTTTTATATGCAAATGAACTCATTTTCAATGGGAAATGTGCATATCAAGCCACTGATGATGTCATAAACATGAGACTCCCCAGTTACATTGAAAGGAAAATTAAACTTTATTTTTCACTCGTGCTTCTAATATAGAAGCATAAGTGACTATGCAGTTGCCCCTAGTATGAGGATAACCTGACATTTACTTTTGATAGGACACGCCAGTTTATCCTCTGACTGTCAGCTGCCATGGTCTCATAGGAAGCAGGCAGCAATCTGGTCGCCGACCAGCTCTCTCTGCTAGCTCATAGAGAGACCTAACTCTGCAGACCCCGATCACTAACACTGTCAGTGTGCGCCAGCCTCCAGATCAGCTGTGTCTCAGCTGTGAGACACAGCAGAGAGTAAACCCGCGTGTACTCCTTATTACGTTTTTTCACCCCTGTTTCCCTTCACAGGATAAAAAAAAATCCCAGTATATTTGTCCTTTAAAAATTAGTTCTCTCTACACTATGTAGAGATCATTTCTGAAATTTTTTGATTTTCTACATTTAAAGTGTAAAAAATATTTAGTTGACAAAGTTCCTGCTCATTTTTTAGTGAATGGACCCCCTGCCTCCTCTCCACTCCCTCTCAATGTGGTCAGGGAATTTTGAAGCCCCATTAACTAAAATAATTACAAACACAATTTCTGTTATAGTGGCCCCAAATGATAGCAGTGATATGATTCTATATTGGCTTACACATCAGGGGAGCGCTAATTACAGCTGCGAGAAAAACATATTGTGAAAAAATAAAAGCAAACGAAAAAGCTCAGTTAATACGATCTCGTTACAAATTCCTTTAACGAATACACAATACAATATAATAGCTTTGTAAAAAAACAAAATGAAGGCAGCATATGTCATTTTTTATAGACAATGCTAAAAAAGATGCTATACTCAAGCGTATTGCCAAACAACATACGTCTTTATTACCCACACACAGGGTAATTGTACGATGTTCAGGGAAATCTCTTGCCTTCCAATTAAGAGTCAGTCCAGAGAGTCAGAGAGTCAAATTACCTTTTGTGTTAATGAAGGCAGCCGTTCCCAGGGTTTACAACATGATATAAGCAAATTAAGAGGCTGTTTAAGGGTCTCACTGGCTTAGGGGCCCCCACAGCACCTAACCAAAGTAGGGCAGCATCGCAGCTAATATTCTTAGAGGAAGAGATGGCAATCCGAATCTGAGGGGAGATAGTTACATTCATTCCAACACCAAAATGGGCACAAATGGGCGGGGTTACGTGACACCACATGATGTCACGCAGCGGTGAGTGACACTGCGGCATTGAGTCCATGATGCCCGGGGAAGATATTGGGTGTCTGGAGATCATTTACTCGCATGCAATCTGTGTGTCTGTCAGTTTAAACACAACGCCTTACTGTGCACAGTTATATTATCGGGACAGGCCTGAGTTTGACGGGACAGGACTAAAAAAAAAAAACAGGACTATCCAGGAAATTTCAAGACTGTGGCAACTATGCAGTTATTGACAGGGGTCAACTTGCTAATAAGTCTGGGTTTATAAAACTATATCCCTACTTACCTTGATCCGTGAGTGCCGGTTTTTCTGCATCCTTGTCTGTTCGTTGTACTTTTTAGGTGTTAGCCACACCAGCAGAGGCACCCGGAAGAATAGGAGGAGTATCTTCAGTAAGTTCCTTCCCACGCTGCTCGTGAGCCTGCATTTTTCTATTTTTTGTGCAGTAATGGGTCCCACACTCTCTAATGTTTGCACTGCTTTATCCCCCACTCATTATGGGGGGGATTCATGTCTTTTTTTTTTAAAACATTAACATAAAAAAAATTCACAAGATTTAGAAACTCTATTTTGTGAATTTTGCCCCAGAGAAAAGTCCTCATTTATCCCAAATTATGGTAACAGTCTCTCCCAAATAGATTGGGTTAAACTCCTGTTTGTAGAATTCTGAATGACAAAACAACCCATCCATTTGAATGAAATTACCTGTTTCTGTAGTAGGTAACCTTCACATCGCCGGGTTTCATCGTATTAATACTTTATCAGAGAGTCGACATTTTTCGCATTTTTCACCAAAGAAATGTCTATATAATAGCTGTGTTTTAAATATATAATGAATCTTAGGCTATTTCATCTGATTGATAAAATACTTATTCCCGGTAATAACATGCAAACCCATTGGGCATACTCTGAAATTTGTAAATTAGTTGCTAAGATATGCATTTTCCGAACATATTTATTTTTAGCCTTGGCCAAATGTTCTGAGTTTTTCTTTCTTATGGTTCTTTCAAAGAGATTTAAAGTTAGATTTAAGTTTGAAAATAATATCTTTGGAAAAACGGTCTGGGTGTTAAATGGGATTTGTCACCTAAATCGTTTTTTTTATATATATATTGGGATTATAGAGCATAGAATGGTTATACATTGGGGACTATTTATAAAAAAACAGTCTCAGCACACGAAAAAAACTGGGATGATTTAAACAAATCACTGGGGTCTATCACTAAAGGTTGAGTTTAGTGCAACGAGGTCGAATTTGAATTATTCTCGAAGGTCGAGTTTGACTTTCTATCATCTCCTGAAGAGACACTACCTGGGAAATGCTTTATTTTTCTATTTACCCTTCAACAACAACTTTCAGCATAAAATAAGTTCTGTTTAATTAAAATATTACGGGTAGGCATTTTAAACAGAAATGCTTTAATGAAAGAATACAAATAAAGTATAATATCGACCCTTCTCTGCTCGTATAGCTCTATCAGGGGGAGACATGCTTTTTAGAATCTTGGGTCAAATGAACGAAGATCTGACCCAAGATGTCTGCTTCCTGATAGAGCTATACAAGCAGAGAGGGCTCGGCAAGGTGCTTTGTTTGTATTCTTTCATTAAAACATTTCTGTATAAAATCACTACACTATCAGAACCTATTTTAACCTTTAAGCACAGTCTAAATTATTATTATTTTTAGTCATATAGATGTCAATTTTACTTGAACTCTACAGCAAAGATCATTCATTGATTTTCTTCCCATTTGTTTTTTTTGTTTTTGTTTTTTTAAAGCTGTTAACTATGTTTTGTAATTAGGAATTAGGTTTTATCCTCATTTATTCCTGAGGAAGGGAGCTGTTAGCCAACAAATGTTATCATTTTAACCCTACTTGTTTCCTATTATTATGTCTGTCACTGTGGATTCAAACATAACAAAAGTAATTATTATTATTTTATGGCCTCCATCCTGCAGAGGTTTTTAAACATGTCACTGAGTCAGAGAAGTCGGCTGGTTGACTCATTACTGAAACGTATCAAAGAGATCTTGGTAATAAGACATTTGTTCACAGCAACTAGACGATTTGAAAGGCTTTTCTTGGCAAGTGGTACACAAGTTATTGGTAATTTAAATCACATCCAAGTAATAATTTATGAAACTAGATGCACATGATTCTTGAAAAATGATTTCACAATAAACTAAACCAATGATAGCTATACTTGGCACTGCAGAAGTTTGGCAAATACATATCCCATGATGCTCATTCAGTATAACAATAGGTTGACTGAGCATCATGGGATATGTAGATTTAAAACATATAGAGTGCCAGGGTTAGCTATCACTGATCTAAACTGTGCTTGCGATTGAAAATTTGTTCTTTTAAGAATGTCTCGGGGCTCTGTTTATTACCGTATTTGCCCGAATATAAGACGACCCTTGCTTTTTAATATTTAATAAAAATAATGATATTAAAAAATGCATTTATTGTTTTTATTTCCTTTTATGTGCCAATGCTGCCTCTCTCTCTCCCCCCCCCCCCCAGCATTGTCTCTCTCTCTCCCCTTAGTGTTGTCTCTGTCTGTCCCCCCAGCGTTATCTCTCTCCTCCTCGTTCTCTCCCTCCCCCTCATCTTGTGTGTCTCTGTCTCCCCCCACCCTCCTCTTGTGTGTCTCTCTCCCTCCCCCCCCCCCCCCTCACCTTTTGTATCTCCCTTGTGGCTAATGGGGGCAGCCAGGGGATGTCTGCACGATACGCGGCACACATCCTCCATGCTGACCGATTTGAGGTCAGATTCTAAGACGACCTCGAATATGCGACTAGGGGGCTTTTTCAGAGCATTTTCTCTTATATTCAAGCAAATACAGTATTAAACATGAGATCAGCCATGTTAAAACGTGTGCAGATATTTTTAGGATACCGGGTTTGTCTATATTTGCCAGCTGTGCACCATCTAGGAGGCAAGTGATGCATTTTATGGTTGGTGACCCTCACAGCTCTTTCTACCAACCATCCTCTGTCTAACAGAGCTGATAAGCAGAGTCTGCCAAGGAGACTAATTCCAGCGCTGCACAGTTTGTCTGCTCATAGACTTATCCTAGACATCCAAAACCGACAGGATCCTGTGCACACAATGGCATCCGCAGGGCCTGGAATATCTGGCTTCAAGAGTCCAACGACCGGGGATACATTACTAATTATTTTTACCACCTCCCAAAATGTCCATTTACTTATAAACCAGTAAAAAACAGCATTCAAAATAAAAATAATATTTACTCAACTAAATTCCATCGTCTCCTCTATCCATTGGTGATTCTAGGTTTTTGGATTTCCTAAGATAATAACCCTATGCCAGCTACTTCTCCCCCACTTTTAGGAATGTCTGGGCCCTACGGCTTTTCTAATTTACTCATGTGGTGGCACCACCAATAGTGTGACAGTGTGTGTGAGAGAGATACTGTGTGAGTATGTGTTAGAGAGACACTATGTGTATGTGTGAGAGAGAGACATAGTATGCGTATGAGACAGACACTGCCTGTGTCTGTGTGTGTGAGACAGTGTATGTGAGAGACACTATGTGTATGTGTGAGAGAGAGACACTTTGTGCGTATGAGACAGACACTGCCTGTGTCTGTGTGTGTGAGACAGTGTATGTGAGAGACAATATGTGTGTGAATGCTTGCACAGTGCTTGCACAGAGTCCAATATTAAAGACGGCCCTGTCAAGGCCAATGTTAAATCTATGGAGCCAATAGCATGCCCGGTATTTTTTTGGAATAAAAGTTGGAACCCTAATCCCTACTGCCGCTATTATTATTAATCTCTTAATCGTTTGCTGTACTTGCCCTGCTTGTGTTTCACATCTGTTCCCATCTATTTGGAAGATTTTGGGCACAGGCCTTACTTGGTTATCATAGTTGTCAACAGTCCTGAATTTAACCACATTAACTACAGTTGTATATGAGGTAGAAGGGCTACCACTTAGTGCAGATATATAAGTTTCCTTTTGCTTGCGATAAAGGCCTAATTCCCTATTACTGGGAGCAGTCTTCTGCCTTCCATCCTAGGACAGAGGAAGGTTGATTTCTTTTTAAAAGGCAAGATGGGCGCCCTCACAAGCAAGCATGGGGGGCATTCCTCCTAGTGCACATGTTTATGAAAACAAATGGTTTAATTGAATGTTCCAGGCTTTCATTATTGGCTAGTCTGATGATTAGACAATACCCTTGTAATTTGTGACTATTAGTTTGATAACATATTTTGTTGGGCCAGAGCAGTGACAGCTTATCATCTGAAAAAGCTTAAAATGAACAACAAACGTTCGTCGTTTTGACTGAATCGCGGAAGTCAGGAAATTTGACACCCGAGAAACTTTCCCTGTCAATACCCGCTGTTCTCTTCTCGCAGACGTTCTCGACTCACGTCACGTGCTCTGTAATTAAGCTCGACACCAGTCAGTCAGCCAAAACATTTCAATAAAACTTACACACAAAAGGAAAGAGACAATATCTGATACGCTGTGAGAGATCGACGCCTGATTTTACCTGCAGGAGATAAACTCACAACCCCCTCATATAATGCTACGCTACTGAACAGCAAGCAGCATGTATTTTACAAGCAATACCATCAAATAAAATCTCCACAAGGGAGAACATTTTTAAAGTACAAACAGTGGCAAAAATTGGAGCCCTCTTTGTTCCATATACTTCTATCAGGGGGCGGACATCTTGGGTCACATGAATTCCTTCATCTGACCTAAGATTCTAAACAGCATGTCCGCCCCCTGATAGAGCTATACAGAGCAAAGATTCTAAACAACATGTCCGCCCCCTGATAGAGCTATACAGAGCAAAGATTCTAAACAACATGTCCGCCCCTGATAGAGCTATACAGAGCAAAGATTCTAAACAACATGTCCGCCCTCTGATAGAGTTATACAGAGCAAAGATTCTAAACAGCATGTCCGCCCCCTGATAGAGCTATACAGAGCAAAGATTCTAAACAACATGTCCGCCCCTGATAGAGCTATACAGAGCAAAGATTCTAAACAACATGTCCGCCTCCTCTGATAGAGCTATACAGAGCAAAGATTCTAAACAACATGTACACCCCCTGATAGAGCTATACAGAGCAAAGATTCTTAACAGCATATCTGCCCCAATAGAGCTATACAGAGCAAAGATTCTAAACATCATGTCCACTCCCTGATAGAGCTATACAGAGCAAAGATTCTAAACATGTCCACCCCCTGATAGAGCTATACAGAGCAAAGATTCTAAACAACATGTCCGCCCCCTGATAGAACTATGCAGAGCAAAGATTCTAAACAACATGTCCGCCCCTGATAGAACTATACAGAGCAAAGATTCTAAACAGCATATCCACTCCAATAGAGCTATACAGAGCAAAGATTCTAAACAACATGTCCACCCCTGATAGAGCTATATAGAGCAAAGATTCTATATAACATGTCCGCCTCCTGATAGAGCTGTACAGAGCAAAGATTCTAAACAACATGTCCACCCCTGATAGAGCTATAAGGAGCAAAGATTCTATATAACATGTCAGCCTCCTGATAGAGCTGTACAGAGCAAAGATTCTAAACAACATGTCCACCCCTGATAGAGCTATAAGGAGCAAAGATTCTAAACAACATGTCCACTCCCTGATAGAGCTATACAGAGCAAAGATTCTAAACATGTCCACCCCCTGATAGAGCTATACAGAGCAAAGATTCTAAACAACATGTCCACTCCCTGATAGAGCTATACAGAGCAAAGATTCTAAACATGTCCACCCCCTGATAGAGCTATACAGAGCAAAGATTCTAAACAACATGTCCGCCCCCTGATAGAACTATGCAGAGCAAAGATTCTAAACAACATGTCCGCCCCTGATAGAACTATACAGAGCAAATATTCTAAACAGCATATCCACCCCAATAGAGCTATACAGAGCAAAGATTCTAAACAACATGTCCACCCCTGATAGAGCTATATAGAGCAAAGATTCTATATAACATGTCCGCCTCCTGATAGAGCTGTACAGAGCAAAGATTCTAAACATCATGTCCACCCCTGATAGAGCTATAAGGAGCAAAGATTCTATATAACATGTCAGCCTCCTGATAGAGCTGTACAGAGCAAAGATTCTAAACAACATGTCCACCCCTGATAGAGCTATAAGGAGCAAAGATTCTAAACAACATGTCCGCCCCCTGATAGAGCTATACAGAGCAAAGATTCTAAACATGTCCGCCCCCTGATAGAGCTTTAAGGAGCAAAGATTCTAACCAACATGTCCGCCCCCTGATAGAGCTATACAGAGCAAAGATTCTAACCAACATGTCCACCCCCTGATAGAGCCATACAGAGCAAAGAGGGCTCAATAACCTACTTTATTTATATTCATTAATTAAAGCATTTTTTTTTCAAAATGGCTAAACTGGCTAAGCATCATGGGTAATATAATCACATTGGGGCCAAAATATTGGGTTGTGAGAGGAAGATACAGAAAAATGCCAGCACCACTGCTCCTCACAGTCCTGTTCCACCATAGTAAGTACAAATGAGTTCAAGTTTCCTAAGAAGAACATGATTGCAACTCTAATTTCCCTGTATTGAAAATCACATCTGTATATAAAAAACTAGGCCTGGGGCCTGTCTGCTCCTCAATGCTTCGGAGAACTTTGAATGAGAATAAACATTGCACTAGATTTGAGTTGGCCTCAATTAGCCAAACCCACTTCACTTGGGTTTTACATTCAGTGAGAATAGGCAGCCATTGGTCTGATCTCTCAACTCCTGCAGAGCTTTGATTTTAACAGAAATAAATTATATTTCACTTGTTATTGGAATTCTACGGTTTTGAAAGTTCTACGCTTTAAAATACATTTCAAAATGCGACACTCCTACACAAAGCGTCGGCTTTAATTTAACTTCACAAGTAGTTTTACTTTTATTTACATTGAATTAATAAAAATATGAAGGCAGACGTGTATAACTCCATGGATAGCTGTTACGGAGAAGACTATCTGTGAAAAAGGCACAATGATGAGTTAAAATAAACAATGGCGGGAATGTAGACAGTACGCAGATCTCCTAACTGTCCTGTTTTGGGACTCTGTCTCACTGTCCTGCTGAGCTCAACCTCTGTCTAGGTTAGCGGGATTCAGGATTAAAATCCTGCAGTTACGACTTCATTCTCTGGTGTTAAAGGATACAACTTACCAGGAAAGGTTAAAGCATCTTAACATGTATAGCTTGGAGGAAAGACGTAACAGGGGGGATATGATAGAAACATTTAAATACATAAAGGGAATCAACACAGTAAAGAAAGAGAGTATATTTAAAGGAAGAAAAACTACCACAACTAGAGGACATAGTCTTAAATTAGAGGGGCAACGATTTAAATGTAATATCAGGAAGTATTACTTTACTGAGAGGGTAGTGGATGTATGGAATAGCCTTCCAGTAGAAGTGGTAGAGGTTAATACAGTGAAGGAGTCTAAGCATGCATGGGATAGGTATAAGGCTATCCTAGATATAAGATAAGGCCAGGGACTAATGATAGTATTACTATACTGAGAGGGTAGTGGATGCATGGAATAGTCTTCCAGTAGAAGTGGTAGAGGTTAATACAGTGAAGGAGTTTAAGCATGCATGGGATAGGTATAAGGCTATCCTAGATATAAGATAAGGCCAGGGACTAATGGAAGTATTACTTTACTGAGAGGGTAGTGGATGTATGGAATAGCCTTCCAGTAGAAGTGGTAGAGGTTAATACAGTGAAGGAGTCTAAGCATGCATGGGATAGGTATAAGGCTATCCTAGATATAAGATAAGGCCAGGGACTAATGAAAGTATTACTTTACTGAGAGGGTAGTGGATGTATGGAATAGTCTTCCAGTAGAAGTGGTAGAGGTTAATACAGTGAAGGATTTTAAGCATGCATGAGATAGGTATAAGGCTATCCTAGATATAAGATAAGGTCAGGGACTAATGAAAGTATTACTTTACTGAGAGGGTAGTGGATGTATGGAATAGTCTTCCAGTAGAAGTGGTAGAGGTTAATACAGTGAAGGAGTTTAAGCATGCGTGGTATAGGTATAAGTCTATCCTAGATATAAGATAGGGAACTGGGGACTAATAAAAGTATTTAGGAAATTGGGCAGACTAGATGGAGCGAATGATTCTTATCTGCCAGTGACACATTCTATGTTTCTATGTGTCTGCGATAGCAGAGAAATCCCACTGCACATGTGCCTAGTTGCGCAGTAGCGCTGTCAGTTTGAGTGATAATGCTACCACACTTGTACTGTAGCGCTGACACTCAACCTCCCAGGCCCCGCCTCCCAGCGTCCTGATTTGCCAGATGCAGAAGTTGGGAATTACGAGTATACGATCTAAAATGTGTCCAATTTAATAATAATAAATAAAGTCAGCGAGTCGCCTCTACATCTGCTGCTAATTCTTTCCTACGGATGGATTTTTGCGCAGTTACCGTAAGATGAACCTAGGGCTTTATTCACGCGAGGGGTAATTGCAGAGAACTGAGAAGGGAATTTCAAACTTAAGACCAAAGTAGCCGAGTTGGAAAAATACTGTTCAGCTGAATAAAGCCAATAATGTCATAAAATTAGTCTTTTCTTTATCAGCCATCAGGCAAGCAGAGGGTAAAACGCTAGAATTATTTTACTGCCCAAAAAAAATTAAAAGTTTTGTTAGTTTGCCAGAAATGTGTTTGAGTTCTCGGAAATGAGGGAGGGGGGAGGAAATGAGGGGGTCAGACCAGAGCTTCAGGTGCACAATTAGAAAAATAAATCAGTTTCCCAAAACAGAGACTTCAAACGGATGTTAATATTTACAAAGAAGACTCTGAATTCTCCAATTAATTAAGAAATCAAATATTTGTGTAATGATGTGGATTTTTTTTTATAGATTTTTTTTAAATTATTATTCCTCTGATTAATTCAGGACCCAAGACAAAGCCAGGTTAAATTGCTCTGTATTTCTCAACAGATCGGAAGGTTTGTCTTTATGGTACAGCAATGAAAACATGACTATGAAACAGAAGGAGTTATATATTAAGTATAAGAATGTCCAAGCAATTCAGTATACAATTGGCCAGAGAGGATGTGGAAACAAAGATGGGCAAATTGCTCCCCCTACTGGAAAATACTAAAATTTCTGTTTTGTCCTTTTTTTATGGCTCTGGCGGGGACTGGTTACCTATTGTTTAAAAAAAAATAGCATCCCTGGCCACAAACCAAATAGTTAACAGCCTGCTGGTTAAATACTGTAGTAACCCTAGATGCTGGACTGGTTGAGATGTTCGTAAGAAACCTTCCACCTGTGTTATCTTTGTCCCATCTCGTGTATGAAAAAGGGAATTGCAGGGAGTGGGGAAGGGAGTTGCAAACGTAAGGCCAATAGAGCAGAGCTTGAAAGGAAGAATTTTTCCAACTTGGCTACTTTGGCCTTTGCCAAATTCCCTTCTGAATGTCGTTATATTCCTTCTTTAATGAACAAAAGCCCTTAGAGTCGTAATGCCATGATATCCCATCAGACAGACTGACGGAACCACATGGATATAGTCTGTGTCGGTGTAAGAGGCACAGATCTCACTACCACAGCACTGGGCCACCAGAGACCTCCACAAGAGGCAGACAGTTAAATCATTTTCTTTTGTAATCATTACATTTTATTTTAATGAGCACAGGTTCTATAAAGATAAAGGATTTGAGTATTGAGATAGCAATCTAAAAACAAAACAAAAAAAAACCCCAAATCTCAGTTAAATTTTTCTAAGATTAGAGTAGATGATCCACCCTCAAATCCTAATCCGAAACACGCCAATAAGATATAATAAGACACTGAACTTTCTGAAGCTCAAAGTAGGACAATAAAATGTCACAGACATCAGCAAATTGACGTCATGAATAGGATACAGTAAATGCTTCCGTTTTTAACAATATTTTATTTGTTTCAATAGATAACTTTGGAATTTAGTATCAGGTTCAGAGCGTCTAGAGGTTTTACAAATCTCTCAAAGCGATATATTCATCTTACTTTTAATACTAATAAACCCTAATCTGTGACAAGAGACTAGTTAGAAGGAGGAACCGATACAATTATTTGTAATAAAGTGTTTAAATGAGCAATTAAAACCGAATGACTGTGTGTGTTCTCCGTTAAACTAGAGATAGTGACATATACTTTATTACATAGTTAGACAGTTACATAGTTAGACAGTTACACAGTTAGACAGTGACATAGTTAGACAGTTACATAGTTAGACAGTTACATAGTTACACAGGTATACAGTTATACAGTTACACAGTTACATAGTTACATAGTTACACAGTTAGACAGTTACATAGTTACACAGTTACATAGTTAGACAGTTACACAGTTAGACAGTAACACACTTACACAGGTATACAGGTATACAGTTATACAGTTAAATAGTTAAATAGTTACACAGTTACACAGGTATACAGTTATATAGTTACACAGTTACATAGTTACACTGTTACATAGTTACACTGTTACATAGTTACAGAGTTACATAGTTACACTGTTACATATTTACACAGTTACATAGTTAAACATTTACACATGTTACATAGTTACATAGTTACACAGTTACATAGTTACACAGTTACATAGTTACACTGTTACATAGTTACACAGTTACATAGTTACACAGTTACATGGTTACATAGTTACACGGTTACACGGTTACACTGTTACACAGTTACATAGTTACACTGTTACATAGTTACACAGTTACACAGTTACATGGTTACACAGTTACATAGTTACATAGTTACACAGTTACATAGTTGTTTAGGTTGGAAAAAGACATTGCATCAAGACATCAAGTTCAACCCTTTTCCTATTCCATGTTTACTGCTGTTGATACAAAAGAAGGCACATAAAAACCCCTTCAGCAATGTTTAATTCTGCTTTCAGTATGGGAAAAAAATCCTTCTTGACTCCAAATGGCAATCAGATTCCTCCTTAGATCAACAAGTACTAAATAAATACCCATGCCTATACTACTATGCATAGCTCATACACCTTACATCCTGACATAGTAAAAATAAAAGAGAAACAACATAACATAAAGAGAACAGAGGAACTTGGGTCCACTTGAGATGAATGAGATTACATATGCCTCAGATGAACTTCTATATCTATTAGACCTCAAAGGTTTGCACCATGGAGCTGTCTTCCAACGCCATCACCTTTCCACCTATTTGTGTAAATTTACCAGAAGCATCGAGGAAGCCTTCTACATGACGTATGTCATACTGCTGATCATCCTAGAGATTTCCAACATTCAGTTCTGGATTGGTCTCCAGATACTTAGTTCATATCCCCTTAATTGTCCCTCTGTAAGCGTCCCAGTCCCGGTTAGGAACCGCTGTCCCGCATCCACAACTTCATCCTTCCATATGCCTATTCTATGGGATCCCAGAGGAAAACAAATTATGCTTTGGGTTTGGAGCACGCACAGTGGCTCTGACACTCTCCCCCTCTGTCCCACGCCCTCTGGCGTTCATCGTTGCTGGTGTGCCATGTTGGGAGGTAAATTATCAATCAAAAATAACTAAAATAAAACTAAATTAATCTTAATTGCAAGAAGTGGAGCATTTTCCCAAAAAAACCCACTCCACACTCTGTATCAAGGCGACAGTGGGAGAGAGTGCGAGAGATGCTGGGATAATATAAAGAGCATGGAGAGTGTCTAAACACACGCATTTTATGTTGATGAATGATTCAGCGCACCTACGCGCTCCAAAGGTCGATGGCCTGAGTGCTCGGCATACTATAATAATGTTTAGCACTCCGAGGACCTTTTCAGAGCTGAGGAGTTTATTATTAGGTGTCAAACATTTTACTCCCTTAAGGAACTTTTATCAAGACCTTTTAGGTTGGCTGTGATAAATGTGCTTAGCTTTCGCACATAGTTGGTATACTTTATTATGCGCCTTGGATTTGTACAGAATTAACTCTAGCGGGGAGCATGTGGCTTCCTTGTTTGAAAGGAATAAACCTGCTTTTTATAAAATTAAAGGGACCCTGTCCCATTAATAATACTTACAGCATACGTGGCAATTTTTTACTCGAAAAGGGGCATGGCCTAAATGGGTGGGGGTTACTTGATGCATCATGATGTCACATGATGCTGAGCGATCCCGCATTGAGCTCCAGGCTTCAAGGTGTCAAAATTTGAAGTGCGCATTACATTTGATTGTGCATTAGATTCGCATAAATACTGTAAGTTATCAAAGCTAGTTTTTTTTATTGCAGGTGCATTATATTGTCTTCTTTTTTTCTGAACTTTTTAAAGGAATTCTTTGCTAAATCCTGTAATTTTGACTCCTGATATGTCTAAGATAGTCTGGTCTAGACATGTGCAAAACTAAAATTTTCGTTTTCGTCCATTCGGACGAAAATGTTATTTATTTCGTCTAAAACGAATTTCGTTCATTACTGCATTCGTTTCAGACGAAATTCGTTCATTATTTTCGTTTCATTTTATTCGTTCGTCTTATAGAATACGTGTAATAGTATTGGCTTTCTATAAACCGAACGAGAGCCCCATTCATAAGAAATTCTTATGAATGGGGCTCTCGTTCGGTTTATAGAAAGGCAATAGTATTACACGTATTCTATAAGACGAAAGTCTATAAACCGAAGCTCGTTCGGTTTATAGACTTTCGTTTTATAGAATACTTAGAATTACATGTATTCTATAAACCTAACGTCTATAAACTAAGTCTATAGACTAAGGTGGCACAGAAAGGCTGCTTATGAACAATGATAACACAGAGTGACATTTTGGGAACAATGATGGCACAGAGAGGATGTTTGGGGCTAAGATGGAACAGAGAGGCTGTTTGGGGGCAAAGCTGTCACAGGAGGCTGCTTAGGGGTGAACTTGGCACAGAGAGGCTAGTTGGGGCAACAGTAGCACAGATAGGCTGTTTGAGGGCAAATATGGCACAGTCTGTTTGAGATCAAGGATGGCACAGAGAGGGTGTTTGGGACTACAATGGCACAGAGATGTTATTTGGGACTACGATGTCACATATAGGCTCTTTGGGGCACTAAGATGGCATAGACAAGCTATTTGGGAGGCTAAGATGACCCACCCCTTGAGTGGCAGATCTAGTCACATTTGCAAACCCTCCAACTATCATTGTTACGCTGGGAACAATAGAGTATGTATCTGGATTCCCAAGTAAAGAGACCTGATATCTATCCTCTATGTGTTTATTAAGAAGGTAACAAAATCCAGGGAAAATAACACCTTTAACAGTGTCAAATGTTTAATCCAAACTGCTTTGACAGGTGTTTTTTCACTTTCATGTAATTAATGTCAAATTCTCAGGTGAAAGGCTGACTTTAATGAACATAATTGGTGTGCCAAGGCCCACGTGTTCATTACATGCACATATGGTCATGCTTTCCACTTTTTCCACTTTCAAAAGGTCACTGAAGATGTAATTAGCATTGAATGTGTGTAACATTTTATTAAGGATATGCATTTAAAAAAAAAAATCCAGTCAGAGCATTGAAATTGGGTTTGAGTGTGACATCATAGTGAGACGAGTTTGAATACGGAGTAATCCCAGTAGGCGCACTATAAACCCCACATATCAGCACTGGATAATGCGAATGCTTTAAATCTTGCTATAATATCCAAGGAAGCAACTTTTCCTGCAAATTTTGTAACTAGTGTCATTTCCATGCCAGAAAACAGTTCCTTATGCATAATAAAGACACATTTTTAATCTATGTATGCTTCCCTTCACAATTTACCTTTTGTAGGTTTTTCCTAGGGATTTAACTGCTTCATTGTTGTTGCGTCTGTTGGGACACATTGTCCATGTGCAAGCCTTGAATGCTCCTTACGCAAGTCCTTTGTCATCTCCATGTATGTACAAAGGAGCAGCGCATGCATATTCCATAATCACACATAAAACAACATGCAAAAAGCATTCTGAGGATGTAAAAATAAACCCTTCTTGTTCGGGGGCTGCACACAACCTGAACCATGAAGTCTTTCTATTACATGTGTAGATTTGCAGCATGCTTCTCCAATATGGCTGCTGCCCTGTTGTGGGTAGAGCGTCGGAAGTGAAAAAAAAAATCACTTCCGTCGCTGTGATACTGTTGCTTGTCTGCCCCTAGAGGCAGTCAGCAACATTGCAATAATAAAAAAAAAGACAGCATAAGGGATAGGGTTACAATTAAATTAAAATTAGAATAAATTACCATAAGGGTTAGAGTTAGGGTTCGGGTTGTCAAAAGGTCACTGTAGGGAAAAAGAACCCACAATTTTTTTATTTTTGCCCTATAACTCGCAAAAAAACTGCAGAAAAACATGTAAACAAGCATATTTCTGAACTTGGGACAAAGTTTTGAAACTATTTAGACAGGGTCTTTTTTAATGATTGTATTTGTCTAAATGATTTTTTAGGTCAAAGTTAGAAAAAGTGTTTTGTTTATGTTTTCATCATATTTTATGATATTTTTTTTGTAGTAATTAAGTGATAAGATATGATGAACATAATGGGATCTAATGAAAGCCCTTCTTATGACAATAAAAACAACATATAATTTGTGTGGGTACAGTATGTGAGAAAGAAGAAAATTACAGCTAAACACAAACACCCCAGAAATGTCAAAACAGTCCTGGTCACCAAGGGAAAGACAAGGTCAAAAGGTCACTAAGGGGTTAAATGTATCTGTGGAGTCTCCTGATTATGACATCAGCACGGTATAAAAATAACACATTTGAAAAGGAGTTAAGTTCCATACCGTGGTGCATTTTCCTCCTAATTTAGACATTTGCTTGTAGTTTTGCTAACACAATGTATAGATAATTTGTTATGCTCTACATTCACAGTAAAAACAATGTTTAGGTGATACAGTCCCTTTAATGTGCAATAATTATTGTAACTGAGATACATCTAATAGGTGCTCATCTACATGCTGACAATCCCTAACTCTTGTGTCCTCCCTGAGACTCTAATCCTTCCCAAAATGTCCTGCTTCATGTAATATAAGCTCTCCTGATCCATACAGCCAGACACAAACAGAAACTCTCCCCAGATCTGAAATGACATTCTATCCAGCGCACCAAATGCCCACAATAGCCCAGGAGTGGCTAGCCTGGTTCCAAGTTGCGACCACTGAGACTCACAAAATGATGCCACAAATTTTTATTTTACATAAATTGGACTGAGACTTTGTCTCCCTGAGCGGACCCCTCAAAACAGTGGGGTCTCTTACAACTGTAAGGGTTGTACCCCCTGATGGTGGTAACCCTGGGTTGTACGAATGCTGGGAAAGACCAGAATTTCATAGGACCAAAAAAAGACTGGACAGCCCTACTCTCAAAGGGACCATTTCCACGTACAAATGTTTTTTTCTTCATATCAAAATAAGTGAAATAAGTTTATTTTGACCTTAAATCAAAATTCATTTGGCCTGCAGTTTTTCATTAAAAATAAATTCACCAGTGAGGAACCACATACTACACAGGAAGTGTTCACGCTTCTTTCTGGGTATTAGCTCTGACTGTGGAATCAGCCTCTCTCTCTGCTGTTTTGAATGAATACAATTCAGGGAGAGTGGTTTTTTTTTTTTCCAGCTCAATGCGCTGTGACAACACAGGAAGGAGGACTCTAAATAATCAATAAATGCTATGCTTTTAGGAGATAAGAAACCAAACGAAAAGGCAATTTGTTTTCTTTACAGGACTCAGAAGTTATCTAATATAACATGCTAGGGGGATCCGCCCATTTAATGGGTAATACACATCTAAAAAACAAAAAAAAAATCAGTAAACAAAAGTACAGACCGGCAGTAAGCTGTAATTTCTCTCTATTTTTTCAGTAAACAAGTTGCGGAGAGGCCAGCTGTAAGCTATAATTTAATCCTATTTTTGTGATAAATTACACAACCTTCGATCAATTTTGTCTGTGACAGAACTTTTCTTTCCCCTTCTTTTGTTCAAAAAAAATCTACAAACACAATTGGAACTAAATGAAAGGTAAGAATTAATTTGAAAGGTGCCTTCCAATCCTTTAAATTATAAATTAAGAACGGAGTTAAAAAATTTCACTTGTTCCTCCTGTGCTTCACTTATCCCATGGTCTTACTTTGCAAATTGCAATACCTTTCTATTTTATGGTGATAATCATACCAAGAGATGGCATTAATCATACTGCCGCGCAGCAAGATTTTTTGCTTTCATCTTTGGCATACATATGAATAATGAATAAATACCAAGAAATTGCACTCAAATTATTGCACAATATCCTTCGAATTCATTTCTTCCTTAGTACTTTTAATATTTGATTAGCTCTAGGGAATGTAAGAAATTAGTATTTGATTTTAATTCTTTTTTTATACATTTATGTGAGATTGGTTTTATTCTTAAAGTGCTATGGCTGTATTATATCCATCTGTCATTTATTTCATAGCCGACACTATAGTTATGATTTTTTTTTATAGACAATAAACACTAAAGAACTGAAATAAAATTAGTTCTTTTTGCAGTATTTTCATAAAATCATGTTAATATATATATATATATATATATATATATATATATATATATATATATATGATTGATCTTGACACTTAGAAGCTTAGCAGCAAGTGTACAAACATAATATGAGAGGTTTTGTTTATATTATTTGGTCATATCATCATTAATTTTATCAAATTACACACACACTCTCAGTAAATGAATGTGCTTTTGCAGCTACTCTTCCTCTAGATGTATTACAAGATAATTTGGGTATTTTATAATCCCATTGTATCTCAAACACTTCACTCTTATTCAAGTCAACCTTTTGAGACTACAGAAACTATGTGCATGAGTTATTGTGGTGTCAGTAGTGGGATTATTTTATGATAGACTGTAATTTGATCGATAGTTCTTTAGTTCCACAGTTCAGTGCAATGTACCCTATACCAAATTAGTTACACTCTTGCGGTTGGATACCACAACCTTCTAATGTACTTCTACCAAATAATATCTAATAATTGTTTTACATTTATATAATATGTAGGTACAACTGAGCTTCTCACTGTCTTACACTTTGAAACACATCTTTAATCTATAGGTACAATGAGATGTTGTCATTTTATTACATACACACATAAATGTGTTAATTGTTGTGTTTTAAGATGGTGGGAATCATATATCACTTAACCCACAAGGTCGAATGTCCCAGTTGCCACCTCTCTCTGTTTTTACTCTATTAAAAAAAATGATTGATAAAAATCATAAAATACAGTGTTATTGAACAGTAAATATCCCAGGACATTTTAAAAGTGTCCAGCCTGTATAATACAGCAAATAGAATTTGAGAAATGTGCAAATAATACAAAACCATTTATATGAGCAAAACACTGGGTAATAAAGTAAAAAAAAATGTGACATTGTGATCCTCAGAACTAAGGAAAGATTCTCTAGGGATGAAAAAGCTGAATTTTCAATATGTAGTGCAGTATTTTCTAGCAGTATATTTTTTAGGTGATGTGTATATAGAGAGAGACCAATTCCATAATGGTATCCTGTATGTGAACTTTTAATAACTATTGGTCTCCCCTGACAATGTTATATAAATCCCCACATCAGTTATTTTCTGCAGATGCTGAATTTACCTTCCACTATAGTGCTGACAACTTGCAACTGTATAATTAAAATATAGTACAAGTCATATGATGAGAAGGACGTCAGTAATGAGCTTGTTCCCTTTGTTTAATAAATAAATATATATATATATATATACCAGCCATGATATATAGAGACCTCTATAAACTTAACATTGGCTACTTTATTTTTTTTATATATAAGTTTTTATTACATTTCATAAAACAGTACAGACATATGCTGTATATTTGATGGTTTGATGATTATTAGACAGAGGGATGTAGGGGATGTTTTGAGGTGTGAAACTATGTTCATTATTATTGATATAGCTAATTAGAGCTTGCAAGGATTATATGCATTTTGCAAACGTTTCATGTAATGTGACAAGGAAGATGATGAAACTCCTTGTTAATTATTAGAGGCAAGACTGTATTGGTACCCAAACCAGTCCTCAATCCCCTCCTACCAGTCCATGTTTAGGAATTAACCACTTGTGTTTAAAAAAAACACCTAAATCCAAGTTTAGATTCTAAAAGTACCAAACAGAGTTACATGCCAAGGGAAGGCCCCCAAAAAACTTCCGTAGTCTCAACTTGGCGTAGTCGATAAATGTAGGAATCAGTTGATCACATATCAAAAAAAATCAATAAAAATCTGCTTTTTAGTATATACTTTGGAGTGTTGGAACCCCTCTTCCGGTGCCCCTGGGTTTAATCTTAAGTGTCCAGCTTTCCCTAGACAAATGAGAAAAAGAAGCGTGATGTTGCAAAGGTACATGCGTGAGTATATAATGAGACGCGCTCATGCATGCGCAGAGAATCATGAGCGCTGGCACGCCATGGATTTGCGTGGTGACACCGCATTTGAGTAACCCAGGCCTCTAAGTTGCAAGACCACAATAATGGGAGGGATGGGACAGAACCTATAAATGGAAGTAAAAAAAAGTCTATTCATTTATAATATTTTTTGTTATCTAAGCCACTGCTTCTTGAACCTGTCCTCAAGAACCATCAGTGGTCAAGGATTTAGGAATTATCCAGTTGCGTTTACATAAGAATATGTATAACATCTGATATGGTTCCCTCAGTGTTAAGAAACCATACCCGGTGTTACAGATAGTTTTATTTAAACACAACTGGATAATCCCAATAATAATAGTCTTAAATTAGAGGGGCAACGATTTAAAAGTAATATCAGGAAGTATTACTTTACTGAGAAGGTAGTGGATGTATGGAATAGCCTGCCAGCAGAAGTGGTAGAGGTAAACACAGTCAAGGATTTTAAGCATGCGTGGGATAGACACAAGGCTATCCTAGCTATAAGACTGGGAACGGGGGACTAATAAAAGTACTCAAAAAAAAAAAAAAATTGGGCAGACTAGATGGACCGAATGGTTTTTATCTGCCGACACATTCTATGTTTCTATGTTTCTATCCCTAAATCCTGGACCGTTGAGGATCCTTGAGGACACGTTTAAGAAGCAATGACCTAAAAAAATAATAATAAAAAAATGTGTTGCCATCACCTTCGACACACTGCTCTGGTGACAAGTTATATCGTTATTGCCTTTTATATCCTAATTATATCTATTGAGTGCTTTGCTATTTAAAACGCTCGCGACAGAAGGATAGTTATCACATGAGACGTTGGGTGAGAGCATTACGGCAAGTGATAACGACTTACTTCTCACCCAAAATGCATTCTCTCTTAAACTCCAGTGTGAGATCTTCAGTGCCCTTTGAAGTTTGTCAAGATACTCTGGGTAATGCCACAATCATGGCCAGTAGAAGAAGTGCATGCTAAAAAAGAAAATAGCACACTTTTTTAATATATTATTATTATTTCAGTTAGGCTTTTTTTTTTAGTTTCTGATTCTATTTGGGCAAATGATTAATTTGCTGTCCTTTCTCTCTGCACTGAGAGGGCTGTAGAAAGCATCCGAGTTTGCCAATCCATAATGCTAACTCTCGCACTCTTGGGTCACATTTAACCCTGGCTGGTACATAGAAACATAGAATGTGTCGGCAGATAAGAACCATTCGGTCCATCTAGTCTGCCCAATTTTCGAAATACTTTTATTAGTCCCCAGTTCCCTATATATCTACAATAGCCTTATACCTATCCCACACATGCTTAAACTCCTTCACTGTATTAACCTCTACCACTTCTACTGGAAGACTATTCCATGAATCCACTACCCTCTCAGTAAATAAATACTTCCTGATATTACCTTTAAATCTTTGCCCCTCTAATTTAAGACTATGTCCTCTAGTTGTGGTAGTTTTTCTTCTTTTAAATATACTCTCCTCCGTTACTGTGTTAATTCCCTTTATGTATATAAATGTTTCTATCATATCCCCCCTGTTACGTCTTTCCTCCAAGCTATACATGTTAAGATGCTTTAACCTTCCCTGGTAAGTTTCATCCTTCATCCCATGGACCAGTTTAGTAGCCCTTCTCTGAACTCTCTCCAAAGTATCAATATCCTTCTGGAGATACGGTCTCCAGTACTGCGTACAATACTCCAAGTGAGGTCTCACTAGTGCTCTGTACAATACTCCAAGTGAGGTCTCACCAGCGCTCTGTACAATACTCCAAGTGAGGTCTCACCTGTGCTCTGTACAATACTCCAAGTGAGGTCTCACCACTGCTCTGTACAATACTCCAAGTGAGGTCTCACCAGCGCTCTGTACAATACTCCAAGTCAGGTCTCACCAGCGCTCTGTACAATACTCCAAGTGAGGTCTCACCAACACTCTGTACAATACTCCAAGTGAGGTCATCAGGCATCATCGCTGTTAAGAACTTTTTTTATAACCCCCCCCCCTCCCAAAATATATACAAATTTTTATTGAACTTATATTGTATCATTTCATCTAGTCGTCCTCTCCAAATTATAGACCTCTTATCCAAGACTTAAACAGGCACAATCAGCATCCTTATAGGTCCTGGCCCAGATTAAACATTGATGTGCAACTGGCTGCCCACCGGCCAGATGTGACCCATAGAGCTTTCAGCGTCTCCCCCATCGTGGCTTTTAAAAAAAAAACGTCTGTATTGTATTATGTTATTCTTAAACCTCCGTGGGGTATTTGGTGCACTACATTAGGAAGTTGGAAAACACTACCATGAAATATACTAGGCATTAGGCAACTCATTTTAGCTCTTATAAAGTACATGTAGAGGAAAGACAGCTGGGTGTGGCTTAACTCCACCCACCTCTGACCACATGTGATCAAATATGGTGCAACTGAGTTGCAAACATCAAATCCAAGTAGCCGAGTTAATGTCAAATACATACTTTGAATTTAAACTCGGTCACATTAATTCAGTGAACTGTGGTCAAGTCAGGAGATTTTTTTCAACTACTTTTTATAGTTTTCTTAATAATTCTCTACAACTCCCTGTTTAGTGAATAAAGCCCAGACTTCGAGGCCTTTATAATACATGCCAGTAGTATGCGGTGCGGACAGAGTGAACTCCACTCGTGCGCCTGGAGCTAGCTTCTTTGTACTTAGACTTCATTCATTGACATACGCAGTTAACAGGCAACATACTTCCCGGACAGAATCGCAAAAAACATGACTGACTCACCAAATCCGGGACTGTTGGAAAGTATTATATTATCTCTATAAGTCTTACTGACTTGGTTCCACAGTATTTTGCTGTCAGGTAATAACTGAATGCCAGAGGGTTGAAAAAGCAAAACTTTTAGTCATCATTTAGCCTGTAAGCAAATATACTGAAATGGCAGCAGAGTGTGTGCTAAAAGTGCGGCTATAGGCTTCGGTAATAAGCAGGCTACAAACTGGCTTAATGGCAGGAAATTAGGTCAGTCTTTCGTGCAAAGGACTTAGAAGCCATCATACCCTTAGCATGAGCACTCAATGGGAAACTGACTACTTTTTTTTCTTCTCCCCCCCCCCTCCACCTCTTCTCCCTAACCATGTGATGGATCAGTAACTCGTTGAAATGTATATTTTGACAAAGAAACTAGAGGTTTATCCCTGCTACGGAATAATTCATATGTCTCCAGACATATTCCAGCCTACTGATTAGGCTGCTTTGAAGATCAATGGATGTGAGGCTCTGGCTGAAGGCAGAACGTTTCTCTCCGCGGAAATTCATATAAAGTCAGAAAAAAAACCGAATTCATATTACAACACGACAAATCATGTGTTTATTGGTGTTGTTTAATTGATTTCCATGTACCACTTTAAGACCGTGGAGTTAAAGGGACAGTAGCAGTATTTTAGTTAACTCTTTAGTCATCCCATATGTGATAAAACATTGGTAAATTACCCTGGGGATCTCTAGCTGTCTTGCACAGAGCAAGCTCCTGAAATGGTTCAGAGAGATTTGACAGGGAGCTTTCATCCCGTTGCGTATAATAAGACCAGGAATCTTTCCTTCTTGCGATGTCAACATTCACGGTTTGGATAAGAAAGGTGGTGACTGTTATATGTATCTTTTTGTTCAAGATCTAGATTCTTTATTCTGTTAGTGGCATGTGTTTATTAAGGGGAATTACCAAAAAAAAGTATTAAAGCACAACTGTCAGCAAAAATGAAGTTATGATTAATTGAAAGATTGCATCAAGTGTGGGCATTATAAATACAAATTGCTTAATGAAAGAATACGAATAAAGCACCTTATTGAGCTCTCTTTGCTCTGTATAGCTCTATCAGGGGACAGACAAGTTGTTTAGAATCTTTTTTCTGTATAGCTTTATCAGGGGACAAACATGTTGTTTAGAATCTTGGCTCTGTATAGCTCTATCAGGGGGCGGACATGTTGTTTAGAATCTTTGCTCTGTATAGCTCTATCAGGGGACAGACATGTTGTTTAGAATCTTTTTTCTGTATAGCTTTATCAGGGGACAAACATGTTGTTTAGAATCTTGGCTCTGTATAGCTCTATCAGGGGACGGACATGTTGTTTAGAATCTTTGCTCTGTATAGCTCCATCAGGGGCGGACATGTTGTTTAGAATCTTTTCTCTGTATAGGTCCATCAGGGGTGTACATGTTTAGAATCTTTGCTCTGTATAGCTCTATCAGGGAAGGACATGTTGTTTAGAATCTTGGCTATGTATAGCTTTATCACTAACGGATATGTTGTTTGGAATTTTGGCTCTGTATAGCGCTATCAGGGGACGAACATGTTGTTTACAATCTTGGCTCTGTTTAGCATTACCAGGGGATGGACATGTTGTTTACAATCTTTGCTCTGTATAGCTGTATCAGGGGCGGACATGTTGTTTAGAATCTTGTCTCTGTATAGCTCCATCAGGGGTGTACATGTTTAGAATCTTTGCTCTGTATAGCTCTATCAGGGGCAGACACGTTGTTTAGAATCTTTTCTCTGTATAGCTCCATCAGGGGTGTACACGTTTAGAATCTTTGCTCTGTATAGCTCTATCAGGGAAGGACATGTTGTTTAGAATCTTGGTTCTGTATAAGTCTATCAGGGGGCGGACATGTTGCTTAGAATATTGGCTCTATATAGCTCTATCGGGGGCAGACATGTTGTTTAGAATCTTGACTCTGTATAGCTCTATCAGTGGGTGCACATTTTGCTTAGAATCTTGGCTCTATAGCTCTATCAAGCGGAGGACATGTTGTTCAGAATCTTGGTTCTGTATAGCTCTATCAGGGGGCAGACATGTTATTTAGAATCTTGGGTCAGATCTTCCATCACCTGAACCAAGATGTTCACCCCCTGATAGGGCTGTAGAGCAAAGAGGGCTCCATTTTTTGTCGACATTTGTCCTTTAAACGTTTCTCTCTTGAGGAGTTTTAGATTGATGGCATAGCTTACTAGGATGGGTTCCCTAAGGATCTAAAGGCGAAATCAATGATAACTGTTACCGGCACGATCCCCTTGAACGTTAGCGAAATCATTACGTACTACATCAGGCACACACTGCCGAATCAACACAAGGAATATATTAACCACGGGAGGGAAGCAACTTGTGTCTTGACAACATTTTCTAAAAGTGAGTGAAATCAAACTAAGGGGGCGGCCATTTTCTTAAATTATAATCTATGTTGTTATAAAAGCCTTTGTAATTTGGGCAGCCATCTTGAACTGAGTTTTCCCACCCATTATTCTTCTAATAAAGTGTAATATATTTATTACTGCCACTAGATCAGCAGTCCTGCCTATCTCTCCAAGCCCCTCCCTCTCTCTCCAAGCCCCTCCCTCTCTCCAAGCCCCTCCCTATATCTCTCTAAGCCCCTCCCTCTATCTCTCTAAGCCCCTCCTTATTGGAATGTCACTGAATTTATAAGCCCCCGGTGACATTATTTCAATGTAAAACTACAGAAGAACTGTACAACTGTTTTAAAGTAAAATAAGAGCATTTCACATACAGAACATTCTGTATACGACATACAGACAATAAAAGTCCCTTTTAAAACATTAACGCATATTTATGGGATATATAGAAATTCTCTTGAGATCCCTGTTGATATGGATACAGTAGCGATAGCGGAACTGTATTAAGATGGGTACGCTTTCTTTCATTTTCGGCGAGATAATAACTGTGATTTGTGGACCATAACCATTAAAAATGTTCTCAAACTGCGAGCGGATACTGTGCATTTTTATCAATCATTATTGTTACTCGGAACACTTCGAAAGCAATCATTTTTATTTGCTGCTTTCTCCTCATTCCTTAACCTATTTACTTAGTCTCCAGAAATGGAAAAGCTAAAAAAAAATGTTTAAAAATAATTATTTCAGGTTATGCCAGCATTGAAATACCAGAAATTATACATTTTATACATCTCTATATATTTTTCATCCTCTTCGTTTTATATCACATCATTTCCCAGTGATGTTTACAAACTTACAAAACAATGCAGAATGCTTAGGTTTTGCAAAAACAGTTCTAGCTGCCAGCAAGATGCACAAGGAACAAAGGTTTATTTAAAAAAACGAAAATGACCTTCATCTCTGTAAAACCAAGCGTATTCTGTAGAGTTCTGTAGAAGCCAATATCTGGAACAACTAAATCAGGCCCTTTTTGTTGGTGTTCTAGAGTAAAAGAACAGCACAGAACAAAGGATCCATTTATTTAAAGGGACTGTATCACCAAAACATTGTTTTTATTGAAAATGATCTATAAAAATGCAGGCAAATGCCTAAATTTGCGGAAAAATGTGTCTGTGGAGTCTTCTGTTTATGACATCGCCTGTGGCTTGATTTGCAAAAGAGCTGCTTTGAAATGTGAAATGTGTAATTTGCATATTGTCCCACAGGTGATGTCATAAGCAGGAGATTCCACAGACAAATTTAAAACACATTTTTGTCCTAATTTAGGCATTTACTTGCAGTTTTGCTAACACAATGTATAGATAATTTTCAATATTTTTTTTTAATTATTTACACTCACAGTAAAAACAATGTTTCAGTGATACAGTCCCTTTAATATGTGGAATGCCTAATTCTGCAGATACATAATAAAGCAGACTGACCCTTGTCTATAGTCAGCAATAGTGCACAGCGCCCCCACAAGTCTAAAGGCTGTAAAAGGAACTGCATCCAAAAAAATGCAATTGTGCTGATATTGCCAATAAGATCCGTGTAAAGTATATATAATACATGCACATACTTGCATATGTAGGGAATTGAGGGAACATAGTTTCAAACATCTGACCATAATCGCAAAATGAGGGAAAATCCTGCTCCGATTTTACTTCTCTGCTTTTGCGTCTATGCTTTGTTGCCCTTGGAGGGGCAAAAACAATTTAGTGCATCTTAATGAGCCTCCAGTTGTCATCACAGAGAGGCAGGCAGGCAGCTATGCTGGCAGACAAGGTACAGAGATTGACAAACAGTCAACACTGAGCCATTTAGAAGTAAATATGGTGCATCCAAAGCCCACGGAGTCTGGTTGGGGGGGATCATTTGCCCTGCCTTGCCACCCCAACCACCTCGTTTATACATAAGAAATTGGGGTCTGATTTGTTACAGCTGACCAGTACAGTCAGAGCTTTCATAGTTGCCAACATCCACATGGTTTCCAGGGACACATCTTTGTTCCACATGCTGCAGAAAGAGCATGCAAAGTGCAGTGTGTAGGATGGATACAGGCACAGACACAATCCAATGAATTAATCATGGCAGGTCCAATGAGATCTCCACCCCGATTAATAATTGGATTGTGTCTGCACGTATCTCCATCCTACATTCTGCCGGGCTGCACTTTGCATGCTCTTTCTGCAGCATGTGGAACAAATATGTGTCCCTGGATACATGGTCGATGTTGGCAGCTATGGGCTTTATCCATGAGAGAGGCAACTGCAGGAAATTGAGACGTGAGTTGCAAACCTAAGGCCAAAGCAGCTGAGTTGGAAACATTCTCCCATTTAGGACCAGAACTCTAGCAAGACAAATATATGCAGTATATAGAGCACCAGTCAAAAATTTGAGTACACTTGCTGGAAAATAATTTTACTTTGGGCTTTAATCATTAAAGAGATAATTTGGTGCCATTCATTTACCTGCTGATATTACTTGTTCTGGGAATTCTGGTTTCTTCAGTCATTATTTCTTTAGCACATGTGGTTTAGGCTTTGCATTCAATATAAATAATTAATCCAAAGATGATGTCAGAAAGTAGTTTATGTATTGTTGATGGAAGGGAGTTTTAATGTACAGGATGAAAAATGAGCAACAACTCTACTATCTATCTATTATATATGTATTAGAGGGACAAAGATTTAAAAGTAATTAGGAAGCATTACATTACTGAGAGGGTAGTGGATGCATGGAATAGCCTCACAGCAGTAGTAGTAGAGGTTAATACATTGAAGGAGTTTAAGCATGCGTGGGATAGGTATAAGGCTATCCTAGATATAAGATAAGGCCACGGACTAATGATAGTATTACATTACTGAGAGGGTAGTGGATGCATGGAATAGCCTCCCAGCAGTAGTAGTAGAGGTTAATACATTGAAGGAGTTTAAGCATGCATGGGATAGGTATAAGGCTATCCTTGATATAAGATAAGGCCAGGGACTAATGAAAGTATTACATTACTGAGAGGGTAGTGGATGTATGGAATAGTCTTCCAGTAGAAGTGGTAGAGGTTAATACAGTGAAGGAGTTTAAGCATGCATGGGATAGGTATAAGGCTATCCTAGATATAAGATAAGGCCAGGGACTAATGAAAGTATTACTATACTGAGAGGGTAGTGGATGTATGGAATAGTCTTCCAGTAGAAGTGGTAGAGGTTAATACAGTGAAGGAGTTTAAGCATGCGTGGGATAGGTATAAGGCTATCTTAGATTTAAGATAAGGACAGGGACTAATGAAAGTATTACTTTACTGAGAGGGTAGTGGATGTATGGAATAGTCTTCCAGTAGAAGTGGTAGAGGTTAATACAGTGAAGGAGTTTAAGTTTGCGTGGGATAGGTATAAGGCTATCCTAGATATAAGATAAGGCCAGGGACTAATGAAAGTATTACTTTACTGAGAGGGTAGTGGATGCATGGAATAGTCTTCCAGTAGAAGTGGTAGAGGTTAATACAGTGAAGGAGTTTAAGCATGCATGGGATAGGTATAAGGCTATCCTAGATATAAGATAAGGTCAGGGACTAATGAAAGTATTACTTTACTGAGAGGGTAGTGGATGTATGGAATAGTCTTCCAGTAGAGGTGGTAGAGGTTAATACAGTGAAGGAGTTTAAGCATGCATGGGATAGGTATAAGGCTATCCTAGATATAAGATAAGGTCAGGGACTAATGAAAGTATTACATTACTGAGAGGGTAGTGGATGTATGGAATAACCTTCCAGTAGAAGTGGTAGAGGTTAATACAGTGAAGGAGTTTAAGCATGCGTGGGATAGGTATAAGGCTATCCTAGATATAAGGTAAGGCCAGGGACTAATGATATGATTACTTTACTGAGAGGGTAGTGGATGCATGGAATAGTCTACCAGTAGAAGTGGTAGAGGTTAATGCAGTGAAGGAGTTTAAGCATGCGTGGGATAGGTATAAGGCTATCCTAGATATAAGATAAGGCCAGGGACTAATGAAAGTATTACTTTACTGAGAGGGTAGTGGATGCATGGAATAGTCTTCCAGTAGAAGTGGTAGAGGTTAATGCAGTGAAGGAGTTTAAGCATGCGTGGGATAGGCACAAGGCTATCCTAGATATAAGATAGGGAACTGGGGACTAATAAAAGTATTTAGAAAATTGGGCAGACTAGATGGACCGAATGGTTCTTATCTGCCGACACATTCTATGTGTCTATGTTAAATGAACATTTTAGTATCTGGTGGGACTGATAAAACAGATTGAAACCTTTTGTTTCCTCTATATGATGCAGTACTTATCTATATATATATATAATTTCAGATACTATAGGATTTACTGCCCCTGAAAGGGACACACAAGAAAAAGGTATTAAACCCAATAGGGTAAAAATATGATAGATTCTGGTTTTAAATCATTTAGAGGGACAGAGGCCAAGAAACAAGGAGGAGGAGAAGAGAGACGGAGGAATAATTTGGGGAAAGGGATTATTAGTTACAAGATTGGGAAGGAAGTATATACAGTAGTGTATCTTCCACAAGGCAAACAAGGCACTCGCCTAGGGCGGCACTTTGCCAATGGGTGGCACGTTGCCAGAGGGTGTTAAAGCACACTTCTGGGGCTTCAAACATTTTCACTCCCCCACTGTTCAGCAAGCTTTAGCTCCTTCCAATTAATCGGGATGATGGAGGCATGTAATGGACGTGGTGGGGTATGTAATAGACATGTGCATTTGTTTTCAAACGAATGCATTTTCGTCCGAAAATAGCATTTTCGTCCATTCGTCCGAAAACGAATAACGAAAATGCTAAGCTGACGAAATCCGAATGAACGAATGGTTAATAAACGAAAATCAATCGTTCATTCGTCCATTCGTAGTACTATTGCATTCTATAAGCCGAAATAGAGTCGGTTTATTGAATACAATAGAATTTCACTACACGGAGACAAAGTCTCCATTCATAAATTTATGAATGGAGACTCTGTCTCCGTGTAGTGAAATGCCGACAGCCTATAAACCGAACGTTCGGTTTATAGGCTGTCGGCTTATGTAATACATGTAATCCTCTTGCTATTCTATAAACCAAACGTTCGGTTTATAGAATAGCAATAGGATTACATGTATTCCATAAACCGAAAGTCTATAAACCGAACGTTCGGTTTATAGACTTTCGGCTTATAGAAAACATGTAGTACTATTGCCTTTCTATGAACCGAACGAGAGCCCCATTCATAAGAATTTCTTATGAATGGGGCTCTCGTTCGGTTTATAGAAAGCCAATAGTATTACACGTATTCTATAAAACGAACGAATAAAATTAAACGAAACGAAAATAATGAACGAATTTCGTCTGAAACGAATGCAGTAATGAACGAAATTCGTTTTAGACGAAATAAATAACATTTTCGTCCGAATGGACGAAAACGAAACAAAGATTTTAGTTTTGCACATGTCTAGTATGTAATGAGGGTGATGGTGGCATGTAATGGGGGTGATAAGGCATTTAGTGTGTTGCAATGTGGGTGATGGGGGCATGTAATGGGGTGATTGGGCATTTAATGTGTGTGCAACGTGGGTGATGGGGCATGTCGTAGGTGTGTAACGTGGGTGGGGGGTTGCCCAAATTTTGCCCCAATACCAAGATACACCACTGAATATATATATATTTATATCAATAAAGGTGACCTAATCTGTTAGCTCAGGGACAACAATATTTTTATATGCCTGTAAATGAAGTCACGAGTGTTTTATTGGCTCAGTAGGATTAATATGGTTTCTATTAGTACAGCTAATGCAAATAAGAATAGAATCCATTAGCACAGTTTGTATGGCATTTAGTCATTTATCTCCTATTTACAAAACAAACTGAAATATGCAAAGCCTCCCGGTGTAAATAGGATTTAGTACAAAGGTTACAGATTGTCAAATTTGTTATACAATCCGCTTGCGCCAACGCATTTCCCTTCAAAAGCTTAAATATGAAGTACTTCTTCCCCTCTGCTGCCTGTACAACTCACTTTAGAATTAAAAGGATATTATAATGGGAAGAATCTCATTTGTACTTTTGTTCTTTGAAGTCTGTATCCCAGTCAGCACGTAGAGAGCTAAATGAACTGGATGAGCACGGACATGCATTCACCAGGGCTATGGAGATAAGAACATGTAAAACGCAGGAATGGACTTGAAATAATCAGCAGAGTTTATTTCTGCTCTTTGAGTTATGAAAAAATCCCTGATTTTGACCCAAACGATTAGCTCCAACTAAATATGTATTGAGTCAGGCGTAATCCCAGGGCGACATCTCTATCCTCCTTGTGCTTCATATTTTTTCCTCTTGCCCTGGATTTGTCTGGATATAGTGTCACACTTTATATTGATTCTCTGTGTTTATGTATCTAGGTAACCTCCCCAGTCCTGTTGTTCTGTTTGCTGTATTGTATGTTGGCCCAGGTGCCAGTAAGTCTTCCCTAACTAAGTTAGTGTTTATTTTCCTTTAGCCAGTGTTAGTTGCTAGGACTTGCCATCACATGGTACCAAACTTACCCATTTATCTCCATCAGGTTTAACTTAATCCTCACATTTCTAAGCTATGATGGATTCTGCTGCTGGCCTTGGTCATTTTATCTTTGCCACGACTTATTACCTATAAATATATCAGCACAAAATAACATTTCAGGAGCAATTGTGTATCTTGGTTTTGTGCTGCCCTAGGCAGCACCCCCCACCCACGTTACACACCTACGATATGACCTATCACCCCATTACATGCCCCCATCACCCACATTGCATACACACTAAATGCCCCATCACCCCATTACATGCCCCCATCACCCACATTGCATACACACTAAATGCCCCATCACCCACATTGCATGCCACCATCACCCACATTGAATACACACTAAATGCCCCATCACCCCATTACATGCCACCATCACCCCCTTTACATGCCCCCATAACTCTGATTAATTGGAAGTATCTAAAGCTTGCTGAATGGTGGGGGAGGGACTGAAAATGTTTGAAGCACCAGAAGTGTGCTTTAACACCCTCTGACAAAGTGCCGCCCTAGGCGAGTGCCTTGTTTGCCTTGCTGAAGATACACTACTGTTCAGGGGAGCTCAAAGTACAGGAGACTCTACTCAATCCTTAATACACAGTAATGGAACAAAACACTTCCTTTAGGTGATCTTGACCTACGTGGACACTGCGTGGAATAAAGAAGATCATCTAGATAAGTACTGAGCATATTTTGTTTATTTATCAGTCTTATTACCTTACTAGGATTTGAATCCAAATTTTAAATAAGCAGGTTCCTGATGACTTTTTCTCCCGGGACTAACACATGATGGGCTAAACCTCTCCCTGGACTCTATGCTGCAGTCCCAAATGCTTAGCATGTACCCATGTAACTATAGCACATATAACTCTAGGTCTCCTGACAATGGAATTCCTAAATCCATTAATAATCATTTTGGCTTGGGTTGCAAACCTTTTTGACGAGCCCTTTCCATGGAGTTTTAAGGGGGGCATGTTGAGAGGTTTGGTGTGGACGGGTTTTTACTGATGGCTGGTAAAATGTTTAATCTCAAAACTTTCTATGCGTAAGAATTCAAAGATGCTCGTACTTGTGAAGTGGTATACTATAGCTCTCATTTGCATGGTATTTGCCTGAATATAACCCTGATTATAATAACTCCCCCGACTCCAAAGAAAGAAAAGGCCTGATTATAAGCCAACTGTCATGCTCCCATTTGCAGGATTCCGACTGCCGGGAGGCTAAGTCTTAATAGGACATAATAGAATAATCCGAGCCTTCCCTCTATAGAGAACTAAATCTGTTGGGATGGACGTGATTAAAGGAATCTTTTTCACTATATAAACAGAGTATTCTGTGCTCAATGCTGAGGTTACGTTATTCTCCTTTGTTAAATCACATCATTAAATTGTAAACATTAATCCTTTGCACATTAAGAGTTAAGCAATCACGAGCACCAATTAGAGAAAATTCAGTTTTTTATGCAAAATATAATAAATAAATTCCGTCTTAAGAAACTTGGAAAGGCTTCTGCGAAACATAAGGTTTGTACTGAGTTTCATTTGGATCACCATCAATCAAAAAGGTCACATGATATCATAGTTGCCAGCAGTCTCAAATTTGCCTGGATAGTACCAGTTCTTTTTTCTATATCCTGTCAAAGTCTGTCCCGGCATGTCTGCCTGATGCTACAGCACTGTGTTTAATCTGTGAATGTACATTAGACCTTACACAGTCTAAACGCTGAAGAATCGAACTTCAGACACCTGGAAGTTGTACCAGGGAGGCGAGAGCTCAATCTCACACGGTGATAGAACGTTGTGTAACGTCAAGATTCGTCACCTATCCCCGGCCACTTTTGGCCCTGCGCCCTCGATTCCTGGGACCTGGGAGGTACGCATGATCTCAGAAAAAAATTGATCCCAATATGGAGGAAGCGTAACTAGAAATTTGACAGGGGAAATCATGGACCAGACACATTTAAAATACATTGTTATCCATTTGCCTGATATTCATAGAATAACATTGTTTAGGAAACAAGAGTTACATAGTTACATAGTAGATTAGGTTTAAAAAATACATTGCGTCCATCAAGTTTAACTATGTTCCTATTCCTTGTTTCCTGCTGTTGATCCAGAAAGCAAATACAAACCCCTCATTTCAGCAATTTTCTAATTCTGCTTTCAGTGGGGAAACAAATCTTACTCAACTCCAAATGGCCATCAGATTCCTCCTCGGATCAACACGCACTAAATAAATATTAATGCCTATACTAACATGCATAGCCCTCTATGACACAACTCAAACGCAGTTTTCGCTCTATTCACTAAAATGGTAGGTTGTAAGTGATTTAAGGGGAGTTGAGGGGAGTTGAGGGGAGTTGAGGTGAGATGAGGTGAGATGAGGTGAGTTGAGGTGAGATGAGGTGAGATGAAGTGAGGTGAGGTGAGATGAGGTGAGTTGAGATGAGGTGAGTTGAGGTGATCTGAGGTAAGATGAAGTGAGATGAGGTGAGCGGAGGTGATCTGAGGTAAGATGAGGTGAGCGGAGGTGATCTGAGGTAAGATGAGGTGAGCGGAGGTGATCTGAGGTAAGATGAGGTGCGCGGAGGTGATCTGAGGTAAGATGAGGTGAGCGGAGGTGATCTGAGGTAAGATGAGGTGCGCGGAGGTGATCTGAGGTAAGATGAGGTGAGCGGAGGTGATCTGAGGTAAGATGAGGTGCGCGGAGGTGATCTGAGGTAAGATGAGGTGAGCGGAGGTGATCTGAGGTAAGATGAGGTGCGCGGAGGTGATCTGAGGTAAGATGAGGTGCGCGGAGGTGATCTGAGGTAAGATGAGGTGCGCGGAGGTGATCTGAGGTAAGATGAGGTGAGATGAGGTGAGGTGAGGTGAGTTGAGGTGAGCGGAGGTGATCTGAGGTAAGATGAGGTGCGCGGAGGTGATCTGAGGTAAGATGAGGTGCGCGGAGGTGATCTGAGGTAAGATGAGGTGAGCGGAGGTGATCTGAGGTAAGATGAGGTGAGCGGAGGTGATCTGAGGTAAGATGAGGTGCGCGGAGGTGATCTGAGGTAAGATGAGGTGCGCGGAGGTGATCTGAGGTAAGATGAGGTGCGCGGAGGTGATCTGAGGTAAGATGAGGTGAGCGGAGGTGATCTGAGGTAAGATGAGGTGCGCGGAGGTGATCTGAGGTAAGATGAGGTGCGCGGAGGTGATCTGAGGTAAGATGAGGTGCGCGGAGGTGATCTGAGGTAAGATGAGGTGCGCGGAGGTGATCTGAGGTAAGATGAGGTGAGATGAGGTGAGTTGAGGTGAGCGGAGGTGATCTGAGGTAAGATGAGGTGCGCGGAGGTGATCTGAGGTAAGATGAGGTGCGCGGAGGTGATCTGAGGTAAGATGAGGTGAGCGGAGGTGATCTGAGGTAAGATGAGGTGCGCGGAGGTGATCTGAGGTAAGATGAGGTGCGCGGAGGTGATCTGAGGTAAGATGAGGTGCGCGGAGGTGATCTGAGGTAAGATGAGGTGCGCGGAGTTGATCTGAGGTAAGATGAGGTGAGATGAAGATTTCATCTCACTGGTTTAGCTATACATTGTGCTGGGACAAACTTGGTGATCTTGTTTAGTGGGGAAACTTATGTTAAACACACCTACAACTCACCTTTTAGCGAATAGCCCCCAATGTGTAGATCATTTTTATGTTGAGACATTCACATTATAAACACAGTGTAACAATGTCTATGTGATGGGTTCCCTTCAGATTCCACCAAGACATATGCTGCTGCCCTCCCCGGATCATTTTTGTACGTCCATCTCTGCCTGCGCGTCTTACTCCTAGATTCCATTGCAGATAGGGGGAAGTTATAGTGATAGCGTGAGAAAGCAGCCGGGTGTATAGATATATATATATATATAATAAGGCACTCCACTGCTTCACTGTCGAGTGAACACGTCAAGTTGTGAAGGTCTAAGTGGCTGTGAAAGTGTGTGGCAGGCCATGCGTACAAGGCTCCGTTAATGTTGTGTCTTAGGAAGTAAAAGTATACTCAGCGCATGTACAGGTTGATAGAGTTACACCGGGTTATCTGCTGTACAAGGGGAGAGGGGGGAGAATTAAATGTCCTCTTTGCTGAAAATAAAGATTATTCAATACGACGCAAGACGACAGAAGCCAAACTATAAACCCAAACACGACCTCGGACCTGGAGAATCCAGTCTATAACAGATAATGCTCTATGAGTCCTGCTAAACTTCCCCAGGGTGATTTATCAAAAGAGAATCTAACGAGTGAGAAGTAAATTGCAGGATAAGCAGTAAAAAAATATATAAACAATTACAAAAACAATCCAGCCTTTTAAAGGAACTGACATCTCTCTTTTGTTTTAATGATTTTTTCCACCTATCTCTATGGCATTAGCTCCCCAGCTTGTCTTTATAGAACCACTGGGTCTAAGAGGGAGTAACCCCCCCCCCAAAAAAAAAATGTATATAGGGAAGGCCTATATATGGCATTTCTGCAAAGTACCATCTCATAGATAATCTGTGTTAAAAGACTTGGGAGAAATCATTTTTGTGAAGTTGCTGCCTCCCTCAGACGGTCAGGCGTTATCCTTAGTGGTCTGTCTGTGGGGGCTATTCACTAAATATAGGTGTTGGCAAGAGGAGGTTAAATATGGAGGTTAAATTTAACAGTCATTTCAGATTCATCTCGAGCTTGCGAAAAATGGTTAGTGAGCACGACTTTGCAGGGTATAAATGGGGCCTCTGGGGTGGGAGGGGGCGAATAAGTCTGAGGTTAGAGGTTAAAATAAGGGCAAATTTTGAACTCCAAACTCGGATTTTAGTGAATAGCCTCCTGTGTCAATCATGTAAGGTGGGGGGGGGGTGGAACGCTTTGGAGAATGGAAATTAAAATGGGAATGCGTATGAGAATGCTAAAGTGAACAGTTAGAAAGATTGATAGTGAAGCAGGAGTGAATGCAAATGCATATGCGAATGGTAAAGGTGTTGCGCACAGTTAGGAAGGAGACAGTAAATGCCATAATAAACAAGTAAGATGGATGACACTGTGGTAGGACAGCCCAGTCAATGAGACAGACACAAGATGTAGGTACTGTAGTAGAAGTAGAAGCACAGAACATACTAAAGATGTATAGGTAAGTTGTTTGTTCCAACACATTAGACCAGGATAAACGAGAAGCTTTATAGGAAGATTTTTATATGCATATCTTAAAATATATTGCTACCTCTGACATAATCATTGTATATGGCTGCACTCCTAAATTCAGATCGGGAGAGTTTGTTAAGTATTTCAGCCCTCGGGGCCTCTCAGCTCATCTGTCACCTCTGCTCACATATAGCGTGCCTCCTTCCATCGTTTTGAAGGGGGTGAGAACATTAATTAAACATTTCCCAAGGGTGGGGGGAATAGAAATGTTTGGGAACATCTGTTCAAAAATATTAATGTTGTTTCTTTCATTTATAGCCCTGTATGTTCTGCTTTTCTAAAAAAAAAAAAAAAAACATCCAGACCATGTTTAAATGTATCTATTGTAGTTGATAGCACTACCTCTCTTGGCAGTGAGTTCCATAACTTTGTTGTCCTTACCGTAAATAATCCCTTCCTTTGCTGTCTATGAAATCTTTGCTCTTCCAGTCTCAGGAGGTGACCTCTTGTCCCTTGTACTAGTCTGTTAATGAACAGGTCACTGGAGAGCTCTTTATATTGGCCCTGTACATATTTATATAATGTTATCATATCTTCTTGAAAATTGTCTTTTTCTAGTCTATATAAATTATACTTTTTTTTTTTTACTCTGCGTAACTCAGATCCCCTATTTCTCATATTAATTTTGTAGATCCCCTTTGCACTTTTTATAGTTCCATGATGTCCTTTTTAAGAACTGTAATGCATAATCAAGGTGAGGTCTTGCCATTGACTTGTAAAGAGGTAAGATTGTATCCTCCACCCCTACCAAGGGGACAGGGCAAGAGCCACCTCAGATGTCTAGAGAGTAAGGCTGACCAAACCAAGGGGGCTCAGCAAATGCCACCCCAGATGTCTAGAGAGTAAGGCTGACCATACCAAGGGGGCTCAGCAAGTAATAACCCAGATGTCTAGAGAGTTTGGCTGACCACATCAAGGGGACAGGGCAAGTGCCACCTCAGATGTCTATTGATTTAGGCTGACCACATCAAGGGATAAGGGCAAGTATCACCCCAGGTGTCTTAGTCGTCTGGAGGGTTAGGTTGACCATACCAAAGGAATGGAGCAAAAGCACTATCAATACAAACAACATTACAAGCTTTTCCCCTCGTTTCAAGGTATTCTGCTTCCATACAGCAACAGAGTCAGTACAAAACCTACAGATGTTATATCCGACCTAATTTTAAGTGGCATTTACAGCTGCTTTGTCCCTGTGTGATGTCAGCTGTAACCGGCATGTCTAACATTACAATCTTTTATCACAGAGGGATTTATACAATTTCCCCCAAATCCACATTAAAGACTTAACAAATATTCCGTCTATTATCACATCAATGAAGGATAAATCAGCATTTCAGGGGAGAACACATTTCATAGATAATACATTTAATGCATTTTGTATTTGTGTGTGTGATAGAAGATTTCCCTCTGGGGGTAGTACAGATCTAGAACTCACATGGAGTCTGAATGGGTCTCTAGAGCTTAGAAAAAAATAAAATGTACATTAGATAAGTCAAATTCTCATCTGGTCACAAAGAAATAAAATACAAACGTATCGTGTTACCATGGGATCGTTAGCACTGACAATAAATATATATTCCGCTTAGAAATCAGCTCTTAGAAATAAAACGGGACTTTAACTGGTTAATCAAGAAATCCATAAAGGGCAAAGTATAAAAATCCAAAAGATGAAATACACAACTGCATAAATAGAAAATAATGAAAAATAATGGCTCAATAGCATGAATATGTTGATAGGCTCCCGGAGTTGCACTTCTCCTTCACTTTTGAATCAACACAGTAAAGGAAGAGAGTATATTTAAAAGAAGAAAAACTACCACAACTAGAGGACATAGTCTTAAATTAGAAGGGCAACGATTTAAATATGTAATATCAGGAAGTATTACTTTACTGAGAGGGTAGTGGATGTATGGAATAGCATTCCAGCAGAAGTGGTAGAGGTAAACACAGTCAAGGATTTTAAGCATGCGTGGGATAGGCACAAGGCTATCCTAGATATAAGATAAGGCCAGGGACTAATGAAAGTATTACATTACTGAGAGGGTAGTGGATGTATGGAATAGCCTTCCAGCAGAAGTGGTAGAGGTAAACACAGTCAAGGATTTTAAGCATGCGTGGGATAGACACAAGGCTATCCTAGCTATAAGACCGGGAACGGGGGACTAATAAAAGTACTCAAAAAAAATTGGGCAGACTAGATGGACTGAATGGTTCTTATCTGCCGACACATTCTATGTTTCTATGTTTTGCCTAGTTGCCAACCATCCTGAATTTGCTTGGATAGTCTTTTTTGGTATTCTGTTCTGTCAAATTGTGCTATCCTACTGCCTGTGTACAGTGCTGTTCACTGTGCCTACGTAGTGTATGTCTAAAAAACACCTGGTACCTGTACTGCGTAGGCTGGAGCTCAATCTCGCGGGGGCAACACCATGTGCTATGGGGCTATGTGTCGTCACATAGCCCCGCCCACTTTAGGTTTTGCCACTACAGCGTCTGAGAGCCTGCTATACCCAAGAAGTTGGTAGCTATGCTCTCTATGTGGCACCACCCATCAATCGATCTCCGAACCAATGTGCCAGTGAGTGCACCCCTGCACTCACTAATGAGAGTGCTATAGAAACAGGTCAGGATATATATGATCCCTGTATAACCTAATGGATGGAAATGAGAGTGCTATAGAAACAGGTTGGGATATATATGATCCCTGTATAATCTAATGGATATAATCTGCTGCTAAGTGATGAGTTTATGTTCCGATGCAAGTCATATATGCTTGGTATGCTTAACACACCATAGGTAATGCAAGTCAATTAACTGTAATGTGTTTAGCATGGGGGCTCAGAGAAAGAGGAAAGCATTGCTGCATCAATTAGAGCATAGACCGTGCTACAAAACACTGCGTCTGAGAGTAAACAGAGACACGTTGTCTCGGAAGATGATCTTAGACACTGGAGTAATAAAAATTACTTTAATAGGGTTTTTTTCCCTTCTTGGATCAAATGTTTATATTTATGAATCCCCATCAAACATTCCTATACCATCAAACAAAAAATATGGTAAAAGCTTTGTCTATTTATTTTGACCATCTGTTATAAACTATTCCCAATGGATAAATATTTTTGGTCCTGCCAAATATTAATAAAAGTCACAGTCCATACTAGTGAAAGCTATGAATGTTTCGGGTTTTTTTTCAGTGTGTGGGTTGAATCGCATTACGGTTTTTAATTGCCTATTAAACCTTCCTGAAGGATCATTGTTGGTAGGATGGTAATTTGGTCAGCTGACGAGAGCTCACAGCATTAGACCGCACGTCAAGGAAGTACTACGGGATACCCAATATGGTCAATTAAATTGAGAAAATACATGAAATACTTTTCTTAAACAAAATAATATGTTCAGCTTTAATAAAAGTTAAAAACATTTTTTTAGGGGTTATTTCTAAAAGTTAAATTGGGAGCTAAGAGTAAATCACCCTGGAAAGAATGTTTCCACAATTTGGACCAGTATTCGAACTTTGTCCCACAGTAGAATTTTATAAATATCTCACTTTATTCACTGCCCACGTGTAATCCATACGATTTCAACCTGAGCTTTACAATAAGACTTATTTCTTTTATCCAACTGATCTTGTCTTTTCTTTTATATTGATTGATAACTGTGTTATATCTCAACTTGCGGATTTTGGAAACAATCGGACAGTACCTTGCTTGCCCTTTCTATACCGAACTAGTGTCGAAATTATAGCATGGACAAATGTACACATATTTTACTTTGTAATCCCTTGTAGAGGATAACTAAAAATGAAATAAAAACTTTAATTCCTATTCAAAAATTGAATCAACACACTAAGTTGTATCTAAAGTGCTATTTGTCGGCTCATTTCTTGAAAGGAAGAGGCAAATTAAGTTAATCATGAGTAGGGTTGGTAGTAGGGCCTATTTATGAAAAGCTTCCCTTGTGTATTACAGAAAGTGGAGTTATAGAAGATATCCTCTGAATAGAAAAGATCCAAATCATTCAGAGCCTGGTCTGTCGGAAAAGTTGACATTTCAGGAGCAGCGAAGGGAAGGAGAGGAGACAGAGGTGTTACGCAACTCGAAAAATGGGATTATTATACTGGCAAACAGACAGCCCTGTATCTAACAAATAAAAAAAAAAAAAACTGTAAGTTATAATTCTCCCCCGGACATGAGACTATGGAACCAGAAGACAATTTTCAGCCACCATGCATTTTGACAGTCAATGTTCTCCAGATGAATGACTCTTTGATGGTTAAAGACATGTTCTTAAGAGTGAAGGAGTATCTCCGTGTTCCATGCTCCGAGACGGATTTTATTACCAGAAAAAAAAAAAACGTTATCACACTTGCTCACTTTGGTCTTTCTTTTTTTCTTATTTAACCACTGAAGCTGCCATTAAAGTATCTGAGCAATGTAGCGATATCATGATAAATGTGTCACAGTTAATCGAATTTGTCTATAGGACTGAGTAGGCGATGGCATCGGCCAGGACTCGATGTGAATTATGAGATTTGCTGTCCAACATCAGCAGGCTCTGTATCATGAAGATAGGGGTGCTATATAATTGTCAGGCACCACATACTTTCTGGGAGGAAATAAGATGACCCAGAAGGTCGTATAACACTTATTTCACAAAAGCCCTGGATCAGTGAGGTCTATTCAGGTTGGAGGTTTTTTGGGGGGAGTTGAAGAAAAGCTGTAGAATTTTTCCTGTTTGATTAATCATACCTGTTTTTTTGCACGTCGATTGTTGGTTCCCCACAGATCATGATTTTAGTTAATAGACCCCACTATCTTGCTTTGGAAAATGTTCACAAAAATGTTCATAGTTGTAAATTTGACCCCCTGTCCTACAAAACCCAGAACATGAACCAATGATATAAAAAAAAAGTAGCTATTTCAATTATTTTTAGGGTAGGGGTAAAGGTGATGGTAAAACTTTTCCATCTGCAGTTTAATGGGTAACAGATGAATTATAATTAAACATAAATATGCATATCAAAAGACATGATTTTTCCCATAGAAATCTCACATTTACAGTGCATCTCGAATGCAAAGGAATACAAGAGAGCCTTTAAACATAGCCTGAGACAAAGGTGCACAGGCAAAGAAAAAAAACTGAAAAGGTGATGCTAGTTGACCTTAATTGCATATGATTACCCAGAATCCCTTGCAGTCTTTGTTAGCACTTTGAATCCCAGAGTTTTGTTGGGAAAAGCAAGTCTTTTGACTTATCTGGTAAGTGTAGCTTTGTATTTAACAATGCCTCTGCTTGCAATTATTTTTACAATTCACAAAATGATCCCTACATAGACTAAAATGCTGTTTGTAATATTACAGCACACATTTATCCACAATGACAATTTATGAACTCAAAGTATAACCTTTTCCGCTCTCTTTGTGTAGCACCTCGGAAGTTTATAAGTACCTGTCTGGCTTCTGCCATCATACAAACGGCTTCTTCACTGGCTCTGATAATGAAAACCCAACGAATCCTTTCATTTATAGAAACAAAATACATAGACTATCAGCTCTTCCAAACCCTAAATCCTGTGCAAATCTCCAATGGAGAAATAAGTAAATGAAGGGGTACAAATAAAATCAAACCACTTCTTTCTGCAGATGCTCATTACCAGACACCGGACAGCTCAGGAGATACACCAGGAATAGAGTCTACAGCAAAGCTATAATGAATGATTCCTCTCCTTCTATTTTGACAAGTTAAAACAAACAATAGGATGTGTCATGACTCAACCCGTATTCAGGCTCATCTCAGCTGTATCCAGGCTTCTCAGTTTCATTTCTGCATTTTGCTTTTCTGTCTTGCCTCTTTGTTATTCTTGTTCCTAGGTTCTTTACTGTTCTGTTATTCTTGTGTTCCGATTATCTCAGTCCCGGCCACATGGTGGCATATTTTCTAAGTTCCTGGCCACAGTAGTGGCATTTCCTAGTTCTTGGCCACCGTAGTGGCATTTCCCTAGTCCTTGTCCTTAGTGGCTCCTGCCTAGTCTGGCCCCATAGCGGCACCTGCCTTTGCCTAGCCATAAGACCGGCACCTGCCTAAATCAGGCTACGGAGCAGCACCTACCCAAACCTAGCTAAAGCCCTGTACCTGCCAACCTGCCAAGTCTATCCCCGACTGGCACCTGCCTAAGTCTAGCTAGTCCGGTACCTGCCAAAGCCTAGCCATGACCCGGTACCTGCCTGAGTCTTGCTATTGTCTGGCAACAGCCCAGTTGGCCCCAGAGTGGCTTCTGCCCATATCCTGTCTTGAATTCCTTCAGTGGGATGCCCTGTCATGAGTCCCTTCAGTGGGATGCCCTGTCATGAGTCCCTTCAGTGGGATGCCCTGTCATGAGTCCCTTCAGTGGCTTGCCCTGAGTCCCTTCAGTGGGATGTCCTGTCAGGAGTCCCTTCAGTGGGATGCCCTGTCATGAGTCCCTTCAGTGGGATGTCCTGTCATGAGTCCCTTCAGTGGGATGCCCTGTCCTGTCCCTTAAAATGTAATCTTTGTCAGTTTCCAGTCTGTTCTGTCCCTATGTTTTCCTTTGCCTGTCCTTATGTTCCTTTCCAGGTTTTCTGATTCTCTCAGCCTTGTCAGTTTTCTATTTAAATCACACCCTTTGCTTTTCAGTCCTTTGCAGCAGTCTATAGGTATTTTCTCTGTGTTAAGTTCTATGCCATTTATGTGTCTTAGATTCTATTTATGTTTTGCTATATTATGTATTAGTTAGGGACTTGCCTATGTGGGGTACCTTGACGTGGTTGGCAAGCTAAGATCTAATTGGCCAATTTGGTGAACCAAACTCCCACCTTTGACATCTTTAGTGTTAGGTTAGTTCCTGTATTTATGTTTATTCCATGTATGTGTCTCTTGTGTTCCTTAGTCCTGTTCCCTGCAGTATTCTTATGTTATTTTCTGCAACCCTGAGCCTTGCCTTGTTTATTCTTAGTTGGTTTCTGTTTTATCTTGCTCTTGTCCTTCCTCTGTCCTGTAGCCCTGCACTCTGTGTATCAGTTCTGCTATAACTCAGTTCCTTTTCTGTTTTAGCTCTGCTTGGCTATCTCTTATCTCATTTTCTGTTTAGCCCTGATACCTGGATACAACAGCTGCTTCACAGAGCCTGGTATGTGGCTGCAAAGACGTGGGGTCCCAAACCTCCAAGGGATTGCAGTTATCCAGCACCAGGTCCTGTGTCTCCACCCTGCACTGTAGCTCCTGATCTCGGGCGCTCAGGGTCCCTTTACCATCCTGGACCCCCTGCGTTACAGGATGTTTGATTAAACAGGGAGAATAGGTCCTGTGAGAATATAGTCGCATACATGTCCATTTTATCGTCCTGACCAGCAGCCTCCATCCTGCTCTGTGAAAGTCGCTTTAGTGGTGCTCTGTGCAACATATGCCGGTTCTGGGGTGCTGTCCAAACCATTGTTTTTGCATATATGTGAAGCCTGACCAGCTTTTGGGCGTGCACTCCACCCACTCACATGTGCTCTGTGTATGGTGTCCAGTAAGATTTGTATAAATTCTAGTTCAAGACAGATTGTCAGAGAGATTCATTCCAAGTAAGTAGCTAGAGATAGGAGTACATTGACGTAGTGGTGGGCTAAGCAAAATATGGCCATATATTTATTGTGACTAAATCTCCAATATTTTTTCATTTAAGCTAGGTGCTTTTAAATATTTAAAATTATTAAAAATGATTAAAAATGTTTAAAATTAAGATAATATGTTGTATGGGTGCACACTGCATTTATTTCACTGTGAAATTAACAGGCTAATCCGGTCGGCAGTTGACACTCATTGCTAGATCAGTGGTCCAGGGATCTTCCCCTTACTCTGTCAATGAAGGTACCATGTCTAATAGGTGTGAGCCTGGAGATAAAAGAAACAGGACTGGCCTCCAATGCAGAGGACACTTGAAAAGTGGGTGGAGCCAGTCCAGAAGTGGGCACTGGATCGTACCTCTTCCACCACATGGAGAAAAGTCAGATCCATAATCCTGATACAAACTTGAGCCTCTGGAACAAACACCACAGACATGCAAAGCAGTCAAACATAAAAATAAATGCTTCTGTATGTCTTGTACACTGTTCAAACCTTATTCAATCACAATTCCCACACTACGATGAGTCGGCATGGAAATTCAATCTGTCTTTTCTTTCACTGACACTGTCTTCCCTTTCATCCATCATGATACAGGACGGGAATAAAATAAAGCCTTTTTCAGCCGCTTGATATGCAGAGTTATTCCCTGTAAATCCAGACAGTGGAATGTGCTTTTATAGCGCCAATCAAAACGATCGCAGAGAACAATGAATAAAAATAGTCAATAGTCCATTAGCATGTTTTTCAACAGTTATAAAAGGGAGAAAGGTTGCTTAATGTTCTAAAATGTATTTTGAAATGGAATGTAAAAAAAAAACAAAACTAATTACTGAATGTTTAAAAATGATATTAGTGATGTAGGTTTATATCTGTATTGTCTGATGAAGCGACCGGAGAGGTCTTGAAAGATTGCAGGAAGATGTTAACTCTAAGGAGACAGTACCAAGGCCGGCATTTTTTGAAGAAAAGGTGGCCACCCTAATCACATCACATGCCGAATCAATCTGTAGATTTGTGATGTCAGCAAGCTTACAGACATGGGGATGACATAACAGCTACTCCTTCCAGCCAGTCTCTAAAAGGACAATGGCCAACATCGAGATGAGACCCTACCACCGAGACAAGAGGGGAGACATCGTAATAATGTGTCCTTCATACAATCATATACACTAATCTATGGTTATCCATTTACCCTACATTCAAAACGATGTTCCTTCCTCTACATACACAAATATAGGATATATTTGCCCAATTATCAGACTGTTTCATACATAATTATACAGCATGACTTACTGTGCCCTATATATTAAAAAACAAAAATACATTATACAAATGAATCATATTTATTCAACCACCTGGAGAACAGTTGCTTTAGGCCTGCCCAGAAAGTGATGTGTGGAGATACTCTGTATGTTCTTCCACAATAATCAAAATCTATAGTGATCTAGAGAACAAAGAATGTATCCACACAAACAAGTGTACCAATACAGATAAAGCACACAAAATAATCAGTAAATACTGTAACTACACATTAATTATGTATATAAAAACTAAGCTGTAAATGCTCTCACATTTTATGGAAGAGAAAGTCCTTGTTGATCAGAAAAATAAATATATAAACACACAATCTAATGCAGTATGAAACAAAATGGATGTATATAGTCCAGCCACCAGGATGACTATGGAGGTCAGCTGAAGCTCCCCCTCTACACAGACAGAAGAAATATACCACACTCCACGATCAGAAAGGAGTCGTTAATTTAGCAGCAATAACGCTACTATGACTACAGAGAGAGCCTGGCGTGCATCAAAACCACGCAGTCTCAGAAGCACACATGCGCACAGCCTTCCAATGGTGGAACTCCGAACTTCCGCTCTCTGACATCACATGAACTACGGATAGCAGAGACAATTGCAATTTTTGGTATACAACCAACTCCCGGTGACATTTAAATTTTTCTTGATTAATATGGCGCTATTTTTATAAAGAACAATTCTGAGGAAGAGTTCTGAATGGAAACCAATGGAATGCTCCTGCTGATTACATCACTTTTAGAACTTTGCCTCCAGAATCACCATGGAAACCAATGGAATGTTCCTCTGATTACATCACTTTTAGAACTTTACCCCCAGAATCACCATGGAAACCAATGGAATGTTCCTGCTGATTACATCACTTTTAGAACTTTGCCCCCAGAATCACCATGGAAACCGATGGAATGCTCCTGCTGATTACATCACTTTTAGAACTATTACCCAGAATCACCATGGAAACCAATGGAATGCTCCAGCTGATTGCGTCACTTCCAGAGTTTGCTCCCAGCATTGCTTGTCATACATATGTCCTAGTTTGGTGAATTTGGTGGCCATTGGCTCACACAGTTAAAGCAATCAGTTCAGCACTAATGATACTTTGTCCTGCATTGAAAGCTTGTATCAGGAAATAAGAATTGGATATTCACACTACAGATGATTCCAATAAGTGAATTAATTACTGGCATGCCTGCTGAAGCTGAATTACACGGAATAACCTTCAAGGCAGCACGTTGTTCTTTGTCTACTTCTTCTGTTATGGAAATGGGTTTTCATTAAGCAAATTAGACCTGTGTAGACATAACACAATATATATGAAATTGAGGTAGACCACATGTCTTTTTTTTTTTTTAATCATCAGTAATTTGCCACAAATCCAAATGCTGTTCCCCGTAAACTCTGCCCCAGAGTACCAATTCACTAGGGACAGAAGTTTGGCGGTATGGAGACATAGAAGGGGGCGGGGAGGGGGGGGGGGGAGTCTGCTCATATTTCTACCTTTTCTTAAATACTCAGACTTTATTTGCCTTATCTACTGTTCAGGATAGCCTTATACCTATCCCACGCATGTTTATACTCTTTCACTGTACTGCTGCTTCTGAATGGCTATTTCCTGCACCCCCCACTCTACTGATGTTATGTTGAAATCTCTGGCCTTGTAATTTAGGGCTATGCCTTGTTTTCCTAGTAATATTCCTTTTATTAAACATATTCTCCTCCATTATTGTGTCGCAGGGCCAGAACAAAAAACAGCACTGGAAATAATTTAATGCCAGACCAGAGCTGAATCAGGTCACCGCCACCTGTGTCTTCCATATCCCCTCTCTCTCTTGTTTTTCCTTCAAGCTATACATGTAAGATTCATAAATTTTTCATGATCACTTGCATTTTGTAAACCATGCAACATTTTAGCGGCCCTTTTCTAGACTCTATGCTTCTTAAACCTCTCCTCAAGAACCCCCAACGGTACAGGGATTACCCAGCTGTGTTTAAATAAGAATATGTAAAACTCCTGGTCTGGTTCCCTAAGAGTTAAGAAACCACACCATGTGTTATACATATTTTTTATTTAAACACAACTGGATAATCCCTAAATCCTGGACCGTTGGGGATCCTTGAGGACAGGTTTGAGAAGCTCTGCTGTAGACTATGTCTATCCTTCTGGAAGTGCGGTCTCTCCAGTCCCACATGCAATACTCTAAGAGAGATCTCCCCAGAGCTCTATCGAGCAGCATCTGCTGCTCTACTGTTAATACCTCTTCCATATACAGCCAAGCATCCTGCTAGCATCTCCCACTGCTCTGCTACATTGTCTGCTACCGTTAATACAACTGAACTAATTACCACTCAGTGCCTTTCCTCCGGTTAGTACAGTGTACAATACACTGTTTATTCCAAGACTCTGACTCTGAAAGATGTTTGTGTGTGGCTGCAACGTGATTATGTTTTATTTTGTGAACATTTCCTTTCCGAGAGATCAGCATGGTATTTCAGAGCCTGAACAATAGAAGCCGTAGGCAGCAGATCCATCAACGAACACATAGTGCTAGAAGTGTGGCAAGGTTACAATTGGGCACGGCTGCCAGTTCTGCAGACAGAAGCACTGTGTAGACCAGGGACAGGTGAGGACATGTAAGTAAAGAGCATAGAAATTGAAGCCACATTAGGCAGGGGCCATGTTACCCCTTATTGGGTGTATCCATAAATTGTGGAGCATCGTACAGTGCAAACGTGTCATCCGCTCCAAGGGTGCCAACCTCCCTTAGTACTAGGACACAACTGGGAACAAGGAGCAGCCCTGGGAAAGATTGATAACGGCCCAGTAATACATAGTCATTATAGAGTACATACCAAGGATGAGTAAAATGCAAAAATAACCAAATTATCTGATAAAAGCATTATACTCCATGTAAAGATATTTTGGGGCCTCTTCTAGAACAAATGGTCTGGAGCTATCCCTCCACATAAATATACCCCACTATATACCCTGGTGGTCTAGGGTGCTGCTAATTTATAAGTTTCTCGCACTTATATGAAGACCTCTCTTCCGGCTGGTGCGCTATGTGGAAGGACATGAGCACATCCGCTTGCCCCTCCCTCTCTCGTCACAGCGCACTGGATGAGCACCGAGTAGGACCATGGTCTTTAGCGCTGCAGCTGCCCTCACACCCCACCGACAAGGAGTCATTGATGTGCCCAGCCCCAGATACAGTCAGGCGCTGGGCTTCTAGAAGGGATGGTGGACTCTGATTATATGGCCCCTCCAAACTCCAAGCTTTAAGGCCAAAGTAGCTGACGTTGGAAACATCTTCCCATTGTGATGCATTGAAGATTTTTTCCAACTCGGCTACTTTTGCATATAGTCTGAAATTCCCATCTTCATTCCCTGCAACTCTCTCTTTATAGAGTAGGCCCTATAAATGAAGGGGAAAAAATACCTAAATATAATGTGACCCTTTAGATAAAGAAAGTTTTGATAGTAAATATGTTTTCATACTTCCAAAAACAGCTGGGGTGGCCCCCCGATGGCGGCACTGCCTTCATTCTCACATATTGTCCACATGAGTTGCAGGACCTGGCAAATGTTCATACATGGATATGTCATCGGTCCTTATTCCCCTCTTTGGGAGCTCTGTGATTAGCTCTGACAAGGAGTCTGGATACTTCCACATCATCACGGATGAGAACAAAGATCTGGCCCTATAAGATAACGTGCCCATGCTAAGTCCTAAGTTACTAGGTGTTCCAGAGTATTGTGAAAATGACTTGTACATATAGATGAGAAAGTTCACTGGACCTAGTATACAGTGTATCCTCTGCCAGGCATCCCCCATGCCTTGCTGTGGAGCAAGCCGACTGGTCTGGTCAGCTATTGTCTCTCCGCTAAGATCAGTAAAGAGGACCCTAGCTAGATCATCTCCACTGAACATACGTAAACCTGCTAATTCTCCAGTGAACTGCACCATGTAGATAAAAAAATCTACATACATAAAAAATAAACCACATGTGGTCAACACTGACAGACCCCAGACACACACAAGCTGACACTGTTAGCGTGTGCTAGTATTGAACCAAGAGGCAGAGCTGAGAGTAAACCACACATGATGTAGCTCTAAAGAAACATATCGGATTTACATAAAGAATTATCAGTTTACAAATAAAAAAGTCACCTTTAAGTAATGAGTGCTGGTCCCAATAAAACGTAAAAACACAAATCACATAGAGCTGAAAAGGTCCTTCTTGAGGAGTCCACCAACTTCAAACATCCATTTGTGCCCCACTGAGACATTCCCATCTTTCTTCATAATCCTCCCAATGAACTCACACTACTCTAAGCCAGCTCATCTGTTCAGTATAGTCCAGGGTGGGAACTTCTCTTCTTGGATAATCATGCACATCACTAGACATGTGCAAAACTAAAATTTTCGTTTCGTTTTCGTCCGAAATTTTATTTATTTCGTCTAAAACAAATTTCGTTCATTACTGTATTAGTTTCAGACGAAATTCGTTCATTATTTTCGTTTCGTTTTATTCGTTTGTACGAATCAATTGACCAACACATTCCATAAACCGACATATCGGTTTATAGACTTTCGGTTTATGGAATGTATGTAATGCTATTGGTATTCTATAAACCGACTCTATATCGGTTTATAGAATGCCAATAGCACGAATAGACACATGATTTTCATTATTAACCTTTCGTTCATTCGGCTTTTGTTAGTTTAGCATTTTTCGGACGAATGGACGAAAATGCTATTTTCGGACGAAAATGCATTCGTCCGAAAACGAATGCACATGTCTACACATCACATTCTACTAGATATTGAACAAATGTGAGTTTAAAGTCATAGCATCAACCAAAGCTTCAACCTCAAATTAAACACTCAAACAAGGATACAGATAAAGCAGAACTTAATGAGTCAGGCACTGACTCATCCCTCATATGTCTGATGACTTTTTACATTAGCATTTATATCCATTTAAGCAGACATAGCTGCAAAAGTTAAACTTAATTCATGCATTTTTTTTTTTTTATTTAAAAATGCAAGTATTAAAAATTAATATTTTAAAGAGGGAGGGAGGCCAGGAGGAGAGAGCCCAGAGTTTCAAGCTTTTCATTATACAACACAGCTCCTCACATACAGGGGTGCACAGATCAGTAACATTTTTGATAAACATTCCCTTAGTTATACAACTTGCCCACATGTCATTAAAGTACATCTGACGCTCTGAAATAAATTCCCTTTGAATCTGTTACTGATGTAGCAACGGCTTGACTTTCAAGGTCTAATATGTAATTAAATCCCATCCCGAGGCTACCCCATAAGAGCGCTGCCTCACATAAGAGGATTCAAATTATTTGTCAAGTGGGTTACAGTTTAGTCTGCTCTGAAGATGTGTTCGCACACATCCAATTTTATACTCAGCATCCTCCTGTATTTTCTCATTTCGGCCAGAGTAGACTAGAACTGAAATCTAAAGTTACCAAATCTGTAACATGGTTACAATGACACCAATGGTTGAGGTAGCAATGTTAAGAATGGTGTATTAATTTGGCAACTAAGTTAGAAATCTTCTTAAAAAAAAACAGCAAAAAAATAATACAAATCTCGTAATATGATTTGTAGCGTGCTTCTTGGTTTTTGAAGAGTCGATATAAACAGAATGAAAGGACTTCATAAAGGTAAGAGAGAAAATGTCCCTTTGTGAATTCAGTCAGCATTTTACAGTGGCCATTAGTTCATTCGTATCTGAAAATCATCTGCTCGTGGACAAGGATTTAAATTCGAACTAAGTTCTGTTTACAAAACAGCTGTTCTTTCCCAAGGTTTTGATGTTTTTTTTCTCAACAGCTTTCTTTGCCGTTTCTCTCTATAAACTTTTTTTTCCTCGTTCTGGATTCCTGTGTTACAGTTATTTTTCTTTCACCCACGTTTCATGTTTTCATTTTTCTCTACAACTTCCTCTATCTTGCTCTATTCATTTTGATTCTGCTTTTAATTCTTATTATCCCTTTTTTTTTTTATTACAAACAGTACAATTCTAAAACACAGAAGCGTACTCAGTGTTCGATTTCAAAGTGAACCATTTAACTGGTGATCCACAAACTTCTGCCCATATAATCTCACACCATGCCGATTAAAAATCAGTTACCACCAGATTATTTCTGCCACCAAAAACATTTATCAACAGATTTATTCATGATCTTTCTGTACATTTGGTGTCAAATGAGTGATTGTTAACTTTTTTGAGACCTATTTATCTTAATGCATCACTTTATAAAATAAGGATTTAAGACTGTGTAAGAATGAATTAAAAATGAAGTAAGAATAGGTTGGTATTTGTTCCAAAACCATATTCTTTCTCTGGAATTCACAACCCCAGATAATGGGGTTTTCTTGGTTAATCTAAAAATAGTTGTTCTTTCCTCTGAGTTTATTAGAGAGCATGGCACTGCTCTAAAATATGTGAGTACCTTTGAGTATGCTTTACATTCCCCACTGAACTAAGAATACCGTGTCCTGTGCTTTTGCTTCTTTAGTCTCTATAAGTGCAAGTTTTGCTGGTTGTAAGTGAGACAAAATCAAACTGATAATGGAGGCACTATGATCCAAACCTCTTCCCTGTACGAAAGAGCAGTGTGCTTCTCTAGTACATGTGAGTGAAAAAACATTGGTTTAGCCACATTGTTACAACAGTATGTATATAATCTCTCTTTATGTTTGAAGTCTTAAGACTTTGTGAACGCACTTGGCGAAGCCGAATAAGCAGTGGGGCTCCGAAATTTTCTTTTTTTTTTAGTGGTTTGATGTGTTTACAAGGCGGATTTTCCTCCACTGCCATTTAAAGCTAATATTGTATTATATGTAAAAATACACTAAATGTGCAAAGAGAACGATCTAGTTGCAGTTCTGGAGTGATATATTTTGTATGTTTGATATTTTGTTTTATTACATTATGTGCTCATTGTCACAGTTACAAGATAATCATTGCTATTGATCTGAACTGCTTACTTTCAAACTGTGTACATGACTATCATGTGCTTTTATCTCAATAAACTGAACTTTTATGGGCTTTTTAAGATACCCTGCTTGTTTTACAGAAGGGACAAAAACACAATGAAATGTGTTTTGAAAGGCCATTTAATTCGACATCTTTAAGGTTAGGCGAGCTTACGAAATCATTTACACATAGACGGCCTGCTCTGACTTTTTTGTTGAAATTTTTCTATGCTAATTTCATATTGGAATATCACTCTCAATAAATCCGCCACGCAATCAAACCTTCAAATGGCTTTAGAAATGGGTGAAATTTAAATATGTTTGGAGTAACAAGGCAAAAGCACTTTCTCTCAATAGCAAAAATAGTACAGCAAAAATCCTTCTAACTGGATAGTGACAAGAACATGCAGCCTTTTATGATAATTTCAAATTCATTTGTAAATTCCATCGGAATTCAAATAATAGGATTTTTCTTCACTTCCCTAAGAAAGTCTTTTAGTTCATATTTATACACAGAATGTGTTGGCAGATCAGAACCATTCAGCCCAACTAGTCTGCAAAACACAGGCAGACACAAATAGTAAACATTCGTAGACAGACACAATCATAGATATGGACAGACAGATGGACTAACTGGACACTATGACTATACATGATCTCTAATACTGATATCAATACAGATATTATGAAAAGAAAAGGGTTATGACGTATGCTCTAAGTTCCATTCTATTTTTAAATGTATGTATTTTTAAAGGTATGGATACAGCAATTAAACTGTGTGAATGTATCAGCTCCACAGCAATAAAACTCAAGGTAATGTGTGGCGTGAGAGTGTACCACAGAGCTCCACAGCAATAACACTTGCAGTAATGTGCGGTGTATGAATGTATCACAGAGCTCCACAGCAATACAACTCACAGTGATATGCAGTTTGTGAGTGTATCACAGAGCTCCACAGCAATACGACTCACATAATGTGAGGTGTGCAAGTGTACCAGAGACTCCAAAGCAATACAACTTGCATAATGTGAGGTGTGGGGTTGTACCACAGAGCTCCACTGCAATAAAACCCATGCTGATGTGTTGAATGTGAGTGTATCACATAGCTCCATAGCAATACAGCTCACAGTAATGTGCAGTGTGTCAGTGTATCACAGACTCCACAGCAATAAAATTCACAGGAATGTGCAGCGTGCGAGTGTATCACAGACTCCACAGCCATAAAACTCACAGTAATGTGCAGCGTGTGAGTGTATCGCAGACTCCACAGCAATAAAACTCACAGTAATGTGCAGTGTGTGAGTGTATCACAGACTCCACAGCAATAAAACTCACAGTAATGTGCAGTGTGTGAGTGTATCGCAGACTCCACAGCAATAAAACTCACAGTAATGTGCAGTGTGTGAGTGTATCACAGACTCCACAGCAATAAAACTCACAGTAAAGTGCAGTGTGTGAGTGTATCACAGACTCCACAGCAATAAAACTCACAGTAATGTGCAGCGTGTGAGTGTATCACAGACTCCACAGCAATAAAACTCACAGTAATGTGCAGTGTGTGAGTGTATCACAGACTCCATAGCAATAAAACTCACAGTAATGTGCAGTGTGTGAGTGTATCACAGACTCCACAGCAATAAAACTCACAGTAATGTGCAGTGTGTAAGTGTATCACAGACTCCACAGCAATAAAACTCACAGTAATGTGCGACGTGTGTGTGAGTGTATCACAGACTCCACAGCAATAAAACTCACAGTAATGTGCAGTGTGTGAGTGTATCACAGACTCCAGAGCAAGATACATTGTCTAGGTGAATGATATAAATACCTATCATAATTCACAGCAGTCACTTTCACCATAATTTATGTTTTTAAATTAGTTTGTGTGTCTAATATAAATTAAATTCTATAAATAGCTACCAATGGGCTCAATGCAGTGATGTGAATTATCACTGGAATTCTATTATGAAAATGATCAACATGTTCTATTGTATTCAGCAATCTCAGATAACTTGGGTCAATATGTAGAGCGCAGTATACCAGGAGGCAACCTAAACCCCAAATCCTCATAATGAGCCCTACCCCCAGATCAAGGTGTCCCTCCTTGGCCAGTGGATATGTGAGAGGATTCGCACTGCCTCATTCCACATTCCACACTGGCTCCAGTGTCAGATTTACAGACAGAACCAGAATAATAATCCTATGCATTTCCCATCCTGCAATATACAAATACTTTGTTATGGAAATGGGCTAATTTTTTTTTTTTTTTTGCTGTGCTTGAAGTTTGCCGAGAGACTGCTTGATGGACAGGCACAGGGAAATGCGTTGGAATAAAAGACGATGTAAAAGGGTAAAATCAAAACAGTAAATACAAACAAATGACACGGCTTTCAAAGCAGAGCACTCAGCAAGCACAGACACACAATCAAACAGCAGAACAGGTAGATTTAAAGGAGCAATAAGACTGGAACAGCAATTCTCTAGCATAGGAGAGTACCGGAACCTTTTATTCCCTAGTGTAGGAGAGTACCGGAACCTTTTATTCTCTAGTATAGGAGAGTACCTGAACCTTTTATTCTCTAGTATAGGAGAGTACCGGAACCTTTTATTCTCTAGCATAGGAGAGTACCGGAACCTTTTATTCTCTAGTGTAGGAGAGTACCTGAACCTTTTATTCTCTAGTGTAGGAGAGTACCGGAACCTTTTATTCTCTAGCATAGGAGAGTACCGGAACCTTTTATTCTCTAATATAGGAGAGTACCGGAACCTTTTATTCCCTAGTATAGGAGAGTACCGGAACCTTGTATTCTCTAGTATAGGAGAGTAGCAGAACCTTTTATTCTCTAGTATAGGAGAGTACCGGAACCTTTTATTCCCTAGTATAGGAGAGTACCGGAACCTTGTATTCTCTAGTATAGGAGAGTAGCAGAACCTTTTATTCTCTAGTATAGGAGAGTACCGGAACCTTTTATTCCCTATTATAGGAGAGTACCGGAACCTTTTATTCCCTAGTGTAGGAGAGTACCGGAACCTTTTATTCCCTAGTATAGGAGAGTACCGGAAGCTTTTATTCTCTAGTATAGGAGAGTACCGGAACCTTTTATTCCCTAGTGTAGGAGAGTACCGGAAGCTTTTATTCTCTAGTATAGGAGATTACCGGAAACTTTTATTCTCTAGTATAGGAGAGTACCGGAACCTTTTATTCTCTAGTATAGGAGAGTACCAGAACCTTTTATTCTCTAGTGTAGGAGAGTACCGGAAGCTTTTATTCTCTAGTATAGGAGAGTACAGGAAGCTTTTATTCTCTAGTATAGGAGAGTACCGGAACCTTTTATTCTCTAGAGTAGGAGAGTACCGGAGCCTTTTATTCCCTAGTATAGGAGAGTACCGGAAGCTTTTATTCTCTAGTATAGGAGAGTACCGGAACCTTTTATTCTCTAGTATAGGAGAGTACCGGAAACTTTTATTATCTAGTATAGGAGAGTACCGGAACCTTTTATTCTCTACTATAGGAGAGTACTGGGACCTATTATTCTCCAGTATAGGAGAGTACCGGAACCTTTTATTCTCTAGTATAGGAGAGTACCGGAAGCTTTTATTCCCTAGTATAGGAGAGTACTAGAAGCTTTTATAGGAGAGTACCGGAACCTTTTATTCTCTAGTATAGGAGAGTACTAGGACCTTTTATTCCCTAGTATAGGAGAGTACTAGGACCTTTTATTCCCTAGCATAGGAGAGTACTAGGACCTTTTCTTCCCTAGTATGGGAGAGTACCGGAACCTTTTATTCCCTAGAATAGGTGAGTACCGGAACCTTTTATTCATAGTTTGGGAGAGTACTGGGACCTTTTATTCCCTAGTATAGGAGAGTACCGGAACCTTTTATTCTCTAGTATAGGAGAGTACCGAATCCTTTTATTCTCTAGTATAGCAGAATACTGGAACCTTTTATTCTCTAATATAGGAGAGTACCGGGACCTTTTATTCTCTAGTATAGGAGAGTACCGGAACCTTTTATTCCCTAGAATAGGAGAGTACGGGAACCTTTTATTCTCTAATATAGAAGAGTACTGGGACCTTTTATTCTCTAGTATAGGAGAGTACTGTAGCCTTTCATTCTCTAGTATAGTAGAGTACCGGAAGCTTTTATTCTCTACTATAGGAGAGTACTGGAACCTTTTATTCCTAGTATAGGAGAGTACCGGAGCCTTTCATTCTCTATTATAGGAGAGTACCGGAGCCTTTTATTCCCTAGTATAGGAGAGTACCGGAGCCTTTTATTCCCTAGTATAGGAGAGTACTGGATCCTTTTATTCTCTAGTACAGGAGAGTACTGGATCCTTTTATTCTCTAGTATAGGAGAGTACCGGAACCTTGTATTCTCTAGTATAGGAGAGTACTGGACCCTTTTATTCTCTAATATAGGAGAGTACTGGAACCTTTTATTCCCTAGTATAGGAGAGTACTGGATCCTTTTATTCTCTAGTATAGGAGAGTACCGGAACCTTTTATTCCCTAGTATAGGAGAGTACCGGAACCTTTTATTCACTAGTATAGGAGAATACTGGAACCTTTTATTCTCTAGTATAGGAGAGTACCGGAACCTTTTATTCCCTAGTATAGGAGAGTACCGGAACCTTTTATTCACTAGTATAGGAGAATACTGGAACCTTTTATTCCCTAGTATATGAGAGTACTGGATCCTTTTATTCTCTAGTACAGGAGAGTACCGGAACCTTTTATTCTCTATTATAGGAGAGTACCAGAACCTTTTATTATCTAGTACAGGAGAATACTGGAACCTTTTATTCTCTAATATAGGAGAGTACCAGAACATTTTGTTCCTTAATATAAAAGACCTCAGAACAATTTGTTTCCTAGAATAGAACAGGAATATTTTTCCCGTCAATACAGGAGAGTATCTTTTATTTCCAAGTACAGATCATAAAAACTAATCCATTTAAATGGTCGTTATTTGGAAGCAACGTATCCTGTATTGTCTTTTACGAGGGAGCAGGGCATGCTAGCGGCCATCCTTGTTAATTCAGTCTGTTACATTAAGAAAGTCTGAAGGATTCTGAATAAATGCAAATATGAGCCGACGAATAAGCTCCGAGGCAGCTGAGTACTGCGAAAGATCAGCAAGCAGGACAAAAGGCTCTAATAAGCAAGAAAACATGAAAGAAGACACGACAAGATGTTACTTAGAGGTGTCAAAAAAGTGAGAACATTTAATAAGGGAAAAGAGAACAAGATGGGTTCATATGTGCGCTTGTATTTGGTATTTTATTTAAAGTCTTATAGAGAAACCTCTTAGCATTAGGAGTTACATTCCTAGACTTTATGACTTTTGCTCGTTCATTGTACTGTCAAACAATGTGAGGGATTTAGTGGTATTAGGGCTCTTGTGCCTTGTTTTTGACTGGTGGGGTAAATATTTCCTAATTAATCCAGCCTTGTCCTTGCCATACATCCCCTGTTTTACTCCGTCCGGTGAGGCAGACCGGACATCCCTACTTCCACCAATAGGGTTAATTAACGTAATGAAGATTAAAATTGGGGAAAATGCCATAAAAGTTGGGTATCCCGGACAAAAAAATTGGGTATTCGAAAAGGAGATGTATGTAAAAAAAAAAACATATAATACATTAAAATAGGTAACTGCAAGTTACTGAGGGGTAAACCTTCGTCAGTCAACAAAACATGAATTAAGCTTAAGTCTTGATTTCTTGGCAAGTAGACAAGGCCAGGACAAAATAATGAGTCACATGACCTGGCGTAACAAGACAAAATGGCGGCTATAGTCTAAACATTTTATTTACCAAGCTGGGCTGATAACAGAAAAGAACACAGTTTAAAAATAAAAAAATGTCATGGTAACAAAGGGGGGAGCCTGTCATTTCTGCAAGTGCCCCTTACAACATCTGTTTAAAATCTTTTCAAAAGGAAATCTAGAAAAAAAAATGTATTCCTCGTGTTTAGCAAATAAATTGATCCCAACTCATTCAATTTGTGAAGTGAAACAAACGTTGCAATGGTAAAAAAAAAAAAATCATCGTCAATACTGCTCTAAAATCAATATTACAATAATTCAGGTTATGCAGACAATTAAATAGGGTAATTCAAGTGTTCCCCTAGTATTATATAAATTAAACAAATCTTTAGAAACTTACTAGTTTTTATAAAAAAGTAAAAAAAAAAAAAAAGGTATTGGAATAACTATTTTGTCTTATAATTTAACAGGGAATGAGAATGCAATGTTCTGTGATACAAAGTAATTGTACCCATTAAATTCCATATATTTAAATACCCATAGATTATTTGCTGGGTACTAGGCCCTGTAATTGTTTAACTCAATGTAGGACTTGCTAAATATTTGAAACATAGAAACATAGAATGTGTTGGCAGATAAGAACCATTCGGCCCATCTAGTCTGGCCAATTTGTTTTTGAACACTTTTATTAGTCTCCCTTTCCCAGTCTTATAGCTAGGATAGCCTTGTGTCTATCCCACGCATGCTTAAAATCCTTGACTGTGTTTACCTCTACCACTTCTGCTGGCAGGCTATTCCATACATCCACTACCCTCTCAGTAAAGTAATACTTCCTCATATTACTTTTAAATCGTTGCCCCTCTAATTTAAGACTATGTCCTCTAGTTGTGGTAGTTTTTCTTCTTTTAAATATACTCTCTTCCTCTACTGTGTTGATTCCCTTTATGTATTTAAATGTTTCTATCATATCCCCCCTGTTACGTCTTTCCTCCAAACTATACATGTTAAGATGCTTTAACCTTTCCTGGTAAGTTTTATCCTTCAACCCATGAACCAGTTTAGTAGCCCTTCTCTGAACTCTCTCCAAAGTATCAATATCCTTCTGGAGATAAGGTCTCCAGTATTGCGTCCAATAGTCCAAGTGAGGTCTCACCAGTGCTCTGTACAATGGCATGAGCACTTCCCTCTTCCTACTGCTAATACCTCTCCCTATACAACCAAGCATTCTGCTAATATCTCTCCCTATACAACCAAGCATTCTGCTAATACCTCTCCCTATACAACCAAGCATTCTGCTAATACCTCTCCCTATACAACCAAGCATTCTGCTAATACCTCTCCCTATACAACCAAGCATTCTGCTAATACCTCTCCCTATGCAACCAAGCATTCTGCTAATACCTCTCCCTATGCAACCAAGCATTCTGCTAATACCTCTCCCTATACAACCAAGCATTCTGCTAATACCTCTCCCTATACAACCAAGCATTCTGCTAGCATTTCCTGCTGTTCTATTGCATTGCCTACCTACCTTCAAGTCCTCTGAAATTATTACTCCTAAATTTGGCCAGGCACATGAGAATAACATGATGAATGTACAGAGTGTCTGTTAAATAAAACTTTTCCGGACTGTTAAAGGTGCAGAGGATTTTATCTGGGAAAAATCTATACAGGTTTTTGTACATAAAGGTCATTGTTTCTTTATAACAGTAATAGCTAGCAGTCGTTTCCCATGCTCTGATGATTATCTTAAAAGGACTGTAATAAAAATGAAAGGGACTATATCACCTAAATATTGTTTTTTTTTCTGTAAATATAGAGAATAAAAAATAACTGTGTTAGCAAAATTGCAAGGAAATGCTTAAATTAGGAGGATAATGGGTTTTACATGTGTCTGTGGAGTCTCCTGCTTCTGACATCACCTGTGGCCTGATATGCAAATGAACTGGTTATCAATTGCAAATGTGTAATCTGCATATTAGGCCCAGGTGATGTCATAAGCAGTAGACCCCACAAACACATTTTTCTCCTAATTTAGGCATTTACTTTTAATTCTGCTAGCACAATTTATAGATCATTTTCAATTCTTTTGTATTCTGTACAAACCCAGTAAAAACAATGTTTAGGTGGTACAGTCATTTTAAATTATGTTTACCTGTAATATTCATCAGGTGAAGGTATTTTAAATACAAATGCTTTAATGAAAGTACATTATTGATACTCTTTGCTCCGTATAGCTTCCTCAGTTGGCGGACATATTGGATAAAATGGGGGGGGATCATCCTTTATCTGACCCAAAATGTCTTCCTGAGCCATACAGAGCAAAGAAGGTTCAATAAGCTGCGCCAATTGTATTTGTTCATTAAAGAATTTCGATTTAGAAAGCTTACACTTGATAGTACAACCTTTCAATTAAACATAATGCATTTTTTTTTTGCAATGGGAAGAGTTCGTTCTCATTTGGTTTCACTACATGAAGTGCGTCTCACGTGATGAGGACTAAATCAGACTCACTGCAGGAGCAATGAGGAAAAATAAGAAAATTAGAACTAGGTGACATTTACAAAGATATCATGCATGGCTCTGATTGGCTAGAAGCAGATGACACGTAGCTCAATTAACACAAGGGCATCTTATACATGGAACGAGTGCCTACCCCCTACTACAAACACACTACCTCGACAAGCCAGTATTTCAGCCAATCCAGGGTCCATACTAAACTTCATAATCCTTAAGTGTCTATATAAATACATTTGGATAAAAAATAACAAATACTAACAGAAAAATCACCATCACAACAGTACAGGTAACTCCTCCGGTTCATGAAATAACCCTACCATCTGCAGTGTCTGATGAACCCCATGTAGAAAGAGACGTGATAACAAGGAGAGTCCCATACAGTATCTATTGTTTTTTCACCCTCCCGTGTTATACCGATCTGCTCGGTTTACTAAGTTCACCAAATTCCATTAAGACATGGATTGAATTTCTATCTGTAGTATAACTGGAGGGGCTTTCATGGAACCCTGAAGGTTCTACCGGTCCAGCATGCCAGTCTGGGTGGTCTAGTGTGCTATCAGGATACCACGGTTTTTAATTTGCACACGTCTGTCAAGCCTTCATGCGCAGAAGGAGTGATTAAATGGGCTGGCATATCATTGACATCATTCTCACAAAACTGAAAGTGCAGTATGATTCCTGGTTAGACGGCGACAGGATGAAGATCACACAATGCTTAACGCGTTTCGAATTGAAATGTGTTAGCTCAGAATCTGTGACAGATTAACCAGAGATGACCTCATTGGATGTCCAGTGATGTAATAATGGAAGCATTGTAACAGTGTGCAGTAGTTAACATGTATAGCTTGGAGGAAAGACGTAACAGGGGGGACAGGATAGAAACATTTAAATACATAAAGGGAATCAACACAGTAAAGGAAGAGAGTATATTTAAAAGAAGAAAAACTACCACAACTAGAGGACATAGTCTTAAATTAGAGGGGCAACGATTTAATTAACGATTTTAAGTAATATCAGGAAGTATTACTTTACTGAGAGGGTAGTGGATGTATGGAATAGCCTGCCAGCAGAAGTGGTAGAGGTAAACACAGTCAAGGATTTTAATCATGCGTGGGATAGACACAAGGCTATCCTAGCTATAAGACCGGGAATGGTGGACTAAAAAAACTACTCGAAAAAAATTGGGCAGACTAGATGGACCGAATGGTTCTTATCTGCCGACACATTCTATGTTTCTATGTGTCTATGTTTCTAGTGTATCGTCCAGAAGGCAAACAAGGCACTAGCCTAGGGCGGCACTTTGCCAGAGGGCGGCACGTTGCCAGAGGGTTAAAGCCCACTTATGGTGCTTTAAACATTTTTGCTCCCTCCCCCACCCGTTCAGCAAGCTTTAGCTCCTTCCAATTAATCGGGGTGATGGGGGCATGTAATGGACTTGGTGTGGGTATGTAATGAGGGTGATGGTGGCATGCAATGGGGGTGATGGGGCATTTAGTGTGTATGCAATGTGGGTGATGTGGGAATGTAATGGGGGGATTGGGCATGTCGTGGGTGTGCAACGTGGGTGATGGGGCATGTCTTAGGTGTGCAACGTGGATGGGGCGGTGCCCAAATTTTGTCTGCCTAGGGCAGCAGAAAACCCAGATACACCACTGACAGTGTGACTACTCTACAACACCTTCAGTCCAGCATCCTGCAAACTCACTAAAGAGCAATGTGGCACCTTCAAAAGAAATCCAGTACACCCCAACCTAGGACTCGACTATATTAGGGTTCACTATCATCCACAGTGAAAAATGAACAAATACAAATGGACAGTGTGAAATCAATTATAGACATAATAGAACAAGGTAAATCTAAAGGTTGAATATATCAGCAAGAAGAGACTGTGTGTGTGTTAAACAGTAATCTAGCAGCTATTACAGCTCAAGGTTTTTTTTAGATTTACAGACACACATTTGTGTTGTGTGGTTTTCAGAAAAATTAGCAGACTGTCCCCCCCAAAAAAAGGGTGTTGTAAATGAAATCAAGGCTTATGCTATACATTGCATGCACATATACTAAGTAATCTTTTGCCTTTAATATTTCAAACCCTGCTCTGTTGGATTGACCTGCTTTTATTCAATAATTCAACAAACAAACATTTCCCTGGTGCGGAGAATAATGTGTCTACTCTACATTATGAGACATTAGGAGGCAATCTGGAGAGGTTACTGAATGGGCCATGTTTCAGTGCATTAAACAGACAGGGCAGGAAGAGGGACAAACAATTAAATATACTGAACTATGGCTAATGGAGAAACTGATCTGTTTTATACTTGAACAAATGGACAGTCTACTGTCTGGCAGTCAGCACCTCTGGGCTTCTGGTACAATCTGCAAACGGCCAAAAGTGCCTGTCACTCCAGTCTACTGCTGGATTCTGAGCTTGGCTGGCTGAGTGTGATGGGAGTTGGAATCGGCGGCAGTTACAGAGTCTCTCAGCTGTTAGTTCATTTGTATTAAGTTTAAGGACACGTTGCTGATTTCCTAAATGATGTTGTCCTGGGGATTTGCAGGGGAGAAGGATAAAGATCTCTGAGGTTTCTGTCTGCAATGAAAGTTACTAGCTGGAAGAGAGGAAGCATTTTTTGGGTTGGGGGGTGGGGGGGGGGGGAGGGGTCATATTCCCCACCCAGAATTATTTGCAACTGCATTTATTTATTTTCTTTCCAAATTATGAAAATGTGTGAGATATTCTTAAACGTAAAAATAAATAAAATAAATGTATATATATATATATATTTTTTAACATAATTGTATATTGGTGGAATTTTTCCAGAAAGCAGTTATTTAAGAATATATGTATTTCTGATAAATATAATGTGATGTTATGCATGTTAACTTACATTCACAGTTGCATGGATGGATGGATAATTGGATAGAGATAGACAGATAGATAGTTGGATAGTTAGCTTAATATAGATAGATAGATAGATAGATAGATAGATAGATAGATAGATATATCAATATAGATAGATAGATCAATATAGATAGATCGATCAATATAGATAGATAGATCAATAGAGATAGATAGATCAAGATAGATAGATAGATAGATAGATAGATAGATAGATAGATTTACAGATGATAGATAGATAGATAGATAGATAGATAGATAGATAGATCCATTACAGCAAGGAGGTAGAGGTATCACACATGTTAATAAATTATGGGGATATATATATATATATATTAAGAGCAGAATAATATGTATAAAGAGCGCATATTTTAAACTGGAGCAGTCACCATGGAAACCGATGGAATGTCTCTTGTGATTGCTCCACATTCAGTCTCTGCTCCCTGGATTATATATGTAACATTCATAGCATCATATCTTGCTGCACCCAGTCTACTCCCATCACGCAGGGACAAGTACATTATTATGTTACATATCCCGGGCTTTATCTTTTCCACACAGTTAATTAGTTAAGAAAAACATGAAATTCCTTCCAGCTTAATAAAGTAACACTGCTGCCCTCATCCTCAGAGAGACCAGGGGCAATTACTGCCCTCATCCTCAGAGAGACCAGGGGCAATTACTGCCCTCATCCTCAGAGAGACCAGGGGCAATTACTGCCCTCATCCTCAGAGAGACCAGGGGCAATAACTGCCCTCATCCTCAGAGAGACCAGGGGCAATGACTGCCCTCATCCTCAGAGAGACCAGGGGCAATTACTGCCCTCATCCTCAGAGAGACCAGGGGTAATTACTGCCTTCATCCTCAGAGAGACCAGGGGCAATTACTGCCCTCATCCTCAGAGAGACCAGGGGCAATTACTGCCCTCATCCTCAGAGAGACCAGGGGCAATTACTGCCCTCATCCTCAGAGAGACCAGGGGCAATTACTGCCCTCATCCTCAGAGAGACCAGGGGCAATTACTGCCCTCATCCTCAGAGAGACCAGGGGCAATTACTGCCCTCATCCTCAGAGAGACCAGGGGCAATTACTGCCCTCATCCTCAGAGAGACCAGGGGCAATTACTGCCCTCATCCTCAGAGAGACCAGGGGCAATTACTGCCCTCATCCTCAGAGAGACCAGGGGCAATTACTGCCCTCATCCTCAGAGAGACCAGGGGCAATTACTGCCCTCATCCTCATCCTCAGAGAGACCAGGGGCAATTACTGCCCTCATCCTCAGAGAGACCAGGGGCAATTACTGCCCTCATCCTCAGAGAGACCAAGGGCAATTACTGCCCTCATCCTCAGAGAGACCAGGGGCAATAACTGCCCTCATCCTCAGAGAGACCAGGGGCAATTACTGCCCTCATCCTCAGAGAGACCAGGGGCAATTACTGCCCTCATCCTCAGAGAGACCAGGGGCAATTATTATATAGATAGAAACCTGGTGATGCCAGTTACTCCCCCCGCAGTTTAACATCCTACAGGGGAAAAAAAAAGTTGAGAAAGACACACTGGGCATTATTAATAAAAGTTGTAAAAGTGGTGCAGTCACCATGGCAACCATTGGAATGTGTATAGCACATTGAGCCCTTTGCTCCAGAATCCAGTTATTTAAAGAGTAGAAACCCACTAATTCCATCAGATCAGATCAATCCCTGGGCTGGTCTATGGTTTTACAGCTGACATATAACAGACTCAGTGGGACTGCGCATTTATTTCGCTTTTCAAGGCTGATTTAGCGCAGATTGCACTAATGACACAAGTCACAAGTCAATGCTTTAAATAAAGCCTAAATAACTGGCCAGTACACACACCTTCCTTACACTGAACTCCTGTGGACTGCAACTCTTAGGAAGCTCAGCCAGCCAGGTGAGCAGCTGTCCACAGCAGCGACAGTGCCTGCCCTAACTGCCACTATATTACCCAAACAAGCCAGCACCCCTGGGTGACATTTTATACACCTCTTTCCCCTGCCCAATGAAGGGAAGTTGCAGAAATACATTCTAATAATCGTAATAATAATATTAATAAACAGGAAAAATAAACATCACAAAAGTAGACATCTCCCTGATGAAAAGGGTTAAAGTATTTGATATATAAATCATGGAATAATCTTCCAGTCCCAGTGTATATTTCACCCCATGCACTAAGATTATTGCCATTGTGCTGATAGAGGATGTTGAAAAGCATACAGTACCTCTGATAGATCCATGGAGCAAAGCTGAGCTCAGAAAGTGGTCCTCTGCATCCCACAAGCAGTCAGCATCATCTCAGGTGCAGGAGAAGCAAAGTGTGAGCAGCTCAATCCCCCCCCCCCCCCCCCTCTGTGTCAGAGCTGAGAGCCTGTGGCACAATATGATCCAGATAAATACATTATCAGCAGCCATAACATGATTAATTAATCAGTCCCAGTGACCAGGGGTAGGAGAATACAGAGTAAATACACAGGAGAAAGGAAGAAATGGATAGAGGGAGGGAAGCAGCAGCATCACAAGCCTCTCCTCTGTGAGTGAATTCATATGAGCATCTTCCAATCCTTTGCAAAACACAGGATGAGTACAGAGCCTGGCAGCATCAAACTAGCACTGAATCCCATGGACCAGAGATGCTGTTAACCACTTTATCTGGAAATATGATGTATTGCAATGTCTCAATGGCGAATCCCTATTGGTCAACACACACTATTTTCCTATTGGCTGAGTATTATTTAAAACACTTGCCATCCTTTAAGGCATCTGTTTGAGCTGATCACCCCCCTCTCTGTGTAGGGATTGCTCACACATCTGCTTCCAGCTTTTGAAACTTCCCAGCACGCTCAGCCAGCCAGCCTGCTTGGCTTAGCATGCTGGGAGTTGCAGCCTACCACAGCTGACAGTTGCTCATGTTCTTTCTCTGCCTCTCAGAGAATGTGAGGGCTGTTATTTAATATAATGTATAGCAGAAGAATAAGGGGTCAGGGAGATGTAATGTAAAATGGGGCAGCTTTCTGTGTCAGAGTGATTCCTAAATTACATGGATTTGTGCCGTAACTAGCTGGAAATTCAGACTCTTTCTACACAGATAGATATATATATATATATCTTTTTTTTTTTAATTAATTCTTTTTTTTTTTTTACTTTTAAGAATACCGTAAACTGAAAAAAATTCACACATTTTCATAATTTGGAAGGGAATAAATGTTGCAAATGATTCTGGGTGGGAATATGCAAAACAGTCCACCAGAATAACACCCCTAACATTACACCCAAACTTTAAATTATAGATGACTAAGATTCACACATGAAAAAAAAAATATATTTTTACAGAGTTAGAAAGTGGTGTAAGAACACATGTTATTAGATATGAATGTGTGATATATCCAGCTAGATAAATACACTGCTAACATATTTCCCCTTCCTCATAATTCTCTAATATTTCACTTAATTATAGTAATTCTGGAAATCAGTGCTTGGGCATCCGTGTGATCATTACATATTATGACATTTAAAACAATAAGTTACTTCTGAGATATTTCTTTTCCTGCCTGTTACACCAGCTGCTGTGTACTGTGAACTCCTATGAGGCTTAGAAACATAGAAACATAGAAACATAGAATGTGTCGGCAGATAAGAACCATTCGGTCCATCTAGTCTGCCCAATTTTTTTGGAGTACTTTTATTAGTCCCCCGTTCCCGGTCTTATAGCTAGGATAGCCTTGTGTCTATCCCACGCATGCTTTAAATCCTTGACTGTGTTTACCTCTACCACTTCTGCTTGCAGGCTATTCCATACATCCACTACCCTCTCAGTAAAGTAATACTTTCTGATATTACTTTTAAATCGTTGCCCCTCTAATTTAAGACTATGTCCTCTAGTTGTGGTAGTTTTTCTTCTTTTAAATATACTCTCTTCCTTTACTGTGTTGATTACCTTTATGTATTTAAATGTATCTATCATATCCCCCCTGTTACGTCTTTCCTCCAAGCTATACATGTTAAGATGCTTTAACCTTTCCTGGTAAGTTTTATCCTTCAACCCATGAACCAGTTTAGTAGCCCTTCTCTGAACTCTCTCCAAAGTATCAATATCCTTCTGGAGATACGGTCTCCAGTACTCCGTACAATACTCGAAGTGAGGTCTCACCAGCGCTCTGTACAATACTCCAAGTGAGGTCTCACCAGTGCTCTGTACAATGGCACAGCTTAGACAACCAAAACGAATGGGAGTTATACTGTACAGCAGACTGACAGCCAGAGTTTATCTTTTTATGTTCATGAAGGATGTTTGGTAAAAGAATAAAGTAACAAGCAGTTATAAGCGCGTTATAATTGCAATTTAATGAGAATATACACTGAGAAGAGCAACAGTAACCATCACACAGGCCTTGACTTATGAAAGAGGCAACTGACAAGAGAATTTCAAAGTAGCCATGTTGGAATAATTAGCTAAATTGGAGAATTTTTAAAACTCGGCTACTTTGGTCTTAAATTGAAAATGATCTTGTCAATTCCTTCTTTCATGAATAAAGTCCATATACATGCAAACTACTAAGAGTTACAACCACAAAACCTGGGAATGACATGTGTACTCGCGGTAATATCTGCAGAATGTATTTGGTCCTTGCAGTTATCTAATCTTCAGTATAGGCTTATACCTATCCCATGCATGCTTAAAATTCTTCACTGTATTAACCTCTACCACTTCTACTGGAAGACTATTCAAAACATCAAATACCCTCTCAGTAAAGTAATACTTTCATTAGTCCCTGACCTTATCTTATATCTAGGATAGCGTTATACCTATCCCACGCATGCTTAAACTCCTTCACTGTATTAACCTCTACCACTTCTACTGGAAGACTATTCCATGCATCCACTACCCTCTCAGTATAGTAATACTTTCCTTAGTCCCTGACCTTATCTTATATCTAGGATAGCCTTATACCTATCCCATGCATGCTTAAACTCCTTCACTGTATTAACCTCTACCACTTCTACTGGAAGACTATTCTATACATCCACTACCCTCTCAGTAATGTAATACTTTCATTAGTCCTTGGCCTTATCTTATATCTAGGACAGCCTTATACTTATCCCACGCATGCTTAAACTCCTTCACTGTATTAACCTCTACCACTTCTACTGGAAGACTATTCTATACATCCACTACCCTCTCAGTAATGTAATACTTTCATTAGTCCTTGGCCTTATCTTATATCTAGGACAGCCTTATACCTATCCCACGCATGCATAAACTCCTTCACAGTATTAACATCTACCACTTCTACTGGAAAACTATTCTATACATCCACTACCCTCTCAGTAATGTAATACTTTCATTAGTCCCTGGCCTTATCTTATATCTAGGATAGCCTTATACCTATCCCATGCATGCTTAAATTCCATCACTGTATTAACCTCTACCACTTCTACTGGAAGACTATTCCATACATCCACTACCCTCTCAGTAATGTAATACTTTCATTAGTCCCTGGCCTTATCTTATATCTAGGATAGCCTTATACCTATCCCATGCATGCTTAAATTCCATCACTGTATTAACCTCTACCACTTCTACTGGAAGACTATTCCATACATCCACTACCCTCTCAGCAAAGTAATACTATCATTAGTCCCTGACCTTATCTTATATCTAGAATAGCCTTATACCTATCCCACGCATGCTTATACTCCTTCACTGTATTAGCCTCTACCACTTCTACTGGAAGACTATTCCATACATCCTCTACCCTCTCAGTAAAGTAATACTTTTATTAGTCCCTGACCTTATCTTATATCTAGGATAGCCTTATACCTATCCCATGCATGCTTAAACTGCTTCACTGTATTAACCTCTACCACTTCTGCTGGAAAACTATTCCATACATCCACTACCCTCTCAGTAATGTAATACTTTCATTAGTCCCTGGCATTATCTTATATCTAGGATAGCCTTATCCCTGTCCCATGCATGCTTAAACTCCTTCACTGTATTAACCTCTACCACTTCCACTGGAAGGCTATTCCATACATCCACTACCCTCTCAGTAATGTAATACTTTCATTAGTCCTTGGCCTTATCCTTTATCTAGGATAGCCTTATACCTATCCCATACATGCTTAAACTCCTTCACTGTATTAACATCTACCACTTCTACTGGAAGACTATTCCATACATCCACTACCCTCTCAGTAAAGTAATACTTTCATTAGTCCCTAACCTTATGTTAGCCTTATACCTATCCCATTCATGCTTAAACTTCTACATTGCATAAACCTCTACCACTTCTGCTTACAGGTTACTCCATGCATCCACTACCCTCTCAGTTAAGTAATACTTTCTCATGTTAATTTCCATCCTCTTGGCATTCTAATATAAGACTATTAGGGCTATCCTGCAAAACATTAAGACATTAATTACCAAGTTGGAAAAGAAGATAAACTGGTGATTTTTACAATGTTGTGTTAAAGTTCTAAAGAAAAGCATATTTTTACCTCATATTTTTTACCTTTACCTTATACCTCTACTCTATACTCTATGTTTATATCACATCCCTCTCTATTACTGTACTGTATGTGTATAAATGGTTATATCACATCCCTCTCTATTACTGTACTGTATGTGTATAAATGGTTACATCGCATCCCTCTCTGTTACTGTTCTGTATGTGTATAAATGGTTACATCACATCCCTCTCTATTACTATACTGTGTGTGTATAAATGGTTACATCGCATCCCTCTCTGTTACTGTACTGTGTGTGTATAAATGGTTACATCGCATCCCTCTCTATTACTGCACTGTATGTGTATAAATGGTTACATCACATCCTTCTCTATTACTGTACTGTATGTGTATAAATGGTTACATCGCACCCCTCTCTATTACTGTGCTTTATGTGTATAAATGGTTACATCGCATCCCTCTCTATTACTCTACTGTATGTGTATAAATGGTTACATCGCATCCCTTTCTATTACTGTACTGTATGTGTATAAATGGTTACATCGCATCCCTCTCTATTACTGTACTGTATGTGTATAAATGGTTACATCGCATCCCTCTCTATTACTGTACTGTATGTGTATAAATGGTTACATCGCATCCCTCTCTATTACTATACTTCATGATGGGGCAAATTTAATTGGTCAGTGACCCAAAAAAACTTGACTATTCAGGCAAATTCTTGATTGTTGGCAACTCTAAGGTTGTCTGGAGCATAAATAAAGAATAAACCTTTCAAGTCCATTATAATGGGAGAATGTTGAAAAATTCGGTGTCACATATTATATGTTTTTGCATTTTTTGTTTGTCGCAATTTAATTGTGTTTTTTATTTTTTCTATATACTGTATATTTTTGTTTTTAGAGTGTTCCACAGATGCTTGTTCCAAAAGTGTAATTTAAGTATTTATTTTACTTTACAACCAAGGAAGCGCTGGCAAGGGGGCACAGGAGCACTTGCCCCCAGGCTGCCCTTTACCCTAACTTACTGGGCTGAGGATACAGTACCTTTCACTTCTACAGGCCTAGTGTGTAGCACTTTTTATCTGTTTGTTTTATTTGTCTATCTCTGTACCTCATCTGTCTGTATATCTGTCCTGTAGTTTGAATAGTTACTCTGTAATATTACTTGGAAGTTACAAGCAGGGCCGGACTGGCCCACCGGGATACCGGGAAAAATCCCGGTGGGCCGCCTGCCCCGGGGCCGCCTCGGCCACTAAAATTGAAGAATTCGGCTGCTGCAGGATCCGGCCGCAGCAGGCGAATTTCTTAAAGCGGCGACGGCCGCCGAATTGCTTAAAGCGGCGGTGGGCCACTTTAAGCAATTCGGCGGCCGTCGCCGCTTTAAGAAGTTCGCCTGCTGCCGCCGGATGCTGCAGCAGCAGTTCCGGCGGCGGGATGGGGAGTAGAAACCAAGGTGAGTGAGACATAAAGGGCAGGGGGTGAAAGACACTACAGGGGGAGGGGGAAGGGTGGGGTGAAAGACACTACAGGGGGAGGGGGAAGGGTGGGGTGAAAGACACTACAGGGGGGGAAGGGTGGGGTGAAAGACACTACAGGGGGAGGGGGAAGGGGGGGTGAAAGACACTACAGGGGGAGGGGGAAGGGTGGGGTGAAAGACACTACAGGGGGGGGGGGAAGGGTGGGGTGAAAGACACTACAGGGGGAGGGGGAAGGGTGGGGTGAAAGACACTACAGGGGGAGGGGGAAGGGTGGGGTGAAAGACACTACAGGGGGGGGGGGGGTGAAAGACACTACAGGGGGGGAAAGGGGGTGAAAGACACTACAGGGGGAGGGGGAAGGGTGGGGTGAAAGACACTACAGGGGGAGGGGGAAGGGTGGGGTGAAAGACACTACAGGGGGAGGGGGAAGGGTGGGGTGAAAGACACTACAGGGGGGGGGGGGTGAAAGACACTACAGGGGGAGGGGGAAGGGGGGGTGAAAGACACTACAGGGGGGGAAGGGGGGGGGGGTGAAAGACACTACAGGGGGAGGTGGAAGGGGGGGTGAAAGACACTACAGGGGGAGGTGGAAGGGGGGGTGAAAGACACTACAGGGGGAGGTGGAAGGGGGGGTGAAAGACACTACAGGGGGAGGTGGAAGGGGGGGTGAAAGACACTACAGGGGGAGGTGGAAGGGGGGGTGAAAGACACTACAGGGGGAAGGGGGTGAAAGACACTACAGGGGGCAAGGGGGGGTGAAAGACACTACAGGGGGGGGTGAAAGACACTACAGGGGGGGGTGAAAGACACTACGGGGGGGGGTGAAAGACACTACAGGGGGGGGGTGAAAGACACTACAGGGGGGGGGGGGTGAAAGACACTACAGGGGGGGGGGTGAAAGACACTACAGGGGGGGGGGTGAAAGACACTACAGGGGGGGGGGGTGAAAGACACTACAGGGGGGGGGTGAAAGACACTACAGGGGGGGGGTGAAAGACACTACAGGGGGGGGGGGTGAAAGACACTACAGGGGGGGGGGGGGTGAAAGACACTACAGGGGGGGGGGGTGAAAGACACTACAGGGGGGGTGAAAGACACTACAGGGGGGGGGGGTGAAAGACACTACAGGGGGGGGGGGTGAAAGACACTACAGGGGGGGGTGAAAGACACTACAGGGGGGGTGAAAGACACTACAGGGGGGGTGAAAGACACTACAGGGGGGGTGAAAGACACTACAGGGGGGGGGGGTGAAAGACACTACAGGGGGAGGGGGAAGGGTGGGGTGAAAGACACTACAGGGGGAGGTGGAAGGGGGGGTGAAAGACACTACAGGGGGGGAAGGGGGGGGGGTGAAAGACACTACAGGGGGAGGTGGAAGGGGGGGTGAAAGACACTACAGGGGGAGGTGGAAGGGGGGGTGAAAGACACTACAGGGGGAGGTGGAAGGGGGGGTGAAAGACACTACAGGGGGAGGTGGAAGGGGGGGTGAAAGACACTACAGGGGGAGGTGGAAGGGGGGGTGAAAGACACTACAGGGGGAAGGGGGTGAAAGACACTACAGGGGGCAAGGGGGGGTGAAAGACACTACAGGGGGGGGTGAAAGACACTACAGGGGGGGGTGAAAGACACTACAGGGGGGGGTGAAAGACACTACGGGGGGGGGTGAAAGACACTACAGGGGGGGGGTGAAAGACACTACAGGGGGGGGGTGAAAGACACTACAGGGGGGGGGGGTGAAAGACACTACAGGGGGGGGGGTGAAAGACACTACAGGGGGGGGGGTGAAAGACACTACAGGGGGGGGGGTGAAAGACACTACAGGGGGGGGGGTGAAAGACACTACAGGGGGGGGGGTGAAAGACACTACAGGGGGGGGGGGTGAAAGACACTACAGGGGGGGGGGGGGTGAAAGACACTACAGGGGGGGTGAAAGACACTACAGGGGGGGGGGGGTGAAAGACACTACAGGGGGGGGGGTGAAAGACACTACAGGGGGGGGGTGAAAGACACTACAGGGGGGGGTGAAAGACACTACAGGGGGGGTGAAAGACACTACAGGGGGGGTGAAAGACACTACAGGGGGGGTGAAAGACACTACAGGGGGGGTGAAAGACACTACAGGGGGGGGGGGGTGAAAGACACTACAGGGGGGGGTGAAAGACACTACAGGGGGGGGTGAAAGACACTACAGGGGGGGGTGAAAGACACTACGGGGGGGGGGTGAAAGACACTACAGGGGGGGGGGGTGAAAGACACTACAGGGGGGGTGAAAGACACTACAGGGGGGGGGGGTGAAAGACACTACAGGGGGGGGAGAAAGACACTACAGGGGGGGGTGAAAGACACTACAGGGGGGGGGTGAAAGACACTACAGGGGGGGGGAGAAAGACACTACAGGGGGGGGTGAAAGACACTACAGGGAGAAGGGGGGGTAAAAGACACTACAGGGGGGGGTGAAAGACACTACGGGGGTGTGTGTGAAAGACACTACAGGGGGGGTGAAAGACACTACAGGGGGGGGTGAAAGACACTACGGGGGGGTGAAAGACACTACAGGGGGGGGGGGTGAAAGACACTATAGGGAGAAGGGGGGTAAAAGACACTACAGGGGGAAGGGGGTGAAAGACACTACAGGGGGAAGGGGGCGTGAAACACTCTACAGGGGGAAGGGGGGGGTGAAAGACTCTACAGGGGGAGAGGAGGGTGTGAAAGACTACAGGGAGAAGGGGTGAAAGACACTACAGGGGGAGGGGGTGAAAGACACTAAGGGGGAAGGGGGGAAGAGAGATGCCACAGAAAGGACACACAGAGAGAGAGACGCCACAGAAAGGACAGAGAGAGAGAGAGAGACGCCACAGAAAGGACAGAGAGAGAGAGACGCCACAGAAAGGACAGAGAGAGAGAGACGCCACAGAAAGGACAGAGAGAGAGAGAGAGACGCCACAGAAAGGACAGAGAGAGAGAGACGCCACAGAAAGGACAGAGAGAGAGAGAGACGCCACAGAAAGGACAGAGAGAGAGAGACGCCACAGAAAGGACAGAGAGAGAGAGAGAAGCCACAGAAAGGACAGAGAGAGAGAGAGACGCCACAGAAAGGACAGAGAGAGAGAGACGTTACAGAAAGGACAGAGAGAGAGACGCCACAGAAAGGACAGAGAGAGAGACGCCACAGAAAGGACAGAGAGAGAGACGCCACAGAAAGGACAGAGAGAGAGAGAGAGACGCCACAGAAAGGACAGAGAGAGAGAGAGACGCCACAGAAAGGACAGAGAGAGAGAGAGACGCCACAGAAAGGACAGAGAGAGAGAGAGACGCCACAGAAAGGACAGAGAGAGAGAGAGAGAGACGCCACAGAAAGGACAGAGAGAGAGAGACGCCACAGAAAGGACAGAGAGAGAGAGAGAGACGCCACAGAAAGGACAGAGAGAGAGAGAGACGCCACAGAATGGACAGAGAGAGAGAGAGACGCCACAGAAAGGACAGAGAGAGAGAGAGACGCCACAGAAAGGACAGAGAGAGAGACGCCACAGAAAGGACAGAGAGAGACAGGATACAGGATATGTCTCACACACTGCCCTGATATATACCTCTGCACAGGGCAATTCATATAACTCTGTGTACATACTGGAGGTATATATATTGCCCTAGACAGGCTTTTATATCAGTCTTATCTATAAATAATACACTGTTCAGATGTGCTTTTTAAAATGCATGATTTTCCCTTCTATGAACAAAAAAATTATATTATGCTATGGGCTGCTTTAAAAATCTTATGCGATGGGGCTGGTATATAAATTTTTTCCAGGGCTGGTTTTTGTTCCCAGTCCGGCCCTGGTTACAAGTTGTAACTTAATCATTTATATTGCTTTTCTTTCTGTTACTTTTGTTTAATAATATATTTAAAATAAATTATTGACTGGGAAAAAAAGGGGTTTCTCTTGTGAATCTCCCCTGTCCAGATTTATTCTACATGTCACTTACTATTATTTCAATGGTTTAACTCTGTCATGTCTCTTCACTGGGGAAAAATATGCCAGGCTTCATAACTGCCTCCCCGGAGCTGCATCTTCACTGTAGAGCATTCAGACAGAACCAGTCGCTAAGTGACTCTGTGCCTGTGCTGGTGCAGTTTTTAAATATAATTAATAGAAGGATCCCTGAAATAGAGAGCCTGTCAGTATGCTCTAAAGACAGACATTAGCAGTGGCTGACTGATATGATTAACTGAGCTCCTGATGATATGAGACAAGGGAAGCTCATTGCAAATATTGGATTTTCTTAAAAAAAAAGATTAGATTGAAATCTAAGGCCAAAGAAGCCAAGTTGGAAAAATTATCCCATTAAAAAATGCTACCTTTAAAGTGCCAACTGCTTATTTGGTTCTTAGTACAGTACTTAGTGGCATTTTAATACTAGTGCAAAGATTGTCCTGTCTTAGGAGTACTTAATACCATTATTTATATAAATCAGTTCTGGGACAAGGTTTTAAAAGTGATGTAATCAGCAGGAACATTCCATTGGCTTCCATGTTGATTCTTGGGCAAGATTCTAAATATGATGTAATCAGCAGGGACATTCCATTGGTTTCCATAGTGATTCTGAGACAAGGTTCTAAAAGTGATGTAATCAGCAGGGACGTTCCATAGGTTTCCATGGCAATTCTGAGACAAGGTTCTAAAAGTGATGTAATCAGCAGGGACGTTCCATAGGTTTCCATGGTGATTGTTCCCCTTTTAGATCTTTGCCCCACAATTGGCTTTTATAAATCACCCTCATAGTATTTAAACAGCATTAGACATATTTAGTTATTATGTTACATAACATTTATGTCTAGAGATTAGAAAGACACTTGAAATTCTTGCATGTTATCAATGCATATATGGTATTTAAATATAGAGATTTTCAGGTTCTCACAGAACATGAATGTTACAATCTGCTGCCACCAAAATGTGGCTTCTCAGCACAAAGAGATTTGCAATTGGGAAATGTTCTGTGGATTGCTGAACAGATTCCTATAACACTGTAACAATGATATGTTAGTTATCCGAACATGTAGTGTGGGACCCTCTGACAATATCCAGCTTGATTTCGGACCATATTCGGGGGTCCAAAGGATTCACCCGGCTCAGTTTGAGACAAAATCCTCCAAAATGAAGTCACAATTAGCTATTAATTATAATAATGTGAAAATAAAAAAGGTATTGTTGCCCTGGGGCCAGTGGACTGGGCATATGCTCCCAACCAGGGCTACTTGCCATATAATAAGCTAATTTTGCCCCAGGTTCCAGAGAATGACCAAGTGTCTCCAGACCCACGGTATAAATGTATTAACCCCATGGGGTTGGAGGGCTGGGCAACAGATGCTAGCCACCTCCCCCCCCCCCCTCCCAATTGAGATTATTATAATAAAAAACACTCAAGAAAAGCTGAAGAGACAATGAGATACAGAAGGGGATAGTAATATGAGAAGACAGTGAGTGTCAAGGGAAGCAGTAGGACAAGGGTGAAAGTCAAGGAGAATGTTGGAGAGAGATGGGCATCTGACTAATAGTGATTGTGCAAACATAATGGGCCAATCCAATGGCTCGCTCAGTGGTGGAGGTGTTGGCTGACAGAGCCAAATCAAGGCAAGAATGCCAAGGGAGCCAACTGATTTAAAATTATCAGAGAATTAGAAATTGTGAAAAATAGAAGAAAGTCAGTTGTAATATGTAAATAGACGTTAATATTCTAGAACAGGTTCCATGCTTGGTCTCTGCCATTCCATATGGTTTGGTTCAGGGTCTGAGCAGCTCACAAGTCAACACAATGACCGTTTATATAAGCTGGTGAGAGCAATGATTCTCTTCCTACATGTGCCAAATAAGCACAAGGGAATTATCACTTATAGAAAAAAAGCCATATAAATAATCCACACAAAATACTAGAATTTGAACAGAACCCCATAACCGGCATGTGTTATATAGCGCGCCTCTGAAGTGACACAATGCAATACCTAAATCCAGTGTGCATCCACACAACATATTATAACATATCTTAACACATTTTAACATTTTTAAATATTTGAAGTTATTTTAAAAGCACCGAGCTTAGATAGAAGGAATATTGGAGAATTAATCACAATACATGGCCATATTTTGCTTAGCCCACCACTACGCCAAAGTACTCCAAACATGGTGAGTCCCATCTGTATTTCTCGCTTCCATGGAACCGAATCTCTCAGACAATCTGTCTTAAACTATAATATATACAATTTCACTGGACCCCAAATATAGAGCACCTGGGAGTGGGTGGGTGCATGACCAGGATGGTCTTTCTGCAGCATGTGAAACAAATATGTGTCCCTGGAAACTATGGTCTATTTATAAATATATATATTTATATATATTTTTTATTATTATTATTTTTTGCAGTTTATTTACTTCACTAAATAAAGCTTTAAAAAAATATATTACCGGCATTTCAATGATGGGATGGGAAGGAAGAGAAGAAATGCAGATAATGTTGGCCACCATCAGGAAATCCCAGGTTCTGATTGGCTACTGGTAGCAGTAGCAGTCTCTGAGGAGGGTGTGATTAAATTCCAAGATGGCCACCCCCGCACCGAAAGCTGTGTGACGTCTTGTTTACAAACGTTTCGTTTTGCAGTGGTTACTTGTGCATATTTAAGTGACATTGGCACACACGCATCATGACACACGTTGCCACCATCTTGGCTTATGTAAAAGGTGTCACAATTGGTTTAAAAGCTCAACAGTATTTAGCGTGAGATTACACTGCATAATTAACAACTTGATATGATTTTATGCCAGAAATGCAGAAACGATATCAAGCAAATAACAGATTGTTATTTATCATCTAATAGAGGAGATGGTTTAGACATAAAACCCTTTTGTCGTGTGAACTATGTATTTATTAGAGAGGGGAAAAACGAAAACTGTCCAAAATTAATTTCGTCCATTGCTGCATTAGTTTCGGACATAATTTGTTTTGTTATATTCCTTAAAATAATATTAATAAAAGTGTATAAAAATATTTTATATGTTGCAAAAAACAAAACAAAAACCTGCGGTTTATATAATGTTCACAGTTGACAGTTTCACACATTATTTGTTGACTTTAAAGGGTCAGTAACCTTTATTAAGGCTACTTTGGACTTAAGCTTGAAATTCCTGTCTCAATTCCCTACAATTTCTCTTGTGGAGTATACCCTTTAGTGACCCTTTAAGACACATGGTTCATGCATGGTTAGACAGTATCCCTGGGAGGTAGACTGACAGCGCCACCACGAAAGTGCGGTCGCTATGTCACACAACCAGGCAGCACTGCGCAGGCGCAGTTTTCAGTCTCTAGTGTCCCAGGCAGTTTTTATTTCAGCTCTTCTGACAAATTCTACCTCTCTTCCAAAAAGCGGAACAGAGGTAGAGCTCGGCGGGACAGCGTGACAGACCCTCAAAATCGGAACTCTCCCGCAAAAAATCTTAGAGCATTGTCGCTGGTATATTACGCCATTCAGGGATACTCCTAAGGCATGCATTAACCCTTAAAGAACCAAGGATTTTCCAGGGCTAATTCCAGAGGCCATTTTTCCATTTTGATATGTAGTTGATTAAACTTGGTTTTCCTCTCTCTCATTTAACGCACCCATTCATGTTATATATATAAATAAATATATATTAAAATAATCTACAATTTAGTATTAAAAATACATATAAAAGGGGAGAAGTTTTTAAAAAATCACTATTTTCCCAATAATATTGTACACAACTAGTACAACACTAACACTGACCCACTTAGTCAAATGAATTAGCTAATAAAAATAAAATTATAGGTTCTCAGACCCCAAAAAACAAACAATTGTAAATGCTCTTTCCGTCCAAAAATGAATGCACATGTCTAGTATGCGTTTGGGTTTTTTGGCATTCCACATATAAGGCATAGATATGCTATACATTTGCCAATGTAATCTGGCTTTCATTAAGCCATGGTTAGTAGATCACCATCTCCGATCTCAGTCTGCTAAAACTTACAGCCCTTTTCAGATTTGGGTCTTGATGAATCTGAGGATCACAAACATAGATCCAACACCTATAAACAGAATTAAAATGGCAGCCCAAGATTCGTCTAATTTTAACCAGTGAAAGAAAAACTTTCATGTCCTGACTTTACCGATGTATGCCGGTTTACTCTCAGCACTGCATCTCAGCTGAGGCAGAGCTGATCTCGAATCTACAAAGTAAGCGTGCACTCAGCCAATCAGAGGATGCACTGGCACTCTCTCTGCTAGTGGAGAAAGACTTTTTTACATCAATCCAAATGGGGGCGATGAGTAAGCACCGTTTCTAGGTGCAAAACACGTCAGGTCTGCTCAACTGGGGTGAACTAATGGTTTTGGAGTTTCTAAATACCTTTTTAAATTAATTGCAGTCAAATGGGTTTGTTTGGGGTCAGCCTGCAGCGAATACACTCAGAGTCAATTACAAACTCCTTATCTAACGATTTAGCTCACAAATTATATTTGCCTTTTTGGAATAAAGGGAATAAGTGGCCCAGAGTAAAAGTGTAATGCAGTCGACCTCTTGAACCATCCAAATAAAAGTAGAGCTAAAAGACGATCTGACTGATACAGAAAACAGTGACAAGCTTTTTCCAAGCGGACGCTGCGTTACAATGACAGAACATTTTGTGAAACATATGGGTCTGGCTTGTCTTCCTTCTTAAAAAACAAACATTTGAATGCTTCCAGTTACATTATCATAATGTGCATTAATGACTTCCTGATGAGCAATTCCTATTTTATTCTTATGTGTCAAAAATACAATGCTAGCCATCTATTAATTATAATTCTTTAAACATTAACTCTAAGTGGACCAGGCATCAGCCTTTTTTTTTTTTGCACCATTATCTGATAAAAAAAACAAAAAAAAAAAAACAGCTTTACCTGGTGTCAGGGACCACAAGAGCCCCAGTGTTGAGATCATGAAGTTCATTGGCAAGAATGGATTTACACAGCATAGTGCCTGGTAGCTGCTCCCTCCAAAGGAATTGTATGGTCACTTGCCATGCTTATTTGTTTAGTGCTCACCCTGTCCGTGTATTGGAAGAGTTTATTCATGCCAACCCAGATCAATAAGTCACGCATGTGATATGGAAGTCAGGTTGAGTCACCAGGATCCTGCATGATGTCAAGGCCAGACAAACCTAGTGCAGGGCACAAAGAGCCAGAGATGAGAAGAAAAATAAGACTAGAAAAACACAGGAATAAACATAGATGCTAAATGTACGAGGCTATATTTACAAATGGTAAATGGTAAAGTTTCCCTACACTCTGGCAAGTCCTAACCTCTAACACTGGTTCAAAACATCTAGTAATTAAACATGAACTGAAGCATGGAAGAGCAGGACACGAGAGTAACTTATATTTGTCTAAATACAATCAAATACATAGAGCGTTAGATTCAGTTGACAGAAAAATGCATTTTTCAACAGCAAGCTGGATCATAAAGGAACACAGGAATACCAGACATGGAAAGGGAACACAAACAAGAAATACAAGAATTCCATACAGGGGTCACAAACAAGGAATACAAGAATACCAGACATGGAACATAAACAAGGAAAACAAGAATATTAGACATATAAAGGGAAAACAAACAAGGAATGCAAGAATACCAGACATGGAACACAAACAAGGAAAACAAGAATATCAGACATGGTACATAAACAAGGAAAATAGGAATACCAGACATGGAACACAAACAAGGAATTCAAGAATACCAGACGTTGAAGGGGCATTCAGTTGACAGAAAAATGCATTTTTCAACAGCAAGCTGGATCATAAAGGAACACAGGAATACCAGACATGGAAAGGGAACACAAACAAGAAATACAAGAATTCCATACAGGGGTCACAAACAAGGAATACAAGAATACCAGATACGGAACACAAACAAGGAAAACAAGAATACCAGACAGCGAGCACAAACAAGGAAAACAAGAATACCAGATATGGAACATAAACAAAGAAAATAAGAATACCAGACATGGAAGGGGAACACAAACAAGTAAAACAAGAATATCAGACATGTAACAAAAACAAGGAATACAAGAATACCAGACATGGAACAGAAACAAGGAAAACAAGAATACCAGACATGGAACACAAACAAGGAAAACAAGAATACCAGACATGGAACACAAACAAGGAATACAAGTATACAAGACATGGAACACAAACAAGGAATACAAGAATACCAGACATGGAACACAAACAAGTAAAGCAAGAATAAAGTAAAGCAAAGAATACCAGACATGGAACACAAACAAGGAAAACAAGAATATCAGGCATGGAACAAAAACAAGAACACCGGCCATAGAACACAAACAAGGAAAACAAGAGTTCCAGACATGGAACACAAACAGGGAAAACAAGAATACCAGACATGGAACACAAACAAGGAAAACAAGAACATCTGACATGGGACACAAACAAGGAAAATAAGAATACCAGACATGGAAAACAAACAAGGAAAACAAGAACACGAGACATGGAACATAAAGAAGGAAAACAAGAATATGAGACATGGAACACAAACAAGGAAACAAAAATACCAGGCATGGAACACAAACAAGGAAAACAAGAATATCAGACATGCTATATAAACAAGGAAAATAAGAATACCAGACATAGAACATAAACAAGGAAAACAAGAATACCAGACATGAAACACAAACAAGGAAAACAAGAATATCAGACATGGTATGTAAACAAGGAAAATAAGAATACCAGACATGGACGGGGAACACAAACAAGGAAAACAAGAATATCAGACATGGAACACAAACAAGGAAAACAAGAATATCAGACATGTTATATAAACAAGGAAAATAAGAATACCAGACATGGACGGGGAACACAAACAAGGAAAACAAGAATATTAGACACGTAACACAAACAAGGAATACAAGAAAACCATACATGGAACAGAAACAAGGAAAACAAGAATACCAGGCATGCAACAGAAACAAGGAAAACAAGAACACCAGGCATGTAACACAAACCACGAAAACAAGAATATCAGACATGGTACATAAACAAGGAAAATAGGAATACCAGACATGGAACACAAACAAGGAATACAAGAATACCAGACGTAGAAGGGGCACACAATCAAGGAACAGAAGAATGTGAGACATGGAAATGGAACACAAACAGGGACCACAAATGTCACTGATGCAGATGGATATTGGCCTGAATTAAAGTCTTCTAGCAGGGGAAGGTCACCACTTTTGGACATGCACCATGCATAGTTGGGTCAGTGAGTGGAAGTGTTCATGTCGCCTTTTAATGAGTAAGACATTGTCAGAATGTTATAGAAACTATTTTTCTTCAACGTATACATTTTAATGTGGTGTTTTGTCAGTTATCTGACTTTTATTGTGATAAACAAAGATATATTTTCGATGCATTGTGATATTGTTCTTTCTGATTTTATGTTTGGCACCAGTATATTTGTTGCCATAGAGATCCTACCTTACTTCACTCAGATACAGCCGGACTCCTGCTGACATGGCAGAGTTATAATGCTATGTATCTCTAGCAGACGGGATACAGTGTGGGAATACCGGACCACTTTATTACATTCTGTAACAAATTATATCAAGCAGCATCAATGCCCGAAAGGCTTGAGTTTCAAACTGCTGGTTAATGGTGATGGGATGTGCCAACTTGAAATCTTATTATGACAAACAGTGAACAATTGCACCTCAATGGCAAGTACTAAATGAATGAACATCTACTGGTTACAGTAACAATTGGAGCAATTCACCAATGGCCGCGCTGGAAAGATGGAGAGGATGGAAGTATCCCCCCGATGTTGGTTGGCTTGTAAACATTTCAGCAAATCTGGATTGCACATAACAGATGTTTGGTAATGACCAGTGTACAACGATCAGCCATAACATTATGACCGCTGACAGGTGGCAAGCCGGCGAAGGCAGTGTGATGCTTTGGACTGTCAGGTGGCAAGCCGGCGGAGGCAGTGTGATGCTTTGGACTGTCAGGTGGCAAGCCGGCGGAGGCAGTGTGATGCTTTGGACTGACCGGTAGCAAACCGGCGGAGGCAGTGTGATGCTTTGGACTGACAGGTGGCAAGCCGGCGGAGGCAGTGTGATGCTTTGGACTGACAGGTGGCAAGCCGGCGGAGGCAGTGTGATGCTTTGGACAGACATGTGGCAAGCCAGCGGGGGCAGTGTGATGCTTTGGGTAATGTTCTGCTGGGAAACCTTGGGTCCTGCCATTCATGTGGATGTTACTTTGACACGTACCACCTACCTAAGCATTGTTACAGACCATGTACACCCTTTCATAGAAAGGGTATTCCCTGATGGCATTGGCTTCTTTTTGAAGGATAATGCACCCTGCCCATAAGGTTCAGGAATGGTTTGAGGAACACAACAACAAGTTCAAGGTGTTGACTTGGCCTCCAAATTCCCCATATCTCAATCCAATTGAGCATCTGTGGGATGTGCTGGACAAACAAGTCCGATCCATGGAGGCCCCACCTCACAACTTACAGGACATAAAGGATCTGCTGCTAACGTCTTGGTGCCAGTTACCCCAGCAAACCTTCAGAGGTCTAGTGGAGTCCATGCCTCGACGGGTCAGGGCTGTCAGGGGACACACAATATTAGGCAGGTGGTCATAATGTTATGGCTGATTGGTCTATGAGTGCAGAGTAGAAACAGAGCTTGATTCTGCACAGTGATGCTGTGTATCAAGTGTCTCCACTACAGGCTGCATGTGAGAAGCAAAAATAGGCCAAGTGTCCATACAAGAAAACAAATATCTGTGAAGATCATCTGATAAAAAATCCAGTACACGTCTACAGTATACAATGATTGCATCCAACCCCTGGTGTGCAGGCCTTAACCACGCGTGTTTGGTGTCAATAAAGGTAACTACGAAACTTTGACCCGGTTTAAAAGTTAGTCAGCATGTGCACATGATATCACTGAGCAGGGTCGAACATCTCTTTGGTCTTTCTACAGAAGCATTTGCTTTTTACTGCTTGGTTAAGCAGTCCTCATAAAACACTGAGGAAATAATAAAGAGTTAGAGCTATTTACATACTGAATTATAAGAAACATTTATGTTACAATGGATCTTTTACATCATACTTTACTGAAAAATCCAATTAAATAATATTTCTGAAAGAAACCTTGTCCCAGTTATGTGTTGTAGTTTATATTGTAACACATAAAGTGTTTGTGCTACAACTAAAACATTTTTTTTGATATGGTTTATTTAAAGGACAACTGTAACAAAAACACAAGTCATGTTTAATTGAGAGATTGTATAGAGTGTAGAAATGTTTAAAATAAATGCTTTAATGAAAGAACATTAATAATGTACCTTATTGAGCCCTCTTTGCTCTGTATAGCACTAATAGAGAGCGGTCATGTTGGTTCAAATGAAGGAAGACCTGACGAATCTGACCCACTAAACATGTCTACCCCCCTGTTAGAGCTAAACAGGGCAAAAAAGGCTCAATAAAGTACATTATTATTGTCTTTCATTAAATCATTTCTATGTAAACGATCCCAACATGTTATCTTTTAAATAAACATTAGTTCATCAGTTGTCCTTCAAGAAATAATATTACCTCTCCATCATACATCACGTCCAAGTTCATTTTTACTACATTAGGCACAAACATGTAAGAGAAAGCAAACCTCACACTGACACATTCAAATTAATACACATAGAATTTTTTACTTTGAAGCAAGTTTAATACATCTCTAAAATGACAGATCCTTGGAATTTAATTTGTAGAATATTTTCATGCTGAAGGAAAGTGGTAACCTAACCTAATGCTCCAGTGAGTAAATCCTAACATGGAAGACTTGTCGAGTTTGTTACCTGACTTTTGAAAAAAAAGGAGTATTTACTATTAACATTAATATTTCAAAATGGGATCCTACCGAACGGACGCGCAGTAACGATCGTGAGTAGATGCTCTTTAATACGGTCAACTTGATATCGGAAACAAAGCATCAAAACAGACTTTCAAACATTTCCCCCAGCAATCGTGTTTTTTTCGAAAACATAAAAAATGTCCTTTTATCCAAGAAAAAGACTTCTAACGGAGCATGGGAATCCAGTTGACGGCCAACTATAAAGGCCAGTTTGCAGGCATATGACAAATGCCCCCCCAAACTGAGGTCTGAGGCACCATGCCCTTCCCGAAACTTCCACTCCAGTCTTGTTTGACTCCCACCAACCTTTTTAAACATTAAACCGCCCTGAATACCTGGCAAGCTTCTGCCATGGTTGTAACGACATCTGCAGATATGCTGATATCTGAAAAACAAGAAGAAGGGAGGGGGGGGGGGGGGAAATTTGGAACTAAATGCAAAAGAAGCAGAAAAATTCTCCCATGCAGCTGCATGCAGTTGTTGGAAACTATCTAGCATGACTTTTCTACCTTGAGCTGTGAAAGCAAACATTCATACTTACTGTACCTGCGTTGCGTTCCATAAAAACATTACCCATGGAGGGCTCCTCCTCCTCTCAATGCTGAACATTGCAGAAAAAGGGGCCAACACTGTATCCAACCCTGACTTGCAAATCATGAGATATTTAAGGCTTTATTCAGGAGGGACTTGCAGGTAACTGACAAGAGAATTGCAAAATTCAAACCAAAATAGCAGAGTTTGAAGAGTAGCTGGATAAGAGAATTTTACCAGCTTGGCTACTTTGACCTTTACGCTGGCATTTCCCTTATCAATTCCCCGCAAGTCTCTTTTTCATGAATGTATAAACCATAATCTACAGTTTCTTCAGCTGAAGTATTAACATCCAATGACTAGAGAATGAAGAGACAGCAGATGCATTCTCTTGTAGATCAATTATCCCCTTAAACACGAAACTCATGTTTGGCACCACTTATTAGAACAAACCATTACACAGGGAGTAATGCCAGTTCATAAAGAAATACATTGGCAGTGTTGAGATAAATGACTTTTAAAATTATCTTTCTGTTATGTTTTGTTGAGTAGACAGCACTGCATTAATAGGGGAGAAACCAAACAGTAGGAAACTCCTTCTGGTTTGTGGACACGCTGTTTTTTTAGATTGCTAGTCTCACGCTTAAAGTGGAGGAGGTGGAGGAGGTGTCTGAGTGGAGGAGGTGTCTGAGTGGAGGAGGTGTCAGAGTGGAGGAGATGTCTGAGTGGAGGAGATGTCTGAGTGGAGGAGGTGTCTGAGTGGAGGAGGTGTCTGAGTGGAGGAGATGTCTGAGTGCAGGAGATGTCTGAGTGGAGGAGGTATCTGAGTGGAGGAGGTGTCAGAGTGGAGGAGATGTCTGAGTGGAGGAGGTGTCAGAGTGGAGGAGGTGTCAGAGTGGAGGAGGTGTCTGAGTGGAGGAGATGTCTGAGTGCAGGAGGTGTCTGAGTGGAGGAGGTGTCAGAGTGGAGGAGGTGTCAGAGTGGAGGAGGTGTCTGAGTGGAGGAGATGTCTGAGTGCAGGAGGTGTCTGAGTGGAGGAGGTGTCAGAGTGCAGGAGATGTCTGAGTGGAGGAAGTGTCAGAGTGGAGGAGATGTCTGAGTGGAGGAGATGTCAGAGTGCAGGAGGTGTCTGAGTGGAGGAGGTGTCAGAGTGGAGGAGGTATCTGAGTGGAGGAGGTGTCTGAGTGGAGGAGATGTCTGAGTGGAGGAGATGTCTGAGTGGAGGAGGTGTCTGAGTGCAGGAGGTGTCTGAGTGCAGGAGATGTCAGAGTGCAGGCGGTGTCAGAGTGGAGGAGGTGTCTGAGTGGAGGAGGTGTCTGAGTGGAGGAGATGTCAGAGTGGAGGAGGTGTCTGAGTGGAGGTGATGTCTGAGTGGAGGAGGTGTCAGAGTGGAGGAGGTGTCTGAGTGGAGGAGATGTCTGAGTGGAGGAGGTGTCTGAGTGCAGGAGATGTCTGAGTGCAGGAGGTGTCTGAGTGCAGGAGATGTCAGAGTGGAGGAGGTGTCTGAGTGGAGGAGGTGTCTGAGTGGAGGAGATGTCAGAGTGGAGGAGGTGTCAGAGTGGAGGAGGTGTCTGAGTGGAGGTGATGTCTGAGTGGAGGAAGTCTCTGAGTGGAGGAGGTGTCTGAGTGGAGGAGGTGTCTGAGTGGAGGAGATGTCTGAGTGGAGGAGATGTCTGAGTGGAGGAGGTGTCTGAGTGCAGGAGATGTCTGAGTGGAGGAGATGGCAGAGTGGAGGAGATGGCAGAGTGGAGGCGGTGTCAGAGTGGAGGAGGTGTCTGAGTGGAGGAGATGGCAGAGTGGAGGAGATGGCAGAGTGGAGGCGGTGTCAGAGTGGAGGAGGTGTCTGAGTGGAGGAGGTGTCAGAGTGGAGGAGATGTCTGAGTGCAGGAGATGTCTGAGTGGAGGAGATGTCTGAGTGGAGGAGGTGTCTGAGTGGAGGCGGTGTCAGAGTGGAGGAGGTGTCTGAGTGGAGGAGGTGTCAGAGTGGAGGAGATGTCTGAGTGCAGGAGGTGTCAGAGTGGAGGAGATGTCTGAGTGCAGGAGGTGTCAGAGTGGAGGAGATGTCTGAGTGGAGGAGATGTCTGAGTGGAGGAGATGTCTGAGTGGAGGAGGTGTCAGAGTGGAGGAGATGTCTGAGTGCAGGAGATGTCTGAGTGCAGGAGATGTCTGAGTGGAGGAAGTGTCAGAGTGGAGGAGATGTCAGAGTGGAGGAGGTGTCTGAGAGGAGGAGATGTCTGAGTGGAGGAGGTGTCTGAGTGGAGGAGGTGTCTGAGTGGAGGAGATGTCTGAGTGGAGGAGATGTCTGAGTGCAGGAGGTGTCTGAGTGCAGGAGATGTCTGAGTGGAGGAGGTGTCAGAGTGGAGGAGGTGTCTGAGTGGAGGAGGTGTCAGAGTGGAGGAGGTGTCTGAGTGCAGGAGGTGTCTGAGTGGAGGAGATGTCAGAGTGGAGGAGGTGTCAGAGTGGAGGAGGTGTCTGAGTGGAGGTGATGTCTGAGTGGAGGAAGTCTCTGAGTGGAGGAGGTGTCTGAGTGGAGGAGGTGTCTGAGTGGAGGAGATGTCTGAGTGGAGGAGATGTCTGAGTGGAGGAGGTGTCTGAGTGCAGGAGATGTCTGAGTGGAGGAGATGGCAGAGTGGAGGAGATGGCAGAGTGGAGGCGGTGTCAGAGTGGAGGAGGTGTCTGAGTGGAGGAGATGGCAGAGTGGAGGAGATGGCAGAGTGGAGGCGGTGTCAGAGTGGAGGAGGTGTCTGAGTGGAGGAGGTGTCAGAGTGGAGGAGATGTCTGAGTGCAGGAGGTGTCAGAGTGGAGGAGATGTCTGAGTGGAGGAGGTGTCTGAGTGGAGGAGGTGTCAGAGTGGAGGAGGTGTCAGAGTGGAGGAGATGTCTGAGTGCAGGAGGTGTCAGAGTGGAGGAGATGTCTGAGTGCAGGAGGTGTCAGAGTGGAGGAGATGTCTGAGTGGAGGAGATGTCTGAGTGGAGGAGATGTCTGAGTGGAGGAGGTGTCAGAGTGGAGGAGATGTCTGAGTGCAGGAGATGTCTGAGTGCAGGAGATGTCTGAGTGCAGGAGATGTCTGAGTGGAGGAAGTGTCAGAGTGGAGGAGATGTCAGAGTGGAGGAGGTGTCTGAGAGGAGGAGATGTCTGAGTGGAGGAGGTGTCTGAGTGGAGGAGGTGTCTGAGTGGAGGAGGTGTCTGAGTGGAGGAGATGTCTGAGTGGAGGAGATGTCTGAGTGCAGGAGGTGTCTGAGTGCAGGAGATGTCTGAGTGGAGGAGGTGTCAGAGTGGAGGAGGTGTCTGAGTGGAGGAGGTGTCAGAGTGGAGGAGGTGTCTGAGTGCAGGAGGTGTCTGAGTGGAGGAGGTGTCAGAGTGGAGGAGGTGTCTGAGTGGAGGAGGTGTCAGAGTGGAGGAGGTGTCTGAGTGCAGGAGGTGTCTGAGTGCAGGAGGTGTCTGAGTGCAGGAGATGTCTGAGTGCAGGAGGTGTCTGAGTGGAGGAGGTGTCTGAGTGGAGGAGGTGTCAGAGTGGAGGAGATGTCAGAGTGCAGGAGGTGTCTGAGTGGAGGAGATGTCTGAGTGGAGGAGATGTCAGAGTGGAGGAGGTGTCAGAGTGGAGGAGGTATCAGAGTGGAGGAGGTATCAGAGTGGAGGAGATGTCAGAGTGGAGGAGGTGTCAGAGTGGAGGAGGTGTCTGAGTGCAGGAGATGTCAGAGTGGAGGAGATGTCAGAGTGGAGGAGGTGTCAGAGTGGAGGAGGTGTCTGAGTGGAGGAGATGTCTGAGTGGAGGAGGTGTCAGAGTGGAGGAGGTGGAAGAGTGGAGGAAATGTCTGAGTGGAGGAGATGTCTGAGAGGAGAAGATGTCTGAGTGGAGGAGATGTCTGAGTGGAGGAGATGGCAGAGTGGAGGAGATGGCAGAGTGGAGGCGGTGTCAGAGTGGAGAAGATGTCTGAGTGGAGGAGGTATCTGAGTGCAGGAGGTGTCAGAGTGGAGGAGATATCAGAGTGCAGGAGGTGTCAGAGTGGAGGAGGTGTCTGAGTGGAGGAGGTGTCTGAGTGGATGTGGTGTCTGAGTGGAGGAGGTGTCTGAGTGGAGGAGGTGTCTGAGTGGAGGAGGTATCAGAGTGCAGGAGGTGTCTGAGTGCAGGAGGTGTCTGAGTGGAGGAGGTGCCTGAGTGCAGGAGGTGTCAGAGTGGAGGAGATATCAGAGTGGAGGAGATGTCTTAGTGGAGGAGATATCAGAGTGGAGGAGATGTCTGAGTGGGGGAGATGTCTGAGTGGATGAGGTATCTTAGTGGAGGAGGTGTCTGGGTGGATGTGGTGTCTGAGTGGAGGTGGTGTCAGAATGGAGACGGTGTCTGAGTGGAGGAGGTATCTGAGTGGAGGAGGTATCTGAGTGGAGGAGGTGTCTGAGTGGAGGAGGTATCTGAGTGGAGGAGGTATCTGAGTGGAGGAGGTATCTGAGTGGAGGAGGTGTCTGAGTGCAGGAGGTGTCTGAGTGGAGGAGGTATCTGAGTGCAGGAGGTGTCTGAGTGGAGGAGGTATCTGAGTGCAGGAGGTGTCTGAGTGGAGGAGGTGTCTGAGTGGAGGCGGTATCTGAGTGGAGGAGGTATCTGAGTGCAGGAGATGTCTGAGTGGAGGAGGTGTCTGAGTGCAGGAGGTGTCTGAGTGGAGGAGGTGTCTGAGTGGAGGCGGTGTCTGAGTGGAGGAGGTGTCTGAGTGCAGGAGGTGTCTGAGTGGAGGAGGTGTCTGAGTGGAGGAGGTATCTGAGTGGAGGAGGTGTCTGAGTGCAGGAGGTGTCTGAGTGCAGGAGGTGTCTGAGTGGAGGAGGTGTCTGAGTGGAGGAGGTATCTGAGTGGAGGAGGTGTCTGAGTGCAGGAGGTGTCTGAGTGGAGGAGGTGTCTGAGTGGAGGAGGTATCTGAGTGGAGGAGGTGTCTGAGTGCAGGAGATGTCTGAGTGGAGGAGGTGTCAGAGTGGAGGAGATGTCTGAGTGGAGGAGGTGTCTGAGTGGAGGAGATGTCAGAGTGGAGGAGGTGTCAGAGTGGAGGAGGTGTCTGAGTGGAGGAGGTGTCTGAGTGGAGGAGGTGTCTGAGTGGAGGAGGTATCTGAGTGGAGGAGATGTCAGAGTGGAGGAGATGTCAGAGTGGAGGAGGTGTCTGAGTGGAGGAGGTGTCTGAGTGCAGGAGGTGTCTGAGTGGAGGAGGTGTCTGAGTGGAGGAGGTGTCTGAGTGGAGGAGGTATCTGAGTGGAGGAGGTGTCTGAGTGCAGGAGATGTCTGAGTGGAGGAGGTGTCTGAGTGGAGGAGATGTCTGAGTGGAGGAGGTGTCTGAGTGGAGGAGATGTCAGAGTGCAGGAGGTGTCTGAGTGGAGGAGGTGTCTGAGTGGAGGAGGTGTCTGAGTGGAGGAGGTATCTGAGTGGAGGAGGTGTCTGAGTGGAGGAGATGTCAGAGTGGAGGAGGTATCTGAGTGGAGGAGGTGTCTGAGTGGAGGAGATATCTGAGTGGTGGAGGTGTCTGAGTGCAGGAGGTGTCTGAGTGCAGGAGGTGTCTGAGTGGAGGAGGTATCTGAGTGGAGGAGGTGTCTGAGTGCAGGAGGTGTCTGAGTGCAGGAGGTGTCTGAGTGGAGGAGGTATCTGAGTGGAGGAGGTGTCTGAGTGGAGGAGGTGTCTGAGTGGAGGAGGTATCTGAGAGGAGGAGGTGTCTGAGTGCAGGAGGTGTCTGAGTGGAGGAGGTGTCTGAGTGGAGGAGGTATCTGAGTGGAGGAGGTGTCTGAGTGGAGGAGGTGTCAGAGTGGAGGAGGTATCTGAGTGGAGGAGGTGTCAGAGTGGAGGAGGTGTCAGAGTGGAGGAGGTGTCTGAGTGCAGGAGGTGTCTGAGTGCAGGAGGTGTTTGAGTGGAGGAGGTGTCTGAGTGCAGGAGGTGTCTGAGTGGAGGAGGTGTCTGAGTGGAGGAGGTATCTGAGTGGAGGAGGTTGAATAATGTTTCTCATTTTTATCTCTGTTGAAAATTCACCTCACTAAACCTCCCTTTGCTTTACTCTTTGGATACACCTTTGAGGTAGACATGATCCTTTTAGATCCCGTTGCCCAGTCATACTTCACCTAGAACTTACTAAGTCAAATCTCAGATGTGGCTAAGATTCCTTGTGCAAAAGAAACTTCCCTTTTTAATTTTGGACTGAGATAACGGGACCAGTTTCCTACCTATAGCAGCACATGTGACTTAACGCTTATTCCAGACATTCTTCACTGGTTATTATCCCATAGACCAGCTATTAGGCTTCCTTCATTTCCTCTTGTCCTTTGAATTATTTAATTAATGCAAATGAGCAAGCCAATTATATGTGAACATGCTAAACCTAAACATTAAGAGAAATATTAATGGATGCTGACACACTTTTATGCCCGTAGAGACATACATTGATAGCATTCTGCATTCAGGAAATCGCAGAAATAAAGTAAAATGTACATTTTAACAATTCTTCGGTAGGAAAATATAAACCGAAACATTGCTAAGGGCCAATCACTGTACAGTATACTTCCGTATCACAGAGATATATTTAAATAATCTCGTACCAATGTGATAGAAGTGAAGTGGAATTTAGTGAGCCAGATGTTCCACCGTAGCCCGAGGCCATATCACAGTCCCTTAGGGATAGAGTCTGGGTACCCAGAAGGCTGGCAGGCTCAGAATACTTTGAGTATTACAGCTTCATTGTCCGTTACAGTTGATTACAGAGCATTTCCACTGTGGTTGTAGAGAGTTCGACTTTATCACTGAATAACTCTGATACTAATGCTAAAATATCCAAACCTTTCAAAGCAATCTAGAGAATATAATGGTATATTTGTCCAGATACACTGCTTTCATCATTTGCAATGAAATCTTAAAGCGCCTCACCTTTTTACTGACCTCACTTTTAAAATGCTGTTAGGGACAGTGGTCGCTGTCCAGCTCCTCCCATTTTACGAACATCACATGTAGAATGCTATCATAGAAAGTGGCAGCTGACAAGCTCCTCCCCTGTTAGAATGCTATCATAGAAAGTGGCAGCTGACAAGCTCCTCCCCTGTTAGAATGCTATCATAGAAAGTGGCAGCTGACAAGCTCCTCCCCTGTTAGAATGCTATCATAGAAAGTGGCAGCTGACAAGCTCCTCCCCTGTTAGAATGCTATCATAGAAAGTGGCAGCTGACAAGCTTCTCCCCTGTTAGAATGCTATCATAGAAAGTGGCAGCTGACAAGCTCCTCCCCTGTTAGAATGCTATCTTAGAAAGTGGCAGCTGGCAAGCTCCTCCCCTGTTAGAATGCTATCATAGAAAGTGGCAGCTGACAAGCTCCTCCCCTGTTAGAATGCTATCATAGAAAGTGGCAGCTGACAAGCTCCTCCCCTGTTAGAATGCTATCATAGAAAGTGGCAGCTGACAAGCTCCTCCCCTGTTAGAATGCTATCATAGAAAGTGGCAGCTGACAAGCTCCTCCCCTGTTAGAATGCTATCATAGAAAGTAGCAGCTGACAGGCTCCTCCCCTGTTAGAATGCTATCATAGAAAGTGGCAGCTGACAAGCTCCTACCCTGTTAGAATGCTATCATAGAAAGTGGCAGCTGACACGCTCCTCCCCTGTTAGAATGCTATCATAGAAAGTGGCAGCTGACAAGCAATGTTTACTAACATTGTGTTTAGAATGCCAGGATTATACTGTGACCTCCTGACACATGCATTTAAAAGCCCTAATTGTTGTGCTTATAACATATAAACATAGAATGTGTCAGCAGATAAGAACCATTTGGTCCATCTAGTCTGCCCAACGTTATAAATACTTTCATTAGTCCCCAGTTCCCTATCTTATATCTAGGATATCCTTATACCTATCCCACGCATGCTTAAACTCCCTCACTGTATTAACCTCTACCACTTCTACTGGAAGACTATTCCATGCATCCACTACCCTCTCAGTAATGTAATACTTTCATTAGTCCCTGACCTTATCTTATATCTAGGATAGCCTTATACCTATCCCATGCATGCTTAAACTCCTTCACTGTATTAACCTCTACCACTTCTACTGGAAGACTATTCCATGCATCCACTACCCTCTCAGTAAAGTAATACTTTCATTAGTCCCTGACCTTATCTTATATCTAGGATAGCCTTATACCTATCCCACGCATTCTTAAACTCCTTCACTGTATTAACCTCTACCACTTCTACTGGAAGACTATTCCATGCATCCACTACCCTCTCAGTAATGTAATACTTTCATTAGTCCCTGACCTTATCTTATATCTAGGATAGCCTTATACCTATCCCATGCATGCTTAAACTCCTTCACTGTATTAACCTCTACCACTTCTACTGGAAGACTATTCCATGCATCCACTACCCTCTCAGTAATGTAATACTTTCATTAGTCCCTGACCTTATCTTATATCTAGGATAGCCTTATACCTATCCCATGCATGCTTAAACTCCTTCACTGTATTAACCTCTACCACTTATACTGGAAGACTATTCCATGCATCCACTAACCTCTCAGTAAAGTAATACTTTCATTAATCCCTGACCTTATCTTATATCTAGGATAGCCTTATACCTATCCCACGCATGCTTAAACTCCCTCACTGTATTAACCTCTACCACTTCTACTGGAAGACTATTCCATGCATCCACTATCCTCTCAGTAATGTAATACTTTCATTAGTCCCTGGCCTTATCTTATATCTAGGATAGCCTTATACCTATCCCACGCATGCTTAAACTCCTTCACTGTATTAACCTCTACCACTTCTACTGGAAGATTATTCCATACATCCACTACCCTCTCAGTAATGTAATACTTTCATTAGTCCCTGGCCTTATCTTATATCTAGGATAGCCTTATACCTATCCCACGCATGCTTAAACTACTTCACTGTATTAACCTCTACCACTTCTACTGGAAGATTATTCCATACATCCACTACCCTCTCAGTAAAGTAATACTTTCATTAGTCCCTGACCTTATCTTATATCTAGGATAGCCTTATACCTATCCCACGCATGCTTAAACTCCCTCACTGTATTAACCTCTACCACTTCTACTGGAAGACTATTCCATGCATCCACTATCCTCTCAGTAATGTAATACTTTCATTAGTCCCTGGCCTTATCTTATATCTAGGATAGCCTTATACCTATCCCACGCATGCTTAAACTCCTTCACTGTATTAACCTCTACCACTTCTACTGGAAGATTATTCCATACATCCACTACCCTCTCAGTAATGTAATACTTTCATTAGTCCCTGACCTTATCTTATATCTAGGATAGCCTTATACCTATCCCATGCATGCTTAAACTCCTTCACTGTATTAACCTCTACCACTTCTACTGGAAGATTATTCCATGCCTCTACTACCCTCTCAGTAAAGTAATACTTCCTGATATTACTTTTAAATCGTTGCCCCTCTAATTTAAGACTATGTCCTCTAGTTGTGGTAGTTTTTCTTCTTTAAATATACTCTCTTCCTTTACTGTGTTGATTCCCTTTATGTATTTAAATGTTTCTATCATATCCCCCCTGTTACGTCTTTCCTCCAAGCTATACATGTTAAGATGCTTTAACCTTTCCTGGTAATTTTTATCCTTCATCCCATGGACCAGTTTAGTAGCCCTTCTCTGAACTCTCTCCAAAGTATCAATATTATATCCATCCTTAGCCCTCTAGAGGCCAACCTACCTTTGTTTGCTTGTATTTCTTCCCCTCTATTGGTGTCAGGTGCAGTGCTGTATTTACCGCGAGGCATCCTAGGCGGATGCCTATGGCGGCAAATTTTGGGCACTGAAAAAAAAAAATGTAAAAAAAAAAAAAATCCGGCCCTTTAAAAAAAAAAAATAGACCGCGCTTGGAGCCAGAGACAGAGGTGAGAAGGGATCGGAAGATCCCCCCTCACCATCGCTCTGCCTGCCAGGCTGCACGGGGAGCCGAACAGGCAGCACAGAGAAACCTCCGTGCTGCCTGTTCAGCTCCCCGTGCAGTGTGCCGACACGGAAGTCCCGACAGTCACGTGACGGGCGCGCTGACGTCATACGCGCGCCCGGTCACGTGACCTGTCGGCACAATCGCCGGGAAGCTGAACAGGCAGCATGGAGTGACCATGCTGCCTGCCACTAGCCACCAATGAAAGGTAAGTGCTGATGGGAGAGAGAGAGAGAGAGAGAGTGTGTGTGATGGGAGTCAGAGTGTGTGTGATGAGAGACTGTGTGACTGAGTGTGATGGGAGTCAGAGTGTGTGTGATGGGAGACAGTGTGTGTGACTGAGTGTGATGGGAGTCAGAGTGTGTGTGATGGGAGACAGTGTGTGTGACTGAGTGTGATGGGAGTCAGAGTGTGTGTGATGGGAGACAGTGTGTGTGACTGAGTGTGATTGGAGTCAGAGTGTGTGTGATGGGAGACAGTGTGTGTGACTGAGTGTGATGGGAGTCAGAGTGTGTATGATGGGAGACAGTGTGTGTGACTGAGTGTGATGGGAGTCAGAGTGTGCGTGATGGGATTAGGAGTGTGTGACTGAGTGTGATGGGAGTAGGAGTGTGTGTGATGGGAGACAGTGTGTGTGACTGAGTGTGATGGGAGTCAGAGTGTGTGTGATGGGAGACAGTGTGTGTGACTGAGTGTGATGGGAGTCAGAGTGTGCGTGATGGGATTAGGAGTGTGTGACTGAGTGTGATGGGAGTAGGAGTGTGTGTGATGGGAGACAGTGTGTGTGACTGAGTGACATGGGAGTCAGAGTGTGCGTGATGGGATTAGGAGTGTGTGACTGAGTGTGATGGGAGTAGGAGTGTGTGATTGAGTGTGATGGGAGTGTGAGCTTGATGTGAGTCTGAATGATGGGGCATGTCTTAGATGTGTAACGTAGGTGTGCAGCTTGGGTAGGGGGGTGTCCGGATTTTGTCTGCCTAGGGCAGCACAAAATCAAGATACACCACTGGTCAGGTGGGCTTGTTAACATGTGCAACACATCCCTGTTTAATTCCTGCAGTTTATTGCAAACTGAGAGCTGCGTCTTCTGTTCCAGGATACTCTGCTAAAGCATATTTGAATTTCTACCCTGTCCAGGAACTGGGAAACTGAATCTGGAAGGCTCAACCAGCCGGGTGAAGCTTTTCAGCATCTCCTGACACCATCTGGCTACAGCAAATATTACTACAGCTAAGTTGATAAGAATTTGATCATGCTCCGGACATAACTAGGAAAGTTGGTGGGACAGTGATGTCTCCATTATTGGGGACAGGAGGTGGGTGGTAGATAAAGCTTTAAAAGGGAGTGGGGATGGTTCTGTCCAAATGCAGGCTTCATAACATGGATGCGTTAAGTGAGAATGGGAAGTGTTAAATACTTTTGTATCAAAGTTGCCAGTGGTCCAATCCAGCTTAGTCTTACCAGATCCCATATATGGTCATGGAAACGCAAATCAGCCTCCATCTTGAGTACCGCCCTGTATCCCCATCTATATCCAGTGTCAGGTCCATAACGCACCAGTTTTTTTTTTATTTTACCACCCATTTTAATTCCTATGCATATAGAGCAGGTAAACTTACATCCGTTGACGTAGGTTAGTAAAATAAGGTTGAGTAACGGGTTCCCTTTAAGAAGCAAGATGTTTTTGCTGAAGAGCGGCATTGGTTTTAACCTTGAATGTTTATGGGGAATAAAAAAAACCTGCTGGTAAATACCATTCTCATTGCTGTACATGCCTCAAACCATTTTATAATCCATTTGGCATACAGTATATAAAATGAATAATTAAGCCCCTGGCTTGCAATTTGCTCTGCTTTTAGTGGATAATTGACCAATTACCTTGTCATTGTCAAAACTATTTCATCTAAATAGATGAGACTTTTTCAAATTTCAAATTTACTTAAATCAAACATGATAATTATTACTTTATAGATTTACTGTATTTATATCCAACTTGGAAGTGGTAATGACAGACACTTATTAAAATTGCAAATTAGAACTTTACCCTCATCACAGATTTGTCTATTTTTACCATTTATGTTCTACTTTAAATAGATCGGGGTCTTCAAAGGGCAAACGTCCTGCTTCTTCTTAGCACCACTTGGATGTCACTTCTGCTGTGGGGCAGTTAATGTCACATTAAAGCAGGTTTGGGTGATTTTAACACTTACAGGGCCAGCCTGAGAATAAAATCCAGCACTGGAAATAATTATATACCAGGCCCACAGCATTACATCATTATACCAGCCCCATAGCATTACATCATTATACCAGCCCCATAGCATTGCATCATTATACCAGCCCCATAGCATTGCATCATTATACCAGCCCCATAACATTACATCATTATACCAGCCCCATAGCATCCCATGATTATACCAGCCCCATAACATCACATCATTATACAGTCACATAGCATCCCATCATTATACCAGCCCCATAACATCCCATCATTATACCAGCCCCATAACATCCCATCATTATACCAGACCCATAACATTACATCATTATACCAGCCCCATAACATCACATCATTATACCAGCCCCATAACATCACATCATTATACCAGCCCCATAGCATTGCATCATTATACCAGCCCCATAACATTACATCATTATACCAGCCCCATAGCATCCCATGATTATACCAGCCCCATAACATCACATCATTATACAGTCACATAACATCCCATCATTATTCCAGCCCCATAACATCCCATCATTATACCAGCCCCATAACATCCCATCATTATACCAGACCCATAACATTACATCATTATACCAGCCCCATAACATCACATCATTATACCAGCCCCATAACATCACATCATTATACCAGCCCCATACCATCAAATCATTATACCAGCCCCAGAACATTACATCATTATACCAGCCCCATAGCATCCCATGATTATACCAGCCCCAGAGCATTTAATCATTATACCAACCCCATAGCATCACATCATTATACCAGACCCATAACATCACATCATTACACCAGCCCCATAGCATCACATCATTATACCAGCCCCATAGCATGGCATCATTATACCAGCCCCATAGCATCACATCATTATACCAGCCCCATAGCATTGTATCATTATACCAGCCCCATAGCATCACATCATTATACCAGCCCCATAGCATCACATCATTATACCAGCCCCATAGCATTGTATCATTATATCAGCCCCATAGCATTGCATCATTATACCAGCCCCATAGCATTGCATCATTATACCAGCCCCATAGCATCACATCATTATACCAGCCCCATAGCATCACATCATTATACCAGCCCCATAACATCACATCATTATAGCAGCCCCATAACATCCCATCATTATACCAGCCCCATAACATCGCATCATTATACCAGCCCCATAACATCACATCATTATACCAGCCCCATAGCACTGCATCATTAAACCAGCCCCATAGCATTGCATCACTGTATGCTTGAGTTTATTTTTATATATTCCTTTAAGACCCAGAGGTAAAGGTATTTTTACCGGCAGGCTGGTAAAAATGTGTCTTGATGCCGATGTTATGTCTGTGGAGGCAATAGTAAGACTGGTATTTTTTTCAAACAAACGGGGGCAACCTTCGCTAACTCCCCTGTCAATCCGACAGTTACAAGTATAACAGCAGCACTATAAACTCTGAAAAAAGACATAAAATCTCACAAAATGTAAAACGTAAATCATTTTGCTTTCTTATGTGTTTTTTTTAGCCCATTCCTAAATTAGATCACAAATCAGCATTGTCCGGTGGCCCGTGGGCCAGAAGGAGCTGTCTGGATTTATAGCCCAACGCGTTCTACTGCACTTTGCCAGTTATTCTATAAGGTCTGTACCCCCAGGCTGTTGTTGTTTATGGCATACATCCCTCTGGCATTCTGCATTACAGTTACATACAGCAGCCCCCATGTGTACATCCGGAGTTTGTAGGAAAAATGAGACCGAATTCTTTTTATAATTCATCTAAATGCTGCATTGTTCTCAGCTAAGGTTTTCAATCTGCAAATTGTACATGTTTGTTGCCATTGTACGCAGTAACTCTTAGTTATCTCTTGACACGTGTAACCTTCGATATTCGGGCCATGCTTTGCATATATTAACAGAGACCACGTATGGGGTAGAAAAATGGCCACGGAAAAATTTTATCAGTAAAATAATAACTGAAAAACACATTTTCAAGCATTTTTCAAAAGCATGTTCCAGTATTATCGCAATGCCTAACATATAACAATTTAACTTGATTAAAAAACTATCTAAGCAAGCAGGGTTCTCCAGGTGCCAAATGAAGGCCATGTTTGGGCCCAATGCTCCTAAAACCCTTGGTGTGAGCTATCAGTCCCTGCTAGAACCTCCCACCAACAGTCCTGTTTGACTCCCACCAGTTTTATATTCTATTAACCCCCCCAACCCCCCCGGATATCCGGCAAGCCTCTGCCAAGGGTCTGACCACTTTAGTAGAATTTCTGAAAGATCAAAGTTAGTGGGGGAAACCTATTTTGTTAAAGTGACTTTGTGATCTTTATGTTAACTAGCAGGACCTTCCAAGACCTTGTGCTACCCGGGGCGAAAAACTAAATATTGCGTGATAGTGAGGTATTCAGATTGTCTGCGTGGTATCGTCGACGTGATAGTGAGGTATTCAGATTGTCTGCGTGGTATCGTCGACGTGATAGGGAGGTATTCAGATTGTCTGCATGGTATAGTCCACGTGATAGTGAGGTGTTCAGATTGTCTGCATGGTATAGTCCACGTGATAGGGAGGTATTCAGATTGTCTGAATGGTATAGTCCACGTGATAGTGAGGTGTTCAGATTGTCTGCGTGGTATCGTCCACATGATAGGGAGGTATTCAGATCGCCTGCATGGTATAGTCCACGGGTTAGGGAGGTATTCAGATTGTCTGCATGATATAGTCCACGGGTTAGGGAGGTATTCAGATTGTCTGCATGGTATAGTCCACGTGATAGGGAGGTATTCAGATTCTCTGCATGGTATAGTCCACGTGATAGTGAGGTGTTCAGATTGTCTGAATGGTATAGTCCACGTGATAGTGAGGTGTTCAGATTCTCTGCATGGTATAGTCCACGTGATAGTGAGGTGTTCAGATTGCCTGCGTGGCATGTAGTGCTCCACGTTAGAAAAGATTGGACACCACTGTCTTAAAGAAACACAACTGTTCAAATGGACCAAAACAATGTCAGAGTGTCCCTAGATTGAAAGCCCATTACGTTGCAGTCTATGTTCCTGTGACTCTAATGTCACTTTAAGTAGAGAGGTAAATGTGAGTCTCCCACGCAGTCCTTTCCATTATCAGCCATTAACACATAGATTTTTACACTGATAATCTGACGATTGAACATGTGGGTTTTTCTCCTGAAGTGACTGGAGATTGCTTGTTATCAATCCCGTGTCTCATTAGCGTGTTTCACTCGGTATAAAACTCAGCGTTGGAGAGAAAAGAATAGCTCCATGGAATCCACCTACATTCCACAGTACTTACTTATTTATATACAAATCATTATTTTAATCCTGCATTTCGTCTATGGTCTGTTAGCCGCCATGGAAGCTGTTAAGAGAATGTGATGTAAAATGCGTTGGCAAGCTTGTGTTGTACCACTATGGTTTCTAAGAACAGTGGAGGGGGGGGGGGGGGTGTTATAATGAATACTATCCTGATGGTGTCAGAGCTGAATTCTTCCAACGATCACTCAATGTATCCACTACTCTTTCAGGAAACTCACAGCTAGGTTAGGATGGAAAGCAAACAGGACAGGTATGTTCATATGTTGTCCTTCCCTGTGCACATGCGTGAGAGGAGAGTACCTCACTATCTCCACCTGCAAAGCCTTCCTCTATGTCTATGTGTATCTCTGTACCGGATCTCTCAGTATATCTGGTTTTCTTATGATAACAGGTAGGATAATTAAGTTGCTCCCTGGGCCAAAAGCTGCCAGCCCTCTTCTCACCTGATATGTTAATATTTTTTTGCCACTACTGTTTTACATTTGACTGCAAAGTATCTGTTTTGTATACAGTAAAATATATTTGTTTATTTGGGGAAATCATAGTTTATTTACCATCAGGTTCAGAAGGATCCAAATTGTGGAAGCCAATCGTGCAAAATGTAACAGTTTTTTGGCATCTGTCGGACTAAAAACTTTAAAAAACAAACAAACAAACATACTTTAGTGAAATGTCCGACCTGCCAGGCCATCTTTGTTTTAAACACGTTATAAGATTATAATCACACATGACAAGCAAATACTTTGTATAATGATACCACAGAGGTGAAAAGTGCAGCTATAAATATTTTACCTTTGAAAACCTTTTGAACTTTTCAACTTCAGACTTAAATATTTTAGTATGGTACTCTACTACACTAGATAAATGATAAAGTGATTTTTTTTTTGGGTGGTGTGTGGGGGGAACGGTCAGGGAACAAGAGTGATAAATGGTTCTTCGGAGGAAACTGTATAGTTGGTGATCTGGTAATGACTTTGAAGACATGTCTGGGTGGGTTTTAGACAATGGATTTGGACAAAATGAGGCTGAAAGATAGAAAGAATATATGGAGCTAGTATATAAGTGTACCGTGGATATTATAGAAACGCAACTGCATTCAGGTAATATATTTCGCTTTTGAAGAGCCAGTTGTGTTATCAAAGGCATAGATTAGCAGGCCAGTGAGTTGGACTTCCAGTATAAGTGAGATCTCCGAAATGTGTCCCAACACACGTTGGACCCAGATCCAGCAAAGGGACGGGGGGGAAGGTGAGCTTGGGAAGGCCATGGAAATGAAGATAAGCCTGGGAAGGTCATCTCAGAGACTGGACGGTCAAGCATGACACCTGTGGAAAAAGTGGAAGAGCCAACAAAAAATCTGTCTGGTGAATTGTGGGAATCGAGTTCCTCTGCAGAGTCTCCTAAATTCTCACAAAGAACAGAATATATTCAGCTAGATTCTCATAATCAGCAAACCATGAACCCATGGAGCAGACTGGAATATTCCCATAAGATGTCAGGTCCATACATGGGAGTTATGAGGACCATACATCTTGGAACAGTCAGATGTGAATGGAAAAGAATACAAGGGAATGTCTACGGAATAATCTGAGGTTTAATGCTTCCTCCTGGCACAAATTTTGCAGTTTAAAAAACTGTCTGACCTGGCAGCTCTTGCTGTACAACTAGTGAAAAAAAAAACCTGTGGAGTTGGGCTCTGTCCAGAATCCTGTGTCATATGTATGCACATATTGCACTTATAGGTATCATTCACCTGGTATTATTATATGTCTGCTCTGTACAGACCCTTGTGTAATATATGTATGCACACATTGCACGTATAGGTATCATTCACCTGGTATTTTTATATGTCTGCTCTGTACAGGCTCCTGTGTAATATATGTATGCACACATTGCAAGTATAGTTATCATTCACCTGGTATTATTATATGTGTGCTATGTACAGACTCCTGTGTAATATATGTATGCACACATTGCAAGTATAGTTATCATTCACAAGGTATTATTATATGTCTGCTCTGTACAGGCTCCTGTGTAATATATGTATGCACACACTGCAAGTATAGTTATCATTCACCTGGTATTATTATATGTGTGCTATGTACAGACTCCTGTGTAATATATGCATGCACACACTGCAAGTATAGTTATCATTCACCTGGTATTATTATATGTGTGCTATGTACAGACTCCTGTGTAATATATGTATGCACACATTGCAAGTATAGTTATCATTCACATGGTATTATTATATGTCTGCTCTGTACAGACTCCTGTGTAATATATGTATGCACATATTGCACGTATAGGTATCATTCACCTGGTATTATTATATGTCTGCTCTGTACAGACCCTTGTGTAATATATGTATGCACACACTGTAAGTATAGTTATCATTCACCTGGTATTATTATATGTCTGCTCTGTACAGACCCTTGTGTAATATATGTATGCACACATTGCAAGTATAGTTATCATTCACCTGGTATTATTATATGTGTGCTATGTACAGACTCCTGTGTAATATATGTATGCACACATTGCAAGTATAGTTATCATTCACCTGGTATTATTATATGTCTGCTCTGTACAGGCTTCCTGTGTAATATATGTGTGCACACATTGCAAGTATAGTTATCATTCACCTGGTAGTATTATATGTCTGTTCTGTACAGACTCCTGTGTAATATAGGTATGCACACACTGCAAGTATAGTTATCATTCACCTGGTATTATTATATGTGTGCTATGTACAGACTCCTGTGTAATATATGTATGCACACATTGCAAGTATAGTTATCATTCACCTGGTAGTATTATATGTCTGCTCTGTACAGGCTCCTGTGTAATATATCTATGCACACACTGCAAGTATAGTTATCATTCAGCTGATATTATTATATGTGTGCTATGTACAGACTCCTGTGTAATATATGTATGCACACATTGCAAGTATAGTTATCATTCACCTGGTAGTATTATATGTCTGCTCTGTACAGGCTCCTGTGTAATATATCTATGCACACACTGCAAGTATAGTTATCATTCACATGGCATTATTATATGTCTGCTCTGAACAGGCTCATGTGTAATATATGTATGCACACATTGCAAGTATAGTTGTCATTCACCTGGTATTATTATATGTCTGCTCTGTACAGACTCCTGTGTAATATATGTATACACACATTGCAAGTATAGTTATCATTCACCTGGTATTATTATATGTCTACTCTGTATAGACTCATGTGTAATATATGTATGCACACACTGCAAGTATAGTTATCATTCACCTGGTGTTATTATATGTCTGCTCTGTATAGACTCATGTGTAATATATGTATGCACACACTGCAAGTATAGTTATCATTCACCTGGTATTATTATATGTCTGCTCTGTACAGACTCCTGTGTAATATATGTATACACACATTGCAAGTATAGTTATCATTCACCTGGTATTATTATATGTCTGCTCTGTATAGACTCATGTGTAATATATGTATGCACACACTGCAAGTATAGTTATCATTCACCTGGTGTTATTATATGTCTGCTCTGTATAGACTCCGGTGTAATATATGTATGCACACACTGCAAGTATAATTATCATTCACCTGGTGTTATTATATGTCTGCTCTGTATAGACTCCTGTGTAATATATGTATGCACACACTGCAAGTATAGTTATCATTCACCTGGTATTATTATATGTCTGCTCTGTATAGACTCCTGTGTAATATATGTATGCACACACGGCAAGTATAATTATTTGGGAAACTTTGTTGTATTTTTTAAAACACTTTAAATATTGCATTATTGTTTTTTTCTCCAAGCTGGATCCAAATTCTGAGAGTTGAGTGGGAAGGTCAGAAGAAGGTGCAAACCTCATATTTGTGAGTAACGCTTCATCAATACAATCCTGTGCACTTTGTAACTAATTGTAACACGTAAATACACCAGGCTTGTGGATCTATTGAATGTTACACTGATTTACACAATATAATATATATTATCACCTATAATAGGAGCACTGGCAATATACAGGGTACAGTCTGGGGACAGTGAGCTCTGGTGACATAATTACTGCGGATTTATACCGCACTCTTTGTAGTAACAAGAGGAGAAATGGTCCTCACGCTAACTGGATGCAGCCATCAATTCATTAGATGTGTCAGATAGTCAATACAACATCCTCTGGATCCCCTCTCAGCTAATAGGACTGCACAATACAACTAATGAGTAGGCAATGGGGCTGACATCAGGGGAACCAGACAGATATCACATGGGGAAACAAATAGCACAGATAGCATCCAATGGAGAAAAGCTTTCTCGAATGTAACTGGTTCATGAAGCAGCTTGATTTTGCCAAATTCATTCAAAGGTTCAAAGTCTGACAGCAGTCAAGTCTGTAGTAATTATCCTGGGTCCAAACTTCATATTAAAGTGTAATATTCAATATAAATAAGGGATATTGTCACCTGTTTATGTAATTCAGCAAAATGTACAACCAAAATACTTAATATACAATAGAGAAAGTAAAACCAATGTGTGGACTGAAGATGCACACACCACATAGTGTCACACCAAGGAGAAGCAAAGTGAGGAGCAGGGGAGTCACGATGAGCAACTACATTGGCCTCACGTCACTAGTGATGATCCCGGGCTTCGGACACGTAACTGTAACGTCACTAGTGATGATCCCAGGGTTTGGACACACAACTGTAACATTACTAGTGATGATCCCAGGGATCAGACACGCAACTACAACGTCACTAGTGATGATCCCAGGGTTTGGACATGCAACTGTAACGTCACTAGTGATGATCCCAGGGTTTGGACATGCAACTGTAACGTCACTAGTGATGATCCCAGGGTTTGGACATGCAACTGTAACGTCACTAGTGATGATCCCAGGGTTTGGACACACAACTGTAACATTACTAGTGATGATCCCAGGGATCAGACACGCAACTACAACGTCACTAGTGATGATGCCAGGGTTTGGACATGCAACTGTAACGTCACTAGTGATGATCCCAGGGTTTGGACATGCAACTGTAACGTCACTAGTGATGATCCCAGGGTTTGGACATGCAACTGTAACGTCACTAGTGATGATCCCAGGGTTTGGACACGCAAATATAACATCGCTAGTGATGATCCCAGGCTTCGGACACACAACTGTAACATCACTAGTGATGATCCCAGGGTTCGGACACACAACTGTAACGTCACTAGTGATGATCCCAGGGTTCGGACACACAACTGTAACGTCACTAGTGATGATCCCAGGGTTCGGACACACAACTGTAACGTCACTAGTGATGATCCCAGGGTTCGGACACACAACTGTAACGTCACTAGTGATGATCCCAGGGTTCGGACACACAACTGTAACGTCACTAGTGATGATCCCAGGGTTCGGACACACAACTGTAACGTCACTAGTGATGATCCCAGGGTTCGGACACGCAACTGCAACATCACTAGTGATGATCCCAGGGTTCGGACATGCAACTGTAATGTCACTAGTGATGGTCCCAGGGTTTGGACATGCAACTGTAACGTCACTAGTGATGATCCCAGGGTTCGGACATGCAACTGTAACGTCACTAGTGATGATCCCAGGGTTCGGACACACAACTGTAACGTCACTAGTGATGATCCCAGGGTTCGGACACACAACTGTAACGTCACTAGTGATGATCCCAGGGTTCGGACACACAACTGTAACGTCACTAGTGATGATCCCAGGGTTCGGACACACAACTGTAACGTCACTAGTGATGATCCCAGGGTTCGGACACACAACTGCAACATCACTAGTGATGATCCCAGGGTTCGGACATGCAACTGTAATGTCACTAGTGATGGTCCCAGGGTTTGGACATGCAACTGTAACGTCACTAGTGATGATCCCAGGGTTCGGACATGCAACTGTAATGTCACTAGTGATGATCCCAGGGTTCGGACACACAACTGTAACGTCACTAGTGATGATCCCAGGCTTCGGACACACAACTGCAACATCACTAGTGATGATCCCAGGGTTTGGACATGCAACTGTAACGTCACTAGTGATGATCCCAGGGTTTGGACATGCAACTGTAACGTCACTAGTGATGATCCCAGGGTTTGGACATGCAACTGTAACGTCACTAGTGATGATCCCAGGGTTTGGACATGCAACTGTAACGTCACTAGTGATGATCCCAGGGTTTGGACATGCAACTGTAACGTCACTAGTGATGGTCCCAGGGTTTGGACACACAACTGTAACGTCACTAGTGATGATCCCAGGGTTTGGACACGCAAATATAACATCGCTAGTGATGATCCCAGGCTTCGGACACACAACTGTAACGTCACTAGTGATGATCCCAGGGTTTGGACATGCAACTGTAACGTCACTAGTGATGATCCCAGGGTTCGGACATGCAACTGTAATGTCACTAGCGATGTCACGGGAAAGTAACATTTTGGGGAAGAGGTCCACAAGTTTTCTAGAGACCCTGACCTGGTCTCCTGCTATGTCCCTGTGTTATCAGGTCCAGGAAGACATAACGTACTTTTTTTCATTCTTGTTATTGTAAGACAAAACTCTACAACATTATCTATCACACGAGTAATCAATATCGAGGTATCCAACCTGGGCATGAGCCACATGTGGTTGATCTATACCGGTGATGGCAAAGGCATTTGACCCCAAGTGCCTATTTTTATGCAATAAACCACGTTAATAATCTAAAAGTGCCATTTCTCACCGATATTATGACCCGTTTCCCATTTTTTATTTCAGACTCTCTTCTTTTAAGATTGCCTTTCTTTAGTGTCTCCATATGCATCACATGGTGACAAGAGAGTCAGATGCTAAGTGCCACCTCAAAGACTCCTAAGGGCCCAGAAGTGGAGCTTGTGCCACATGTTCGCCATCACTGGTCTTCCTCCCCTTACACTGACCATAGATGTTATTATCAGTCATCTATCAGATCAGCCAGTTTTTAGGACACATATAATGTTCCCATGCGCCCTGCACAATGTGCAATGCAAGTGTGTCCAGAAAGAAGTAATTCACACATCGTGGAAGGACTCCTGTAGGAGTTACCTTGATTAGTTCATCAATTTGACATGCCCCTCAAAAAAATGGTTAATCTGGCACTCCCTTAGCACTTCCTTCTCAGTATTTCTGAATATATATAATTTATTTTAGATTTGGAAAAAAAGAAAAAAAATACACATAGATTTTTTTGTATTAGTCAGCTCTGGGTCAAAATTCTAAAAAATGAAGCATGAACCATGGAAACCAAAGGAATGTTTCCCCACAATTGACTTTTATAACTAACCCCCATGGTTCCTGGCTCCTTTAACCTGTAATAGGTTCTGATCCATCCTTGTATCGCCTCTAGTGACCATATAATAATTGCAAGCAAATTCTTCAAGAATCCCTAACTCATGGGCAATTCCCCCACCAGTATCCTACCTTGGCTAAACGAAGTGACTACCTGAGACGCTTACTCCTCCTAGATTTCCATTTTAAGATTAAATTACTACTATAAATCTATATAGATATACAGAAAAATCTTATTGGCTGAAAGTTCTATTTTTAAGTTCATTATTAATTATCCTGTTTAACAATGCATTTCATAAAACTGTTATAAGTCGTCCAAGAAAGTCTTACTGTAAGGATCAAAATTCTCAATGTAATTAAGTAGAATCTAGGTCACTTACTACTCAACTTAGATAATGATATCTCTCCGAGAAGAAAGTCACAAGAAATAATTACCCACTGGCTTTATTAAAAAGCAGTGGACCTTTCTCAGCATTGCCAAATGACATTTAAAAAAAAAAGAAGATAATTTTCTCCAATATCTAATATCTGTTTTCCGATGGATGAGATCATGAATGTCTCTTTTTAGTATTTGAGTTTAAATACTGTGTGATATGTAAGCGTGCATGCCACATTCTAATTACCAGACTTAAATTTAGCAACTGATAATTATACTGTGCTTTTTTGCTGCTCTAATTGGCAGTTAATTTATGCACCTGCATTTTCAGGTGCTGATAAGTGCTCATTAAAAAAATGACCTCCAAGAAAAATAGTCAACAGTAAAAATGAAAAATAAAATAAAAATAAAAATGGAAACCACTGCTGTGTTTTGCTTCTACGCTGAGAGATGTTTTGTTACTACGATAATTTAAATGAGCTATACAGATAGTATTTTTTTTTATTATTTTTTTTTCACATTAACAATACAAATTGGAAGTCTTGGAAAGCTCGCCAATAAAGAGTAATCCTGTTTTTTATGGATTGTGATTTCACTACTTACTTGAAAACCCAAAGGGTCACTGCCTGACTTCCGACAATGATAACGATCACAGTTTGTCACAGATATCTAGTATACAGTCTGGCACGGCTGAAAAACCTTGAAAATATTTCCTAATTGCTATCTTTAAAATATGTTTGCTAGAATCGTAATTAATGAGATGGCAGCAGAAAAGGCATATTTATGTTTGTGTGGGCTCACCCCCCCCCCCTTTATTTCCCAAACAAATTCTAATAGTATAGCAGGCAGAAATAGATGTTCAGCTAAAAAAGTCATAGTAGTTTTAGACATTGGCTGGGAAAACAAATATATTTATTTTTTGTGATTTAAAAAAAAAAAAAAAATTAATTGGGGGGGGCAAAGTTGTGGCATGTATTTTATTTTTTAAATAGCACCTAACTGATTGTAATCCATGTAATTTATTATTGATATTGATGACAGCCGCGTAAGCAGATATACTATTGGATGTTGGTGCCAGAATGCCCACAACAGTGGAGATTGGAAGTGGTTATATGTTTGGTCTAGTGTTGAAACAAATGTTCATCTAAAAAAGTCATAGTGGTTTTAGACATTGGCTGGGAAAACAAATATAATTATTTTTTGTGATTTTTTTAAAAAAAAAATTAAATTGCAGCTCTGGGGTATTCTTATCCTGTTATACATTTGGTTAATAATAATAAGCCAATAATTGTCAGATTAAAATGGAACTCCTTTTGCAGTGGGAATAAAAAAATGTATTCCAAAGCTTTTGCTAATAATAATTACAAAACAACATTAAAATATAGTAAAGAGTTCTGCAAGTTAATTGCTAGTCAACCTTATGGCACTCCTTCTCTTAAACCCTATATGTAAATACAACATTAAACAGACAAAAAAAAAATGTCTACCATTTTAAACAAAACACATAGGAATGAAATAATTTGTATAACTAAAATACTGGCTCCTGAAAAAACACATTCTGGAAATCATGATTTTTTGATTTTTTTTTTTAAATAATCACAACATATAATGTAATAATATATATTAAAAAAAGAAGTTATGACAAACCTGCAGGTGTTACCCATACAGGTAAAGTAGCACCCACATGGAAGAGGGGGATGTAGGCACAGAATATTATGTACGTCGAAAACTATCTGGATCCACAAACTTACTGGAAAGGTTAAAGGAAAACTTTATAATATCTGGCTTTCTGATATTTTTATATTTATTAACTACACTGTACTGTATATTTATGCACTATACACGTACTATATACTAACACTGTAATCAGTATTGCTTATAGACTATAGTGGGGGGGGTTTACACTTTGCGTGGGACAGTCCCGATTTGGGAGTTATGTTCCACTCTCCCGCCACACTCTCCCTCTGCCCCGGCATTTTGGGACAGAGGTAGAGCTCAGTGGGGCAGCGGGACACAGGACCACAATGCCGCGATCCTGTTCTCATTCTCCGGTGTCCCAGATACTATACTTATTATATTAGATTAGATTATATATAGCACTTGACATGTTTGCAAAGCTTTGATGCGCTCTATCCCTTATGGACCTTTGTTGTTATCACTGGACTGTGTGGCTGGGTTTTAATTTATAGAGAGATATGGACACATTGAGAGTTATTCACTAAAAGTGAGCTGCAGGGGACAGATAAAAAATATCATCTCACTGACTGGTGAGTTTCTCCAGCTAGAAGAGCTCAGCTGGCCATGAATAATGCAGAGCTCCATCTTTAAATCATGGAGAAAAGTTAATTTCAGTGATTTAACTAAGCATGATCAGGGACCATTCTGGCAAGGTTTTCCTGCAAGAAAATCTTAGTATTTGAACATTGAACAATGCATTATGCAGGGCCAACTCTACTAGTAGAAGAAACTCCCTGGGTTTGTCCTTGCACAATGTACAGTTAAGTCAGTGACATGGAATGCATGTACTAATAAGAATTATTTTTCACAAAAAGTTTGCAAAAGTATTTAGCGTGCGCAAATATACTCGCAATATATTAATGCAACTGGAAAAATGCACACTTCATTAAAATAAACGAAAGAGGGCGCAAATCAGGCAAAAAAAGCTCAAAATATTACAAATATTTGCAAATCGCTCCTTACACATGTTTTACCTACTTTCCCCCCCCCCCCCCCCCCCACTGCACTTGTTTAGTACATGACCCCCATAGCAGTTTAGGTTGAAAAAAGACTTGCGTCCATCAAGTTCAACCCTTTTCCTATTCCTTGGTTACTGCTGTTGACTCAAAAGAAGAAAAACATTCCCTTATTTTGAATTCTGCTTTGAAATGGGGAAAGAAAAATCAGTTCTCAACAAGCACTAAATAAATATTACTGCCTATACTAACATGCCCTCCATGCTTTGGCTCATTAACAAGGTGTCCAGGCCTATTTTAAAGGCATCTAAGGTATTTGCTAGAACCACTTTTTCAGGGAGTGAATTCCAAACCTTTATTGCCCTTACTGTAAAAAATCTCCTTTCTTCCAGTGTTAGCGGGTGACCTCTTGTCCTTTGTACCGTTCTGTTATTGAATAGGTCTTTAGAAAGCGCTTTCTATGGGCCCTGCACATATTTATATAACATTATCATATCCCCTGGAAGCCACATGTACAAATTTAACTTGTCTGTGCTTCTATATAAGGACATTTTACCCTGAGTGTTGATGGATATACTACTTATACACATATTGATTTTATTTTCTCGATTACATAGTAAATGTTTATTTTGTGGTTGCATTTTATTTCTATTGGTGATTTTCAAAAATGAATGGTTCTGCAAACAGCACATATTGTAATGTATAGATTGTACTATCTTTGACTGAGATATCTCAGCGATGACTATTTTTTTTATTTTGGGGGGGGGTCTTGAAAAGGGAAACAGTGGCGAACAGGGGGTTTTCTCGGAGCAGGTTCATTCCACGTAGAATGTTTTATCTGATATCACCGTTTACGTAAAGCCTAGATCTGAAAATGTTTACAAAGCAACAAGAAAATGTACGGGGTCACTTTGCCAATGGATGAACACCTTGTAATGAGTCCCTAGATACATCTAGGATTGCTTGGAACTGGGCCAAAACACAGCCTCGCAAGATGGTGTGTAAAGCTTGGACTCATTGGCAGAATAACATGATGACACCAAATCAGAGCTTTCATCTCACAAGAGAACCTGATCCAGTTTCACCATTCGGTGCACTTTATTCTTATATTTTTAAATGCCAACAGAAGAGCATCCCATCTTTTAAAAAATAACATCAAGCAAAGGGTGTTAATTAACCATATAATACTGAACCTATTTTTTTCGTTTTGAGGTCTGCATTGGGAGGGGAAAAAATAGTGCATTGAACGACATGTCCAGTTTAGAATCAGCTTACATTCCAGGGTACTGGAAGGAAAATTGGGAGCTGGGGACTGTGAGTAGGATAACATGCGTGTATGTAGACGGCTATCCAATATCTCATGGGACATTTCTAAAAATAAATGCTAATATTCAGCATTTGTATACTATGTTATCCCAGCGGAGAGGTGGGAGTATTCTACGGAGACTATGTAAATTAGATATTATACAATATTTGGATGTTATGCACTAGGGTTTCCAGGGCGGCCATTTTTTCCTGGACTTTTCCATGATGCCCTGCATTGCGTACAATTCATATGTGTTCAGAGGAAAACCAATTAATGAGTCAGAAGGTGTATTCTATAGAAATGCTTTGATTAAAATACTGGTTGCCTCTAAACAGAAATGCATTCTGCATGTCCCAAGGTAGTTTGGTAAGGCTATATGTCCGCAAATATATGAGCGATCGGCAAACTCTAGTGCCCTATTTTTACTTCACACTGACACCATAACTTAGTAAGATATGATCCATCTGTCCCAAGATTCTAAACAACATGTCCGCCCCCTGATAGAGCTATACAGAGCAAAGATTCTAACCAACATGTCCACCTCCTGATAGACCTATACTGAGCAAAGATTCTAAACAACATGTCCGCCCCCCGATAGAGCTGTACAGAGCAAAGATTCTAAACAACATGTCCGCCTCCTGATAGAGCTCTACAGAGCAAAGATTCCAAACAACATGTCCACCCCCTGATAGAGCTATACAGAGAAAAGATTCTAAACAACATGTCCATCCCCTGATAGAACTATAAAGAGCAAAGATTCAAAACAACATGACCGCCCCCTGATAGAGCTATACAGAGCAAAGATTCTAAACAACATGTCCACCCTTAATAGAGCTATACTGAGCAAAGATTCTAAACAACATGTCCGCCCCCGATAGAGCTGTACAGAGCAAAGATTCTAAACAACCTGTCTGTCCCCAATAGAGCTGTACAGAGCAAAGATTCCAAACAACATGTCCACCCCCTGATAGAGCTATACAGAGAAAAGATTCTAAACAACATGTCCATCCCCTGATAGACCTATACAGAGCAAAGATTATAAACAACCTGTCTGTCCCCAATAGAGCTGTACAGAGCAAAGATTCCAAACAACATGTCCACCCCCTGATAGAGCTATACAGAGAAAAGATTCTAAACAACATGTCCATCCCCTGATAGAACTATAAAGAGCAAAGATTCAAAACAACATGACCGCCCCCCGATAGAGCTGTACAGAGCAAAGATTCTAAACAACATGTCCGCCTCCTGATAGAGCTCTACAGAGCAAAGATTCCAAACAACATGTCCGCCTCCTGATAGACCTATACAGAGCAAAGATTATAAACAACCAGTCCATCCCCTGATAGAGCTATAAAGAGCAAAGACTAAAAACAACATGACCGGCCCCCGGATAGAGCTATACCACGCAAAAATTCTAAACAACTTGTCCGCCCCCTGATAAAGCTATACAGAGCAAAGGTTCTTAACAAAATTCCCACCCCCTGATAGAGCTATACAGAGAAAAGATTCTAAACAACATGTCTGCCCCCTGATAGAGCTATACAGAGCAAAGATTCTAAACAACATGTCCCCCCCTGATAAAGCTATATGGAGCAAAGATATTTCAGTAAGGTAATTTACTTATATTGTTTCATTACGCTATTTAATATGCCTGCACTTGATACAAATTTTCAACCAAACAAAAATGTAATGGTGACAGTTGTCCTACAAGATACAAGATACACCAACAAATCTTCCACTTTAACGTCTTTCTGATGCTGTACTTCTTTACCAATGGTATTTAAACTCCAGTCCTCACCGTGAACATGTCCATTTTTATTTGCAGTGCATTGTCTTCTCGACTAACATTTCTAAGAGCTCCGGATTTTGACTCATAAAATTCAAGCAGTAAATCTTTGGTCGAATAAAGTTATTATAAACTTTAGTTATTATGCTATCTTGGCCCTTAGCAGGATCGTTCTATTTCTGCTGTTGATATTTAATAGCCTGTAACATCTGACTACGATGACAGATTAAACTAACACCTTGACATGTCTCGTTAAATGCCTCCACATACCCACAATATAAAATAACATGATTTTTGCCGGTATGTCTGGTAATCAAATTGTCTGGTTGGAAAAGTAATTCATTGGTAGAAATCTATGTGAAATCCAGCAGCTCGGAGATAAGAGCACATTACCCCAGTGATTATCCTTTTTTAATGCGTGGCATTATATAATTCATGTGTTATCACCTAATTATCTACATGCCTTTTACTACACATACTGTCCTAGATGTGAGATGTATAATGAACTAAACTGGAAACAAAGACGCAGATCTAAGTACATTTTCTATCCTTCTGTATCTTTACTTCCTTCCTTTATTTATTTCTTCCTTCCATCCTTTGTACATTTTCTTCCTAAAATTATTAGATAATAAATACTTGATTGTATAATGTAAAGAACAAAATCTGATATGTATTTTTTTTTTTTTCATCAACTCTTCTTGTATCCCTAAGACTGCATGATAAAATGTGATAGGTACACTATATGTCTACCTTCCTGTGTTGCGTCATAGCACACTAAAGCTGGCTACAATTATGCCACCTCCATACCATGCACTAGAAACAGCTTTTTACATCATCAAGAGGCTAATTCCACATTAATGGCTGGTGACAGCACTTTATCAGAGGGGAGCATGTAAACTGCAGCAGTTTATATAGAAGCAGAGAGACAAAGGTGGAGCCAAAGAACACCCAGAATGGAACAAAAGATAGCTAAGAAGCAGAGAACAATAGGATTCTAATACAGGACAGAACTAAACAGAACTCTAAGAAAGGGCTAAACTATGACAGGGCTGAAACACTAGACAGGCCTGAAACACTAAACAATGCTGGAATACTATGACAGGGCAGGAACCAGACTGTAGCCAGATTAGGCAGGTGCCACTCTGGGGCCAAAAGAGCAGGTGCTATACTAGGACCAACTGGGAAGGTGCTACTTTGGGCAGGTGCAACACTGGTGCGACCTGGGCAGGTGCCACTACGGAGTCAAAGAAAGGAAGGGTTCCAGACAAGGATGAAAGGAACAGGACAGGAACAAAAGCAAACAGGAACATGCATAAAAAATGAACAAGAAGGCAAAGAAAAAAAACATTATGAAATGGCTAGATGCAGCCGGGATGAGGCTGCACATGGGTGAATGGTTACACAAACACAGCGTTTGGTCTCTGTGAATTAAAGGTCTTCCATGCAACACCACCAGTCTGTTTCCAAAGCCTTCATTTTATTTTCTATGCATGGCAAAGAAATGAGTCCACTGATCCACTTAACGTGTAACGTTTTGTGCAATATACAAAAAATCCAATGAAAAATACAGACAATAAACACTATATAATCTGGCAGTGATTTTATTCAATGATGTATCATTTCATTTACCCTGGATTTACCACAATTAAGTCCTCTCGTCTGTCCTGTTTGATGCCCGATTTATTTTTTTCTTATATCTTTATTGTTTTTCACCTTTCGCTTTGAGCTTTGTCTACTCTTATTTCTAGGTCAGGTGTTTTTTTTTCACAGAAACAAATTTGGGGTATCGTGAGATAGACCTCATGTTATTGGACTGCGTGAGAAGCTTTTTACAAGTGAAACAATTAATTTAAATTAGCTGCGATAGAAGTGGTTGAGTTTGAGCGGTGTTTAACAAGACTTTAAAGATTTCTTGAGAGAGAGAAGAAAAAAATTGCTTTGGATCATCCGCATATCATCATCCGCAAGGCTTAAGATGAAAAAGCATCTGAAATGGCTGGTAGAATCATGCTGAGTAGCTGATCACTACACAAAATTCAAATAGTGAAAGAGTTGGAAGAATTGGAAGTATTCCCACGTTAATAAAAACCAGATGACATTGTGCATCTTTTGGAAGATTTTCTCCACTGGGTTTAATTAAGATACCTCTGTGCTTAGCCACGGACTTCCTATGTACTCAGTAATAGACTAGAAGGATTTGCCGAAAAAGGATTTGATAGGATAAAAATGTTACACAAGATTTTCAGCCTGAAGGCGAAGTTAAAAATACAGATTTAAGCAGAGCCGTGCGATTTTTCACTTTCTGCACTTATGTTAGGTGTGTGTGTTGTGTTTGCAGAATTTAACTATGGAATATAAAAAAGAACAGGTCAACGAGCTTCGATAATTAGAGAAAACAAATTACCAGAGCCAGTGATCTGTGATGTTTATCTCACAGTTTGATAGAGTTGGATGCAGTCCAGAGGACCTAGTCACTAAAAGATTTGATTTAGCGACATGAGGAGGGACTCCAACCTCCATTGTAATGTTTAATCAGGCAGAAGTAGACTTCTGACTGATGAAAAAAGACCTCTCTCTCTATGGAAAGCTGGTTGATTGGTGGCCCCAATGGGTGAGAAGATTCTGCCCCACACCTTGATGTACCGTCTTCTTCTTCTTCACCAATAGTCCTCATCTCAAACTTTTGACACAATTTAATTTTCTTATAGACCTGACACAGACCTGAAATGATGCCAAGTGCAATGTTTACTGGAGGATTCAAGGTTTGAGGGCTAATTTTGAGGGAGCCACAAATTGCCACCTTTAAAAGCTTGATGTGGCAGTGGCAGTATTTAGTTCCATCATAGCTGTCTTCAGTGGTGTATCTTGAGTTTGTACTGCCCTAGGAGGACAAAATTTGGGCACCCCCCCCCCCCCCTACACACGATACATAACCACAACATGATCCATAACCCATGTTGTACACCAAGGACATGCTCCATCACCCCATTACATACACATTGCCAATATTATTTGCCATTAATATTCCCCAGCCAATTTGCCCAATAATATGCCAGTATTATTTTCCATTAATATGCCCCAGCCAGTTTGCCCAATAATATAGCAGTACGATATGCCATTAATAAGACACAGACAATTTGCTCAATAAAATGCCAGTATTTGCCATTTAATATTCCCCTGCCAATTTTCCCACTATTATGCCAGTATTATTTGCCATTAATAAACCACAGCCAGTTTGCCTAATAATATGCCAGTATTTGCCATTTAATATGCCCCTGCCAATTTGCCCAATATTATGCCAGAATTAATTGTCATTTAATATGCCCCTGCCAATTTGCCCATTATTATGCCAGTATTATTTGCCATTAATAAAACACAGCCAATTTGCCCAATAATATGCCAGTATTTGCCATTTAATATGCCCCTGCCAATTTGCCCAATATTATGACAGTATTATTTGCCATTTAATATGCCCCTGCAAATGTTCCCAATTATTTGCCAGTATTATTTGCCATTAAAAAGCCCCAGCCAATTTGCCCATTAATATGCCCCCAGCACTTACTTTTTGTCCCTGGTGGCTAGTGGCAGGCATCATGGTGTCCTCCATGCTGCCTGTTTGGCTCCCTGGCAGGTGTGCTGACAGGTCATGTGACCCGGAGCGCGTCTAATGTCAGAGTGCCGGTCACGTGACTGTCGGCACTTCCCTGTCATACTACATGGGGAGCCGAACAGGCAGCACCGAGGTTTCTCTGGCAGCCAGAGGGAAGGTGATGGGGGATCTTCCGTTCTCCTCTCACCTCCATCTCTACCGGTAAGCGCGTCTTTTTTATTTTTTTTAAAGGGGCAGTTTTTTTTTATATAGGGGGGGGTTGTGCCACCCCTAATGACAAACAAGACAAGTGCCGCCCTAGGCACTTGCCTTGTTTGCCTCTCGGTAAATATTCCTCTTATAAAAATGTTGTCCAGCGTGATGTTATCCAGTTTTAATGTAAGGAGCTTATCCTGTCTGAAAAACCAACTGGCTCTATTATATCAAGCCAATAATACAGCAGCTGAGCTCTCCAGCCCGTCCAGTATTAAATTGGACAATACTGTCTAAGAACATTGGGTAGGGGTGTAAAAAAGATGAACAATAATGTCTAACGCACCGAGCACTGTAGCAATCCATGGATAAAGAGTCAGGCACTTTTCAGTGGCTTTAACGTGTTGAAAGACCTCTGGCAGACGTGCAATATCCTGAACATAAAAGTAACAATTTATCAACCCCCCCCCATTGCTGCAAGTGATGTGTTTTTATTGTCAGCTGTGAATATTTGCGGTACGTTTGTCTCTATGTAGGGACCTGTAGGGATGTGTGTGATGGTGCTGCTCTAGGATTTCGGAGTAAGAGAATGTAGGATGCTGAGAAACTCAATATTTATGTATTTTTAAATCAAACCCCAAGAAAGTCACCTTAACTGTGAAGTTTGCAAGAGAACACTCTTCCCACTGATGGAAAACCTACTGAAAAGCGAGGATCACAATTCGGTTGGCTACAAAGCCAATCACATTTACAGATCTCCGAAACATTGATTACAAAACAAAGTGTAATAATGAGGTTTCCTGCCAGCACTTGAACTGGTTTATATTACATTTAATACCCCCCCCCCCCCCCCCCCAAACATAACAAATCTTAACATTACAGACAGAATTAATGGGAGTTTAAACACATTATTATAATTACACATTTAGTCAGTGCAGATGGGAATGAACACATATGGGAGTCACAGCTTTCATTGATCTCTGAAGTGTTATCAGTATTAAGGAATTTGCAGATTGAGATGATTTACAGGGATTCTTTGCTCCGGAGACAATTAAACATGTTTTCATTTTTTCTATTCATTTGTTTATTAATTTAGCTTCTCTTTTTTTGCTAACCCCATGATGCCCCTTGATGTGTCAGGAGCCTGTCCACACAGTTTTAGGAATGGTTAGACCCATGCATGCATGGGCAAAAGCCCATTGTCTCAGGATACAATAGAAGCATTTTATTACCAGATTCCTTTATCGTCTTATCTATCAGCAACAAAAGTATAGACTGTGCAAGCAACAGAACAAATAAGGAATATGTAGAAACAGCATAAGAGGAGAACAAGTGTTGACATTAGTTTTTGGCAGTGAGGTGCAAATCTTTTTGCTGCTCCGTACTTGTTTGTCACACACATACGCTCCACATGCTTCCTCTTACGCCCCAATTGCTCTGCACCTTTAAACTCTCCCTCCTTTTCTTCTTTTCCAACCCTTTCCCTCTTATTATTTCAGTTCCTCTGCCCCACCCCAGTTCTTCATCTCCATATCACTTTCCACAGTGCCATGTTGCCCCATATCATTTTCCACAGTACTGTATTGTCCCCACATCACTTCCCAGCAATCCTATTCCAATAAGAACACAATAGAATGATAATGTGCTAAAAAAAAAACAAAGTTCATAGAAATAAACTTTCTGATAACACAAAATGATGTAGTCCTCTTCTTTCCTTGACAAAGACTGTATAACCATGTTAAAGCAAAAAGTACCCAGCACAAGAATAGTGTAATACTCTATGAAACATAAATAGGAAAGGTTGAAATGACCGTGCACTTGAGGTGAAGTGCACTACATAAAGTGCTTTCTCCTCTCATCCAAGGAGCAGAAATAGGGAAGACATCCTGCTAGATAATCAGAGACTTTGGTAGCTTGTCAAAAAGACTATTAGAGTGAATGAAGATCGAATGATAATCAAACTGAAGATCATTTAGTAGAAACAAATATTACTGTACATGACTCCAAAATGAAGAGCTCTCTAGAACTAGCTCAAGTAATCCTGCGTTCCATATCTGGTGCTCTGAGTGCAGGAGCAACCAGAAAGCCCTGGATTTAAGCATTAACAGGAAGGGCTACATGACTTGTGACCAGATCAGGAGATTTACCTATCAGTTGCATTGTTAGTGGTTAATTATTGCCCAGTCATGGGTCTTCCAGATAACCCTGGATATAAGCATTATCAGTAAGGGGCTACATGACTCTGACTCATGATCAGATCATGGGTTTTACCTAACAGTTACATTGTATAGTGATCATGTCCCAGGCATGGGTCCTCCAGGAGGCCCTGGATTTAAGCATTATGAGTAAGGGCTACATGTCCCTGACTCATGATCAGATCAGGGGGTTTTTACCTAACAGTTACATTGTATAGTGGTTGATCATGTCCCAGGCATGTGTCCTCCTGGGAGTGACAGGCTGGGTATCCAGTAAAGTTTCTCCTAAGTGGGTGGGATATAGATTAGTATATAGAGGTGGGAGTTTTTTGATGTTCATTACGATCAATTTAACAAAAGAGATTTTCCCTCCCTCCCCAGATTTTGGCTTCGTATTCCCGTGTGGTGGCAGGGGTTCCTACGAGAATTGGCTCCTGAGCAGGTGGCCCTTACAGGGAGGGCTACGATGGGTGCACTGTCCAATGGGCGGCAGTGCACAATCTCCTCAGGGCAGGTTCCTGAGGAGTGGTTCGGGGAATGATACCACCAGCTTGGAGGATGCGGCTGGTGGTTTTTCCTACCACCGGAATACAATGTTACGATTATGCTTGGGGGCCAATTCTCACGGCATCTCGCCAAGGGAAAGGCTAATAGTTTGTATTATTAGCTTTATGTATATATTTGTTCATATATGTTATTATATGTTTATAATGTTATTAAAGTTTATATTTGTCACAGTGTGGTTTTAAAATAAACGCTGTGGCCTTCGAACTCCAATCTGGTGTGGTGTCCTTTATTGGGGGGATATAGGTTTTTTTTCCAGTGGGGTTCTCTAAGTAGATGGTTCCTTAGTCATGGAAGTTTGGGACAGGCGTAACCAGCACAGGTTCACAGAAAACAAATAAAGTGCCTTATTAAACAGAAAACAAATAAAGTGCCTTTTTGCTCCATAGAACTCACTCATGGGGCTGACATCTTGGGTCTGATGAAGGAATATCTGACCCATGTGACCGACGATTCCAAACAACATCACAGATAGAACAATCTGGAATTTCATGACCGGAGGAAGCAGTAAGTGTGCTTTATACATAGGCACATACACCAGCATTAAGCAGTATCTCTGTGTGCCCCTTTATTATAACTAGACCCCGCTGTTTCTAACAAGGAAATTCTGGCTTTACTTGACTTGATTTCCTCAGAGGGTAGTGGATACATAGAATCACCTTCCAACAGTAGTGGTAGAGGTTAATACAGTGAAGGAGTTTAAGCATGCAGGGGATAGGTATAAGGCTATCCTAGATATAAGATAAGACCAGGGACTAATGAAGGTATTACATTACTGAGAGGGTAGTGGATGTATGGAATAGCCTTCCAGTAGAAGTGGTAGAGGTTAATACAGTGAAGGAGTTTAAGCATGCGTGGGATAGGGATAAGGCTATCCTAGATATAAGATAAGGCCAGAGACTAATGAAAGTATTACATTACTGAGAGGGTAGTGGATACATGGAATAGTCTTCCAGTAGAAGTGGTAGAGGTTAATACAGTGAAGGAGTTTAAGTATGCGTGGGATAGGTATAAGGCTATCCTAGATATAAGATAAGGCCAGGGACTAATGAAAGTATTACTTTACTGAGAGGGTAGTGGATGTATGGAATAGCCTTCCAGTAGAAGTGGTAGAGGTTAATACAGTGAAGGAGTTTAAGCATGCGTGGGATAGGTATAATTCTATCCTAGATATAAGATAAGGTCAGGGACTAATGAAAGTATTATATTACTGAGAGGGCAGTGGATGCATGGAATAGTCTGCCAGTAGAAGTGGTAGAGGGTAATACAGTGAAGGAGTTTAAGCATGCATGGGATAGGTATAAGGCTATCCTACATATAAGATAAGGTCAGGGACTAATGAAAGTATTACTTTAGTGAGAGGGTAGTGGATGTATGGAATAGTCTTCCAGTAGAAGTGGTAGAGGTTAATACAGTGAAGGAGTTAAAGCATGCATGGGATAGGTATAAGGCTATCCTACATATAAGATAAGGTCAGGGACTAATGATAGTATTACTTTACTGAGAGGGTAGTGGATGTATGGAATAGTCTTCCAGTAGAAGTGGTAGAGGTTAATACAGTGAAGGAGTTTAAGCATGCGTGGGAAAGGCATAAGGCTATCCTAGATATAAGATAAGGCCAGGGACTAATGAAAGTATTACTTTACTGAGAGGGTAGTGGATGTATGGAATAGTCTTCCAGTAGAAGTGGTAGAGGGTAATACAGTGAAGGAGTTTAAGCATGCATGGGATAGGTATAAGGCTATCCTAGATATAAGATAAGGTCAGGGACTAATGAAAGTATTATATTACTGAGAGGGTAGTGGATACATGGAATAGTCTGCCAGTAGAAGTGGTAGAGGGTAATACAGTGAAGGAGTTTAAGCATGCATGGGATAGGTATAAGGCTATCCTACATATAAGATAAGGTCAGGGACTAATGAAAGTATTACTTTAGTGAGAGGGTAGGGGATGTATGGAATAGTCTTCCAGTAGAAGTGGTAGAGGTTAATACAGTGAAGGAGTTTAAGCATGTGTGGGATAGGTATAAGGCTATCCTAGATATAAGATAAGGCCAGGGATTAATGAAAGTATTACTTTACTGAAAGGGTAGTGGATGTTTGTAATAGTCTTCCAGTAGAAGTGGTAGAGATTAATACAGTGAAGGAGTTTAAGCATGCATGAGATAGGTATAAGGCTATCCTAGATATAAGATAAGGCCAGGGACTAATGAAAGTATTACTTTAGTGAGAGGGTAGTGGATGTATGGAATAGTCTTCCAGTAGAAGTGGTAGAGGTTAATACAGTGAAGGAGTTAAAGCATGCATGGGATAGGTATAAGGCTATCCTACATATAAGATAAGGTCAGGGACTAATGAAAGTATTACTTTACTGAGAGGGTAGTGGATGTATGGAATAGTCTTCCAGTAGAAGTGGTAGAGGGTAATACAGTGAAGGAGTTTAAGCATGCATGGGATAGGTATAAGGCTATCCTAGATATAAGATAAGGTCAGGGACTAATGAAAGTATTATATTACTGAGAGGGTAGTGGATGCATGGAATAGTCTGCCAGTAGAAGTGGTAGAGGGTAATACAGTGAAGGAGTTTAAGCATGCATGGGATAGGTATAAGGCTATCCTACATATAAGATAAGGTCAGGGACTAATGAAAGTATTACTTTAGTGAGAGGGTAGGGGATGTATGGAATAGTCTTCCAGTAGAAGTGGTAGAGGTTAATACAGTGAAGGAGTTTAAGCATGTGTGGGATAGGTATAAGGCTATCCTAGATATAAGATAAGGCCAGGGATTAATGAAAGTATTACTTTACTGAAAGGGTAGTGGATGTTTGTAATAGTCTTCCAGTAGAAGTGGTAGAGATTAATACAGTGAAGGAGTTTAAGCATGCATGAGATAGGTATAAGGCTATCCTAGATATAAGATAAGGCCAGGGACTAATGAAAGTATTACTTTAGTGAGAGGGTAGTGGATGTATGGAATAGTCTTCCAGTAGAAGTGGTAGAGGTTAATACAGTGAAGGAGTTAAAGCATGCATGGGATAGGTATAAGGCTATCCTACATATAAGATAAGGTCAGGGACTAATGAAAGTATTACTTTACTGAGAGGGTAGTGGATGTACGGAATAGTCTTCCAGTAGAAGTGGTAGAGGGTAATACAGTGAAGGAGTTTAAGCATGCATGGGATAGGTATAAGGCTATCCTAGATATAAGATAAGGTCAGGGACTAATGAAAGTATTATATTACTGAGAGGGTAGTGGATGCATGGAATAGTCTGCCAGTAGAAGTGGTAGAGGGTAATACAGTGAAGGAGTTTAAGCATGCATGGGATAGGTATAAGGCTATCCTACATATAAGATAAGGTCAGGGACTAATGAAAGTATTACTTTAGTGAGAGGGTAGGGGATGTATGGAATTGTCTTCCAGTAGAAGTGGTAGAGGTTAATACAGTGAAGGAGTTTAAGCATGTGTGGGATAGGTATAAGGCTATCCTAGATATAAGATAAGGCCAGGGACTAATGAAAGTATTACTTTACTGAAAGGGTAGTGGATGTTTGTAATAGTCTTCCAGTAGAAGTGGTAGAGATTAATACAGTGAAGGAGTTTAAGCATGCATGAGATAGGTATAAGGCTATCCTAGATATAAGATAAGGCCAGGGACTAATTAAAGTATTACTTTACTGAGAGGGTAGTGGATGCATGGAAGAGTCTTCCAGTTGAAGTGGTAGAGGTTAATACAGTGAAGGAGTTTAAGCATGCGTGGGATAGGCACAAGGCTATCCTAAATATAAGAAAAGGCCAGGAACTAATGAAAGTATTACTTTACTGAGAGGGTAGTGGATGTACGGAATAGTCTTCCAGTAGACGTGGTAGAGGTTAATACAGTGAGGGAGTTTAAGAATGGATGGGATAGTTATTAGCCTATCCTAGATATAAGATAAGGTCAGGGACTAATGAAAGTATTACTTTACTGAGAGGGTAGTGGGTGTATGGAATAGTCTTCCAGTAGAGTTGGTAGAGGTTAATACAGTGACGGAGTTTAACCATGCATGGGGTAGTTATAAGGCTATCCTAGATATAAGATAAGGCCAGGGACTAATGAAAGTATTACTTTACTGAGAGGGTAGTGGATGCATGGAATAGTCTTCCAGTAGAAGTAGTAGAGGTTAATACAGTGAGGGAGTTTAAGTTTGCATGGGATAGGTATAAGGCTATTGTGTTATCAGGCTAAACTTAATACTATGTAACAGCCTTCTCAGACCTGTTCTCTCCCATCTCACTAGCAAGTTAACATAACACTCTGTAACAGCCTTCTCTGACCTGTTCCCTCCCCCACTGCTGGAGATTAAGTTGACTCAAACTAGACTCAAACTAAAACAGTTCAGATGACTAAAATACAACTAAGCTAAAATGGCAATTTAATTAAAAGACCATGACTCAAACTTCTCAAAATGTGCTGTCAAAATTAACACTACATCTAGCAAAACCCCTCATATCAAAACATGTACAATCTATTTGGTTGCAAAACATAAAGGATAGAGACATATAACATGCAGCCACTTTCTCATGGAACTTTATTTGCCTTTCTTCCATTTATTGAGGTTTATATGTCAGAGCAGCACAGAAAGGAAAGATGCAAATTTGTCCAAACAGTTGCATGCCAAACTAACTCGCAGGGAACGCTTTCTTTTGAAGATTAATGAGCACTTAACTGAAACCTTATCAATAATGCCATATTATACTCTTTTTTTTTTTTAATCTGTCAGATTTCATTGGACAGAGAATACGATTTGATGAGTAGTTAACTGACACTTAGCTCTCTCCGCAGAATGTTTGAACACAGCAAGTCCCCATGCCAGTGCAAAGGGGGTCATCACTGCCGTAGAAACGAGTTTCCAAGTGTACAAAATGCAGAAACTGTTTCACTACATGATTTTATTTTTTTGGAGAAATAATAAGACAAGAGCTGGATAGATACCTTCTGCCAAGCGAACATTCTTGATGTAGGAAGGAGCCCATGAATCTTATAATGGGGGTGCATACAACATGATTTATTTAGATTTTTTTTTTTTTTTTTGCAGGAATCTTTGATGCAATCCCCTATGACAAAGTTATTTTTAATGCACATGGCTTTGGGGTAGGGCAAGGATACGAATGTGGACTGGTTAAAAACATCAAACATAATATTCATGCGAGAATTTCATATGAGAGAAAGATGTGAAATTTCACACCATTCCATCATTATAATAAGTATTAAGAATGAAACAAAAATTATAGAATTATGTGGATTCTCCAGCACAAAAAAAAATATATATATATATATATATATATATTTTTTTTTTTTTTTAAAGTTGTTCACTAAAAAAAAAAAAAAAGAAGCTTGATACAATGTCATTTGGTACAATATGGAAAATAATAATCACACAGCAATTGTCAAGTTATATCAAATAGATTTAATGTATCTGTGCTGTAAGCAGCTACTGTGCCTCTAGCCATCTCATCATCTGAGGTGGGATTTATTACAAGGAAAAAATTCAACTTAAGATTCCCTGTAGTATTTCTACAGCACCTCTAAAGGACAAAAAATGGTCTCATGTTTAATTGAAATATTGCATTAAGTAAATATTGATTTTTTTTAATGAACAAACACAGTGTATCTTATTGAGCCCTCTTTGCTTCATACAGCTCATCTGGAGGCAGACGTGTTGTTTAGAATCTTGGGTCAGAGATTCCTTGAATTGACTCAAGGTTCTAAACATGTCTGCTCACTGATAGGGCTATGCAACTAATACAACTATACTTAAACATAAGTATTTGTTTTGTCTACAGTTATCCTTTAATGTAAAGTTCCATTGAATGATCTGGATTCTGTTGCTAGAGATCTTGGGGCATGCTGAGGCAAAATGGGACAATAGAGCCACCATTTCTTTGCCGCCGTTTCATCACGGGTTAGGGGTAGAGGCAGTGGTATATCTTGGTTTTGTGATGCCCTAGGCAGACAAAATTTGGGCACCCCCCACTCACACGTTGCACACTCACGACATGCCCCATCACCCCAATACATGCCCCATCACCCACATTGCACACACTCTAAATGCCCCATCACCACCATTACATGCCACCATCACCCTCATTTCATGCCCCACCACGTCCATTACATGCCCCCATCACCCAGATTAACTGGAAGGAGCTAAAGCTTGCTGAATGGCGGGGGAGCAGAAATGTTTCAAGCACCAGAAGTGTGGTTTAACACCCTCTGGCAAAGTGCCGCCCTCTGGCAAAGTGCCACCCTAGGCGAGTGCCTTGTTTGCCTTATGGAAGATACATTACTGGGTAGAGGTTTGGTTAGGGGTTTGGGTTATGGGGGCCAAGTTGAACTGGCCATAATGAAAAGGTTATACTGACCTGCTTGGGAATCATCATAGATAATGCTGTGGTGGGTGCACAGACCCCTACAGTTAAAACACACAGCGTGTCCAGTGAAGTCACTAATGAAGTGTCAATGAGATAATGGGTAACATATCTGCGCCAAGATAATTATGCACGATAATTGAATAGGAGTTATCCAGTAGACTTGGAGACAAAAATCCTTGAAAAAAACCTGCCTCCCATCTTCTAAAAATGTCATGTACTGGGTAATAGGTTAGAACCTTTTAAATATGTTGCTCGTGTATATTGCCATATTTTTTCTCTCTATATATATGTTCCTCCGCGTCTTCTTTATAAATAAACATCAATACCCCCGTGTGTTCTCTCCATAACTTACTTCTATAAAGAGGTATTGTTCAAAATGTTGAAATATTTATTCTTCCTGGTAAAACACATTATAAATAAATAAAATATACATATCTTTATATTAAATGAAACTGGAAAATATCTATAAAGTCCAATTACTTTATTTAATAAACTGATGTTTCTAAAAAAAATTTTAAAAATCTCCTTGTCAGCCATGGTGCAAAGATAGGGGAATGAATTACCTGAACACATAATAAAAATGACGAGGCATCATTGGGGTTTAGTGAGGAAGGAAAGGTGTGAGGTGAAATTGCTCTTTGTTGAAGATAAGGGGGGGGGGGGCACTTTGAAGAAAGGGAGTGTTATTGAACCAGACATGACTGGGTAACTGCAACCTGCTAATAGGACTGACATCCAAGCAAGGGATTATTTGTACCAGACTCAGAGAACTAAAGATGTTGAATGTAAGCACGCATGGGATAGACACAATGCTATCCTAGCTATAAGACCGGGAACGGGGGACTAATAAAAGTACTCAAAAAAAATTGGGCAGACTAGATGGACTGAATGGTTCTTATCTGCCGACACATTCTATGTTTCTGTGTTTGTTTCTATATGTTTATCAATCAATATTAATCCAGTCTAACACAATACAGAAAAAAAAGATGTCGTTGTAGCCAGGAATTATACTCACATCTTTCTGAGCATCAGCATGTGCTCAGGTGAGCAGACATTGTTCTGTATGTACAGGGCAGCTATAATCAGCTACCAACCCCACTTTGTTTTGTCTTTTTCCTCTGGTCTTCATCTCATTTGCATGGCTAACAGAAATATCAGCTTTTGCAAATAGCTCTGAAGAAGAGGCATTATTTTTCAGCTTGGATTACATTTCAGATTTCACTCTTTTGAAATGATTGTAGCCCTGTGCGTATTTTAAGAATCACCTTTTTTTAGATCTCATGCATTTTTAAATTTTGGCATCACAGAAGCATGGTAGCAGATGATTTCATTGCTCGTTCGAGAAGGTGACAATTCACTTTTGCCCCAAGCAGCCCTCCAGCATTAAACATGATCGTTCCTCGGCCCCCCCCATTACTTCCTTCCTGTATACTGCGGAATCCATTACTACATCTGCAAGTTAATTCATTTGGATTGTCCTCTAGTCCTCTCATACAGACTGTACAGCATTAATTTAGGTCTGGAACTATAAATCTCAGAAATACGTTGCTGTCAAGCACTATACTGTCTCCTTCAAAAACTGTGACCCTTACTGTTGATTTAAATAGGGATAGAAAGCATCACCCCATGTGTCTGGCAGATACACATTCCTCTTTATAGCCAGGATCTTGTCATGTTTCACCCTGAGGCTCTGGATGTGACAGCTGTCAACCACATCACCATGTGAAAGCACTCATCTTCAGGATGGAGGGACCAGGGTATACCTCAGTTGACTACTTACCTTACCGGACCCCACCTACTTTCATGAATGTGGTGGTGGTGTCTGCACGGGTGCAAGATAGTGGTGGTGTCTACATGGGTGTGAGGCAGTGGTGGTGTGTACACAGGTGTAAGGCATAGTGGGTGTCTACACGCGTGTGAGGCAGTGGTGGTGTCTACACAGGTGTAAGCCGGTGGTGGTGTCTACACACGTGTGAGGCAGTGGGGGTGTCTACACGGGTGTGAGAAAGTGGTGGTGGTCACATCAGTGACCACATCAGAGACCAAATACCACCACTGGAGCCAAACATCCAAGCCACTGCTCTAGAAAAGTTTTTCATTAGTACTATTTACTAAAATATTATGAGCTAAAGCAGGTCTCCAGTTCTAATTCGATTTACAGGGGTTGGTGGTTACAAGGTTACAACAAACAACTGGAGCTCGGTAAGGATAACTTATTTCTCAGAGATAATTATTTGTATTATGTGCTATCCGTTTCCAGCTGGTTCGACATTAATGATGATTTGAATCACATGCTGTCACCGCTCAATGAATTATCACGCAATTTAGTATTAACTGTTATTTGATCGCTTCATAAATCAGTAATTACGCTCTTAACCTGCATCATAACCATAATCCTACCGAGCTAAGCAAGTATCTGTCACTAGCATTCAGCTTAATTGTATTCATTCTTACAAACAGTCACAAAGGTGTAAAAATTAGGCAGGACGTTCTTTCTTTTTTTACAGTGGGTTTTAAACTGCATTAAATCTGTTGGTTTAACTCTATCTTATGTCTCCATGCACAGTATATGTCTGAGCCTATATAACGCTTCAGATGGTAAACTGGGAATTATACACCAGGTCTCTGTCAACAGGAATTAATCTCCTACTAAGGGCAGATTTATATCCCGGGGGAAAGAATATATATATATATTACATAAAAGTGATAAAACACCAGACCAATATGATAAACTGAAGTCCCTGTACACAACTCAATATATGCAACAAACGTTTTTTTTTTTTTTTTAAAAGATAAACTTTGTTTCCAAAGGGACTTTCCTCATATGAGTTGTCATCAAGATAAAAACAGAGTAAAACAGTAATAGTACAGGAGTAAAAGACATCATGGGACATAGAAACTACACTCACATCTTTCTGAGCATCAGAATGCTCTCAGTTGAGCAGACAATGTCTGTGTCTGCACCAGGCAGATTAACAATGTGTTTTTATCCCATTATTTACAATTCATTCTAACAGCACAGGAGTAATCTTGTGGGATTTGAACCCAGACTCGTGGGTTTGCTGGTACCTGCTCTGATTCTGGACCCCACCTGCAGGTTTTGTTGCTGATCTTATCAGCAGTATACTGTTCTCAGCCTGTTTCTTGGTCTCTCCTATTGCTCCTATAGCTGTTTACCATTACTGCAATGAGTCTTTGGGATATATACACCCTCAGTTTGCTAGCTGCCATCACTAGTGACAGAATCTGCTCTTACTACTGTGTGTGATTTTTTTTCCTCCAAAACATCAAAACAAGCTAGTTTTTACCATCCTGTCTGCTCTAGTCCTGATTCAGTCAGCCTGACTCTTCCAAGAAGAGCCTGCCTGGCTCCTCTTCCCATTCACTTTCCTGTGTATGACCCCAGCCTGCCTGGCTCCTCTTCCCATTCACTTTCCTGTGTATGACCCCAGCCTGCCTGGCTCCTCTTCCCATTCACTTTCCTGTCTATGACCCCAGCCTGCCTGGCTCCTCTTCCCATTCACTTTCCTGTGTATGACCCCAGCCTGCCTGGCTCCTCTTCCCATTCACTTTCCTGTGTATGACCCCAGCCTGCCTGGCTCCTCTTCCCATTCACTTTCCTATGTATGACCCCAGCCTGCCTGGCTCCTCTTCCCATTCACTTTCCTATGTATGACCCCAGCCTGCCTAGCTCCTCTTCCCAATCACTTTCCTGTGTATGACCCCAGCCTGCCTGGCTCCTCTTCCCATTCACTTTCCTGTGTATGACCCCAGCCTGCCTGGCTCCTCTTCCCATTCACTTTCCTATGTATGACCCCAGCCTGCCTGGCTCCTCTTCCCATTCACTTTCCTGTCTATGACCCCAGCCTGCCTGGCTCCTCTTCCCATTCACTTTCCTGTGTATGACCCCAGCCTGCCTGGCTCCTCTTCCCATTCACTTTCCTGTGTATGACCCCAGCCTGCCTGGCTCCTCTTCCCATTCACTTTCCTATGTATGACCCCAGCCTGCCTGGCTCCTCTTCCCATTCACTTTCCTATGTATGACCCCAGCCTGCCTGGCTCCTCTTCCCATTCACTTTCATGTGTATGACCCCAGCCTGCCTGGCTCCTCTTCCCATTCACTTTCCTGTGTATGACCCCAGCCTGCCTGGCTCCTCTTCCCATTCACTTTCCTGTGTATGACCTCAGCCTGCCTGACTCCTCTTCCTATCCCCTCTCCTGTGTATGACCCCAGCCTGCCTGGCTCCTCTTCCCATTCACTTTCCTATGTATGACCCCAGCCTGCCTGGCTCCTCTTCCCATTCACTTTCCTGTGTATGACCTCAGCCTGCCTGACTCCTCTTCCTATCCCCTCTCCTGTGTATGACCCCAGCCTGCCTGGCTCCTCTTCCCATTCACTTTCCTGTGTATGACCCCAGCCTGCCTGGCTCCTCTTCCCATTCACTTTCCTGTGTATGACCTCAGCCTGCCTGACTCCTCTTCCTATCCCCTCTCCTGTGTATGACCCAAGCCTGCCTGACTCCTCTTCCTATCCACTCTCCTGTGTATGACCCAAGCCTGCCTGATTTATCTTCCTATCCATTTACCTGTGTCTGACCTCAGCCTGTCTGGCTCCTCTTCCTATCCCCTCTCCTGTGTATAACACCAGCCTGCCGGTCTCCTCTTCCTATCCACTCTCCTGTGTATAACACCAGCCTGCCGGTCTCCTCTTCCTATCCACTCTCCTGTGTATAACACCAGCCTGCCGGTCTCCTATTCCTATCCACTCTCCTGTGTATAACACCAGCCTGCCGGTCTCCTCTTCCTATCCACTCTCCTGTGTATAACAACAGCCTGCCTGTCTCCTCTTCCTATCCACTCTCCTGTGTATAACACCAGCCTGCCGGTCTCCTCTTCCTGTCCACTCTCCTGTGTATAACACCAGCCTGCCGGTCTCCTCTTCCTGTCCACTGTCCTGTGTACAATATTGGCCTGCCTGACTCCTCTTCATATTTGCTTTTCTATGTATTATGTCATCTTCAGTTACAGTAAACGCCTGAATCAATCTGTTCCTCTGACTTTCGTGTTCTGTGGTTCTCTTCGATCTCCTAGTTGACCCAGGCTTCCTTACCCAAGGCTATAACTACCGTAGGGTAGGTCCAGCCTGGGAGAAGAACATCTCACTCTTCTGATTTGTCCTGGTTTTAGAGTCCCCAATTCGCATCGGCAAAGTCCCGCTCATGTAGGTTACGGGAGCCTGTTAGAGAGCTGGGTTAGTCTCGTTCACGGTACAGGGAAAGACCCTGAGAGCCTTTGTATCTTTTCAAAGAAATCTTGTTTTGACTCTTGCAGATTGAGGATTCTAGTTTTAGATTGTGCTAAATCTAGTTCTAGTTTGTTTTATTCACTCGCCTGTTCATGTTTCTTAAGCTTTTCTCCTTTTTGCTGCAACGATTGCCGAGTTCCTTGTTTCGTTCTTTCTCAGCCATGTGGCAGGTGTATTTTGTTTGTACAAATATTTGTGTCTGGTCCGAGCAATAGGCTTATAACAAGAAATCTCCTGTGTTTCCAGGACATTACAACCCCAGAGAGACTTATTTTCCAGCACTGTTATCTTGTTACTGGAAGCCGTGCATTCATCGGTTCAGCGCTGATTCGTAGCAGGTGAAATACATTTCTGGATACAGAGCACGATAACAAAGCTCCTGTATCCTTAACAATGTCTAAAGATGAACAATAGTAAACGCTGAGAGATATCATTGTTATTTCAATGACCTTGAATGTATAAGCAATTTGATTTTCCAAAAATAAATAAACTCGATGCGTTTTTTTACAGAGTAATTTATTTACTGCCTGCCCGCATAAATGTTAATCTCCCCCCCCCCCCCTCCTTTCAGATATATTCAATAAAATAAAGTTACAGTTCTTTGTAGTGTATAACATAACATCATTTCACAGGGAAAGTTATCTATATTGACTGTACAGTATGATCTGCTTCCCAGGCCTCACTAAACTCACACAGACCCTAATCTCCCTTTGTCCCACCCTTTTCTGTCCAGACCGCACATTTTCCTGTTGAGGATCCAATATCTTTGTCCCGAAAGCCTTCCCAGTGTTATTTTTGTCCCCAAACATTTTCTTAGTTCCATCTCTGTGCCCAAACACCTTCCCGGTGCCATAATTGTGCCCAAGCACCATCCCAGGGCCATCTTTGTGGCCAAAAACCTTTCCAGGGCCATATTTGCACCCAAACACCTTCCCTGTTATCAGATCTCTCTATGCAGCCCAGTATGTAAGCAGGGGATTAAAGAGACATTCCAGCTGCTATAAGTGTATTCCATTCCCCTTCGTCCATCCGTGTGTACTAAAATATTAATTTATTGTTGAAGTAACTATTAATGTAAGAAACACAAACGATCATCCCTTCTACTCCACCCCCTAAATGTTACTTTAAATTGACCCTATAATGGTTACTTTTTCATCAAACCTTGTCTTAGTCTTGGGAAACCCCTGGTTTAAACATAGTTGTGCCCTTTACCCCTCCTGGGGATTTTTTAATCCCTTCCATCCTTTTTTTTTTTTGTCTATTTGATTCTTCTACTGTGGGGAAACTTGGCATTTTATTAAGGAGGCCTTGTGTGTGATGGCATTTTGGCTCCTGACCAGTCCAGTAATGGAGACCTCTAAACAGGTGTAACATATCTCAATCTCAGGGGTGAGCAGGAGCTTGGAGCAAGAGCCTAACTATTAGTAGGTCTTGAAGAAGATGTAGCAGAGGGTCCTGAGTTGTCTTCTTCAGTGGGGTTTGGTCCATGGAACATGTGAGAATGTACCCAGAGGAGGCCACAGTGCCATCATGACACGTGGAAAGGGAGGAATGATTTGTTATTTGTTTCCAGTTTGTTGATTGTTTTAATTGCATATTACATGTTATATTGTGATTTTGAAGGGACTTACACCCAACAGGGCATTTTCAACTGACAAGAGCAGCTGGCACAAGGGAGAATCTCTAAATGCAGTGGCGTCCCGAGGGGGGGGCGGGGGGGGCGGACCGCACCGGGTGACACCTCCAGCGGGGGTGACACCCGTGCTGCCGGCACCCCCCCGCATCGCGCTGGCGCTGGTTAACTTTTTTTCTGGCAGCCGCATCCCCTGGACGCGGCCGCCGGAAAAAAGTAAAAAAAAATAAAAAAAATCCACCGCAACCGGAAGTGACGTTACGTCACATCCGGTTACTGTGTTTCCCTCCTCCGTGCAAGAGGGAAGACTGCACGGAGGAGGCGTCCGGGAGCAGAGAGCAGCATTCAGGTAAGTGATGGGGGAAGGGGGGGAGGAGGCTCTGGCTGGCACTATATTACTGGGCTCTGGCTGGCACTATATTACTGGGCTCTGGCTGGCACTATATTACTGGGCATCTGGCTGCACAATATTACTGGGGTCTGGCTGGCACTATATTACTGGGGTCTGACTGGCACTATATTACTGGGCATCTGGCTGCACAATATTACTGGGCTCTGGCTGGCACTATATTACTGGGGTCTGACTGGCACTATATTACTGGGCTCTGGCTGGCACTATATTACTGGGCATCTGGCTGCACAATATTACTGGGGTCTGGCTGGCACTATATTACTGGGGTCTGACTGGCACTATATTACTGGGCTCTGGCTGGCACTATATTACTGGGCTCTGGCTGGCACTATATTACTGGGCTCTGGCTGCACAATATTACTGGGCTCTGGCTGGCACTATATTACTGGGCATCTGGCTGCACAATATTACTGGGGTCTGGCTGGCACTATATTACTGGGGTCTGACTGGCACTATATTACTGGGCTCTGGCTGGCACTATATTACTGGGGTCTGGCTGGCACTATATTACTGGGGTCTGGCTGGCACTATATTACTGGGGTCTGGCTGGCACTATATTACTGGGGTCTGGCTGGCACAATATTACTGGGGTCTGGCTGGCACTATATTACTGGGTTCTGGCTGGCACTATATTACTGGGGTCTGGCTGGCACTATATTACTGGGGTCTGGCTGGCACTATATTACTGGGGTCTGGCTGGCACTATATTACTGGGGTCTGGCTGGCACAATATTACTGGGGTCTGGCTGGCACTATATTACTGGGCTCTGGCTGGCACTATATTACTGGGCTCTGGCTGGCACTATATTACTGGGCATCTGGCTGCACAATATTACTGGGCATCTGGCTGGCACAATATTACAGGCATCTGGCTGGCACTATATTACTGGGGTCTGGCTGGCACTATATTACTGGGCTCTGGCTGGCACTATATTACTGGGCATCTGGCTGCACAATATTACTGGGCATCTGGCTGCACAATATTACTGGGCATCTGGCTGGCACAATATTACAGGCATCTGGCTGCACAATATTACTGGGCTCTGGCTGCACAATATTACAGGCATCTGACTGGCACAATATTACAGGCATCTGGCTGGCACTATATTACTGGGCATCTGGCTGGCACTATATTACTGGGCTCTGACTGGCACTATATTACTGGGCATCTGGCTGGCACTATATTACTGGGCATCTGGCTGGCACTATTACTGGGCTCTGTGTGGCACAATATTACTGGTATCTGACTGGCACAATATTACTGGTATCTGACTGGCACACTATTAATGGGCTCTGAATGGCACACTATTCCTGGTATCTATAATTGTAAAATTATAATTGTAAAATTTTCAAAACATTGAAAAAATTGTGGGTGTTTTCTACATTTTTATTATGGGGGGGGGGGGGGGGGTGCCACACTCAGGGTCCGCCCCGGGTGCCAAATGCTCTAGGAACGCCCCTGTCTAAATGCACTCTGTCATTTCTTATAACTGCTAGTTTCCGAGGTTGCTTCAAATATAGCTTTCGTTTTTTTTCCTCTACTATTTTTATTTTTCTGGAATTAAACAAAGAAGTTTTGTAAATCAAGTTCTTTAAAGTTCTTTAAAAACAACTAAAAACAACAACAAGAGGAGAGCTAAATCAACATACAAAATATCTATTTTTAATACTAAAATATAAGTATACTGTAATTACAGAGATTATTCATTTTGTCTACAAACTGTGCATCCATAAAACAAAAAAAAAAAAACTAACTAACACACAGCACAGCACTTGATGGTTCAACCTGTGATTTTCTCTCCCTTTTGATAAAATTAGATCTTGGAGATATAATTCTCGTAACGAGCATTTTCATGCCGCGGCCAGTTGAATGAAAAAAAAAAGGATTTGATTTTAGTCAGAAACTACGTGGGTAAAAGAGGTGAGATTTCACACCTGTCAGACCTTGACTCATAAATACTTGATGGTTCTGTTAAAAGGAAAACATATCAAACTGACTGAATTAAGGCTTGAGTCTAAATCCGGAGACTTTTTAGTCCAATCATCTGATTTCTATATTTAGATGATTAACTCTCAGATTTCCTTGATTTATGACACATTTTTTTTATATCCTGTTCTGGTAGGGACGCTTGGAGGTGTAATACCCAGAAATGTGTAAAGTGTAATTTGTTTAATTACCACAAAAGATAGACAAGAAAGACGAGGGCAGAAGATACAATTTTCACACAGTTTCTCTGTCAGATATAATTCTTGTCTTCTGTATTGAGGTGTATTAATTGCATGAATTATGCATGAAAGCTGCAAAGGCAATTTTACCAGGCTATATGGGAGGAGACAGGGCCACATGGGTTTCAGTGGCAGAGCCACACAGAGCTGACATCGGACCCAAGCTGTGAGGCAAGATGGCCGCCATGACAGAGGTCAACCCCCTGAGACAGGAAGAGCAAAGATTTCATAGACAGCAAAGGAAGGGATTCTTTACGGTCAGGACAATAAAGTTATGGAACTCACTGCCAAGAGAGGTAGTGCTATCAACTACAATAGATGCATTTAAACATGGTCTGGATGTTTTTTTTTTTTAGAAAAGCAGAATATACAGGGCTATTAATAATAGAATAAGCATGAATAATAGAGCTTATTGATAAGGAGAAATCTGATTGCCCTTTGGAGTCAAGAAGGAATTTTTCCCCATGGGAGGCAACCTTAGGGGTTTGTACCTTCTTTTGGATCAAAAGCTGGAATGATAGGTAGAAGGGTTGAACTTGATGGACTTTTGTCTTTTTTCAACCTAAATTACTATGTTACTATGTTACAGTTATATGGCAAAATAACTGACATTGTGGATAGGTTTGTTTTTTTTAAACATGGCACAGATTACATGTTGGGGCGTATTCATTTATTTCAGACAAAGTTTCTTACAGCACGATGGCTGTTATTTAAATTTCTTCACTGTGTTAACTTTAACCACTAATTCTGGAAGTAGATTACATGATACTGTGAATTATAAAAAAAATTTAGGAAAAATGCAAAATCCAAATGGACCTGATCTCCCGGCAGGATGGGATAAATCGGTAAGAAAGGATTCGGCCCTTGTAACAGTCTTTCACTTTGACATACAAGACTGAAAAACAAATATGTTGACAGTGCAGACTTTCCCAACTCATTATTAATGGATATCAATTTTTTCTAGCGCGTTTGCCTGGGAGGGAGAGATATTTGTTCTCTACAAGGCAGCGTAACCTTGTTTATTTGCAAACATAATTTCGACATGTAATCAGCTCATAAAATGTTAATTAAATATCCTGTTTTATATTATTTCTACATCACAAATAATGACCTACTTTTTTGTACTTTCAAAACTGTCTGCAATTCTCCTTCCACTGTGATTTCTTTCTTTTTTTTTTTTTTTTGCATTCTTCATTAAATTATGCATTAACGTATATTATTCTGCATTTTAATGTATTCTCCCACAAGGAAGAAGATGTATTCTTACGTTGTAGAGGCAGTAGACAAAGGCTGACTTTTGTAATATATTATTGAAATCTATCAACCAAATAATATTTTTTTTCCCCATGGCTACTTCTGTCAAAGAAGAATAGGTGAGGAGTTTAAAGATTAAGTAAGAAAATATGACAATGTCATATCAAATACATTTGTAAACATGTAAAATACTTCACATCTTCGCTAGGCTCATCAGGTGCCTTGTCACCTTCAAAACAGAGAATTAATCAAATTGTTCGGCCAACAAGATAACGGTCATATACTAGGACGTTCCTCGCCAGATGAGGAGTATTGACACATGTGATACATATGTGTCCACTAAAAAGTCTTCCTTGGACTGGGAGTTTACATGTGTAATGTACTCACTGTCTCCCCCTGGAGTTTACATGTGTAATGTACTCACTGTCCCCCCCCCTGGAGTTTACACGTGTAATGTACTCACTGTCTCCCCCTGGAGTTTACATGTGTAATGTACTCGCTGTCTCCCCCTGGAGTTTACATGTGTAATGTACTCACTGTCTCCCCCTGGAGTTTACATGTGTAATGTACTCGCTGTCTCCCCCTGGAGTTTACATGTGTAATGTACTCGCTGTCTCCCCCTGGAGTTTACATGTGTAATGTACTCACTGTCTCCCCCTGGAGTTTACATGTGTAATGTACTCACTGTCTCCCCCTGGAGTTTACATGTATAATGTACTCACTGTCTCCCCCTGGAGTTTACATGTGTAATGTACTCATTGTCTCCCCCTCGAATTTACATGTGTAATGTACTCACTGTCTCCCCCTGGAGTTTACATGTGTAATGTACTCGCTGTCTCCCCCTGGAGTTTACATGTGTAATGTACTCGCTGTCTCCCCCTGGAGTTTACATGTGTAATGTACTCGCTGTCTCCCCCTGGAGTTTACATGTGTAATGTACTCGCTGTCTCCCCCTGGAGTTTACATGTGTAATGTACTCGCTGTCTCCCCCTGGAGTTTACATGTGTAATGTACTCGCTGTCTCCCCCTGGAGTTTACATGTGTAATGTACTCGCTGTCTCCCCCTGGAGTTTACATGTGTAATGTACTCACTGTCTCCCCCTGGAGTTTACACGTGTAATGTACTCACTGTCTCCCCCTGGAGTTTACACGTGTAATGTACTCACTGTCTCCCCCTGGAGTTTACATGTGTAATGTACTCACTGTCTCCCCCTGGAGTTTACATGTTTAATGTACTCACTGTCCCCCCCTGGAGTTTACATGTGTAATGTACTCACTGTCTCCCCCTGGAGTTTACATGTGTAATGTACTCCTATTACAATGAACATTCAAAAGCATTCCAAGAGTGCAAATAATAATACATACCAAAACAATTAGGTACAAGATCTAAAATAGAGAGATTTATTCATTACAGAGTGAACTGGCAACTGAACTGCACAAATCAGCCACTAATAGCGGAGAAGGAAAATATTGGTTGCATTGGAGAATGTTTCCTGTTCAGCTATTGTGGGCTGATTCTTTGAACGTCGTTGCATAATTCAGCACAGTTGCTTTTTCTTTCAGTGACAAGACCCCCGAAGTCTCCGCGTTTGTCCCATTAACCTTTAATATTGCGTATCTCTGAGCCGAGGGCTGGCTGTTATCCTACCATCCCCACTGTGCTCGTGGCCCTTGAGATTCGGCGGTTCGAATCCTCTGTTTTAAAGCTCCCAGGGCGTGCGGGTCATGAATCTCAGCCCTCCGGCACTGATACGGTTAACAGAGAAGCTAAGCGCGCAGGTGACACTTCCTCCGCTTCGTGCGTTGACAGTACACACCAGGGGGAGTGCACTGTATTTTGCTTGCAGGTGTTAGCTGCTAATGTACAAGAAAATACAGAAGAAAGCAAGGTCATATATTATCCGAAGACGGCACTATACAGCTGTGGCAGACAGCCAAGTCTGTAGGGCGGCCTGCTTATATCCATATCAAGGTTGCAACCAATGCTACTTTCCAGCTGCTGCTTGGACTGCAGCTCCCATGATGCACAGGCAGCCGCTGGAAACTGGAGGGCTGCCATGCTTACACAGAGTATGCTTTCAGATTATCAGCGTGTGAGGGGGGCCATCATTAGTGCCCCATAATTAATAGCCAGTCCCCTCAGGCTGTAAAAAGAGGAAAATAGACAAACGCAATTAATTCATGATGTCATTTTTGTGACAAAGAAATGTCCTTGGGAATGAATGTCATTGTTTTACTGCCGCTAACGGCCCTGCCCCTCCAAATAAACCCACATGCCACTATATTGAACAACCGTAATAACCTACAAATTGTACTATAGCAACATTGACCACATGATTGTCTGCAATACTTATTATTATTATAAATAATGACTTATTACATCATCATAAACATAACTTTGATGGGCCATCTCTCATGCCCCCTTCCTAATTGGTTCCGGGGATTTCCTTGTTACTGTATTGATATTTTTTACATTTGAAACATGTTCAGTTCAGATGTTTTTGTGTTGTTTGCTCTGTGCTCTGTTAAATTGTAAAAAAAAAAAAAAATGAAATCTTGGGTCTTCTAATTCAGTGGCGGACTGCAACTCCCATGTTACCTGGCCAGCATCTCAGGCTTACAGAGAGTTGCATCTGAGAGTTAAATAGTTCCTAACAATTGCTGGGTAAGTAAATGGATTACTGCAAACTTGATCTCTTTAAGTCAAGTCAGCGGCAACTCTCATCCGTAAACCTTCCATGCCTGGGACCTTGTCCAAATAAGTCTGAATGCTCCCTGGAGCACTGGGACTCAGCAGAGAGCTGCAGTGATCTATCATGTGCTCTGCCAAGTTCCTTTCTGATTCTGCCGAAAGTGCAAGCCCCTGGGGAGAGGTTGTGGGGTCTCATTGTAATTAGCGGAACTTGGCTAATGCTGAGTTTACCAATACTAGACTCTATTAATTCATCCTCAACAAACGGAGGCCCTAGCATTGGTCTTTTACAGATGGAAAGAGGGCAAACCTACTTGCAAACAAATGCATAGCTTAAGAGAAAATGTATCTGTCGTATCTCCTGTTTATGACATCACTAAGCGGCCTGGTATGCAAATGTCACGTTTCCCACTGTAAGTAGTTAATTTGCATATATGGCCATACAGTGATGTCATAAGCAGATGACACCGCAAACACACATTCTTCCCTTAACCCCTTCCCGACCTTATGACGAGTTGTCATAAGAGCCGCCGCGTTAGCGACCTTATGACGAGTTAACTCGTCATGCAGTCTAGCCGGCGGTGCGCTCCGTGGGCACCGCCAGCTAGTCTGCAACGGGTCCAGGACTAAGCCTCGCACCCGAGGCAAAGCTCCTGGACCCGATCGGTCAGTTTCCGGGCATGTGATCGCGGTGATTTAGTCATCACCGCGATAACATGCAAATTAGATGGCAAAGTCAGTGTGTTCACACACTGCCTCTAATTCACTCTCTGTGCTTCACATTCTTATAGTGAAGCACAGAGAGTGACCTGTAAGTAAAAATAAATTAATTACATACACAAAGGTAAAAAAAATAAAAAAATAAATTAACCCTTTCATTGCTGATCACAGTTTTTAACTGTGATCAGTTTCCTTCCACTTTATGGCCCTCATTTAGTTTTTTTTTAACAGATTTTTTTATTTTTACAATTTATAAAGTTTTTTTGAATAAATAAAGGTAATTTTAATGTATTTATTTAATAAAATGTAACCCCTGCATGCCTGTTGCATGATTTTTACTGATCTGACATCGCACTCTTCAGAGTTTTTTTTCTGTCTTTTATGTTATGGGGGGTTTGGGAACCAATATTTTTCTTTTTTATTAGTTAGTTAATTAGGGGGGATAAGTGGGTTAGTGTTGCACTAGTTATGTAGCTTATTATTGGGAAAATAATGGGGAAAACTTTTTTTTCCTCAAAAATTTCCTCTTTTATATGTATTTTTTAATACTAAAATGTAAATCATTTTTATGTATATGGTATCAAAAGAAAGCTCTAACTGTCCTCTAAAAAACAACATATAACTTGTATGGGTACATTAAATGAGAGAGAGGAAATTTATGTTTCAAAAACCGCGTATTAAAAATTGAAAAACGCTCTGGTCCTTGGCCCAGGAAAATCCCTGGTCCTTAAAGGGTTAATCTGTCATACCGTCCAACCTCTTCCCCCACTAAGGCGGAATGTCAGGGGCAGGGCTTGAGAGGGTGGCTGTAAGCGCTGGGTAGAGCTGTCCCTCAAACTGACATCACTACTGCTCACACGTGCCGCGTTCATACCCAAATAATCAAAATGGGGACCGCGAGAAACCATTCCCAAATCAGTCATGTTTTATGCATCTGCTTGCAATTCTGCTTAAACAATGTATCATTCATTTTTTTTTTTAACTCTCTACATTCACAGTAAAATGTTTAAGTGACTGTACCTTTAAGACATAAACAAACTATAGCCAAAAATGGGTTTGTTTCTAAATTAAAGAAAAGCCAACAGGGGGGCCGCAAACACTTTCATCTAAGTTCCATGTCCCCCCAATCCCCTGGCAGGGCAATCAAATCTGAGTATATCACAGGCAATCCAATAATTTGTTTCGTCCACAGCGCCGGATTCTCTATAATTATGTGCAAATTATACTAAATGATTCACGGCGCTGATGTGAAATACAGATTTTACACATTCTCTTCCTCCCCGTCCGCACCTGCTCAGCAATTAAAACGACGGCGCAGCAAATGAAGTGTGCGCGGCAGAGAGTTACACGCCTTTTTATGGTTATGTACAAACTGGCACTAAAGCGACAAAGCAAACGGCTCGTTCAGTGTCAGTATGGTAAATCAAGCGTGCGCAGCCGACAATATTCATAGAACAAATAGTTTATAGTTATTATTGCAGCCGAAGTGGCGGCTGATCAGTTTAGGACTCCGTGCAGAAAGGGAAATTGCCGTGGCGTTCGTCATCCGACGGACGTGTTTATTTAGTCACTGTCAGATTTGATGGCCTCGTACGACTTCCTAAAATATTACGGGCAACATTTCTAAACATGCCTCGAAATTTTATATAGTTAGTCTTTGGTGTTCAACGGACTAAAACTCTCATATTGCACAAGATCAAGTAGTCATCCACATATAGTTGGACATAGGGTCCCAGAATTGTCTTTGCCATCGCTGGGGGTTGTGGCTTATTAAAAATCCGATATCCAGGGTCAAGATATGGCAGGTCGCTGCGACACACTCAATTATATTCACTTATCAGTGAACCGTGGGGAACTAAGAAGAGAAAAGCAAACCACAGGCATTCAAAGCTGAGCTGGGAAGGCAGACGAGCTGCAGAATATTCAGTTATTGGTTGACAGTTCATTATAGACCATGTTTAGTTGGTAGACCTCACAGTGCAGTTGAAAGACTAAAAAGTGGAATAACTTTCCAGAAATTATCAAATGTTCCATGCACATGTGCATGACGCTGCGTGTGCGCAGAAGCCAGTGTTTTGTGTCGCACACTCTTAAATCCCGCTGGGCTTTTCCTCTGTCCGCTCGGGATTTTCTCCCAAAATCGGCGCTGTACAATACAAAGATGGACATTTGGGAGGCATGCACATGGCAGTAATACTGTGCCATGTAATTTTCTGGTTAACTAGATGCCGATATGGATTATCCTATACCTCGATTAATGGCTGGTCAACTGTATAGTGATTGGAGCACAATTTATGTTTTTGGCTAACTATATACTGATGCAAGCTATACTGTACTGTGTCTGGCTGAGAAATAGTCTGAAGGGAGATAGGTCAATGTATGTGTCTGTGTAACTAACTAATGATAGACACTATACTGTACCATTCTTTGTTCCTGACTCACTAGCTATGTGTATTACATCTGTGTCGGATATTCTCGGTCTGGCTAACTAAACACTGATGAAAGCTATGCTGTCTACCTTACTATATTCTGTATCATAGTTGAGTCTTGCTAATCAAAATACAGATAGGAGCGATTCTGTTCCACAATATACTGATAGGAGGTATGACCCTGTTAAAATGGCTAATATTACTGATGAGAGCTATGTTTCTATGCAGCATAGTATCAATTAATATATTTCAACATGATCAGACCTCAATATGACAAGACTTCTTTGTTGGCCTTTGTTTTCTCCCCAAGGAATTAAAAGTTATTACACATGGCCCTTTTTGGCTCCGAATCCCAGAAGTCATTTGGAGCGGCAGTTGGCGAGATTTTGACTTGGATTCAAACATATGCGCAAATTGTTCCGAATCAAAGGTAAGTAGAAAAGATTTTCAATTTATGAAGAAAGAAGTAAAGAGAATCTTCACAGCTCAGAGCAGAATCTACTACAAAGCCATTACTAGCAGAAATGGCTCTGCGTCTGGGCACAGGGCCAGTAGGCAGTGGTAGGAGAGAGAGTTCAGTCTCTTAAATTGGATTGTAAAGTTAAATGGTAGCACAGTAGAAAAAAATATGGGGAAAATCCTGAGATTTTAGTATTGATGCATGTCTTTGTTCCCTGTTGATTAGCATTTATTGTGATTAGAGGGACAGACTAGTCACCAAGTGCAAGATGCAGATTACTGCTTGTATAATGCACAGGCTTTTTATCCCAGTGTGATTTGATGCCGGCATTCTGCATAAATCAAATTTTTTTCCCTCTTCTAAATCACATTTTTTATATTTGACTCAAGCCCTCCCCCAGTGATTACTCTGCATGTATACTACAGGTGCGGCAGCACTGATCATATAGACATTGAGTATATACAGTTTTGTTTCATTTAGTCACTTTCTGTGCTGCTGGAATAGAAAACATTGTGTGGACTGTAACCAACTTACTCTTGTACACAGTATGATCTCTTAACAGTGCAACACATTGCCTTAAAGGGACTGTTTAGTGCCCAAAATGCATCTTCCAAATATTAATGCATATTAATGTGCTTTCAAAGTACTTTAAAATGCATGTCTTACATTTTGCATCGCTTAAAATATAAAATATTTACAGCTAGAAGAAATTGTGAGATTACAGCAGTTTGCAAGAAACAAGGACTTCCCAAACTAGCTGAGTAAAAGTAATTTCCTTTTTTTTTTTTTTTACTGCTGGAACCAATGAGAATAATGCCATTCAAATGAATGGAATATCCTGTCTCTCTAGTGATGTCCTCAGACAATGTGTTGCAGTGTTAAGAGATCCTACTGTGTACAAGAGCAAGGTCACTCATAGGCCTCTCAATAGACTCAATTTTGAGTGACTATATTAAACAAAACTTTAGATCCTCAGTGTCTATAGAATCAGTGCTGCCGCATCTACAGTAAAAATGCAGCATAATCAATGGGGAGGGGTTAAGTCAAATATTAAACATTTCATTTATACAGAATGCCTGTATCACATCACACAAGGATAAAAGGAAATTTAATTTTACTCAGCTAGATTGGGCAGTCCTGGTTTCTTGCAAACTGCTGTAATTTCACAGTTTCATCTAGCTGTAAGTATTATATTTTTTAAGTAATGCACAATGTATCTATGTTTCTATATTTCTCTGTGATGCACATCCCAGGATTTCTTTAAGCTTTTTAGAGCTGCCATTGTAAGGTTATCCCATGTATCCACTACTCTTCTTCTTCTTTTTTTTTTCATAGCTAAATATTTTCTTACATTTCCCCTGTACCTGTTTATGTATTCTGCCTGAACACTATAGAACTATTATTTAACTGACATTTTTAATCAGCAAAATGAAATTCCATAAATTTGTTTTTTTTTTTAATTAAGCCTTGGTGTGGATTTTCGTATTTCAGCGGATAATATTTAGATTTAAGAAATTTAAATGATCCCGGGCGCTTGTGTAATAAGCTATTGCTTTATCTTACTTTTACGGCTTGGTTTAATTTGCCAGCCATATTGCTCAAATTGTTCCAAAATGACTTGCTTACCGCTTAAACAGCAAAAACGCAAGCCTAATGATTCCCCACTATTGGAAATATTGTCACATTAAATCATGCTTCTTCTGCAATCTTTTATTAGCCACATTGTTTTCTAATGATAATCCATTGTTTTTTTCTGCAAAGTCAGCCAAGAATGATCCCACTCGTATAATTCTCCGATTCGGCCACTTTGCATAAATCTTATTTGCACACTAGAAAGAAAAAGTATCATTTATACGTCATTTTTGGCCTTTGTTTTGTCCGATTCGAAAAAAGTCGTTAATCTAAAGCAGAAGTGTCTTCCCAATCTGTAGGGAGAACCCCCTGGGGTGGGACTGTATTAACTCCAGGGGCCATGAATTCTTTCATGACTGATGGTCGTGAGACTACAAGTCTAATGTTTGTGAAACGGGATGAGTGGGATGTGAACAGATGTCCGAGGCAAGGTATGTGAAGATGGCTAGAAGGTCCACCAAAGACCCCAGTAAATGTCCGCCATAAACAAATAATTTATTTTCTGTGAGGGACATGTACTCTCTTCCACCAACAAGAAGTAAAGCTAATTCGTCCTTGCAGGTAATTTGGAAGCTCTGGGTTATACTCCAAGCATAGCATTAGAGTCGCCAAAAAATGAAGTTCTGTTTAATTGAAAGATAGAAACAAGTGCCGGCATTTTACATAGAAATGCTTTAATGAAAGAATACAAATAAAGCACCTTACTTCTTATTGAACCCTCTGTTCTTTTATAGCTCAATAATGGGGCAAGCCTGTTGGGTTAGATGGGCCAGATCTTTCTTCCTCCGACTCAAGATTCTAAACAACATGTCTGCCCTCTGTGCACACAAAGAGGACTCAATAAGGTACTTTATTTGCATTCTTTCATTAAAATATTGCTAATTAAAATAGCTACACAAGAACTGCATGTGTATGAGACCGTTTTTCTTTTCTGTGTATATTATAGTTAATTGGAAAGAGCAGAAAGGAAACAGAGACTTTGATGATACTGCGAGAGTGTTTATGATATCAAAAAATGCTCTCAAGAGACCAACTCTGATGCCTTTTCACCCCGCATAGTGCCCTGGTAACGTGCTGACTTAGGGAGGGATTCACTAAATTCCCGGGGTTTTGCTACCGTCCTGTTAGAATTCCAGGTTAAAGGAGAACCAAGTCATCCAAAAACCAGCAAAGTCCTGCACAGATTAATGTCTGTTCCTGCTCACCCATTAAACTAAGAAATCCTATTCTGGCCATTAGAGATGTTAAGAGTTGACAACGGGCCTATGGGAAGGATTTTGGAAAGGTAGGATGCTAAACATGCTAACATGGATGCTAAATACACGCTACTACACAACTGCACATGATAAGGTAGGGGGTCCGTACTGGGGGGTCTCAGAGTGTTAACCTAGTATTGGACCCCAAGGTTATTGTTGGCAGGTCACATATTGTGAAAGGATAGTGCTGTTCCAATGGATATATTCAGACACATGCAATGAAAGAGAAGCTATTTACTATTGTTAACATTCTCGATGGAACAGCTAAATTCACAGGAAAAAAAAAAAATCATGTTTCTATTGGAACACATTTATTAGAGTTCAATTGCTCCGCATTCGTGGGTAGTCGTTGGTGAGCTCGTTTATGAAAGCAGAAAGTAAATAACACACTTGCTCACGTAGCTTTCCGAGGCGTGTTGTGGATTGTGAATGGGCAATTCTGTCCTGGGTCTTTGTGCTCACAGCTGATTTACTGTTGTATTGAAATGAATAGCTTCTCCGTGAAGCTGTTATGTTTTCATAACTTTGACTTTCTTCCGCTATTGGAAAATACTCCACTCGGAAGGATGTTTTCTAGGACAAGAGAGGATGTAAAGATCCACATCAATGACTTGGGTGAGGAGGGAGGGACAGCGTTTGAGGGTGAGTAATGTCCTAGACTGAATTCTCTATGAAAAAACAGACTGATATATATATCTATAGGGAAAATAAATATATGGGGTTTATTCACTAAACAGTGAATTGTAAGGAATGGACACACAGTTCAGACCAAATTAGTTGTGTTGGAAAAACCCTCCGATTGTGCTGATTGTATAAATGTACGGGGCTTGCTCAGTCTCTCTGTGTCCGGGGCTTGCTCAGTCTCTCTGTGTACGGGGCTTGCTCAGTCTCTCTGTGTACGGGGCTTGCTCAGTCTCTCTGTGTACGGGGCTTACTCAGTGTCTCAGTGTATGGCGCTTGCTTAGTCTCTCTGTGCACGGGGCTTACTCAGTGTCTCAGTGTATGGGGCTTGCTCAGTCTCTCTGTGTTCGGGGCTTACTTAGTATCTCTGTGTAAGGGGCTTGCTTAGTCTCTCTGTGTACGGGGCTTGCTCAGTCTCTCTGTGTACGGGGCTTACCCAGTGTCTCAGTGTATGGGGCTTGCTTAGTCTCTCTGTGCACGGGGCTTACTCAGTGTCTCAGTGTATGGGGCTTGCTAAGTCTCTCTGTGTACGGGGCTTACTTAGTCTCTCTGTGTACAGGGCTTACTCACTGTCTCAGTGTATGGGGCTTGCTCAGTCTCTCTGGATACGGGGCTTACTCAGTGTCTCAGTGTATGGGGCTTGCTCAGTCTCTCTGTGTACGGGGCTTGCTCAGTCTCTCTGTGTACAGGGCTTGCTCAGTCTCTCTGTGTACGGGGCTTGCTCAGTCTCTCTGTGTACAGGGCTTGCTTAGTCTCTCTGTGTATGGGTTATTTGTATATTTTTATTACCACATATATTTTTTTTCTCTAAAGGATAGGTCGACATGACAGACTTCGATATACATCCTTCACTTCAATCCGGGAGTACAAAAACCTCAATCCAGGATGGGCACTTCTATTCTCTCTCCTTAGGGAAGGTTTATATGGAGGATCATTGAGCCAACCCAAGCTTCAAAGGATACTTAACCACAATCTGCTACTCTGATACTGTGGGGTTATCTCCTTTTCACTCATGGTCACCATTAATTGGTTGCAGAAGATTCCAATATCTAAAAGCTGCTCGCTAACTCCTGTACCAGTCTGTCCTTGTTCATCTGACTTATAGGGGCATGTACTAAAAAAAACGCAAATATATTTTATGTGCAAAACAATTTTTTGCACTTTCCTCCCATTGCAATGTACTAAACATTTAACACTCCAAAAGTAAATACGAGCAAATTGAGAATAAAAACAGGCAATTTTGCGAATATTTTTTCTACCTCTTTTGATAGCGCTCGCTAAAAGCTGGTGTAATTTTCACACGCAAATAAGAATTATTTTTCACAAAATATTCTCAAAGCTCTTTAGCGTGCGCAAATATAATCGCAATTGATTAGCGCAACCGGAAAAATGCACGCTTAATAAAAATAAACGGAAGAGCCGCAAATCAGGAAAAAAAACTGAAAATGTTACAAATCGTCGCAAATTGGTCCTTACTCATGTTTTACCTACTTTTTTTCCCCATTGCACTTGTTTAGTACATGACCCCCTAAGTATATAGTCCCCCTCTATGCTCTGTATCTAACGCTACATAAAGTGTTGGCGCTATATAAATAAATGTTAATGTAATGTAATGGTGGATCTACTGGAACATGTGATAGACATCTTAATGATGTTCTAGAACTTCACTGACCTTGCCACAGTTACTGGGGTCTTTGTATAGACACCATGTTGACACTTTCCCTGCTCCAAAACAGTGTGCATGGTAACAATGGTTAAATGTAAGGAAATGTGTAAACGTGTACTTGCTGGGTTATGTTATGTAAATGTTGTACTGATACGTGTGTTTGCGTTGGAGTAAAGTAATACGAAATGTAATGCTTTATTAAGAAAGTATAAATGCGTGTTGATTGCATATTATCAGCCTTGCCGTAATTCACTGTAGGAAACTCAAAATTCATTTCAAATTGGAATTAAAACTTGATTTTATATTTTTAATGAAACCGACACATTTCATCGAAAAAAATACACAATTATGTGATTATGTATTCATTGAAGCTGCTTTAAAGACATTGTATTTTAACCTATTATATGATCAGTTCAACTCATGGCTTTGTTTATTAAGGGGATGATGCAACACTTTAAGTACATGAAATAAATAATATTATTAAGGAAATATACTGTTATAGTTGTGTTTACAATAACAGTATACATTAGTGCATTGAGGTGGAATTAAGAACACGGTGTAGCACATTTTCATAAAGGATTCACTGAATAACCCAGGTGCCCTCCAAGCCACATGGACACTCTGCAGTAGGATTGGGGCATCCCCCAGGTATCTTCTGTGTTTCTCCAGCTGCTCTGGGTAGTATGTTCTTTATGTCTAAGACTCTCTACATTACATGTCTTGGAATGTTCAGGATGACTTCAGACAAACAACATCGACATTGACTGATTTCAAACTATCGAAGGCAGGGAGGACCTTGTACCCCAGATCTTCAGGGCGGTCAACTACTCTTCTTCTTCTTCCTTCTTCTGAAAGGGGAAGAGGATGTGATATTCAGCCAAACCCAGCCGAGGAAGATGGTTCCCCTTAGCTTTACATTTGTGCAGATGGCAGGTAGACTTGCTAGAACATATTGCCTAACACAGACCAGACTGGCTACAATATTTACAGAAACCCTAAACTGGCTAGTAGTCGGAGGCTGGGTCCGACGACAGAGAATACAAACAAGATATAACCAGAATACTGTAAATGATCTACAATTGTTTGGACCACAAGTGATGTTTATGTATAGATGGGGCTATTCACTAAGAGGTGAGTAGCAGGTGAGTTGAGGTGAGAGGAACATTTCTTCTCACTAATTTAGCGAAATTTTGTGCAGGAATAAACCTGATGAGTTCACTTAGCCAGGAAACTAAGCAGGTTTGTCCCTGCACACTGTATAGCTAAATTGGGGAAAGGTTGCACAATGTATAGCTAAATTGGTGAGAAGAAATTTTCATCTCCCCTCAACTCACCTGCCATTCACTTAAACTCACCTGCTACTCACCTCAACTCACCTTTTAGGCAATAGCCCCAACAGTCTCAAAGAGGTGGGCTTGGATACTTTAGTATATTTAAATAGTTGAATAGGGCACTGTGTTACTTTACAATCTGTTTTGGTAAAAGTAGCAGAGCTTCGGAGTGGTCCCAATAGCATAAAAAACAGAGAGAGGGTTTTTGTTTCTCGTTTTATACTTTTGGATGGCAATATATTTATGAACATTATAAAATATCTATATTTTTTGCACCTGGCTCCACAGCCAATATCTTTAGCTGGTCCTTACAAGAGATGCTTCAATTCTCCCTGCTTTCCATCTGTTTGTATTTTTCGTCCCAAATCTACGACTTATAACCAGATCATTGCGTGACCTGCACAAAGATCATTTCATTCACCGCAGGAGCGAGGTGCTTGATCAGTGCACAGTGATGGAAAATGCGCAGAAAGCGGTGCTTCGTCACGTACCAATAAATCATTTTGGCTTTCTAGAGAATGAAGTGGAATCTAGTATTCTTTTCTTGAAATCCTCCGGACGCCTGGAAACAGGTATCTACAAGAAGATATGAGCATCACGGCTAAATGTATCCAAGGTCAATACAAACAACTGTCTGATGAGGTCGGCACGGAGAGCTCTCAGGTGACCTTTTAATTCGGGGGACTTCATCGACAACCCATTATCATCACTCGGGATTTGAAGAGAGTAGATTCCGTTGGCAGTATCTCTGTGCAGGAGCAGCCCTGGACATAGGATACCGCGGCAAAGTACGGGGAAGCTCTGCTGATACAAACAAACATGTTACAAAAAGATAACCGTCAGCCAATATGGCAAATGCTATAACATGAAGGGGAAACAAGAGTTTTAATCGAGAAGGAAATATGTAAGGGCCCCTGCTTAAAGGATAAACCAATGTGTGATTTTAACCCCTTCGCAACATTGGACTTGGCAAGCTCGTCCAAGCAGACACACCTGTGCCATCATAGTATGAGCCTGGCACAGCGTGCGGTGGAATAAACAGCCCAGTGGAAGACACTTATAATATCAATGAGGAATATGTTGACCCCAGGGGGCATTTTCACGAGTTTTTGAATCACACTCTACTCCAAAAGAAAAGAGAGTATAGTGGGTTAAATGTCCCAGGTCCACTAATTAGCGGTGGACATTGAATACAGGTCATTACACAGTTTTAGCAAGGGACAATATTGGCATTGCGCTACTGTGCCTTATTGCCATATAACGGGATTTATTTGCTTGTTACGATCTCTCCTTCCTTCCTGTCACACCTTCCCAGGGTTAACACTTAGCCAGTATTTTACTGGCTGGCAGGTAAAAAATTGGCTTGCGGCCAATGATAAGTCTATGCAGGCAATAGCATGGCTGTTTATTTTTTTTTAAGAAAACGCAACAGTCTGACTCCTTATTTAGAAGCTGAAACCGACGGAGGATAAAAAAAGAAAAATGGAAATCTTTGATAAGACTAAGCATCAAGCGTGTGAAAAGTGTTGAGCCAACTTTGTCTTCAAAGTACTTTTAAATAAAGGATTGATGATTTAGCATTATCAAAAAGTCCCGGGACTTTTGTTTCAATGCATGTGAGAGCTGGCAATTATGGTGTTGAGAGCAGCCAATCAGAACCTGAGATTTACTTGCATTGTGCAGGATGGGAAATTGATCCAACGTGCCCAATGTGGCCAAAGTAAATTGACAGGAAATGCTGATTTATTAAAAACCTTTTATTCTGTTCTATTAAACACTGCTGAGCTGATTTAAAATGATTCACACTAAGTTTGGTTTCGTATTCTCTGTATTTATAATATACTCTCGGATAGTCTGGGTTCTAAAGTTAAACATTATAACTTTACCTAGACGTTTTTAATGCAAATGTAATCCCTTTTGATCTCTGTGAACTGTTCTTGCTATGCCTCAGGGCTATAGCTCTGCCACATGGCACATGTCTTATACCCCAAAAATGCACATCTTTTATACCCCCCAAAAATGAATGCTATACATTGAATTTTTATTCTTACACTGGGAGGCATGATTAATTCAGTGCTAATGAAGGGACATGCAGAATTCATGAAATATTCACAACCCTTTTATTAATAGCCTGTTTTGTATTTAACATATCTCTATAGCTCTATGGCAATACAAATCTATAGCAAGTTATCCTAAAGACTGAGCATGGCAATGTACGGCTTTATCCAGTAGAGTTGGATATCTGACCAACTCATAATATCTCTCAAATGCCCATGTTATGTGGGATGGTCTCTCTTTAGACCACCTATCTGCAGGTCACATATTCCCCCTCTGATTCCTTGCCCCGTCAGATGAGATAAAAGTATCATGTTTAAGCATCCGCATGTGTGGTGGATAAATAGGAAACTGTAACACTGAATAAGCAACTTTTCTTGGTTGGCGTACTGGCTGTCTGTGCAAGTCAAATGTTGGGGGGGTATACCCTGAGATATCATTTTAGAAGGATGCAATCTCAAGGCTTTCCCCTTTTTTAAGTTGAGCACTTGCCTGCTTGAGCACAATCTTGTCTCATCTCAGAATCTAAGTAGAGTCAGACTTTGACAGTATAGGCGCTTGCGTACAACTGCTCTGTGCACGATTTTGCATAATCTCAAAGTCTAAGTAGAGTCAGACTTTGACAGTATAGGCGCTTGCCTACAACTGCTCTGTGCATGATTTTGCATTATCTCAAAGTCTAAGCAGAGTCAGACTTTGACAGTACAGGCGCTTGCCTACAACTGCTCTGTGCATGATTTTGCATAATCTCAAAGTCTAAGCAGAGTCAGACTTTGACAGTATAGGCGCTTGCCTACAACTGCTCGGTGCATGATCTTGTCTCATCTCAGAAGCTTAGCAGAGCCAGACTTTGACAGTACCGATGTGAGTTACTGAATGGGAACCCTGAGTGCCAAATTGTTTCCTATTCCTGAACAACACTGGGCTTTGCATCTTTTTGCTGCACAACATGGGTTGCCAACAAAGAAATGAAAGAGTTGGAGAATAAGTTATATAATAAAACAGGATGATTATTCCCAAGCAATTTTTTTCTTTAATTTCCCAGTAAGTCTTTGATTAGGAATAATTCTCAGAAATCAATGTGAAGTTACACCCTATTGAACTTATCACTCTTCCTTTCTCTTACAATGCTCCACGCATCCCAGATAATTTCAATCCTCATTTCAATTAAACTTGAAGTGACCCCTTTTCTCAGGCTCAATATCTATTTTCACTTTCCTTTTAAACCGGATAATGTATGTCTACCGCGGTGGAGACAATGCAGTTTGAATAATTATATATTTTTATTTTTTTTTGTCATTAACAAGTCACTTTTGTACTGTATATTTTATCTGGTTCATTCAATCGACACCAAAATATATACTTCACTGTAACGTTATACTTCCTTAAGGTCTGTCGCAAACGGAACATTATTGAATAAGGTGACCCCTTTAAGGAGGTACGTTGCTTCTAGCAAACTCACAATTGATGGTAACAGAGAGCCATCGTGTTTGAGAATCTTTGTACAGATGGCAAAAATATCTTATAACCAAAATCATCAAGAAGACATAACTCAGCCGGACTTTGAAAAGTCGAATTGCTGCGGAAAAAACAACAGCCTCTTGCAAGATGGATCATGTCCTAGATTCATGGCTGACAGACGTTTATTATAAAGCAGTGTATCATTTCTTTATCTGCCCTATGATTGAGGATGTGTCTGGGGTGTGCCAGTGTTTGTGTGGTGCTCTTTAGGGGTAGAATGAGGCATTGAGAGATGGGAAAACATGGAATCTGATGCTCCACAAAAACATTCTAAGGAAGTCCAGAGCTTGGCACGACTACATGATGTCATGGCTGCCAACACTCCCTGTTTCATGGGGTCCAGTCCTTGCAAATGTTGGGGTTGTCTCAGGTGACCGCTCAAGTGGCATGGAAAAAGAGAGGAAGGGATGGAAAAAGAGAGAAAGGAAGGAACAAATAGAAGGACATTCTGAAAGAAGGAAAGAAAGTAGGAAAGGAAAATTAAAGAACGTCGGAAAGAATGAATGATAGAACAACATAAAGAATGTCCTGTATGTGAATTTAGAGAATAAAAGTGATCCATACATTGGGGATTGGTCACTAGCTGGTCCATGGTAAACTAAAACTGTACAAATGAGCACTGGAGGGTAGGATGGATGCATACAATAGGTAGTCAGATATATATGTATTGTGAAAGTAATACCAATCTGCTGGGAATATTATTTTTATATAAAGAATATTTCCGGCAGCCTTGTATTGTCAATATTCTTCTAGGTGACAGGACAGGTGGCCTTGCTCGGAAGGTTATTCTGTATGACTCCTACCTGTGCCATATCTCTTTATTTGCATCGTGCCATTGAGAAATCCATCCACAGCAGGAATCCTCGTCCTGCCTTATCAGATGATGATGTGTCTTTTGGCACCGTACCACTCTGTGCTACATCTTTCAAACACTGTGATTCTCTCCTGTTATTTGTAAGAATCTGTGGGAAACTATTTTGACATCTTGAATTATAATAATGCTACATTTGTATCTCAACCATCTGCTTCTGGGCCTCATCTCTCGCAAATATAGCTTCCTTGGTGGATCCTGGCCAAATAGCTGCCATTTTATTAATGTTCGGTGAGAACAAGCTGATTGTGTTTCTTTCTTAGAATGTTTTAATCAGAGTTATTGTTACCAAGTGTCTTTATAACAAAAGCCATTAAAACCCCCAAAGACTAACTTTTAAAGCTTGAGTTAATTAATATTGAAACTAAAGATGCATCTTTCTGAAGGCTCTGCTTGTTGTTTTATATATATATATATATTCAAGTTCCAAGGTATGTGAATAGGGTCTAATCACTAACGCATGCACTGGGGATCTAGTTGCAGCAATCAACATGGGCGACTTGGAGAATGTTTAATCCACACTTCCTTTATAGTGAATAAACCCAATATATAATATTTAGAAAAAACATGATGAGCTTAAAAAATAAACAGAACATGTTCTACTTTCTAGTCCAACATATTTGCTCTTTATCTTAATATTCCAGTTTGTGTCTGTATACGTTCTGTATAGAAATTCAGTTATTAGTTATCTTTGATGGCAGTGCAATATCTCTGTCATTCCGTCAACAATTAGGAACAACTGGTCTGCCTCCCCCACTCCATTTCTTCTGCTCTCCTTTCATTATTGCCCCCACATCCCTTGCCATTGCACCCACAGCACCTGATTGCACCCACATAACTTGCAATAGCCTCACTTTACAGCATCTCCCACAGCACTCTGCTCTACTCTGCTCTGTGGTAACCTGATCCACAGTACTCTGCTCTGTGGTGACCTGATCCACAGTACTCTGCTCTGTGGTGACCTGATCCACAGTACTCTGCTCTGTGGTGACCTGATCCACAGTACTCTGCTCTGTGGTGACCTGATCCACAGTACTCTACTCTGTGTTGAACAGATCCACAGTACTCTACTCTGTGGTGACCTGAGCCATAGTACTCTACTCTGTGGTGACCTGAGCCACAGTAGTCTGCTATCTGGTGACCTGATCCACAATACTCTCCACTTCAACAATAACCCTTTTTACAATAAATAAAATTGAAAAAAATATGTTTTTCCTTAAATGTTTACCTTCAAGTTTAAGAAAGGTGTGAGCACCACTATTTAAGACAGAAGGGGGATTTAATACTCATATTATACATTTCAATAAGATGCACAATATTCGGCATAAACAGTTTTCTGCAAACTTAAAAATATGACGATATTAATTATTTAAGTTGCATAAAGCCTATTGTATTGATGGCATAGTGTACACTGCAATCTGGGAAAAATCTAATTACGATTCATTAGCAGGAGTTTAACTGGCCTTTCCTGATAATACATATGAAAATAATAAGAGGATATGAAAATCTTTGGGCAGATCTGTTGCAATTTAATTAGCATAACAAAGAGTTCATTAAAACTAACCTAGGAAATAAAATGATCAACTGCGTTTTGTGTATTTTCCAAATGCAACATCCAGCCGTGACGGGATTTTACTCCTCATGTTATTAGCAGAATTGTGTTTCGAAAAGATGATAAGATGCAAATTCACGCAGGGGAAGTAATTGTTTGATGGACAAAGCTGCCAATTTTCCCCCTACATTCTTCCAATTCAGTGACACAAAAAAAAATATCTGTATTTTAAAAAAACCTCGCCGACCAAACAGTCACTAATAGAATGTTCTTGACGAGTGGTCTACTTTTTTGCTACTTTGGACTTGGGATGTTCTTTCGAAAAACAAATGATTTGTCAAAACTGATTCCTGGCGTAAAGTTTGAAAAGTGATCAGCAGGAACATTCCATTGGTTTACTCAACACAGTAAAGGAGGAGAGTATATTTAAAAGAAGAAAAACTACCACAACTAGAGGACATAGTCTGAAATTAGAGGGGCAACGATTTAAAAGTAATATCAGGAAGTATTACTTTACTGAGAGGGTAGTGGATGTATGGAATAGCCTGCCAGCAGAAGTGGTAGAGGTAAACACAGTCAAGGATTTTAAGCATGCGTGGGATACACACAAGGCTATCCTAGCTATAAGACAGGTAACAGGGGACTAATAAAAGTACTCAAAAAAAATTGGGCAGACTAGATGGACCGAATGGTTCTTATCTGCCGACACATTCTATGTTTCTATGTTTCCATGGCGATTCTGGGGTAAAGTTCTAAATGTGATGTGATCAGGAACATTCCATTGGTTTCCATGGTGATTCTGGGCACAATTCTAAAACTGATGTAATCAACAGGCACATTCCAAAGTTTCCATGGTGATTCTGGGGTACAGTTCTAAAAGTGATGTAATCAGCAGGAGCATTCCGTTGGTTTCCATGGTGATTCTGGGGTACAGTTCTAAAAGTGATGTAATAAGCAGGAACATTCCACTGGTTTCCATGGTGATTCTGGGGCAACGTTCTAAAAGCGTGTCATCAGCAGGAACATTCCACTGGTTTCCATGGTGATTCTGGGGTACAGTTCTAAAAGTGATGTAATCAGCAGGAACATTCCACTGGTTTCCATGGTGATTCTGGGGGTACAATTCTAAAAGTGATGTAATCAGCAGAAACATTCCACTGGTTTCCATGGTGATTCTGGGGCAACGTTCTAAAAGTGATGTAAAAAACATTCCACTGGTTCCCATGTTGACTGCATCACTTTTAGAACTCCCCCCAGAATAATCTTTACATAATAACCCCCTTTAGATATCTGTATATACACAAGTGAGGGAATTATCCATATATTGTCTTGTGTATAATTATGTGGAATTGGAATGCTTCTATTTGTGTATACTTGGGGTTGGTAAGGTAATGGATGTGAGAGAAAGTCTCAAAAAATGCTTAAAATATTAGGCATTTCCAGGGACACGAATCCAACACCCATGAAAGCAAGTAGTTACCTCCTTTCTGTTTTTTCCCAGCAGTCTGTAAGGAACCTGTAATAACAGGATGAGGAATTCATTATCTAAGCCTTTCACAAGAGTATGGATTATTCCAAGCCTATCCCTCCCTTATAAGTGAAACATTTTGGGAAATATTTATTTCAGGATTGTTACAAAATAATGGCTGTCGACCAAGATGTTCCCCAATGGAACTACCCCAATTAAAGCTGATGTTTTGTCACCTGACTAGGAAAAGCCAGCATTATGGCATAAAATGTAGACATATCAAATAGAAACACTTTAATGAAAGAATACAACTATATATTATTATTATTTCTGACAAGAAAGGCATTGTGAAGCGTGTAAGCAATCTGCACACATCAAATGTCATCGGATGCGTGTTCAAGCGCTCAGATCGCTACACATGGTACCATTCCGCTGGATGCCTCAAACTTTGGTCGTATGTGACCGAAGAGGTGGAGAAAATTGATTCTTCCTCCCCAGCATAATGGAGGAAAGTGTATTTCACTATTCAATTTATTGGACTCATAGATTTTTATACTTTGTAATGCAGAAGTTGTGCTTTAATGACTGACTTGTCAGGTCACCTCAGTTTACTTTTAGTAAATTCGACCTCGGGGGGTAGAGAAAAAATATTTGCATTACAAAAAAATACCCATAATTCCTTTCACCCTGAGGTGTATTCACTTAAACAATAGAACATCTAGCATTTGGTCTGTATATACCTGTTATATTTTGCTTCAGGAAATTATTTGTTATCATTCAAACAATTACAATTTCAAAATGTTTATTGACAGCAGTTTGGAAATAACAGATTGTACGACACAGAACCAAAGTCAATACTGAGATCTCAGTGCAGGTCAGGGGAAAAAAACTGTTTTTTTTTTTGTTTTGTTTTTTGTATATATAACAAATGACTGTCACAGAAATGTTTAACCGCACTGATTGATCGAGTGAGGAATGTTTATTTTCCTGTTCTGTCGTTTCTATTTATAATTTGTCTGTCAACACAACTGTGCAGAACTTTGTAAGAAAAACCGTGGCTCGGAGCCAGGGGAGCAGATGGCTACTGGACCTCAGACGTTTGCCAAATCTGACGGAAAGAGACGCGTACTATCTTTTAATGGAGCAACAGGAGATTTATTTCATAAACGTAAGCATTGTGCTGAGATTTGAAAAACGCAAAGCTATCTTTTATAGAAGCTCAAGGGTGTGAGAAAAAGTTAGAATCACTTCACGTATAATTATATCCAAGAAATGACTTCCAAGTGCATTAAAAGTTAATATTCCTTAGAATGAATAAACCACACTTCTTTGGGACTTGTAATAAAGCTTCGCCGTGCAGTGCAGTGGGGTTTAATTAGAACCTCTCGTGGAGGGCTATTCACTAAAAGGTGAGATGAGGTGAGTTGCAGGTGAGATGAATATTTCGTCTCACCCATGGAGCTATACAGATCTGGTGAGCAGCACCCACTAAGCCAACTCACAAGTTCTCATGTTTGGGAGACGTGCTTGTGGCAGCCAGACTAGGGTTAGCTAGAGCAGGGTATCTTCTCTGTGTCTGAATTGGAGGCTTCTCTATGTCTGAATTAGAGGCTTCTCTATGTCTGAATTAGAGGCTTCTCTGTGTCTGAATTAGAGGCTTCTCTGTGTCTGAATTAGAGGCTTCTCTATGTCTGAATTAGAGGCTTCTCTGTGTCTGAATTAGAGGCTTCTCTATGTCTGAATTAGAGGCTTCTCTGTGTCTGAATTAGAGGCTTCTCTGTGTCTGAATTAGAGGCTTCTCTGTGTCTGAATTAGAGGCTTCTCTGTGTCTGAATTAGAGGCTTCTCTATGTCTGAATTAGAGGCTTCTCTATGTCTGAATTGGAGGCTTCTCTATGTCTGAATTAGAGGCTTCTCTGTGTCTGAATTAGAGGCTTCTCTGTGTCTGAATTAGAGGCTTTTCTGTGTCTGAATTAGAGGCTTCTCTATGTCTGAATTAGAGGCTTCTCTATGTCTGAATTAGAGGCTTCTCTATGTCTGAATTAGAGGCTTCTCTATGTCTGAATTAGAGGCTTCTCTGTGTCTGAATTAGAGGCTTCTCTGTGTCTGAATTAGAGGCTTCTCTGTGTCTGAATTAGAGGCTTCTCTATGTCTGAATTAGAGGCTTCTCTGTGTCTGAATTGGAGGCTTCTCTATGTCTGAATTAGAGGCTTCTCTATGTCTGAATTGGAGGCTTCTCTATGTCTGAATTAGAGGCTTCTCTGTGTCTGAATTAGAGGCTTCTCTGTGTCTGAATTAGAGGCTTCTCTATGTCTGAATTAGAGGCTTCTCTGTGTCTGAATTAGAGGCTTCTCTATGTCTGAATTAGAGGCTTCTCTATGTCTGAATTAGAGGCTTCTCTGTGTCTGAATTAGAGGCTTCTCTGTGTCTGAATTAGAGGCTTCTCTATGTCTGAATTAGAGGCTTCTCTGTGTCTGAATTGGAGGCTTCCCTATGTCTGAATTAGAGGCTTCTCTATGTCTGAATTGGAGGCTTCTCTATGTCTGAATTAGAGGCTTCTCTGTGTCTGAATTAGAGGCTTCTCTGTGTCTGAATTAGAGGCTTCTCTATGTCTGAATTAGAGGCTTCTCTGTGTCTGAATTAGAGGCTTCTCTGTGTCTGAATTAGAGGCTTCTCTATGTCTGAATTAGAGGCTTCTCTGTGTCTGAATTAGAGGCTTCTCTGTGTCTGAATTAGAGGCTTCTCTATGTCTGAATTAGAGGCTTCTCTGTGTCTGAATTAGAGGCTTCTCTATGTCTGAATTAGAGGCTTCTCTGTGTCTGAATTGGAGGCTTCTCTATGTCTGAATTAGAGGCTTCTCTATGTCTGAATTGGAGGCTTCTCTATGTCTGAATTGGAGGCTTCTCTATGTCTGAATTGGAGGCTTCTCTATGTCTGAATTAGAGGCTTCTCTGTGTCTGAATTAGAGGCTTCTCTGTGTCTGAATTAGAGGCTTGTCCATGATGTGTGCTCAGCACCAAAGTTAAAATCCCAGCTTGTCAGTTGTTCAGCACCAAGCTGTATGCTGCATTATCCGTGTTAATGTGAATCGTCTGATTACCCATCCTGTGATATTCCCTGGTGTGTCTGAGAACTTGATTCGTGTATGGAGCCTGGATAGTTCTGAAAACTCTTATTAGCGTCTCAAGTCTGCTGTTACCTACAGTGAAGTGCAAGCTCTGCGTTACACTCTCCAGCCTGTTACTATATCTAGTGAAGTGCAAGCTCTGCGTTACACTCTCCAGCCTGTTACTATATCCAGTGAAGTGCAAGCTCTGTGTTACACTCTCCAGCCTGGTATTACCCTCAGTGAAGAGCAAGCTCTGTGTTACACTCTCCAGCCTGTTACTATATCCTGTGAAGTGCAAGCTCTGCGTTACACTCTCCAGCCTGTTAATATATACAGTGAAGTGCAAGCTCTGTGTTACACTCACCAGCTGTTACTATATCCAGTGAAGTGCAAGCTCTGCGTTACAATCTCCAGCCTGTTACTATATCCTGTGAAGTGCAAGCTCCGCGTTACACTCTCCAGCCTATTACTATATCTAGTGAAGTGCAAGCTCTGTGTTACACTCTCCAGCCTGTTACTATATCCATTGAAGTGCAAGCTCTGCGTTACACTCTCCAGCTGTCACTATATCCAGTGAAGTGCAAGCTCTGCGTTACACTTTCCAGCCTGTCACAATATACAGTGAAGTGCAAGCTCTGCGTTACACTATCCAGCCTGTTACTATATCCAGTGAAGTGCAAGCTCTGCGTTACACTCTCCAGCCTGTTACTATATCCAGTGAAGTGCAAGCTCTGCGTTACACTCTCCAGCTGTTACTATATCCAGTGAAGTGCCAGTTCTGCAATATGGGAAATGTCGTCCATAACTAGGTAAGCCATCTGGCCGGTATTTTAACGGACACATGTAACAGGGTGTGCTGTGATATCTTCTAGTTTAACACGTGAATAACAAGGGAGTGTGTGAACAAAAACGTGCAAAATAGAAATAATACTTGAACACGTTCTAAAGCTTAAAGATAAAACGGGGGGTTGGGGGGAGGGCAGTAACAAATTGAACCTTAATAAATATACAAAACGCTAATAGTGTAATACAGTATGAAAACAGAGTGATCGCAATGATAGATAAGAATTGAACTCACAAACATGTGTAAAAAAAATGTAGCTGGGAATAAAGCAGACTTTAATCTGTGGAAAAAGTAAAAAACAAACATGAGCAGGACCAGATGGATCAAACACTGGACCCCCAGCTAGGATAAGACTTACAAAGTGCAGGATAACAGTGCACATGTGAAATGTCCAAATGAAATGGAGCTCAGCTTGAATGAAGCAGCTGCCGCTGGAGGACATACAATAAGAGGACAACATGGAGATACGCAATGCTTCGCTGGAACCTCTGTCACGGCTCTGTACAACGACCATTGCTCTTTTTTATAACTCCCGACACTTTCCAGTGAGGGAGAGAGAGACCTCCACGAAACTGTGTTTGGCTTTTCTGATTTTTTTATACAGAGACTGCGTGGGTGCAACAAGCACTGACACAACCTAAATGTACCCATTTGTCATAGATAACGCAGACTTTGAGTCTGCTTTGTACATTGAGGAACGCAGCGATTGCGCCAGTATTTGGCAACGTTTATACATAACCCTCATATTTATCCGGTTTCAGAAATCCGTCGAGCGACATCAAAATGTTTTTGTTTTTCTCCTCCAGCTTATGCTAAACCCAATCCATGCTGCAAAAGGGATTTACTAAAGCGTTAGTTTGTATTCTTATTATTATTATTATTTTTATCTTTCATTTCGGTAATCCCGCCTTACAACATAAGATGATCACAAATGCATAAATCATTTTTCATTGTTTTTCTTTTTTTTTGGATCCTGAATTAATCAATTCATTATGTTTAATGCAACTCGACATTCATCCATTAATGTACTATACATTCAGCAGCTTTAAGTAGGATGGATTCTTACAAGATTGCCACTGCCATTTCTCTAAAGTCATTTAAAATGATTTTCCATTGACCAGTTTATGAATATTTTGCCTGTGTCTTCATATTTTTCTTTATTTATATGTATTTATTTTTTTTATGTCGTAAATCTATTCTTCATAACTGTCTGTAAAGGTACTATGTCAGCCTAAACATAGCTTACGCTAGAAATATGGAATATAACAAATGAGGAAAAATGAACTATACATAATGTTTACAAAATTGCAGCAAATGCATAAAAATCTGTTTTTTAAATGGGTCTGTGGAGTCTCCTGTTTATGACATCACATGTGGCTTGATATGCAAATGAACTTATTTTCAATGGGAAATTAGATTAGGCACATAACCATATATTTAAAGGGACACTGCAAAACGCAAAGAAGTAATTCAGGATCTACAGTAGGTGCAATGCAGTGTTAATTTTGATGGCAAATGTTGATTTAGCTTTAGTCATAGTGTTTTGACTAAAATGCCATTTTAGTTAAGTCGTATTTTAGTCATCTGAATTGTTTTATTTTTTGTGTATTTTTAGTCGACTTAATCTCCAGCAGTGGGGGAGGGAACAGGTCTGATAAGGCTGTTACACAGTGTTACGTTAACTTACTAGGGAGATGGGAGGGAACAGGTCTGAGAAGGCTGTTACACAGTGTTAAGTTATCTTGCTAGAGAGATGGGAGGGAACAGGTCTGAGAAGGCTGTTACACAGTGTTACGTTAACTTGCTAGGGAGATGGGAGGGAACAGGTCTGAGAAGGCTGTTACACAGTGTTACGTTAACTTGCTAGGGAGATGGGAGGGAACAGGTCTGAGAAGGCTGTTACACAGTGTTACGTTAACTTGCTAGGGAGATGGGAGGGAACAGGTCTGAGAAGGATGTTACAGAGTGTTAAGTTATCTTGCTAGGGAGATGGGAGGGAACAGGTCTGAGAAGGCTATTACATAGTGTTAGGTTAACTTGCTATAGAGATGGGAGGGAACAGGTCTGAGAAGGCTGTTACACAGTGTTACGTTAACTTGCTAGGGAGATGGGAGGGAACATGTCTGAGAAGGATGTTACAGAGTGTTAAGTTATCTTGCTAGGGAGATGGGAGGGAACAGGCCTGAGAAGGCTGTTACATAGTGTTAGGTTAACTTGCTATAGAGATGGGAGGGAACAGGTCTGAGAAGGCTGTTACACAGTGTTACGTTAACTTGCTAGGGAGATGGGAGGGAACATGTCTGAGAAGGATGTTACAGAGTGTTAAGTTATCTTGCTAGGGAGATGGGAGGGAACAGGCCTGAGAAGGCTGTTACATAGTGTTAGGTTAACTTGCTATAGAGATGGGAGGGAACAGGTCTGAGAAGGCTGTTACACAGTGTTACGTTAACTTACTAGGGAGATGGGAGGGAACAGGTCTGAGAATGCTGTTACACTATGTTAAGTTAACCTGCTAGGGAGATGGGAGGGAACAGGTCTGAGAAGGGTGTTACATAGTGTTAAGTTAACTTGCTAGGGAGATGGGAGGGAACAGGTCTGAGAAGGCTGTTACACTATGTTAAGTTAACTTGCTAGGGAGATGGGAGGGAACTGGTCTGAGAAGGCTGTTACATAGTGTTAAGTTAACTTGCTAGGGAGATGGGAGGGAACAGGTCTGAGAAGGCTGTTACATAGTGTTAAGTTAACTTGCTAGGGAGATGGGAGGGAACTGGTCTGAGAAGGCTGTTACATAGTGTTAAGTTAACTTGCTAGGGAGATGGGAGGGAACAGGTCTGAGAAGGCTGTTACATAGTGTTAAGTTAACTTGCTAGGGAGATGGGAGGGGACAGGTCTGAGAAGGCTGTTACACTGTGTTAAGTTAACTTGCTAGGGAGATGGGAAACACTCATGTGACAGTACCAGGTGAATCAGATGGAGGAGTATCCTCTTCCTCTGCAGTTTGCAGGGTGCTGTTCCAGGGGTCAGACAGGCACAGGGAGCCTGTGTCTCAGCCAATCTAGCTGCAGATAGAGTCAGGGGACTGGGCTTTGGCAGAGATCCATGGGAACCAGAACCAGAAGTCCAAATAGGTAAATGTAACAGTCCCTCCAGAACATTTTAGTTACATTTTAGTCGATGAAAATTACAATTGTTTCTAGTCATAGTTTTAGTCCTTAGATTTTATTTAGTTATTATTTATTTTCAGTCACTGAAAACAGACAGTTAGTTAAACTATGATGAAAATGTTTAGTCAACAAAATTAACACTAGTGCAATGCAATACATGACAAAAGCGCTAATATTGCCTCTGTGTCATTCATTAATGATAACCATGTCTGTCTTGTACTGTATTTCCTGTTGGTGGCCATGTTGCTGTGTGTGTTGGCCAGACCTATTCTTTTGATTTGCATATTATTTAGCACGTATTCAAAGGAAAATCATTTACTTACTGGAGGTAGTTCCTTAGTTATCCCCTTTAATTAGATTAATTAGATGGTAGACATGGGATGCCTATACATTCTACGTTCTGCATTTAAATGTGTCCTGGCATTTCCGACTATCCTAAATATACACATGGTGGAAAAAAATCTGTAGCTACAGTATCTGTACAGGCTCCTGACCAGTGTCTGATCCCAAAATCAATTATAGTTATCATTTTACAATAAAAAAAAAAATGGATTTGCTAAAATGAATGACTTAAAAATATTTAGAATACAGATATTCACATTGTTAATGCATGTGAGCATTGATGTGATTATTAAACTTTAATATGCATGAAAAAAATAGGTCATTTTCAAGTCACAGTGGCCCTTGAATGGTAAAATGAATTACTTTACAGAGCGATCCATTATAAAATGTCACAGCGCTCAAACAGAACGCTAACAAGAGGTCTTGATTATGGGCGACGTCGTTCAAAGTCTTTTCAGTATTTTGACATGTTCCCTATTAACTAAATTTGTAAAATGTTCTTTGCTTGCACTGAAAGTATTTTCAAAGGTATTTGTCAGAGGACAAAAAAAAAAACCCTCTACATTATATTCCAGTTTGAAATAGTTCCTGTGACAATGTTCCTGCGATAGTCTATTCATATGTGTTTTTTTTAATGCCTTTTGTTGTATTTCACACAACACTATATTTTTTTGTCACTTTTTTGTATATATTTGTTAATATAATCTTTACTGGTTCATTCACTATAGGCAGTAGTATATATCTTATTTTGTCTATTACCATTTAAAGGGGCTGTCAAAGAACGTTAAAATGCATATTTTACATGTTGCATTGCTTAAAATATAAAATACTTACAGCTAGATGAAATTGTGAAATTACAGTAGTTTGCAAGAATCCAGGACTGCCCACACTCCTTATTTTTGCTGCAGGAACCAATGAGAATAATTTCATTCAATGATGTCATCAGACAATGTGTTGCACTGTAAATAGATCCTACTGTGTACAAGAGCAAGTTTATCACAGTCCACACAATGTATTCAATTTGAGGAGCACAGGAAGTAACTAAATGAAGCAAAGCTTTATATGCTCAGTGTCTATATCATCAGTGATGCCGCACCGGCAGTAAACATGCAGAGTAATCACTGGAGGACGGCTTGAGTCATATATTAAAAATGTGATTTATACAGAATGCCTGCATCAAATCACACTGGGAAAAAACCTGTGCACTATACAAACAGTGATCTTCGTCTTGCACCAAAGTGAGTTTTTGGGACTAGACTGTCCCTTTAAAATCATAGCTACTAATCTGGCATATTGAGACCAAGCACACATCCAAGCTGTTGAACATAAGAGGCTAGTAGACCAGGACGGGTAGCTCAGTTGGTAAATGTTACAATTACTGTACACATTCAAAATCTCAGGGTAAATAATTCAGTCTTTCATCCTACTGCGACTGTGATACTTTTAAACCACAAACTGTTCACACAATCATTGCAGTCAGTATGTTTACACTGTAAGATTGGATAGATTGTGTTCAATCATTTCTTATTCTCTACCTTCACAGTTCAAGCTAGGTTAAGGTGATAAAGTTCCTTTAAAATTTAAACTCAAATAATTTGAGTGGATATGTAATTTTACTATCATTTACCCATAACCACATCACTGCAATCTTTACTCTCAAACACTGACGGCCCCCAAGATGATAGCGATAACAATTTTTGTGTTTGAAATGTTGGTGTTATAATGGGAAGAACCGGTCGTTTACTAGAAATCCTTCAAAATGTAAGTTTTCCATTAAAATATTACAAAAAGTAACATATATTGATTTCTAAATTTTTTGGGGACTGCAGAGGTCTTTCAAAAACATTCCGAATCTGGATGTCTTGGGGACTGTCACTTTTTTTTTTATTGTACAGTTTAAAAAAATATTTGACTCTGACACCTTTGCAGGGGTGGACACGGGTATCGTGCCCAAAATCATAACATATTGATGCCTTGGTTTCTTGAGTGAATGTTTAAGAAAGGACATTATACAAAGATTTCGAATCTTGGAGACAGGTAACAGCACTGCCTGATGAAGTGATATTGTGTAAAATGATTACCTGTGGCCACCTTTTATAATTGTTAAGCTAAGTTGGTTTCCTTTAGGATAATAAAAGATCTGAAAGTCAATTATACGATGGTGTCAATGTGCTGTGCCATCATAGCTTCACTGCCTTGTCATCAGTTTCTCCTTTAATCTAATCGACGTGTATTTTAAGATGTTAACATAAGCTGTTTTTTCAAACAAAGTTACAGTGCTATCCCCATATGCTCCAAACATCTGCACTTGTTCATCATTTGGAGGGGATTATTAAAAACTTCGGTTTGAAGTGTAAATTGCAAGGACGAGTTTTTAAAGTATTAAAAAAGCTTATGCCATTATTGGCTTTTTTTTTTTTTAAGTCCTTGTTTTTTTTTAAATCACACGCTCTCCTGATTAGGATAAGTAGTCCGATAGAACACTAAACAAGGATTGTGCTTAAGTCCGGTTTAATAACCTGCTGTATGATACACCCCAGGCTCTATTCCCCAGACTGTAAAGTTAACGAAATCTTAGATGAATGTTCGACCCTCCTGAGCTCGTAAAATGTTAAATAATGCTAGGAACTTGGCTTAAAAAATATAAGGCTGGTTTGTTGAAAAATTATATATGTTTGGGGTTTTTCTCAAGTATTACGCAAGCTTGCAATTTTAATTAAAATATTATATTGTTAATTGCCTTTCTTGATAAAATCAGTAGGAATAGCGGGAGGCACTAGCATAGCTAGGGAGGGGAGGTAGGGGGTGGTACACCTCTGGAGTGCCACTACAGCTCATTATGATCCCGCAATGGTGGCTAGATTTTACCAAAATCCGGGTACAAGGGCGCCTCCACCACGTTACACGGATCATTGAAAAGTATTGCTGTATTTGGGTAGGGACCCACAGTGTCTGATCTGGTGTCTGTGTCCCTGTCCTCAGATCACTCTGTAATTACCTGGAGTTAAAAAGGCAGTGTTTTGTATGTGTATTGAGTTTGTTATCCCTCTCAGTAGACACTTTTATTTAACCCTTCCCTCCAGGACCGCCCCAGCCAGCCAAAACCCCTAGCTACGCCACTGGAGGGAAGTATTCGTTAAAAGATGAGTTACAGGTGAGTAGAGGTGAGATGGAACTTTTATCTCCCTGATAATGATATATACTGTGTGGGGCCAAACATAGTGAGTTCTTCCTGCGAGAAGGGATCAGTTGACCATGGACAACACAGATTTACATCTTGGAAGAATTATCACATTCAGTTAACTCCGTTATTCTTATGGCAGTCGCACACCAGGTTTGTCCCTGCACAGTACATAGTTACGTCAATGAGATGAAATGTTCAGCTCACTTAAGCTCACCTGCTACTCACTTATAGTGAGTAAACTCACGTTTAGCTCCAGTTTACTACAAGCCGGACACCTTGATCGTGTCTAATCCCTATACAGAGGGACTTCATTTATTATTTATTTTGTTTCTTATTTCTCCATTCCGTATTTAATAGCCTTGATGACAGTAATATTTTAAGAGTAATGTACTCTGGCAAAGTGCCACAAGTTAGACTATAGATTTTGTGATTTTAGCCCAGAGACTACCTGAACGTAATAGGCTAACATAATAAAGGAATTAAGGAGTACCTAGGATGTGGAGAAGGCTTTCCTGAAGAAAGACTTTCTTCCAATATGGACAAGTGTTTTCTTATCCAGAGGAGAGTGAATCCATGACACAAATGGAGGGACAGGGAAGTTCCCCCCAAGTGTCTTTCCAGTTTGGTGGACCGTTCTTATCTGTTGCCATAATCTACCTAGAGACCAGTAACCTGTGAAAGCCACGGAGGCACTATGGAAATGGTAGTCTGGTAATTGTACACACTCCACAAACGGGTGCAAGCAAAGCTGTGTAAGACACTTGTGGGGCCTGGGCAGAACATTTGAATATCAGAGCATCATAAAATGAACATTTGATGGGGAAAAAAATGAATAGAACCTTTACATTGTCACCCTACCTAATACCATGCCTTGGTGGAAAGAAGGGAGTGTCATTCATTTATTTGTGCCCCTTAACCTGGCTCTAGGCTTCTACTTTGATAGTGGGCCTTGGGCAAATACCGAGATTTCCCAATTGATAGGGTGGACCAGTCAGCACCCAGAATGTACACCCAGGACATGCCACAGCCAGCACCCTGACTGTAGACCCAGGACATGTCCCCTCCAACACCAATCACCAGGACATGCCCATTGCATAACCACAACATGCCTCAGCACCCACATTGCACACCCAGGACTTACACTAGCACACATTGCACACCCAGTACTTACACTAGCACCCACATTGCACACCCAGTACTTACACTAGCACTCACATTGCACACCCAGGACTTACCCTAGCACTCACATTGCACACTGAGTACTTACCATAGCACCCACATTGTACACCCAGGACTTACCACAGCCAGCCCCCACATTGGGCATCCAGGACTTACCCCAGCAAGCACCCACATTGCATCCACAGTATGCACTGCCCAGGCGCATAGACATCTTTCCAGGCTGCCTCTAATGCTCTTACATAGATATAGATCCTTACACACTGCCGTATGAGCCAATGGTGCAATTCACTAAGATTTTATTATAAGAAATAAGAGAATTCTAAAATGCTTAATGTGAAAACAGCTCAGTGTAGCTTAACAAGGCCGAAATATGGCCAAATGTCAATCAATCAGCGTTTTCTTTTTACTGTTCAAACCTGTCCTAGCAGTTTCATGTGTTTTGCCAGAATGTAACGACCTATACATATGGGGCTATTCACTAAAAGGTGAGTTGATGAACATTTAATCTCACCAATTAGGCTACATTATTTTTATTTTTAATTTGCTCTTATTATAATTTTTTTGCCTCTGTATAATATGTGTATATTTTTATATTTGTCTATAATATTTTTGTGTATTTTGATTTGTAAGGTCTTCATTTTATAAAATTTTTGAATAAAAATATAATGTAAAACAAAGAACAAAATTTAGCTATACATTGCGCAGGGTCAAGCCTGGTGAGCTGGCTTAGCAGGGGAAATTTGGTTTATTCCTGCACAATGTATAGTTCAAAATGGTGAGATGAAATGATCATCTCATCTCACCTTTTACTGAATAGACCCCTTTGTGATAGCAAAATTACAGACAAATGCATAACAAAGGAGAAAATGTGTCAAAGTGGTGTTGAAAATGGAAATAAACTTGTTTTTAATGAGAAATGTGTAATTTGCATATCAAGACGCAGGTGATGTCATATACAGGAGACTCCACAGGCTCCTTTCATACACATTGTTCTCTTATTTTATGTATTAGCAGCAATTCTGCCAACACAATGTATCGATGATGTTTCATCATTTTGTATTCTTTACCTACACAGTATAAGCAGTGTTAAGGGTGACAGAATCCCCTTAAGTAATTCATTTGCTGTGTGGGAAGGCCAGAATCCATAAAACATACAGAGTGGGTTAAAAAAAAACATAGGTTCTGCAAATGAATGAAGCAACTGTGTGATGTCAAATGTTAGCACATTAAACTAATTTATTATTTTATATATAATATATATATATATATATATATATATATATATATATATATATTCAAGTGGAACTAAAGGATTTCATATAACTAGTGCTTCACTGGTAAAAGCAAATGATAAAAACCTTGTGGCAGCAGACATGTACAGGGTATATTGGCATGTATCTTAAATATCACATGCCAGTTTTGCCTCATGCTTGGGCATTTTACTAAGACCTATACTAGAAGTACTCAAAGGACTTATATTAGAATCTAAACAAGGATTAATACTAGGAGTTTAGTGGCTCTTTAAATTTTTTATACTGTCCGCAATCATTTTGATGTGTGTCACATAGTAGACCCAGTGCAGTAAATTTGCCCCTATGAAGGAATTAAAGAGGAGAAAATGACAACATTGTATAGATATTAATACATTAAACCTTCTCTTTTGCAAGGCGTACAGAAGAAGGAGTTAGCTTGCTCACATAATATAAAACCCCAGGATAGACAGACAGAGAATCCTTTGATAGCCTATGATTAAGTGCGCAGAAGTAGCATGAAACATGTAAGATGTTTGCCCCACCAGGTGTCTGTATTCTGTCTTGGCCCTGCTTGTCGGAGCTTCGAGGTTCCATCAAAACTCCCAAAGCATTGGTTTAAACTTTGATAGTAGCCTTCATTCGTCATGCTTTCGAAAGAATGAACTCACTTATGTTTAGCCACAAAGGACCTGATACAATTTAATGAGTCTACTCCATCAAAAATGAGCTATGGTGATGGTGAAGTGGACGGCCAATAATATCTGTGTTGGAACAATCGGCAAACCAAAGAATGTTTTAAACTCAACTTTCTATCAGCTAGAGAAAGTTTTTTTTTTCCCGTCCATAGAACGATATTCTCAATATACAAGGTTTCTCACTTTGCTTTCTTGACATGCGGTTTATCTGAACTTCCAGTCCTTGTATATTATTAAATTCATCTATGAAAAGGCCACGTGATATATTGCACTGTGTCTAAATAGGTTACTATGTGCTGAAGAAGCTGACAATTTCCATACTCTGCTTTCTTTTTTTTTTCCCTTGATTCCAGTCCCCAAAGGATATATCTTGCAATTTCAACCAAAATTATAGCTCTGGGAATGAAGTCTTTCAATCATTCAAGTGAGTCTTTCCAACCTTCTCAAAGAAACATCTGAAATGTGATGTCTGTTACAGAGAAATTGCTTTATTTAAATCTTTAGAGGCAGAAGGGTCGCAATGGGATCTACAGCTTTTTCCTTTTATCTAATCAATCGGAAAATTAGTTCATCACCTTGAAATTTTAATTGCTTTCTGTGAGTCGGGGCGAATACTCATTGGACGCTATATATTTCCATCGCTGGAGGTAAAGCTCTACCCCACCCCTAACAAATCATTTCTTTTACCACTGACTGCATGATTGATTGAGCGTTTATGCTCTGTATCTGATATATGCCATGGAAAATATAGACATTCTCAACATGCTGTTTTCCCAATAGCCTCAAAAATGTAAAAGACGATGCAATTTTGAGGGCGTCGTAGTTTACAGATAGTACAAAATGGTTTTAATGTTCCCTTTCCAAATTTGCCGATTGGTGTGATAATAGGATTTAATTATTTGTTTCACATTTTCTGCAAGGAGAGAAAATGATATCTCGCAGATTATGCAATTGCTATCTTCGGCACTTTGATCTAGACATGTGCATTCGTTTTCGGAACGAAAACGAATAACGAAAATGCTAAACTAACGAAAGCCGAATGAACGAATGGTTAATAAACGAAAATCATTCGTCCATTCATGCTATTGGCATTCTATAAACCGAAATAGAGTCGGTTTATAGAATACCAATAGCATTACATACATTCCATAAACCAACATAATAAACGACTTTCGGTTTATGGAATACATGTAATACTATTGCTATTCTATAAACCAAAGTAGAGTCCCCATTCATATGAATAGGTCAATTGACCTATTCGTATGAATGGGTACTCTATTTCGGTTTATAGAAAGCCCATAGCATTACATACAATGTAATCGCCGAACCCCGAACTCCAACCCGAACATACAGTGAAATGTCCGTGTTCGGGTCCGGGGTCCAAAAACCGTAATGTTCGGTACGAACCCGAACAGTGCGGTTTGGGTTCGCTCAACACTAATTATGTATCATTACAGATGCAGACAGGTTTACACCCAGGGTAGCTATGATACCACAATGGGTGCATTTCTTTTTTTTGGTTTTTTAAATGTAACTTGGGTACCGTTTTGGTGCCCCCAAAAAAAACAACAACATGAAAAGGAGAAAAATATGTGTATTGGGGCTTACACAACTATTTTTAACACACTGTTGTTAGAACTCACTAAAATAAAAAAAATACAATATAAAATATTAATATAGCAAAAAAATGACTACATCAATAAGCAGAGCATAAACATAATCACTGTGTCTCTGTACACTGATCAACTGATGTTCTCACGTATTTCGCCTCATTCGGCTTCCTCAGGATCGTTTAAATGATCTGAATAAAGTTGGTGCTTAAATATGTGTAAGTGGGTTGAATATTCTCTTGAAGTTGACCATTATTAAAACTCTGGTGCTAAAAAAAACCTTCTTTTGTACGTGAACATTCTCTGGACCCTTAAAACAAAGTGATGCCATGGGCCCGCTCAGCTCTGACATCTTCAGGATCAGCACATGTAAGATAATGGAAATACTGAATGTAAATCACTCTTTTTTTTATAAACAAAAAGGTTGTTGAAACAATACAGTCCGTAGCTCTATAAGCCCATGGCCTAGTGAACTATTGGAGCGTGACCCAACTTGGAAGTAAAACTGGTCGTAGACACTCTTTGGGCGAAATGCACAGGACATAACAAGCTGTCAGTTTTACAGTTACCTATTACTAGTTTTTCTTCTTTTTGGAATAGATAAAATAAAAATAATACGCTTTTTGGACTGAGACCAATCTTAGTGTAGAAAATGTCAGCGAGCTGCAATGCCTTAATGTATTTGGCTACTGTAATGTAAACATTTTTTTTAAAGCCACATCAATACCCTTCATTATGAAATATATGTATGACGCTTACAATAAAAATAAAAACATATCACAAGTGTGGGATTAAATGGCGTTGTGAAATTCACTTCAGATACATATTAAAATATACTTCGCAAAAAGTCAGGAAGTTTATAGTTGTTTTGGCATTTCTTTTTTGGGGGGGGGATTCTGGTCTGTATGGTCGTGGTTCCTGTTCCCTAGGGGGTATGTCTATGGATTTTATATGTTTGCTTGTAATATTTTTGTATGTTTATGTTTTTTGTCAATGTTATGTTATGTGAAAATGGAGATAAAGAACATGTTTAAAAAAAAAAAAAATATATATATATATATATATATATATATATATATATATATATATACTTCGCGAAAAATGTAATCTTAAAAAGCTATACCTGGTAAAATGATCCTCTATGGAAGCAGAAAAATCCAATAATAATAGAAGGACAAGATGATATTAATAAATATCTGATAAATAAAAAAGTGTTAGTCCTCAATTAAAATGTCAGCTGTCTGTTAACAATAGATGCTTTGATGAAAAGGGTAGAAAGGAAGATGAGATTAAATATACACAATTAAGGTTAAGTTATACCATTTTCTAGACACTATCGATAGCATTCAGACACTTCTAGGCAGCAATCTGAATTAAAATCAGTGTAATAAACCAGGACAGATTGATTTTAAACTTATGCAAAATAAATGTATGTGAAACTGGTTAATATAACGAAAAAATAAAATCCATGTAAAAAAGAAATGGTTTACACCTGCTGTTGTTAAATTGCCATCTCCCTAGCAAGTTAACTTAACACTGTGTAACAGCCTTCTCAGACCTGTTCCCTCCCATCTCCCTAGCAAGTTAACATAACACTATGTAACAGCCTTCTCAGACCTGTTCCCTCCCATCTCCCTAGCAAGTTAACGTAACACTGTGTAACAGCCTTCTCAGACCTGTTCCCTCCCATCTCCCTAGCAAGCTAACTTAACACTATGTAACAGCCTTCTCTGACCTGTTCCCTTCCATCTCCCTGGCAAGTTAACTTAACACTATGTAACAGCCTCCTCAGACCTGTTCCCTCCCATCTCCCTAACAAGTTAACGTAACACTGTGTAACAGCCTTCTCAGACCTGTTCCCTCCCATCTCCCTAGCAAGTTAACGTAACACTGTGTAACAGCCTTCTCAGACCTGTTCCCTCCCATCTCCCTAGCAAGTTAACGTAACACTGTGTAACAGCCTTCTCAGACCTGTTCCCTCCCATCTCCCTAGCAAGTTAACGTAACACTATGTAACAGCGTTCTCAGACCTGTTCCCTCCCATCTCCCTAGCAAGTTAACTTAACACTCTGTAACAGCCTTCTCAGACCTGTTCCCTCCCATCTCACTAGCAAGGTAACTTAACACTCTGTAACAGCCTTCTCAGACCTGTTCCCTCCCATCTCCCTATCAAGTTAACTTAACACTATGTAACAGCCTTCTCAGACCTGCTCCCTCCCATCTCCCTAGCAAGTTAACTTAACACTATGTAACGGCTTCTCAGACCTGTTCCCTCCCATCTCCCTAGCAAGCTAACTTAACACTCTGTAACAGCCTTCTCAGACCTGTTCCCTCCCATCTCTCTAGCAAGTTAACTTAACACTATGTAACAGCCTTCTCAGACCTGTTCCCTCCCATCTCCCTAGCAAGTTAACTTAACACTCTCAGACCTGTTCCCTCCCTCACTGCTGGAGTCGACTAAAACTAGACTAAAACTAAAACAATTCATATGATTAAAATACGACTAAACTAAAATGACATTTAAGTCAAAAGTCAATGACTAAAACTAAATCAAAAAATTGCGGTCAAAATGAACACTGATTATCTAGGATAATTTAAGTGATGCTCTCACGCATGACGCAGAGATAAAACCATGAAGCATTGTGCTATATAAATTTGGAGAGCATATTTTTTGAATTGTACATAATAGTTTAGTAATAAGTTCCATGGAAAAGTTAGACCACAGAATAACAATTTATTTGAGGGGTTTATGGAACACCCAGAAAAAGTATTGAATTACTATAGGGTTCTATAGAATTCAGTACACAGCCGTGACATACTCTCTTCCCTATTTCCTAGTCAGTACCGTATTTGCTCGAATGTAAGAAGAACCTGATTATAAGATGACCCCCCAAACTTTGGATATTCCTTTAGGAAAAAAAACTAAAAGCCTGAATTTAAGACTACCCTATAGGAAAAAAGTTTAACTTGTATATAGTCGCATGTAAATGGCTTTTTCATATTTAATAAAAAATCATGATATAAAATAAATGCATTTCTTGTTTTTATTTCCTTTTATGTGCCAATGCTGCCCCTACCCCCCAGACTTACCCAATGCCCCCCACACACACACACTTGCCCAATTCAGGCTCTCACCCAAAAAGATGATCACATGACCTCCCGGCTTCTGTCATGGAAGCCCCGATGGACGTGTAGCTCTGCGGGGGACCTCGATTTGAGGTCAGACTTTGAGACGACCACAAGCATTTGCTCTGAAAAAAACCTTGTCTTATATTCGATCAAATACGGTATATTACCTCACTAGGTAGCAAAAGGGGAAACGATGCAACAGGCACCCTGTAACCATCTAAAAAAATAAATAACAAAAAAGAGCTGAACATGTTGTGCTCAGTTTAACAAAAAAGCTGATGAGCAAATTTAGAAATAATAAACCATAGGCAGTTTTCAAAGTACTATATCTTGGAGCATAGACAATTTTGCACGACAGTTTAAGCTGTTTATCGTTGTAGTGCATTTAAATTATTGTCGAGCAACCTTGTTGCAGGCTGGAGCTTAAGGGCGATGCAGGCTTCTATAGCATTAAGACAGTACACAGCAGGGGTACTAGGACATACTTAAGAGGCTATGCAGTATTTTTACCCTCCAGCTCCCTTAAGGTTATGTTCTCTCTCTATCCCAGTGTCAAGCAATCCAATAAAAGTAATGTAGAGTCGTAATAATTCTAATGCTGTTCCTAATGACATAGCAGAAAAGGTTGCTGAGTTATGTCAGTTAATGATCCAGAACCAGGCATTTCCAAACTTCTATAATGTCACCTTAATGTAGTGTTTTGTAATTATATATTGTTTTCTTTCTCCCGTTTGCCTGGGGCACTTTTATATGGTGCTTTTCTCTCCTTTCTTACCTTTCATCATCTCAGTGAAGGTTTAAGGTTTGACAAAGCTATAATATCTGTCGTTTTTTTCCCCCTCTCTATAAATATGACATGATCAAGGTCTTAGATCTCATCAGAGAAAGAATTCTCACAGGTACAGAAGCCCCATCAAGATAACCAGGGAAGTATCCCAGCTCCGACATTCTCTGGCCAGTGTCTGGGTTCTGTATTAATCGTGCACGATCCAAAAGGGAAGCCTACATTTCAAAATGCAACTTCATACAACGTGAACAAATGCACAATGCTGTCAATTAGAAGTGATCAATCAGTGCAAATACAGTACACAAGAATGTCATATTTAAATGGCCACTACTTTGGCATATGTCGTGGAATGTGATTTATTTTTTCTTTTTTTTTCTTTTTTTTGGCAGATTGCAGGGTTGTACCTTGCTGTGTTTGCAAATAAAGTTTTTTAACACTTAAAAAACAAAGCATAAAAAGTTATATATATTTTTTTAAACAAACAGCAACACAAAAAGATAACATAGACTATTTTATTAAATCATCTTTTGCTTCATGTAGCTGTTTTCTTTATCTGGCCAAAGATGAATAAGATCTATCCCAACTTGCTAAACATCTATCCCCTGATAGATCTAGACAGATCTCGGAAAGGTTCTTTCATTAAAGCCTTCCTATTTAAAAGGTCTGCACATGTTGCAATGTAACAAATAAACAATTACTTATTTTTTTGCTAACAATTCTCTTTTAATGCAAAAGACCTTTATAGTAGAGAGGTATTGGCAATCTGACAGTTAAAATACTCATGACAGCTTGGAGGGTAACAGAATTGTCACTCCCTGTAGGAGCAGTGGTGGGTCAATAGGAGCACTGTTTCAAATGGTAGTTGTAATCAGGCAGAAGTGATGTTCTGTCTGACAAAAAAAAAAATTTTCATTGCCTGATGCTTGCCGGCATTCCTTAGTTGTTACAGTTACTACCTTAAAAAAAAAAAACAGAGAACATGGCTGGCCACTGGAAAAGCAAACCTGCCCACCTCTGCCCCACTCAAATTGTAAAAAATAAATAAATAAAATATACTAGACTAATGGACTGTGTGAAATAGATTCCAAAACAAACAAAAACATCAAACCTTTTCCCTAACCATCAAACCCAGTGACTTCCAAAACATACAAAGCCCCTGAACTCCATACCATCTGCCTAATTTACCAGCAAAGCACTCAAGTAAAAAGATACAAACATATCAATGAGAATGAAAGCATCATTACCTGGGCACAATCATTGCAATTTAACAACAGCAGGTGTAAACCATTTTTTTTTTTTTTTTTACATGGATTTTATTTTTTCGTTATATTAACCAGTTTCACATACTTTTATTTTGCCAAGGCTTTAGATATATGTAATGCACCAACATATAATGATACATAGAACTACAATGCTACAATTCTGTATGTTCAGATGAATGTAAATTAGTTCATTTTAAAAGATGTGCAAAAGGTGAAAAATACCTAATACATGACTTTTAAATAACATTTATATTCATTAAAGGATAAATGTCCACAAAAAAAGTAAGTTAGGAAAATAAATAAGAAATTACAAATAAACTGCCTTATTCAGCCCTGTTTATTCCATATAGCATTGGGTCAGATGAAGGGAAAAAAATCTCCGCCCCTAATAGAGCTATACAGAGCAAAGATTCTAAACATGTCTGCCTCCTGATAGAGCTATACAGAGCAAAGATTCTAACCAACATGTCCACCCCCTGATAGAGCTATGCAGAGCAAAGATTCTAAACATGTCTGCCTCCTGATAGAGCTATACAGAGCAAAGATTCTAAACATGTCTGCCTCCTGATAGAGCTATACAGAGCAAAGATTCTAAACAACATGTCCGCCCCCTGATAGAGCTATACAGAGCAAAGATTCTAACCAACATGTCCACCCCCTGATAGAGCTATGGAGAGCAAAGATTCTAAACATGTCTGCCTCCTGATAGAGCTATACACAGCAAAGATTCTAAACATGTCTGCCTCCTGATAGAGCTATACAGAGCAAAGATTCTAAACAACATGTCCGCCCCTTGATAAAGCTATACAGAGCAAAGATTCTAAACAACATGTCTGCCCCTTGATAGAGCTATACAGAGCAACGATTCTAAACAACATGTCTGCCCCTTGATAGAGCTATACAGAGCAACGATTCTAAACAACATGTCCGCCCCCTGATAGAGCTATACAGAGCAAAGATTCTAAACAACATATCTGCCCCTTGATAGAGCTATACAGAGCAAAGATTCTAAACAACATGTCCGCCCCCTGATAGAGCTATACATAGCAAAGATTCTAAACAACATGTCCGCCCCCTGATAGAACTATACAGAGCAAAGATTCTAAACATCATGTCTGCCCCCCTGATAGAGCTATACAGAGCAAAGATTCTAAACAACATGTCTGCCTCCTGATAGAGCTATACAGAGCAAAGATTCTAAACAACATGTCTGCCCCCTGATAGAGCTATACAGAGCAAAGATTCTAAACAACATGTCTGTCCCCTGTTAGAGCTAAACAGAGCAAAGATTCTAAACAACATGTCCTTCTGATGTTTTATTATCTGGCCAAAGATGAATAAGATCTATACCAACTTTCTAAACATGTCTGTCCCCTGATAGATCTAAACAGAGCTCGGAAAGGTATTTTATGTGTGGTCTTTCATCAAAGTCTTCCTATTTCAAAGGTCTGCACATGTTGCAATGTAACAAATAAACAATTACTTATTTTTTTTTGCTAACAATTCTCTTTTAATGCAAAATACCTTTATAGTAGAGAGGTACTGGCAATCTGACAGTTAAAATACTCATAGAGCTATACAGAGTAAAGATTCTAAACAACATGTCTGCCCCCTGATAGAGCTATACAGAGCAAAGATTCTGAACAACATGTCCACCCCCTGATAGAGCTATACAGAGCAAAGATTCTAAACAACATGTCCGCCCCTGATAGAGCTATACAGAGCAAAGATTCTAAACAACATGTCCGCCCCTGATAGAGCTATACAGAGCAAAGATTCTAAACAACATGTCCGCCCCTGATAGAGCTATACAGAGCAAAGATTCTAAACAACATGTCCGCCCCTGATAGAGCTATACAGAGCAAAGATTCTAAAGAATCATACATTGTTTCTTCTCTCCATTTGCCAGTAATGTTTAGGTGACAGAGTCTCCTGAATGAGGATATGTTTGTTATTATAGAAGGTGATTAATAAATGCCCAGACTGTTATAAGTTGTCATTCTGATTTATAGCAATATGTTGGCTTTATTTTAACCTCAGGCAAAATAACTGTTGCTAAATTTCGCATCCTGTGAGCTAATCATTATTTATTGCTTTTCTTTCACAGGTATTAATAATTTCCTCAGAAACAAAGTGACAACAAACCCCTTATTCAGCAAGAAAAGCATTGTGAATAGTTTGTTTAATGTATTTTGTGAAACAGACTATTTACCTTGATAAAACCCCTTGAGGTAATACATAAGATAAACCTTGATTCATTTAAACCTATCGGTCTCTCCTGGCGCAGCTCAACTACTCAAGATGGAGGCTCTTATGGGTCTGAAGATCAACTTTCATAATAAGTATATTATTATAGCGCGATCTGTATCTGTGTCATGATATATAGACATATATTATAGCATGATCTGTGTCATGATGTATATACACATATTACAGCTCGATCTGTGTCATGATATATATACATATATTACAGCTCGATCTGTGTCATGATATAAATACATATATTACAGCTCGATCTGTGTCATGATATAAATACATATATTACAGCTCGATCTGTGTCATGATGTATATACATATATTACAGATCGATCTGTGTCATGATGTATATACATATATTACAGCTCGATCTGTGTCATGATGTATATACATATATTACAGCTCGATCTGTGTCATGATATAAATACATATATTACAGATCGATCTGTGTCATGATATATATACATATATTACAGATCGATCTGTGTCATGATATATATACATATATTACAGCTCGATCTGTGTCATGATATATATACATATATTATAGCTCGATCTGTGTCATGATGTATATACATATATTATAGCACGATCTGTGTCATGATGTATATAGGCAACGTTAGACAAACTAGAACAGACTGGTAAATGAGGTAGAGAGCCCTGCTCGCAGAGCTTACAATCTAGAGGGAATGGGGTACATGAAACACATAAGGGAGTAAAGATGTCAGAGGGATGGAAGTTGTAGTAACAGTAATGTGGAAGGATGGCAGTAGCTGAGTTTGGCCAAAGAGTAATGGTGTGCCTTCTCAAAATTCAACAGAAGGTGAGCACACCATCACATTTATTGTATCCATCATCAAGTAAACCTACAGTGTGCTGTTCTCTTTTGTGAAAAATAAAAAAAATGTGTAGCATTTGTTTGTTAGAAATAAAACATTACCACCTAATTTTGGAAATGTCAATACCTTAGGCAAGTAGGATTCAGATTTTCTGACCCAGAATCCAAATAATAGACTGGAGAACATCTTTCGAGATATATTTTATTTAAATGTGTTTGGTTCTGACTTTCTATTTCCCTCTAACCGTACCACCCACCCAGACACTTATCAGAAAGCCATGAAGCAGTAGATGCTGGTAATCATCATGTTAATGAAAAACCCCATTGAGCTTGCGAGAATTGACAAGACCAGCCTGTAGATCAGACAAAAGGCTGAGGTTCAGCTTCATCACCAGTCAAAGCCTGGAGTAAGTGGGTACCACTCATTACAGTGGTTAATAGATGTTTCCCACAGCGGCAACGCACATTAATACACAGAAATAACCTGCATCACCCATTCCCAACTATTAACAGCCACAGGAGTAAAATGTCACTCATTCTCTAAACAATGATCAAAACTTTACTGAAATTATCATTTTGTGAAGATTAAAAAAAAAAAAAACTGAAATATGATTAAAAAAAACAGTTTTTTTTTTCATTTCACATTTTTTTTCATCTGTTTTCTAATATTCTTATATTTACAAAATGCTTCTCATTCACTATTTTGTCCATTTCTTTGCAGTCTCCCATCGGTCTCTGATTTCTCCTACTCTTCCTAACATTTTCCAAATCACTTTTCAGCTTAATCTTAATGCAATTTTCAGGCAATTCAACTTCTCCTATTTTACATTTAAACTTTCGCAGTCTGATAACGACTCACCTACAATAACCGAATTTTCAAAAAGTACATTCTCCCATTCCGTTCTCCCCCCATTCTCCAATTCACTGGCCATTCGTTTTAATAACATATGTAGAGAAACCTCCACAACTGAAAATATCACCAACAATAAACATGCCAAATGAGGCTGGAAGGTACAATAGGCTCCTAATAAATGCACCACGCAAGCTGGAACGGCTACATCCTGTACTTCTCAGACATAGTTGAGCAAGCCTGGTTTCCTGTGAAATATCCCAACACTAGAAGCAAAACTCACTTATACGTCCCCCTCAACTTCCACATTAACCTCTCACTCTCGTTGGGTATCACAAAGGACAAACATGGAAGAAGGCATATAAAATGGAGTCAGTAGGACAAAATGGCTTCCAAGATACAAAATGGCTTCCGGGGAAATTTCATCTTCCACACAAGTTAAGCAATCTACCACCCTGAGCAAATGGGCAAAAACAGTTGGGGGAAACGAAACCATGTGGCTACCTAATGCTAAAACTGAGAGTCGAGCAGGATTAGCCAGACCTGCACAAAATTGTGCTGATAAAAAAAATCATTTTTCTATTCTGAACGCATATTTTTGTATATGTCCAGAGAGGACCAAAATTGCCATTTTTTCTTTTACGTTGGCCAAAACATACAAATCCCATTGTCTTTAAAAAAAAAAATTCATGTACAGCTGCACTGAATAATACTGCATTTCTTATGTTTGTAAGTAGAAGGCAGCAGCAATAGTTGCCCATGTTTCTGAAATAAACTCAGCACATTTTATATTCCTACCTTTTTCCCGTCGTGTTTCAGTTTATAATAAATTCTACCCCGTCGGACTGAGAGTATAAGTCTCGGAGTCAATGTATTTGCATTGTACGCAATGCTCTGTTGATGGTTACAAGACCTGCTTGATACTTTTGAACGGTCAATTTATTTTTCGCTATAAATTTATACTGTATGCATAAAAGTGGGATCTGAAAATAAAAGAGGAATAAATTTGCTGCGAAAATAGAATTATATACGCGAATTATAGAAAGGCCAAAGGAAGAAAAGAAAAAAGGGCACAATTTATTTTCACCGAGGATTGTTAAGTCTAAAATTTAATCTACTGCCATAGAGAGAGAAGAAATGATAGCTGTGTTCTGCAAATGATCAAAACTCCTGATAAAGCATTTACATTCTAAATGCTTCACCTCCTCCATTTCTTTTATGATGTTGAAAAGGTCATCCTTCAAAAACTGTGATCCAATTCATATAAAAGATTTAATGTTTTAAGATAGAAAACATTTCACTGCTTTTTTTTTTTTTAAATTGAATGAATCTTAACCTTAATTTTTTTCTCTCTCTCTCTCTCTCTCTCTCTTTTTTCTGCGTATCCATATAACACTTTTTAAATATCGTCTTCCGTATAGCATTAATATTTCAAGTAGTTTGGAAGTTGCTAGGAGCGCCAAAAAAACGGAGCGTAAAAAAAAAAGTAAAGTTTAATTTTGGAAAAGAAGATAGTTTTTGTTTAAATCTCTAGTTATGGTTTTATTTAATACATGTTTATGTGTAGTATCTGTTCAGTTTAGTTGTTTAAACTCCAGAAATAAATGAGAGAAGTTATTGTAGATTTTAAAATATTTTGCTATTAAATTCTGCGTAATGGCACTTTAGAACAAGGGTTAAGGTACTCTTTAATTAACATATTTAATATAGGGTGGCTGTACACATTTTATACTATGGAGAGGGTTACAAATACAAAGACATATATTATTTAATAAGAGACTAAGCTACTTGGATAAAGGTTTACTTTGGGGATGTAAATGCAGGGTTTTTTTTTTTGTTTGTTTTTACTGTTTGGACACCGAATAGACGTCAAAACTGCCAAGTAGTACATAATAAAACAGTATCTGGGAAAGACAACACTCCTTGCTGGCAGACAGCTAAAGTTAAATGAAGGCAGGTGTCTGAGGTATAGAAAATATAGAGAAGCATTGCAGGTTCAGATGAACTGTCCTCTTTCTAGGTAAACAACAGCAGGAAGACGGCTCAGAAGAAATGTATCTATATGAAAAAGAACTGCACAATGTCCAGGTTAATAACTTATAGATTCTTGCAACTAACAATGACATAATTCTGCTGGGGGTAAGAATGAGGAAGGCAGGATACTATGTTAGATCACATAACCACCAATGTTACCATTTTCCATACGAGCCCAAATTGGAGTGCACGTCTAGGGTTAAATTTCCCCAAAGCAGGCTGATGGTAATGAGATGTGTATTCCATTCACGGCTAGCTGACTACAGTTAGCTCAGTCGTTTTATCGATCTACCCACGGGCAGAATATAGAATTGTATATTTCACTGCATCCGTTTCTGTATTATATTCACACTGCTGGTATTAAAGACGACTCTATTCCCAGCTCACATGTCTCGTAACGACCCTCACCTCTGTTTCCCCAGTTTCATTGATCAAAGAGGAAACTAGATCATTGGGCTGTAAACATTTTCTCAATAGAATAATAAATGTGAGAAAAGAAACAATATCAGATTAACCTTTCATGCCCAAGGTGCAAGTTTACTTATGAGGTCTTCAGATCAGTTCCACTAGCAATTGCTCTAGATGAATGTTTCGGGTCAGCAAACAGCAAGGCAGACGAATATTCCTTGCATTACCAGCGTAATCTGTAAAAATGAGGACATGGAGAGAGCCAGGGCGGGAGGCAAGTAACAGAGATGTAATTTTCCAATGCAGGACCAGACCGCCAGTGTTTTATTTAACTCACAGAGCACAAAATATTAGAGGGGCTAACATTTTAAAATGTGAATTATTAGACCCTAGTCTTTGTAAAAATAAAGACCAGGGAGCTGCCATCTTACAGAACCTGGCAGCAGAGAGTGATGACCCATTGACACCCCCTCTTCGTAAATGATGTGTGCAGGGGCTTCAGCTGTGCACACCCAATCAATAGCGGGAGGCAGTGCATAGAGTGACAGCAGAGCCAGCACTACCATTAAGGTGCTACATCCTCTTTCCCTGCCTTGCCTGCCGGCACAGACATCTGGCACTGTTGAAAGGCATGTCGTGGGCAATCTGGTGTAAAGATTGTGCAAGAAAGGGGGTGCAATCATTAGAGAAAGTAGTGTGAGAAATGAGTGGCTTAGTCAGGCCTAGGGCAGCACAAAACCTACGTACACCTCTGAATGGGGGAGGAGAGTAACATGATTTTATTTACATGGGCTTTTTAAAGGATAACTGTAGGCAAAACATAAGGCATATTTAATTGAAAGATAACATCAATTCTAGATAATCTGTATAGAAATGCTTTATTGAGAGAACACAAATAAAACACCTTATTGAGCCTGCATTGCTGCATATATCTCTAACAGGGGGCAGACATGTTGTATAGAATCTTGAGTCAGATCTGCGTTAACCTTCATGCAGATGAAGGAGGATCTGTCCCAAGATTCTAAACAACATGTCTGCCTCCTGTTACAGCTATATGAAGCAAACAAGGCTCAATAAAGTACATTATTTGTATTCTTTCATTAAAGCATTGCTATGTAAAATGCCTGCATTTGATGACATTTTCAATTAAACACAAGTTAATTTATTGCTACAGTTGTGGGGCTCTGACCAAGCCTCTACTCTTGTGCCTCTTACAGAAGTCCCCCATGTTGGTTTGAGTCCTTTTGCTGCAGGACGATGCCTATCATTCCCTGCCATAAAATGCACTCCCGTGAATACATTGACAAATGCAGAGGTCTGTAGGTACACACACGTGTCTATACGAGAGACTGCGACTGCGTCCTAGTGACTGGATGGCAGTGAGAGCAGGAATAAAAGGTAATAATAGAGGGTGTAAAGGATGACTCCGTACCATGTCTTGGGCACTTGCCCCATTTGCCCTGCCTTAAAGATGGATTTTGGTCATTCGCATTTTGAAGCACTACCTGTTTTCTACATCTATCAAGCATTACACCCTCTGCCATCTTCCATCTTGGTATCAATGGGAAGTACAGCTAGTCGACAAAGACAGACAATGCCAGCGCACTAATCCTCTCCGTTCCAGCCACACGCATTGTGTTTCGGAAATGAAAGATAATGAGCCGTCTTAATGACAGGTTGGCGCTTCTATTGATAGAATGCCGATCATACAGAGCGACAAATCCGAGCCAGCACAATATTTACTCTCTACGAAGCCTAATTAGCACTATCCATGGTGGAACTTCTTTCTTTTCTATTTTTGTTTTTAAGATGATAATTGGGGCATAATAAGCAGAGAGACAACAAAACCAGTGATTTGTCCAGTGGAGGTTTTGTCAGCAGCTTAAAAGAAAAAGCGTGCGTAGACAGCAAATGCATACTGCGCAAGGATCATGCTTGGGCCAGGAAAAAAAAAACATTGGAACAGTAATGGAGGCATACAGCGCTAACATACCTTAACACCGGCTTCCAATGAGATCATGATTCATTGAGGATCTTTCAGTTTCACATTCAATAAGCCTCTTCTCTGTCACACCAAGCAAAACTTAGAGAAGGGGTAAACCCAATTTATTTTCTTTTAATGGGGGAGACATTCATTTCTTCCCAGGGGATGGCCGACAGGGGGGGCCGAGTGGCAGGTACTCCCTGGGCTGCTCTACAAGATGACTCAATCTGACTCTTGAAATGGTCAGTAGATAAAGTCCCAAGGTAATCCTTCATAATGCATTGTTATAAAGTGACAGTGTGTAAAGATGTAACTCTGCATTATCCATGGCCAGCTGAGCTCTTCTATATATTCTTCTATACATTGTGCAGGGTCTGGTGAGTTTCTCCTGCTAGAAGAACAGAGTTGGTCCTGTATAATGCATTGTTATAAAGTGACAGTGTGTAAAGATGTAACTCTGCATTATCCATGGCCAGCTGAGCTCTTCTATATATTCTTCTATACATTGTGCAGGGTCTGGTGAGTTTCTCCTGCTAGAAGAACAGAGTTGGACCTGTATAATGCATTGTTATAAAGTGACAGTGTGTAAAGATGTAACTCTGTATTATCCATGGCCAGCTGAGCTCTTCTATATATTCTTCTATACATTGTGCAGGGTCTGGTGAGTTTCTCCTGCTAGAAGAACAGAGTTGGATCTGTATAATGCATTGTTATAAAGTGACAGTGTGTAAAGATGTAACTCTGCATTATCCATGGCCAGCTTAGCTCTTCTATATATTCTCTATACATTGTGCAGGGTCTGGTGAGTTTCTCCTGCTAGAAGAACAGAGTTGGCCCTGTATAATGTATTGTTATAAAGTGACAGTGTGTAAAGATGTAACTCTGCATTATCCATGGCCAGCTGAGCTCTTCTATATATTCTTCTATACATTGTGCAGGGTCTGGTGAGTTTCTCCTGCTAGAAGAACAGAGTTGGCACAGTATAATGCATTGTTATAAAGTGACAGTGTGTAAAGATGTAACTCTGCATTATCCATGGCCAGCTGAGCTCTTCTATATATTCTTCTATACATTGTGCAGGGTCTGGTGAGTTTCTCCTGCTAGAAGAACAGAGTTGGCCCTGTATAATGCATTGTTATAAAGTGACAGTGTGTAAAGATGTAACTCTGTATTATCCATGGCCAGCTGAGCTCTTCTATATATTCTTCTATACATTGTGCAGGGTCTGGTGAGTTTCTCCTGCTAGAAGAACAGAGTTGGATCTGTATAATGCATTGTTATAAAGTGACAGTGTGTAAAGATGTAACTCTGCATTATCCATGGCCAGCTTAGCTCTTCTATATATTCTCTATACATTGTGCAGGGTCTGGTGAGTTTCTCCTGCTAGAAGAACAGAGTTGGCCCTGTATAATGTATTGTTATAAAGTGACAGTGTGTAAAGATGTAACTCTGCATTATCCATGGCCAGCTGAGCTCTTCTATATATTCTTCTATACATTGTGCAGGGTCTGGTGAGTTTCTCCTGCTAGAAGAACAGAGTTGGCACAGTATAATGCATTGTTATAAAGTGACAGTGTGTAAAGATGTAACTCTGCATTATCCATGGCCAGCTGAGCTCTTCTATATATTCTTCTATACATTGTGCAGGGTCTGGTGAGTTTCTCCTGCTAGAAGAACAGAGTTGGCCCTGTATAATGCATTGTTATAAAGTGACAGTGTGTAAAGATGTAACTCTGCATTATCCATGGCCAGCTGAGCTCTTCTATATATTCTATACATTGTGCAGGGTCTGGTGAGTTTCTCCTGCTAGAAGAACAGAGTTGGCCCTGTATAATGCATTGTTATAAAGTGACAGTGTGTAAAGATGTAACTCTGCATTATCCATGGCCAGCTGAGCTCTTCTATATATTCTTCTATACATTGTGCAGGGTCTGGTGAGTTTCTCCTGCTAGAAGAACAGAGTTGGCCCTGTATAATGCATTGTTATAAAATGACAGTGTGTAAAGATGTAACTCTGTATTATCCATGGCCAGCTGAGCTCTTCTATATATTCTTCTATACATTGTGCAGGGCCTGGTGAGTTTCTCCTGATAGAAGAACAGAGTTGGCCCTGTATAATGCATTGTTATAAAGTGACAGTGTGTAAAGATGTAACTCTGCATTATCCATGGCCAGCTGAGCTCTTCTATATATTCTTCTATAAATTGTGTATAGGGCCTGGTGAGTTTCTCCTGCTAGAAGAACAGAGTTGGCTCTGTATAATGTATTGTTATAAAGTGACAGTGTGTAAAGATGTAACTCTGTATTATCCATGGCCAGCTGAGCTCTTCTATATATTCTTCTATACATTGTGCAGGGTCTGGTGAGTTTCTCCTGCTAGAAGAACAGAGTTGGCCCTGTATAATGCATTGTTATAAAGTGACAGTGTGTAAAGATGTAACTCTGCATTATCCATGGCCAGCTGAGCTCTTCTATATATTCCTCTATACATTGTGCAGGGCCTGGTGAGTTTCTCCTGCTAGAAGAACAGAGTTGGCTCTGTATAATGTATTGTTATAAAGTGACAGTGTGTAAAGATGTAACTCTGCATTATCCATGGCCAGCTGAGCTCTTCTATATATTCTTCTATACATTGTGCAGGGCCTGGTGAGTTACTCCTGCTAGAAGAACAGAGCTGGCCCTGTATAATGCATTGTTATAAAGTGACAGTGTGTAAAGATGTAACTCTGCATTATCCATGGCCAGCTGAGCTCTTCTATATATTATCTATACATTGTGCAGGGCCTGGTGAGTTTCTCCTGCTAGAAGAACAGAGCTGGTCCTGTATAATGCATTGTTATATAGTGACAGTGTGTAAAGATGTAACTCTGCATTATCCATGGCCAGCTGAGCTCTTCTATATATTCCTCTATACATTGTGCAGGGTCTGGTGAGTTTCTCCTGCTAGAAGAACAGAGTTGGCCCTGTATAATGCATTGTTATAAAGTGACAGTGTGTAAAGATGTAACTCTGCATTATCCATGGCCAGCTGAGCTCTTCTATATATTCTTCTATACATTGTGCAGGGTCTGGTGAGTTTCTCCTGCTAGAAGAACAGAGTTGGTCCTGTATAATGCATTGTTATAAAGTGACAGTGTGTAAAGATGTAACTCTGCATTACCTATGGCCAGCTGAGCTCTTCCATATATTCTTCTATACATTGAATTATATTTCTGATTAATTTTTGTGATGATTTTCTCTCCCTTGGGCTTTTGTATAATGAAAACCTTCGAGTTCCAGTGAGTTCCAAATCTCCTACACAACCTTGTTTTTCCCGTATCTTTAGCCCTAAAGAGTTAATGATTAATGAGCCAGATAACAAGTCTCTAGCGCCGGACACGAGCTGATTCCAATATAAGCAATGGCTTGGCTGCTTGTTACGGGACCCTATCTACTAGCTGTGATGGTGGGAACGAGTTCTTGGCATTTTCCATATCAATATAATCTACTAAATTCTCATCACGGGAACTGTCAGGCGAAATGCTTCCATTTAACGTGTCACTAGTTCAAGAACAAAATTATTGTTCCTGTAAACAGCAAGCGTGTAATTAGTGATTTGATGATACCAAGACTACTCTGACTACATCGGTTGAGTACTCCAGAGCTGCGCCCTTAATACAGGAAGACCTCACTGTGCAAACGCTCTTAGCAAGAACACTTTAAAAATCACTGCTGGGCAAGGAACCATTTCAGCAACAAAAGGCTGAACAATGAATACATGAGTAGGCAAAAGGGGGGGGGGGGTCTGTGATTTGTCCCAACAGAACATGCAAAATGAGTGGGGCCTGTGCCACAGGGCTCGAGACCACCGATGCTGAAAGTACCACTATCAGCAGTCAGGCTTCTGATCTAATGAGCAGAAGCTCATCTGGGAAGGCTTGGTTGTGTTGGCTTTCTCGCGGAAGTAACTGACTCTCGCTCTAATTAAGGTGAACCGAAACTCCGCAACGGCATTCAGTCTTTGAGAGAGTGTTGCCTTTTTTCGGATACCTTAAACTGAATTGCTGGATCATGGAGATTTTACAAAATACTTTGCATTTACCAACTGCAATTCTATTACCTGCACAGGTACTTACCTTGATCCTGTGATCACCAAACCTACACCACATAAACTGTGCAAAGGTACTTACCTTGATCCTGGGATTTACCATCGGCAATTCTATTACCTGCAAAGGTACTTCCCTTGCTGCTGTGATCACAAATCCTTTATCATAAGAATTGTGCAAAGTACTTTCACCAATTGAAACCTTTAAGCCACATAAGTACTTACCTTGCTTCTGTGATCCCCAAGCCTCCATTATAAGAACCGCGCAAATTATTCTCCTAGTTTCTGTGTTATTTCCAATGAAAACCTCTAACCTATGCTGGAGTGGTACATTTTGGGGTAGCTGCAAATGCGTAGGGGAGTAAAGTTTTATATTTTATTTTTTGGTGTACATTATTAATAAATTCCAAATATGCTCTATTTGTGTGTGGTTTAGGGAAACACGTGGATTTTCGTGATGCTGGTGGGAGGCATAAGTGCTGGGTCCACTATTATTATCATTTTTCATGCACCTGTTGTGGTGCCTGCCCCTACCATAGAGGACCTGAACCTTTGCCACTATCTGCCTATAGAATGAAAGCCACGTCGCACAGGAATGTAAATTAAAGAGCGATCAAAATAATAATAAAAAAATGAAGGGGCTCAAAAGTCTAGTTTTACTGAACATACATAAAAAGTTTATTTTCTTGAATATAATACCAAAGTACTATTTAAAGGGTTAATAGTTGGTATAATTATGTTATACAAGGGGGTTAACCCATGGATCAAGATATTGCAAAATGGTCTAGACTCTGGACACTTAATTGATTGTCTGACAATGTGTTGTTTTGGGTGTTTTTGTTTTTTTCTTTCTCCCTCCGCTAAGTACTGTAAATTTTGGGAGAGGAATGAGGTTTTGAGGCAAATGCTGGGGTAAACATTTTGAGTAATACATTTGATCTCCGCTCACACTGGGGTCAGCCTCCCGCCTGGTGCAGTGGTGTATCTTGATTTTGTGCTGCCCTAGGCAGACAAAATCCGGGCACCCCCCTAACCAAGCTGCCCACCCACGTTACACACCTAAGACATGCCCCATCATTCAGACTCACATCAAGCTCATACTCCCATCAAACACACACTCCCATCACACTCAGTCACACACTCCTACTCCCATCACACACACTCCGACTCCCATCACACTCAGTCACACACACAGTCTCCCATCACACACACTCTGACTCCCATCACACTCAGTCACACACACTGTCTCCCATCACACACACTCTGACTCCCATCACACTCAGTCACACACACTGTCTACCATCACACTCAGTCACACACACTGTCTCCCATCACACACACTCTGACTCCCATCATACTCAGTCACACACACTGTCTCCCATCACACACACTCTGACTCCCATCACACTCAGTCACACACACTGTCTCCCATCACACACACTCTGACTCCCATCACACTCAGTCACACACACTGTCTCCCATCACACACACACTGTCTCCCATCACACACACTCTGACTCCCATCATACTCAGTCACACACACTGTCTCCCATCACACACACTCTGACTCCCATCACACTCAGTCACACACACACACACACACACACACAGTCTCCCATCAGCACTTACCTTTCCTTGGTGGCTAGTGGCAGGCAGCATGGTCCCTCCATGCTGCCTGTTCGGCTTCCCGGCGATTGTGCCGACAGGTCACATGACCGGGCGCGCTTATGACGTCAGCGCGCCCGTCACGTGACTGTCGGCACTTCCGTGTCGGCACACTGCACGGGGAGCCGAACAGGCAGCACGGAGGTTTCTCTGTGCTGCCTGTTTGGCTCCCCGTGCAGCCTGGCAGGCAGAGCGATGGTGGGGGGGGGGATCTTCTGATCCCCTCTCACCTCCGTCTCTGCCTGCAAGCGCGGTCTTTTTTTTTTTAAAGGGCCGCGTTTTTTGTTTTTTTTTCAGTTTTTTTTTTTCAGTGCTGCGGGGCGCTGCCGCCCCCCAAAATTTGCCGTCCTAGGCATCCGCCTAGGATGCCTCGAGGTAAATAAAGCACTGGCCTGGTGCGAGATATTTTTGTATTTATGTCTGTTTTTTATTTCTTTGTGTACTACCTCCCGCACAAAGTCAATCCACTCCCTTTTTGGGAACCGGAATGTTTTATGTGTTTTCTTCTTCTTGTAGACGGCTACACAAATTTGTTTTATAAAATCTTTAAAGATGTGATTAGCGAACCATTACTATAAACATTTAATGAAATGGCAGTAACAGTAAGAAAACCACCAGCAGAATTACAAAGGGCTAATATACTTCCAATATTAAAACCTAACACGGATCCGACTGACTTTAGGAATTACAGGCCTATTTCACTTAGAAATGGAGACATGAAATTATATGCAGCTATTTTAGCAAATAAGCTAAAGATGGTAGTGGCCTCAGCGGTACATCCAGACAAAATTGGTTTTATTCCGGGAAGAAAATCAACCAATAATACTAGAAGATTGTTGGATGTCATGGACCAGGCGGAACTCTTGGGAATCCCTCTCCTGACCCTGTCATTGGACATCGAAAAAGGGTTTGACAGGGTCGGGCGGGGGTATTTGGAGAAGACCTTAAAGGCATTGGGGTTAGGGGGATGGATACTTAGTGTCATCATGGCTCTATACTGTGGCCCTTCTGCTAGAGGCTCCAATTTATGTGCCGACTGGTTCCCACTATGGAACGGAACGAGACATGGGTGTCCCCTCTCACATCTCATTTATATACTCTCAATTGAGCCTTTGGATATTAATATTAGAAATAATGGGGAAATAGAGTGATTCAGAACTTTAGGGGCTAACCATAAAATACGCTGATGACATCTTAATATCTCTCCTGTCTCCAGCGCATGCTCTGCCTCATTTGATGGAGTAATTAAACAAATAAAGTGCTATATCAAATTATAAGCTAAACTTAGAAAAGCCATGGCTATGGCAAAAAATATACCTCACTTAACTCTTAGCAACTTAAAGGAAAATTTAAAATTTAAATGGAGCACAAAATCCTTTAAATATCTTGGTCTGTTGTTCCCGGATGATGTAGAGAGAGTGATGGAGTCTGACTTTTTGAGACTATTGAAAGAAACCAATCAGAATTTATTGCACCGGCGACGAGTATAGGTCTCATGGTGGGACAGGATCAACTTAATTAACTCATATATCCTATATAAATGTTGCTATCTTTTCAAAATGATCCCCTGGGGAGTTCAAAATCCCTGGCTGGCCATGGAACAGGCAAGTTTTAAGGCATTTGTCTGGCGGGGAAAGACACCAAGAATTAAAATAAACAATATGGCTAAATTTCAAACAAGGGGGCTTAAACGTATCATAAAGAGCAACTACCAGTCAAATATGATAGTTCATATATATAATATACAAAACCCTACGGTACAAAGAGAACCATGGTATGCTATATAAAAAAAGACAACAGGCAAAGAGGACCTAGAATATTATCTATGTTTAAACAGCAATAAATCACAAACTAAATGTCTTAATGGGAAATCAAGGATACTGGGACAAGTAATGAGGGATTGGGATGTTAAAAAGAGGTCAATGAATCTGCAGAACAAGATGATACCCTCATGTAAGCTTAAATCATTGGAATATAACATGGATAACCTATCATTAAATAGATGGGCTAATTTGCTAGATCTACCAATCGAGGACCTTTTTGAACAAGGTAACCTCCTACAGTTTGAAGACTTGGTAGAAAAAATATTCCATCAAAAGAGATATCCACATGTCTCAGAATAAAACAAATTCTAAAGAACGCATAGGATTTGTGGGGTAGTGTAGAAGACGTTCTCCTATAGACTGATACCAAAGGTAACCACAAAAACCAACAGGTTAATAAATAGGTTGACCATACAACCTAACAAGGCCAAGGGAGCCTGGGAAAAAGAGCTAGTAATACAAATCGCAGAGGATGACTGGTATAGATCATTGTCCCAAGTAAATAAAACTGTAAGATATTTAAACTTAGCTGAAAACCACTTTACAATCATCAACAGGTTATATAGGGTACCAACCGTACTGGCAGAATTGTATCCCCAACAGTCTTCCAAATGCTGGAGATGTGGAGCTGATGGTGATACACTTCTGCATGGCTGGCGGAAATGCCAACTGGTTGCTCCTCTATGGAAGCGGACATATTAATGGATAAAACATTTGACAAATAGTAATAGTGAGTGGGCACCAGAAACTGTCCTATTACATCAACGAATAAATAAGTTACAGTAATACCAACAGATAGTGGTTATACATTGTCTGGTGGCCACGAAAGTATTAATAGCTTGAGCGTGGAGGAGCAGCAAACCATTCGTGAAACTACATCTGACCAGCCAGCCAGTATCTACCAAGTCAGAATGGAAAAAGGTCTGAGTAGCTCCCATAAAGTCCTTTCTCAAAAACTATACGATCTATATACCAGAGCGTTATTCCAGATAGAACAAAAGGAGTAAACATAAATAAAACTGATAAAACAAGCAAAGAATCTGGGAAATAGGATATTTATATGGGGTCCAAAGCAGAGTATACACAGAGTTTTTGACTATCTTAGCATTACTTGTCAACTATAGGTGAGGATGTTTTGAGCTGTGCCAGAGGGCTTTGCAATTTGTAATGTATGTTAACGTATGTATTGCTTCTGTTATATCACGATAAGAAAAATAAAATAATTTATTTAAGTTTTACTGCTACTTTAAATGTGCCAAAAAATATTCCCCCGCGTAAGAGAAATCAGAAATAATACGGGCTCTTTAGATAAAGGATTATTTAAATCTTGAGGTAAAAATGCAGAAAACATGTTTATTTTTCGCCAGACTTTTAGCTATTCTTAGTCCTTGTAATTACAGCTTTGAATTTACCCTCACAATTGTCTGGAGTAGTTTTCTCTTAATTACTTTTACAAAATTGGAAAAAAAAGGACAGGGGACAATCACAACTACATTTATTAAAAATAAATGTTTAAAAAAGTGTTTTTCTTAGAACAGCTGAGAAAATTCTAAACTGAGAAACCAAATTTTTTTTCGTCATATTGAAAATAAACTCTCCTATTATGATAATTATAATTTATTTGTATTACCTTACACAGTAATAATACCCAAAATAAAGGCAGATCTTAGACTTGTCCGCCCTCCCCAACTGGCTGAAGACTTGGCTTTTGAGAAAATTGTTACCAGAGAGGTTCTAGGGACTTACCGATCTATTACTAGACATTGATTGCAGTGATTTTGAAAAAGAACATTTTACCTCCAAGCTCATTAATAAACACATTGATTGCCATATCAATGCATGTTATTGTGAGTTTTATTGCTGTGTGTGACAATAACTCTGCAGGTCTTCTGTTGTGCAAGAGAAGAAGAGCACAGGAGAAACAACAAGAAAAAATAGATGAGAGACGAAAAGATGGACTTGATGGCAAAACAGGGACACTTTGGGGGATTCTTATATACACAGACCACTTTTTTTGTTAGAATTAAACAGTACCCAAGAAATTCCATCCCTAGGACTTAAAAAAAAACAGACAGTCTTCATATATTTCAGTTTTTCCACCAGGTGAAGTGACAGTACTCTTGGAGATCTTCCACATTGGGACAAGAAGACACAACAATACGAAACTGGTTATACAAAATGTTATACAGGACTATATAAAAGGTGAAGATCTCAACTCATCTTTCACAGAAGACTGAACATGTCCAAGCTCTCAAAACTCTGTATAATTCACTATATATCTCTGTCCTAAAATGCAATCATTTAACTCATCTTGTAACTTGATAAACTGGCTGACAACTGGCTGGCCTTCAATGTCAGTCTCCACCTAGCTTGCCACCATATCTGATCACTATGCTCCTTCCAGTCTCCGGACAAACAAAGTCAAGGTCCCACTTACAGAGCTCCTCAAATGAGGACTAAACATCCCACTAACAACAAATTTCCCAATGGTCTAAAATCACTCACCATGTCTATATCTAAGATCAAAACACTATTTATTATTAAATTCGACAAACGAAATAAGGCATGGCACCAAAACTCAATCAGTGTAACACTGCTCACGCGTTTCGCTTTCGTAAAAGCTTTATGCATTAAGTGTTTGTCTCCATTAGTGAACAGTGTTACTCCGATGAAATTTTGGTGTGTAAGTCTTTTTCTACTTTTGAAATTTGAATGATTTTACTGTGGATTAAGGTTTAGAATAAAACAAGTTTATACATTTTTTGGAAAATACACCGGAGTGCCAAGCCTTTTTGTGTTTGTTGGTTTATGGAGATGGGGGTGACCCTAGGCATTGGAGCAATATAAAGGAATTTTGATAATAAGTCTGCACCCACACTTTATGGGTGAGTGGAGAGCTTTTATTCCTTTCTATTATTATTAAATCTAGACCTATATTATTTTATATAGTTTAACTTGTAACACTGTGTTGTACATGCCCAGATTTTGAAAAATATTGGTGTTTTTTTTTTACTTCAGAAACATATATATAATAAAAATAACTAGATAAAAAAAACAAACAGGACAGAAAGGTACCAGGCCACATAAATGCATAAGCAAAATCCTTTTTCTGGAAAACATTATCTCCAAACCTATTAAGAAAGGAAACAGAAGCAAGCAGTTGGATACAATCATTCTGTCTTCACTAGTGTATCAGTATTTATTGTTATTTTTCTTTTCTTTTTCTAAAAAAAAAAAAATAATACACTTGTTTCCTCTTTACAACATAATAACAGACATTTTAAGTAACTGCTGGTATTTTCCACTGCTGCCTGTAAATGTGAGTTTTATTATTATTTTGTTACTTTCTGAATTATTCATGTATTCATTTATTTTGTAAGAGAGGCGCTGTGTTTAAAAACTGTTGTTATCTGGTTTAAAACGGCTTCAATACACAACCATTGGTTTTCGTTAAATTATGTCTTTGGCAAGGAACCAATTGTGAAATTCTTTTTTTTTTATTTATTTTTTATTTCCGTCAATAATGTGTGTTCGAAAAATCGACAATCTCTTGCTTGAGGGGACAAGGAATACAACAGTGAAATAATTATCAGCACATATGACGTCTGTCATCTTTGTTTATCAATGTTTGCCAAGAATATCAGCGTTTAGAAGAGCCAAGGTTTTCCCGGTGCACTTATTTGTCAATTTGTTGGAAGAAAGGGATTTTAAAATGCACATGTCTAGAATGAATTGAAAATGGGAAACCCCACAGGAAATAGTTTTATTGAATATTTGTTTATAGGATAATCAGATGTGTTCCATTAATTGTAGATTTTCATGAATGATTAGGTGTAGAAAATGAATATATATTCTTTGGATGGCTCCAAAGTGCCTATGTAAATTGTTTTAAAAAGTAACCATATTCCAATAAATGATAAGGTAAATATATTTTTTTTTCTGTAAAAATATGATTTAGAATTAGTATTGTTTCCTAGATCCGTGGGGCATGGAAAGGCTAAGTGAGTTGGGTACTACAGTAATTAATAGTAATATATTTTGATCCAGTTAAAAACAAACTATGGGTGGTATGACAAATTAATTGCAAACATTCATAGTGGTATTGAAAAGATAGGCAAACTGGAGAATTTTTTCAACTCTGCCATGAACCCCCTCACAACATAGGTCATGACAGGTACGTCCAGGAAGAAACTCCTTTGCTGAGATAGCAAGGGATTTTCCTTCTCTCAGCTGGTGTTGATGAGTGCCTCAATGTTGAGTCATCCAGATACATGGCTATCTAAAGTCCGGATAATGTGCGATCATAGGCGCCATATTGAAATGCATAATGCCTTTCCAATATAACGCTGCCCTGCTGTGGTCAATAGCTTCGAAAGCAATTGGTGATCACTTCATTCAATCTGGTGGCAGTCAGAAAAAATATAGGCTAAGTTAGCCTTAGATCTAGGGTTAAGGTTAGCATAAGAGTTAGAGTTAGGGTTATTGCTAGGGTTAGGTTCAGGGTTGGGATTTAAAGGGCACTTAAAGAGAAAATGCTAAGGAAAAGACAATACACTGTTTTCAGTTATTACCCTATAACTTGAAAAAAAAACAACAGAAAAACATGTAAACAAAGGCTATTTTTAAACTCAGGACAAATCATTTCATGATTTTTTAATACTAAATTATATGATAGGATGAAAATGATGGTATCCCACAGCCTATGTCACCAAGGGCAAAGCTTGGCCAAAAAACATACCTTTTTTTGCACGACGGCGCAGATAATGACTGTAGATTAGTAGGTCATTCAGCCTGTGCTTCTTCACTTAATTTATAGTAAAATAAAACAAAAAAAGAGAACTTCAAAAAAAGTCACACAAAAAAAAAAATCACGTAACATTAGTAGCAACACAAATGTTTTAACAGCCTTTTTTGGTCAAATATGGACTTAGTGGCAACCCTACTAAGACAGTACAGTGTTATATCCAGATGCAAAGAGTTCCCTTTAAACCTTTTAAACCATGTGAGTCCTATCATAAGCATCCGACCTCAGTGGTTTTAAAATTAACTAATTATACGGGGCAGGGCAAATACCCCTTCCCCTCCACGTTTATAATACATTTATTATACGTTTAACGTTAAAACAATGTAATACAATAAAAGCTATGAAGCTGACAGGGTGGGAGTAAGTTCCAAAAAATAAACTACATTTTGGTTTTTTGGTTTTAAATCCACCTACGCATTTTATACTGGACAACTACAGTTACCGTGACTGTAAGAGGGCCCTTAACCACCACCAGGCAGACACATTGTACAGATAGTCTTTCCTCTCAGTCACATTTCTCCGACAGTCTGTCTAACCTGGAATTTCATTTAATTCCCGCTGTTCTGTAACATGATGTATGTGAATCGCTATCCACCCATTGTATGCACAGATATATTCACTGTGGACCGCATAAATTACATTGCATCTTTTCAAATGAAAAAAAAATAAATAAGAAATGGATGATTAGAATCTTTTTTATTTATTAGCGGCTTTCACTGACGGGTCTACAGGAAGGACAACATCATAATAGTGAAGAATAAAGGGAATTTACTTATTTTAAATTAAATTCTATTCAGTGCTTTGTGGTTTTTCTGCTTGTTTGTTTTTTTAACTTTTTTATAATTTTTTTTTGCCACCTGATGTAGCCGGCTTTTTATTATGTGAATGGAAATTAAAATAATCATTTGGTATCATTTTATTTCTGATTTAGCGATCTCAAATTGTGAGCAGATCTCGTCTACGAAGCAAATCTGCTTTTTTTCAAAAAATATCCGCTCTGCAGAGATTAATAAGATGCTGTGATTTACCTGATACAATATCTATAAATGAAAGGCTGATAATAAGCACAGGGTATATGGAGGTTCTACATGAGTATAACCCCACCAAAATTAATTATAGAGAGCACCTAATCCAAGTGAGAAAAAAAACAGCAAATTTTTGTTCTAATTTTTTTTTTTTTTTTTTTTTAATGGATTGAGTCACCAAGGCCATGCAAAGGTGGCACATGTCTAAAAGGGACTCTGTCATCATTGGAGCATTGCAAAATCAATCATCATGTAATGCATGTAAATATAGATATACATAGGTAGTAAAGTAAGAAAAGAACCACACATAAATTGTGCAGAATGTGTGCATCCATATTTCTGGGAGGATACATGCAGAGCGGAGTTAGGATGTTGGTTTCCCACTCCTCTTCGCTGGCAAGCAATGCTACCCGGTTGAGGAAATAGTGATTTGGTTAAATGCACACTGCACACTTCAAGCGTGATTTTTTTTTTTTTTATTTGGGGGTGAGAATGGAGGCCATTAGGTGTAGGTCTGGGCAGCATCACAGGTGTACCCTACAGTATGAGTAAAAGAATAACTTGTCAAACTTAGTAATACCCCAAGGTGGTACAAATGTTACTTTTCACAAAACCTGCACATTCATCTTCCAATTACAAATAATAATTGCAGAAATGAGAAAACAGTGACAAGCCATAAATGAAAAAATGAATCAATCAATAAATCAGGTGCAGCAAACACTAGTGCATTCCCTCTACAGAGCACATAAAAATCAATAAAAACGTGTGCTGAAGTGTTGCGCAAAAAGAAAAAAATATATAGATATAGAAAAATACTTAACAGTGGTAAGTGTAACACTCCAATTCGAGGTACATGTGGAAAAAAAAAAAAAAAAACAGATAAACAACAATGTGTAGTAATGACCAAAAGATATAATAGTAGCGAGTATCTCCCCCTTTGTAAATATACTCACACTATACAGAGCCTAAAGAACCGGCTCTGGGTGTGTCAGGCAGATGGACTCTGAGTCCTATAATCCCCCAAAATCGTATCTGGGATCTTGAAAATGCTCGTACATCAAGGGGTCACGATGGTATAGATAAAAAATGCAGACAGAAGAGTAGGGTATAATATATATATCAAGTGTACAAACTCTTTAATAGCCCCCCAGAATGTAGAAGCTTAAATGTGAGACAGTATAAAACAGTATCCAATAAAAATATAGCATCCAATAAAAAATGTAGATAAGAACAAACAGGGAGCAGATTCACCCGGCTGGTCCGTTGAGTACAGTTCTCGATAACACGGCTGCGTACAGAAGCCGACTTTCGGTTGTGCTAAGAAGACGTCGTTATAGTCTGTCGGGTGAAAGAACGCTTCCTGGTAGAAACTCTCGCAGGGGACGTCACAAATCTCGCGAAGCGTTTCGCCCTGTAGGGGCTTTTTCAGAGCAGAGCTGCTCAGCTACACTTGATATATTATACCATACTCGCTACTATTATATCTTTTGGTCATTACTACACATTGTTGTTTATCTGTTTGTTTGTTTTTTCACATGTACCTCGAATTGGAGTGTTACACTTACCACTGTTAAGTGTTTTCCTTTATATATATTTTTTATTATATTTTTTTCTTTTTGTGCAACACTTCACCACACGTTTTTACAAATAACAATTGCAAATGTTAATAATTCATTAGTTGTGGGCGGGTAACTTCTAGTTCATGATACTTTGAGGAGCTGAGGTGCCCCATTCAGAAAAACTCATCTTAGTCCACATGGCACAATACCAGAACAATAGAACTGACAAAGCAAGCCAAGCACTATGGGCTAATAAATAATAGCATCTCAAAGAACACAGAGAAACAAAACCCTATCCCATATTGAGACCTAATGACTCACTAGTGAAGGAAAACAGAGCTGTTTGGTTGCCAGAAGTGACATCACTTTTCAATGGGAAAGGTGTAATTTTCATATCAAGCCACAGGTGATGTCATAAGCAAGAGACACATTTTAAACACATTTTCTCCTAATTTAGGTATTTGCTTGCAGTTTAGCTGACACATTTTTATTCTCTACATTCACAGTAAAAACAATGTTTAGGTGAAATAGTTCCTTTAAATAGCCCTTTCTTTTTTAGTCTGTTAAATGTACACAGAGAGAGAACTTGAGGATGAGAGAGGACAAGGGTTTGTTTTCGTTCCTATGAATAAATACACTTCTCCAAAATGTACAAACTTGCATCTTTATAACTAATAGAGAACAATCGACACTGACACCTTTATTACAAACATAATGAAGCACATTGAATGTAGGGATGGGAGACAGAGCCAAGAATTAAATTACAAGAGAGTGGAAGAAAGACATATTTTACCCACAAAAAAAAATTAATAATGTAAAAAAACAAAACAAAACAATTTATTACAGTCAGAGAGTCTATGAATATTGATGGTGAATTCTGAAGTGCTGGTATAAGGGATAATTCAGGTGGTATATCCTGGGTGGGTCAATTTTGGTTTGTAGAACTCCAATGGGATGTATAAGGCCAATGAAATGGGAGCGCTGTGGCAGAATTCCGGTGGTAAGTCTAAGATTGAAATGAAATGTTTTCAGAATTCTTGTGGTAACTCTAGGGTTCATGATATTGAACAGCAGGTAGCAGAATTCTGGGGGTAAACCCACAGCCAGTGGTACTGTCATGGAGCACCTGGTCTCAGAACTGTGATAAGGATTGAACCCATTTTCACATCTTCGATATTTCCTCTAGAATCCTTGACAATCAGTGACGATGAGGTGAAATCTCCGTGTGGAAGTTGTATATGCGATCCACAAGGTGATGTCACAATACTGCAACTCCGCAGCTCACATTTCAAACTTTATTTCTCTTAAACGTCTACTCGCTAAAGATCGAGATGCAGGGAATTGACATGTGAATTTCCAGCTTGAGGCCAAAGTAGTTGAGTTGGAAATATTCTTCTAGGGAGCTGCATTGGAGAATGTTGGTTGCATTGGCCTTAAGTTTCAAATTCCCATCTCCATACCCTGCAGTTCTCTCTTGAATGAGTAGACCCTATAATTTCTGCATTTTCTTGCAATTTTCTTTTTTTTCCAGTTTATACGATGTGTAGGTATCCGGGTTCCTTTAAGGTACAGATTATTTTCACGGTATACAGAGCCATTGTTTTTTAGCAGATAAAGAAGTTTTTCAATGTTCCCTTAACCTCCAAAGCGCAGGAGTTTTTACAAAAGATTTATTCCAAATTTGAATTCAGACATAAGCCCCTGATGAACTATTTTACGGGTAATTGTTCCAGCTTTTGTTTAGCAGAATAGACGCCATTGTACTGTAAATGTGATTCATAATACATCTTCCATGAATAATTAAACACTATATTGAGCAGAGCTTGTGAAGGGTCCTATCATTTCATTCTCATAATCCTTATATTAAGCAGCGCAACATTAAATATAATCTCAATATTAAAGCCACAGTCACCTGCGTGGATTGGTAGAAGGCCTTGATGGTGCAGGCCAATGGCCCTGATATATTTAGGGATTTATTCATATAAGAAGGAGTTGCAGGGAATTGACAAGGGCATTTCAAACTAATTCGGCTGACTTGGAAAAAAAAATTCTCTTGGCAGGATGTGTCTCGGCCCTACTCCCAGAGATACAGCAATAATTAGGTAAAATGTAAAGAGGCATAATTGCCGAGTATGTACTCGGAAAACCAAAATTGACCTGCAATATTCGGTTTATTGGGGTCATCTGAAACAGAAACCCGCATATCTCCAAGGTATGCCTGATCATTGCAGGGAGGGCTAGCTGCATTTGGCCTGGGGGGGGGGGGGGGGGGTTATAATTTAGATGCCCTTCAGTAAATATATGCACACTTCACTTTCTATAAACATTAATAATACAAATCCATACAGCATTCCCATATTTGCCAGGACCGGCCATTTTTTGGGGGTCCTGTCCCATTAAATCTGGGTCTGTCCCAGCACAGAGAATTCCATACAGAACCCAAATATCAGTGAATAAGCTTCAAACATGATAATAAAGTAATTTATTTAAAACATTTTTAAATAAAAGACCATTTACTGCTGTTTAAACTCACTTAATTGTGAGGTTTTATTGCTGTGGAGTCTGTGATACAATTATACAACTAACCATTCTGTCCTCCCAGAAAAGAGGGGTGAAAGAAGAGGAAAGACGGGGGGATTTGAGTACAACATAGATACTGTCCCTCCTAAATTGGGACACTTGGGAGGTATGGTATGTAACAGGGCTCTAATGCACCTAATGATATTGTTTGACCTTTCTCCTCCACGCGGGTAGTAAATGGCAACAGATTATTACTGGTTCAGAACTCCATATCCCACAGACAAGATTTTCAATTTTCTGAGAGGTCTCACTTGGAGTGCCAATGAATGCATGCCAGTATTGTACCCCCCTCTAAGTATCCCCATCATTATTGTATGTGTAATAAGGCATCAAATATCCAAGTACTGCAAAAGCAAAACAAACAATTAGTAGGGAATGCGGCACTATAAGATTTCCCTTTGCCCCTCTCCAGATGGCCTACATACCTTTCAAGGCCTGAGACCGAGCAGTCCAGCCAACAAATGCTGACCTTGGAATCCGGAGGGTCACACACCACTTTTCATATACATTTGTCTCATTTCACATAATTTAGCTTTTTTTTACTGCTTGGTTTCACCTTCCTCTCACATCATTCACATGTGTCTTTTTTTCACTGTGGCACTCTCACAGTTAAAATGCACACTAGTGAGTGCACTTTGCACTAATTAATACTGATGCTGCATTGGCTGACCATTTGTATATAGAATAACTGTGTTCACTTGTATTACACCTATGACCCTTTACTGAGAGGATAGTGGATGTATGGAATAGCCTGCCAGCAGAAGTGGTAGAGGTAAACACAGTCAAGGAGTTTAAGCATGCGTGGGATAGACACAAGGCTATCCTAGCTATAAGACCGGGAAAGGGGGACTAATAAAAGTACTCAAAAAAACAAAAATTGGGCAGACTAGATGGACCGAATGGTTCTTATCTGCCGACACATTCTATGTTTCTATGTTTCTATGACTAAGCGTGGTGACACGCGAAACGCGTTAGGTGGCCTTCCCTTTACACTTTATCATCCCTGGATTGTACCTTACCCTGTTTGTTTGGATTTTTGGAAAGCATTAAAGCACTTTATTCATTCACTACTTGGCGAGTGGAGTGCACACTTTGTTCTACTTAATGCTTAATTGTTGTGCCTAATCAGCACTGTGGAGCACCCACCCTCCTCCTGCACTTTTGTTCCTGTGACTAGAGCTGGTGTTGCTTTTGTTTCTCATTTATTCCGCTTTCTACCTCTCCCTCTAGCTGGTCTCCTCTCAATTCACTCTGGATGCTGCTATATCACATGCATAGAGTTCTGGCTTAGGCAAAAACACAAGGTAGTTTATTTGAAACATGTATTGCAACTAGAGTTAGTTAATACTCCAGTTGCATGACTCTCAGCAAGTCTTGTATGTTAAGCATCATGGGAAAGTGAATACGCAACAACAAGAGTGCCAAAGGTTAGCTATCAAATCACTATAGATTGGTACTGCAGCTGTTTCACACTAATACACACAAACAAACTCACTAATACATGCTCTCACTAATACACACAAACAAACTCACTAATACACGCTCACACTAATACACACAAACAAACTCACTATTACACGCTCACACTAATACACACAAACACACTCACTAATACAGGCTCACACTAATACACACAAACAAACTCACTAATACATGCTCTCACTAATACACACAAACAAACTCACTAATACACGCTCACACTAATACACACAAACAAACTCACTATTACACGCTCACACTAATACACACAAACACACTCACTAATACAGGCTCACACTAATACACACAAACTCACTCACTAATACAGGCTTACACTAATACACACAAACAAACTCACTACTACACGCTCACACTAATACACACAAACACACTCACTAATACACGCTCACACTAATACACACAAACAAACTCACTACTACACGCTCATGCTAATACACACAAACACACTCACTACTACACGCTCACACTTATACACACAAACACACTCTCATACATAACACTCACTAACATACCTAACCCAAACCACTAGCTAGACTTGGGCATCCATATTTGAACATATTCCCTAACCCTAATCTAACCTTGTTATGCTCCATTAGTCAGAATGGATTTCCCAAAACAAAAATAATCTCGGAATTTCATAACAAATTCTTCAATGGATGAAATTCGGTTGCGATATTTTGCTTCTCCTGGAAATTATGCTGTGTGTGCCACAAATATATATTGTCACTTGTGCTTCTAACATATCAGCCCAGGTAAAGAAATGAGTGGTCCTAGTATGAAGCTAAACTGGCCGGTACTTGGCTCTATCCTCTCACAGGCAGATATAATGTGAGAAAAGAGAATAACCCTGATAAAAAGCAGGAACACAACGGCTAATATATATATATATATATATATATATATATATATATATATGGAATGACAGTGTGTCTCCCCGGGGGTCACTCACGGTCTTACATGGATGTATTGACTCTCTGACCTGCAGCACAATCCTGTGCTATGTAACTATAACCTATAGAGCTAAATACCAACATGAAATCTTTCACAGTGAGAATCCAGGCAGCGAGGATCCTGGGTATATCATATAATGAATGACGGCGTCTGGCTCAGGTCATTTTATAATAGAAAACACTCCAAAAATAGCAGTACTGATATTCTCATAAATGTTCCTATTCTACTCCTTTTATAACCTCTTCTCCTCCCGCCACCCTGGTCCTAGACACAATATTCAGTATTGGTTTGTACTAATCAGTCCTAATGTTTTGCATGCAGTATACGCACATATATTTCGAACTGAAGTTATAATTAAAGGGACAGTTCCACAAAACACACACACACACACACACACATACACACACACACACACACACATACACACACACACACACACACACACATACACACACACACACACACACACCCACACACACACACATACACACACACACACACACACACACATACACACACACACATATATATATATTAATAAGTGGTGCAAGATGTAGCGTAAAGAAACAGATCTGTCTGATAAGTTTATTTTTCTCTTCTTATTCCCTAAAACCAGCAGACCTGTCTCTCTCTCTCTCTCCAGGCCTCTCCTTATTGGTGCATGTCACTTCAGTGGATGTCCCGGAATTTAGAAGTCCCGGGGATATTATTTTTAATGTCAATTACGGTAGAACTGTAAATTGTGTATTGCACATGACATGTACAAATAGAAAAAATATATATAGCCGACCCTTTAAAAATGGACTCAAATGCTGTTATGCGTTTTCTACCTGTACAGGGATGGATTCAGAGCTCTCTCTCACTGATTTTTGGGCGGGCTTCCAGTCATCCAGAGAGTTAAGAGATAACAGCTGTTTGTTTGTTTTTTGTAATGTAATTATTGGGTTACACAGTTACAAGTATATCCCCCCCCCCCCCCCCCCCATCTCCAACAACTCACACTGGGGGCTATTCACTGGAAAATGAACTGCAAGCAAGTAGTGATGTCGTTAGCTATTACTATTGAATCAGATAGTTGAACTCGGCTGTTTCAAGTGCTTGGAGTGCAGAGGGTGTGCTGTGATTTGACACAAAGGTCTTGCGGAGAGGGTCAGTACTGTTACAGCAGCAGTAACTCTCTAACACTGTCCATGACATTGTTAAAAGATAGTAAATAACTCATAAGACAGATCTGGTTTTTTTTTCTTTTATCCATCACTCAATTAAAAGTTTTGTTTTTTTTTTAGGGTTGAAATGCGGCTTTAATATTTTGAGGATTCGGCAACAGATAAGGGTTAATATTCTTGCAGACATTATTAATTACGATTCTCCACTTGGACAGGAGGAGATCAATGCAAACCAATTGCTAGAAATTTAAAGAGAAAGGACTTTGATTGCAATGGAATTATTAAATCGTTATGTAACAATACAATCATTGATAAAGCACAGCTATCACCCTTCCGGATGCTGACACTAAACATTCATTTTAATGAGATTGTGTCAATTATTTCTGCATGGGTTCTGCAGCATTTGCAAGATGAGTGTTGTTTTTAAGGTGTAAAATATTTCCAAAATAATATCTCTAATATATCTTAAACTTCTTCAGTGTTTGGAAAATTAGCACTATGTATAGTTTGCTCCATAGTTACCTAGTAATTGAGGTTGAAGAAAAGGCATGTGCTCCAATTTTAACCTTTCAAACACCCCTGTCCCTTTCAAAAGAAGGAATCAGACCCACAATAAGATTTTAAAAATGAATACACTCCTTTCTCAGATTACCAAAAAATACCTAATTATTGCACCTTTTTTTAAAGTCATTTGGGTCCATTCACTAAAATTCGACTTTGGAGGTCGACTTTCATTCTGAGACTAAGTCAGATTCGACAGTCAAACTTGTGTGGGGGGGGGGGGGGGGACAGGTTTGAATCTTCCCCACTGAAAGTAATGGGAAGCGAAATGAGCAAAGCTACTTTTGAGACCAAGTCAAACTAGGGTGCCAAACAAGACTTCGCTTAAAAAAAAAAAAAAACATTGGTCATTTGACCAATGGTTAATATTCGAACCTGGGTTGTTTTTCCAAGTCAAACTTGGGTTTCGACTTAGTCTCCAAATGAAGTCGACCCCCAGATTTGAATTTTTGTGAACAGACCCAATAGAATAACCTCAGTGGGCAGGACGTCTCTACATCACCATCTCTACAGTCATCCTTTGAGTCTTAATCGATGACCTTGCGCTCTTTGTAGTAGATTATTGTCTGTTCCTTAAACTGAATAAAAAATGACACAGGTACCCCAAAAGTGGGGGGGGGGCGGGATTTGCTTTGTAGCTGAACTTTTGGGTATGTGCAGAAGGACTTTATTCATTCCTCGCAATGTATTTCTCATTCCAGTGCTGACACTGATTTGTATTTGTAGACACAGGGCTCCTAAGGGGGGAGTTTGTCATAACCGTCGCCTGTGGAGAATTAATTTCTAGCGCTTGGAATTACAAATGACATTTGCTTGTATTTATTTGCATCTGTGCCTCCATTCTGGAGGAAACATATTAAGATTTTAAATAACATTGTGGTTAAGACAATCAGGCCGAGCTGTAATATAAAACATGAAAGCATTTGCTGCCACTTTTGTAGCCAGAGTAAAAAAAAAAAACAAGACATCATTTTAAATCCAAATCGCAAATTAATCAATTCTAGAAAATTTTAAAATTGGACAGCCGCACATTACACAGACAGGAGTGAAATAATCATTTATTATGGGGGCACTACCTGAAAGGAACATTAATCTTTTTAACTCCTTGAAGAAAGCAAGGGTTAAAAAAACATGTCCTTGTCTGGAGTGACCCTGATGTCTATCTTAATATATAAATGCTTGTTAGCTCTCGACTCCACAAATGATAGAGGTCTGCAATGTGCGTAGGATCTCTGCAGAGAAAAAACATTATTTGTGCATGGGGGATAAGCATAGGCAATCTAGTGATGGTTACCCTAGTTAAGATCTCATACAAAACCAAAGATCTCTCATTGTGCTAGTGGAGAGAGACAGTCACTGACCAAACTGGGCTCCCTCTTTCCCAGGGAATCATGGCAGCTGTCGGACAGAGAATAAAGTAGCATGTAATATCACAAGTACATGTCAGTTTATCATCATACCAGTGTTAATTTCGTCAGCTAAACATGTCAACTGCATGCTTACTTTGACTAAAACTAAACAATAACAAAATAAAAACTAAGTTACTAGGACTAAAACTCAGACTAAAGTCCATTGCAATTGTCGTCAACTGATTAAAATGTGAGTAAAATGTTCTGGAGGGACTATTACATTTACCTATTTGGACTTCTGGTTCCCTTGGATCTCTGCCAAAGCCCAGTCCCCTGACTCTATCTGCAGCTGGATTGGCTGAGACACAGGCTCCCTGTGCCTGTCTGACCCCTGGAACAATGCCCTGCAAACTGCAGAGGAAGGGGATACTCCGTCATCTGATTCACCTGGTACTGTCACCTGAGTGTTTCCCATCTCCCTAGCAAGTTAACTTAACACAGTGTAACAGCCTTCTCAGACCTGTCCCCTCCCATCTCCCTAGCAAGTTAACTTAACACTATGTAACAGCCTTCTCAGACCTGTTCCCTCCCATCTCCCTAGCAAGTTAACTTAACACTGTATAACAGCCTTCTCAGACCTGTTCCCTCCCATCTCACTAGCAAGTTAACTTAACACTCTGTAACAGCCTTCTCAGACCTGTTCCCTCCCATCTCCCTAGCAAGTTAACTTAACACTCTGTAACAGCCTTCTCAGACCTGTTCCCTCCCATCTCACTAGCAAGTTAACTTAACACTATGTAACAGCCTTCTCAGACCTGTTCCCTCCCATCTCCCTAGCAAGTTAACTTAACACTCTGTAACAGCCTTCTCAGACCTGTTCCCTCCCATCTCCCTAGCAAGTTAACTTAACACTCTGTAACAGCCTTCTCAGACCTGTTCCCTCCCATGACCCTAGCAAGTTAACTTAACACTCTGTAACAGCCTTCTCAGACCTGTTCCCTCCCATCTCCCTAGCAAGCTAACTTAACACTATGTAACAGCCTTCTCAGACCTGTTCCCTCCCATCTCCCTAGCAAGTTAACTTAACACTTTGTAACAGCCTTCTCAGACCTGTTCCCTCCCATCTCCCTAGCAAGTTAACTTAACACTTTGTAACAGCCTTCTCAGACCTGTTCCTTCCCATCTCCCTAGCAAGTTAACTTAACACTATGTAACAGCCTTCTCAGACCTGTTCCCTCCCATTTTCCTAGCAAGATAACTTAACACAATGTAACAGCTTCTCAGACCTGTTCCCTCCCATCTCCCTAGCAAGTTAACTTAACACTATGTAACATCCTTCTCAGACCTGTTCCCTCCCATCTCCCTAGCAAGTTAACTTAACACTATGTAACAGCCTTCTCAGACCAGTTCCCTCCCATCTCCCTAGCAAGTTAACTTAACACTATGTAACAGCCTTCTCAGACCTGTTCCCTCCCATCTCCCTAGGAAGTTAACTTAACACTAAGTAGCAGCCTTCTCACACCTGTTCCCTCTCAACTCCCTAGCTAGTTAACTTAACACTATGTAACAGCCTTCTCAGACCTGTTCCCTCCCATCTCCCTAGCAAGTTAACTTAACACTATGTAACAGCCTTCTCAGACCTGTTCCCTCTCATCTCCTAGCAAGTTAACGTAACACTATGTAACATTCTTCTCAGACCTGTTCCCTCCCATCTCCCTAGCAAGATAACGTAACACTATGTAACAGCCTTCTCAGACCTGTTCCCTCCCATCTCCCTAGCAAGTTAACTTAACACTATGTAACAGCCTTCTCAGACCTGTTCCCTCCCATCTCCCTAGCAAGTTAACTTAACACTATGTAACAGTCTTCTCAGACCTGTTCCCTCCCATCTCCCTAGCAAGTTAACTTAACACTCTGTAACAGCCTTCTCAGACCTGTTCCCTCCCATCTCCCTAGCAAGTTAACGTAACACTTTGTAACATTCTTCTCAGACCTGTTCCCTCCCATCTCCATAGCAAGTTAACGTAACATTGTGTAACAGCTTCTCAGACCTGTTCCCTCCCATCTCCCTAGTAAGTTAACGTAACACTTTGTAACATTCTTCTCAGACCTGTTCCCTCCCATCTCCCTAGCAAGTTAACGTAACACTTTGTAACATTCTTCTCAGACCTGTTCCCTCTCAACTCCCTAGCTAGTTAACTTAACACTATGTAACAGCCTTCTCAGACCTGTTCCCTCCCATCTCCATAGCAAGTTAACGTAACATTGTGTAACAGCTTCTCAGACCTGTTCCCTCCCATCTCCCTAGCAAGTTAACTTAACACTATGTAACAGCCTTCTCAGACCTGTTCCCTCTCATCTCCTAGCAAGTTAACGTAACACTATGTAACATTCTTCTCAGACCTGTTCCCTCCCATCTCCCTAGCAAGATAACGTAACACTATGTAACAGCCTTCTCAGACCTGTTCCCTCCCATCTCCCTAGCAAGTTAACTTAACACTATGTAACAGCCTTCTCAGACCTGTTCCCTCCCATCTCCCTAGCAAGTTAACTTAACACTATGTAACAGTCTTCTCAGACCTGTTCCCTCCCATCTCCCTAGCAAGTTAACTTAACACTCTGTAACAGCCTTCTCAGACCTGTTCCCTCCCATCTCCCTAGCAAGTTAACGTAACACTTTGTAACATTCTTCTCAGACCTGTTCCCTCCCATCTCCATAGCAAGTTAACGTAACATTGTGTAACAGCTTCTCAGACCTGTTCCCTCCCATCTCCCTAGTAAGTTAACGTAACACTTTGTAACATTCTTCTCAGACCTGTTCCCTCCCATCTCCCTAGCAAGTTAACGTAACACTTTGTAACATTCTTCTCAGACCTGTTCCCTCCCATCTCCCTAGCAAGATAACTTAACACTTAGTAACACCCTTCTCAGACCTGTTCCCTCCCATCTCCCTAGCAAGATAACGTAACACTGTGTAACAGCCCTCTCAGACCTGTTCCCTCCCATCTCCCTAGCAAGTTAACTTAACACTGTGTAACAGCCTTCTCAGAGCTGTTCCCTCCCATCTCCCTAGCAAGTAAACTTAACACTATGTAACAGCCTTCTCAGACCTGTTCCCTCCCATCTCCCTAGCAAGTAAACTTAACACTATGTAACAGCCTTCTCAGACCTGTTCCCTCCCATCTCCCTAGCAAGTAAACTTAACACTATGTAACACCCTTCTCAGACCTGTTCCCTCCCATCTCCCTACCAAGTTAACGTAACACTATGTAACAGCCTTCTCAGACCTGTTCCCTCCCATCTCCCTACCAAGTTAACGTAATACTGTGTAACAGCCTTCTCAGACCTATTCCCTCCCATCTCCCTAGCAAGCTAACTTAACATTATGTAACAGCCTTCTCAGACCTGTTCCCTCCCATCTCCCTAGCAAGTTAACTTAAAACTGTGTAACAGCCTTCTCAGGCCTGTTCCCTCCCTCACTGCTGGATATTTAGTCAACTAAAACTAAAACAATTCAGATGACTAAAATACAACTAAACTAAAATGGTATTTAAGTCAAAAGACTGTGACTAAAACAAAATTAAAATTTGCCTTCAAAATTAACACTGCCTCATACTAGGAGCAGCCAGCATTTTTCACTTGTGCTACTATAGTAGAAGCACAAGTAAAAAATAAAGTTTAGTTGTGCTTCAATGGGCCTCTAAACAGTGTTTATACTGTAACTATAGAGAAGAAAATAAGATGGAAAATGCACCATGTATAATCAAAATCACAAGCAATTGCAAACATTAACAGATCAATATGGTTTAAAATGTGTCTGTAGAGTTATCTGGTTATGACATCATCTGTTGAACTGCTAATGAACTACCTTTCAATAGGAAATGTGTAATGTGCATGTGAAGCCAAAGGTGATGTCATAATCAGGAGACATCATAGGTGCATTTAAACCACATTTGTTTTTCTTAATGACAACTGGTCGGAATGGTGATCATTGTTAGACTGATTTGCATATTCCTACCCAGCATCCCTTGCAGTGGTGGTAGCATGTGAGTTTCATATTTCTGTAGGAAAAGCAAGTCTTCTGGCTTGTCCGGGGCGTGCAGCTTTGTGTACAGTAATAATAATAATAAATAATAATAATAAATAATAACAATAAATAATAATAATAATAATAATAATAATAATAATAATAAATAATAATAAATAATAATAATAAATAATAACAATAATAATAATAATAATAATAATAATAATAAATAATAATAATAATGATAAATAATAATAATAATAATAATAATAAATAATAATAATAATAAATAATAATAAATAATAATAATAATAATAAATAATAATAATAATAATAATAATAAATAATAATAATAATAAATAATAATAATAAATAATAATAATAATAATAATAATGCCTCTGTTACAACTCATTTTAAATAGGTTAAAAATAAATTCATGGTAAACGTTTGGCGAAATCTATAAAAAATGTTGTTCGATTTTCTGATTTCATCTCTTCATCTTTATTTTCCTGATTTTTTTATTTTTTTTTTATACTGATGTGAACAAGACGGTGCAATAATTATAATTTCAAGTCTCCATTTTAAGGAATTCTTTTTTTTTTTAAAGAAGTGAACTAGATAAACAGGAGCAGACATTAATTATTGGGATTCTCCAGGGTTTGAGGTTCCTTCCTCCATCGCGTGTGGCTTCAGGCTTCGCTGACCCCATTATAGGAACTCAACAACTATGTGTTTGGCGACTATCCTGAATTAAACTAATGATACATTGGGAGCTGTGTTGCACATTAACATCATCCTAGTTATATGTAGGATATTTGAGGGATAAGCCCAGTATAAAGAGATAAAGTCATGTTATTTATAAAAAAAAATTAAATAAAAATAGATCACTTCCTTAACAAGGGGAGTGCTAGAACAGGGGGCACAGTGTTCATCACAGAGACCATTTTTTACAGAAAGAGTAGTAGATACCTGGACTCACCTTCCAGAGTCAGCAGCGGAGGCTACCATGATGGAATTCTAGATTGAACGGGATGTAAATAATACATGGATACCAGGGAATGGGGAGCAGCAGCATGTTTAATAAAGTGGATACAATCCACAGGGATCAGCACATTAAACAGGTTACAGACTTTTAAATCTACCGTTTTAATTAAGGCTTCTTAAAGACCCCTAAGATTTAATCACATTATTTGGCCATATAATGCCTAGCCCCCCAAGCCAATGAACTTCAGTATTGTCATAATACAGCAGTGGTGGGCTAAATGGAACATGGCTATATAATGTGACAAAATCTCCAGTTCATTATCTTAGAAAGGTGACTTTAAGTTGCTTTAATAAAAACTATAGGTTTGAACGTCTGTAATCAGTTTAATGTCCACTGATCCCTATTTGGTCATTTCAGCTGAGGCTTTCTTCGCCGAGGCTTCATCGCTGACAGGTCAGCGCGGCAGTTAGAACGCTGAACTGTCAGCAATGAAGAATAACGCGGCCGTTTGATCGCAGATGCGGCTATGTTAGAGCTGACAGTTCAGCGCTGAACTGTCAGCTCTTACAAATGTATAAGTAAAAAGAAAATAACCACCCCTAATAAATGATTCCCCCCCAAAAGTTCCCCCCCAAACCCCAATACTAAAATTAACCCCAAAACCCAATACTAAAATTAACCCCTCGAACCCTAATACTAACCCCCTAAACCCTAATACTAACCCCCGAACCCTAATACTAACCCCCTAAACCCTAATACTAAAATTAACCCCCTAAACCCTAATACTAACCCCCAAACCCTAATACTAACCCCCTAAACCCTAATACTAACCCCAGAACCCTAATACTAACCCCCTAAACCCTAATACTAACCCCCTAAACCCTAATACTAACCCCCGAACCCTAATACTAAAATTAACCCCGAACCCTAAAAACTCATTCTAACCCCCTAAACCCTAATTCTAACCTCCTAAACCCCAATACTAAAATAAACTTACCTTTAGCGATGAAATTTCCCGCGACGAGCTGTCGTGTGGTGAAGTGACGGCGGTGAAGCGGCAGCGCGGATGCAGCCGCGATGAAGTATCCCACCACTGCATTAAATACTCCAATACAGTTGGGTCCAAACTCACTTGGGGCTATTTACTAAAAGGTGAATGGAGACGAACAGCAAGTGAGTCCAAGTGAGTTGCAAGTGAGCTGAGGGGAGATGAACATTTCATCTCACCAGTTTAGCTACATAAGGAGATGATTGGTGAGTTCATATAGCAGGAGAACTTACCAGGTCAGTCCCTGCACAATCTATAGATAATTGTTGAGATGAAATGTTCATCTCACCTCAACTCACCTACTATTCACTTCAACTCACCTGCTATTCACTTCAACTCACCTGCTATTCACTCCCTCTCACCTGCTATTCACTTCAATTCACCTTTTAGTGAATAGCCCCAATTATAATTATATAACTGAAACAGAACTCTTGAAGTCTTTCAAACAATGTCACTGGGTCCCAGAAATTAACAATCTTATCGCCTGGTTCTCAGAGACCAGGGGCACTCAATTAGATTGTGTGGTTTGCTAAAAAGTACACAGTACAATTCATGAAAAGTATTGATCACAAAAACATACAACATTCCCCTTTATGTGTGAGTAATATTTGTAATAAATGGCATTGTATTATTTATATACATTCCGTGCTATTGGTGCATGCGTTTTATGTTATAAGTGTATTTAGACTTCTCTGTCCAGTTTTCAGGGAATCCATTGAGTTGCGCGTCCATGGCACCAATCTGAATTTATTTGTTGAATCGAAATGCTTTTGAAACTGAGAAATTCGTGTACCATCAAAATGGTAAAAATGGGACTTTTGGTAAAATAAGCCAAATTTAGAATATATTGAATAGCAATACACCAGTTTGACTATTTATCCAAGTTCTGCCAATTTTGGGCTATTTTGGAGATACTAGAATAGACTTCTTTATCTCACCAGGATTTTGGGGTGATCTCCTTTTATTTTTTTGTGTGTATTATTTTAGATTTGTTTTTCTTTTTAATGCTTGTATACTATATCTCATTTAATCCAGTCGCTTGGAATGAAAGATTCAAAGGCTCATTTTATGAAATATTCACTTTTTTTCCACAAAAAAAAAAGAAAAGAAATGCATAAAAGACAAACATGAGCAGACATTAATTAACAAAATTCCCTTGCGTGTATGAGCAATTCCTCCATTAAATATTGCTTAGGGCTAGGCTGACCCGATTCCAGCAACGAAGCATTATATGTGCAGAGACCTCTTAAAGACCTCCATAATGAAAACTCAAGCTCTGTGAAAACTAGAGATGGCACAAGAGGAAATGTTTTTTTTTTTTTTTTTCCAGGGGTGAGGCCGGCCTTTCCTGGATTTCGACAAGTCTCCGTAGTGCTGGTGTGAGCAACCAGAACAGATAATAATGAAAGCAGTGTCTGCACTTCTACGAGGTCAAAAACGCAGTAGAGATGATAATCCCTCCCCAAACTGTAATAAACCTTAATAACACACAGATAGCACTGAGGCTACGAATTCACATAAAATTACTTTAGAATTAACATATAAAAGGGATAAGCAATAAGAAAGCTCATCCATATAATGCCAGTATTACACATGTGCTATAACGTTGCCCCAATATTGAAGGTTGAAAATGGGGGTGCATGGGTCCCCTATGGATGAAAATTTATAGTGATTTTCCTATTTTTGTTTTTTTTTTTAGAAGAAGAGTTACCATGAAAGGGGGTCTGTCAAACTAAGGATTACTTTTACTGAAAATGAAGAGAATAAAAATTGATCTGTACAGCAAATGTGTAAAATAATAACAAGTTATTTAACCATTAAAGATACTTTAAAAAAATGTTATTTTTGCTTCCAAGCACACGGACTGGGGATGTAACTTGTATCCAATTCAATGGGTAATTCATAAGTTAAAGAGCTAGGCCATCTCAGATCACAACAATAAAACTAAGATCCCGTAGAGCAAATTATTCCCTTTAAGGCAACTATGTTATCTGATTTGTATAAAGAAAAAAAAATAAGACCACTAGAGTAAATACCCCATAGTTTAAAGGGTGCAGTTACTTATGATGGAGACATCTGCAAGACCATTTGATAGCAGATATAAAGATGTTGAAAAGCCGTCTAGCAGTTTTATGCATCACATACAATATAAATGGCAGGTAAATCTCCCAAAGAGGCATCTCGTAACTTAGCTCATTTATTTAGGGGGCAAAGAACATGCCTTCCTCATGTCTTTCAAGAAAAATAACAATTAACCTTTTGGCAGTGCACACAATTGTTTGAAAACAGACACCAAAAGGTTCTTAGAAAAGAGCACAAAGTTAATTAGCTTGTATGTAAAATGGTAATTTTTATATTATCCTCCCCGGCAGCTGGGAGACATTGCTTAAACATTAATCAAATGCCGAATATGAGAGGCACATGCAAAAGAATCAAATGTGTTACTTATGACGATGTCAATTAATATCTGCTGATCTACAAAGGTCAGCCGTGGTCAGGTGAGGCTAGGGCCACCAGAGGGAATATGGGGTCTTCGACAGGGACAGAGGGTGAGGTGATGATCAGGAGAATAAAAAGGGCAAGAGGGGATTATAAAGCTACAAAGGGAACACAAAATAGCACATAAAAAGTTCATTCCTTCATGAATTAAGAGATAAAGATATTAAAGATATGGCGGAGGAAAGGTGATGGACCCCCCCACACACACACACCTGAAATTCAGTGGATAGCAGAGGCATTATCGAATCTCCACACCCCAAACAAACCAGAAGGCCATCTTTTCCCACAAAAATAACACATTCACATTGCTGCCACCACTGCAAGGGATTCTGGGTAGGAATATGCAAATCAGGTCACCAGTGATCATCTGTTGCCCCTTGATCCATTTTAAACAGGGACCCCTTGGAGCATATGCATGCTGTACAGGACAGCCTTCAAACACAGATCAGGACAGAGGTGCAGAAGCCAGATCACCAGAAGTGTTTAGCCAGGAATGTGATGTACTAACATGCTACAGTTCTCAAGTACATACTAGGGATGTTAGTATTACCCAAATTTAATAATACACAGTTTATGTACCTCTGAGGTATGAGGGGCTACGATACCCTGAGAGGAATTGAACCTACAACCCCTACAACCCTGAAGGTTGATCAGATGCTTCAGATGCAGTGCAGTAGCCATCTGCTATACGTAAATGTCAGTTATGGTACAAAGTTCTAAAAGTGGAGCAGTCTCCATGGAAACCAATGGAATGTTCCTGCTGATGACATCACCTTTAGAACTTTGCCCCAGAGATTACCAGCATACATAACATCCATTGGCTCAATAAATACAATTTCCAGATTTATTTCAACTATTTTTGCTTTGAGCAGTCAAAGAGTTAACATTCCCTGACAGCTCTCTGTTTCATTTTTAATGCCCAAATTTTAAACTATGTTATTAAGCGTGATCATCTTTTTTTCCTTCCTTTTCTTATTTAACAGATGGGCACTGTAAAGTGCATAGTTACAGATTAATAAAAAAAAAAATGTAAAAAAAAAAAAAATACCAAAAACTGTTCATATTTTTATTGAGTAAAACTGAACATAAGGTTTCATTTTATTAAGTGCAATGTTAGTTATAAATTTTCCCAAAGCTTTGATAGACACAGAAGGTATGCAGATGTTTATGAATATCTAATAGGAATGATCTGGGATCACAGTGGTTCAAGACTGTAAGTTGAATTATGCTCTGTTTTTAATTTTTAGTTTTACAGAAAAATACAGTTTAGAAATCTATAACATTACTAAAGGGTCTACCAAATAAAGTGAGAACTGGAGTGAATTGAGACGGGAATTTCAAAGTTTGGGCCCAGTTGGAAAAATTCTCCAATGCAGCTAAATGGGAGACTTTTACTGCAAAAAAGGTTCTATAAAGTGTACCAAATATATAAAAGAAAATGTCTTATGTTCCAGAAGATTGTCTGCATCTATAGGCTCAGATCTGAAATCAATTGTTGTAATACTTTCCTTAGCTACTCTGGATTGAACGAAGTTCACCTCTTTGGTAATCAGAGTTGCCTATTATATCTCGGCTATTTTGTGGCCGTTAGATAATAAAGTTTGCTGATATTGTGTTAATAGTATTGCATACCTGCCCACACATCCTTATTTTGCACCAAATCCAACACCCGTCCGTCTTTCTTCCTCCATTGTCCCTCTTCTCTGGTCGTTCAGCATTTTTAGTTTGTATAAGTGTAGCACAGAGCTCCAGAGCAATATAATATGTTACAACTACAGTAAATATGTTTTTATATATTCTTGTTCTAAAGGGCCTATCAAATGACATAAATAGATATCACTTGGTCATATAGGGGTTGAAAAAGTTCCCATAAAGCCCTGCCAGTCACCACACCTTCAGCCAATCCCACAATACAATTTTTCTAAATAATATAAAAGCCCTCTTTGGACATTTAAAATGTTGAGGTATGCTATTGGGTGCGCAGACTACAGAGTCACCATACTGACCTACTATGGGCTGTGTATATTGGTGCAAAGTTTACTCGACTAATAATAATACATGTTTGAAATCCTGCATTTCTTAACTTGCCGACATTGGACAGACTAGGTCCGTCCTGACTGGTAAAGCGTTGCCGACATTGGACGGACCGAGTACATATGTAACGGGCATCTTAGAAAACTGACAGGCTTCCCCCCTTGATAGAATGGCAAATTTTGTTTCTTAAACTGTGTTCTTTTCTGTTATCTGTTATGCTCCATTCTCAGTTTCATGCATAAGATGTTTTTGACTCTAGACGCCAAAGTCTATAGTCAAGGTGATGTTGCCATTTGGTCATGGCCTTGTATGTCTGTTATTCAGAGTTAAGAGTATCTCAAGTTTATTTCAATTTGACTGATATTAACCCTAGGTGAATAATTGACCTGTAATTACCTGTAATTATCATAATTGTATTCCTGTTAAAGATTGACCCGAAGTGTTAGTCTAAAAAATATATATATATATATACAAGTACTAATCAAGATAAAAAAAAGGAGGAGACTATGTTGATGCAACTGCGTTACCACAAGGATGAGAGTTAACCTGTAAATAATCAGGAGGGTATGTGATTTTATTTTACTTATTGCAAGCATATACATTTAACTTTATTTACTCTGCTTTTATTATGGATTATCAAGCTGTTGTTATATTGTCTATATTCATTTATAATCAATAATTATATTAAAAGACAAAAGGTTATTTCTTGCAAATCTCTACTTTATTGTATTCTAAATTATTTATAAATATAAATAGAGAAACCTGCCGTTGTATATAATATTGTTGCTACAAGATATCTGAATGGTCAGCCCTGCTAAATTCAAAGCAGTCAAGAAATTACAGACGGGAAAAAAGGTACTAATCGGTTACACATACTGCGGTTAAACGAGCGGTGTTTGCTATCTAAGATCGCAAACACTGCTAAAACGGTGATGCTTTAATGCCTCGAGGTCAAGGCATTAAGCATCCCCAAAATCCATGGCCTAGGGCACCCACGATCTCTCCATGGAGCAGCATGCCCCTCCAATATGGCTGCTGCCCTCTTGTGGGTAGAGTGTCAGAAGTGACTTAATTAGCTAAAAATCTAGGGTTAAAATAATGGTTAGGGTTCAAATTAAATGACGGTTAGCATGAGGGTTAGGGTTAAAATTAAATTACAATTAGAATAAATTAATGGTTAGCATAAGGGTTAGAGCTAGGGTTAAATTTAGGGTTAGGGTCAAAGTTAGGATTCGGGTTGGGTTCAAAAGGTCACTGTAGGTGAAATAAAAAACATTATTTTTGGTTCTTGCTCTATAACTCGCAAAAAAACTGCAGAAAAACATGGAAACAAGCATATTTCTAAACTCTGGACAACATTTTTAAACTATTTAGACGGGGTCTTTTTTAATGATTGTATTTGTGTAAATTATTTTTTAGGTCAGAGTTAGAATTTTTTTTCTTTTCATTTTTTCATTATATTTTATGATTTTTTTGGTAGAGAATTATAAGATATGATGAATATAGTGGTATCTAACGAAAGCCCCTATTATGTTGATAAAAAACAATATATAATTTGTGTGAGTACAGTATGTGAGAAAGAAGAAAATTACAGCTAAACACAAACAAGATGAGATGAGGTAAGAAGAACATTTAATCTCACCAATTTACATTTTGCAGGGACAATCCTGATCAGTTTGCTTAGCGGGGGGAAACTCACCAGGTCTGTCCCTGCACAATGTACTGTTAAAATATGGACCTCCAAGTCATCTTTTAGTGAATAGACCTATGTGTCTTATTGGATATGTCCAAATGATGGTCCCTGGCTCACTGGATCTAGAGGTCCACCAGCCTTACCACACTTACGAGGCCAAGGAAGGTCGAGCCGTCCAGAGGTAGTTTGTATATTTGGTACTGTGTTCCTAGCACAGAGGAGACTTCCCAGGCGTTTAGCTTCCATACTCTCCTCTGTAATGGTGCAAATAAGAAAATTAACTTTTAGGCTTCTCTCAATAGGTACCCTCCTGAAGGACAGTCAATTTTAGCTCTATTTGTCATCAGTTGGGCTAATCTTTCATTTTTTTTCTCGGTCGCTCAATGTACCCACTTGCATCAATTATCTGCGGAAGGTGCATTTGAGTGGCTTCAAGCCATATATTCCGAATCTATTCTGGTTTACACGGGTACATGAATTATTAGTTACAATGGTTGTGACTGGCAGCCTGTCCTTTCAAGGTCTCTTTCCTACGTTTTCTTTATTTTGTTATAAGTTGTAGAGAAAACATCAGACAATCAATTTCCTGACTGAATAGGATCAGTAGATTACCTGTCAGCTACTTTGTTAACATGTGATAGGCGAAGAAAATTCGTGTCAAGTCTCGTGAAATTCATCCTTGGCGTTTCAGAATATCTCATTCCTATTGATTTGATCCCAGAATATACAAGAAAGACAAACAAACAAGATGTCTAAGCCTGAAAGTGCAATGATAAGTTGTTACGAGCATTAAAAATAATAAATAGATACATATTTTTACATTTTTTTCAGTGATCCATACATAATAATCTATAATTTCCCCGTGTGCAAAAAACTCTACATATTATAAAAATATATGTATACTGGAAAAAATGTTGATTAATAGGACAAACCAAAGTATGGTCTTATATTTAATATGTGTTTACTTTTACTCCCATTTTAAAAGTATGAGGACTGTATCCAATCTACTTGAGAATAATGGGTGTATACTGAAAGGGCAGGAACAAGGCATATATATATATATATATATATATATATATATATATATATATATATATACATAACCTTTTATATGCAATATTGAGAATTTCAACATAAAAGATGCAAAATGATAGTTCTTTATTTAATATATGTCTATCTCTGCTTCCATTTTAAAGGTTTGAGTACTTACATTGATTCCCCCAATCTAATTCAGAACACTAGTGTGTGTAGATAGGGCAGGGAAGTAGACTTGTTCTGCAAGTCCCGCTCCTATTCAAAATTTAATTAACTAATTTCTCGGGAAATGAACAATGCAGAAAGCTGACAATATTTGCTTTGACCTAGAAATTCCAGCATGAATTAGCTGTGCAAATTTCATAATTCCAAGATCAAGAGCTTTTCCTGCTTCAGACAAACAAACAGACCAAAGGATCCTTTGTTTTATAGTTAAGATATCGGCAATGTGCAACATCTTTAAAACGTATAAAAAGAGACAAATTATGCAAAATGCAATGTCCTGCATGTCGTCAATGGAATTTGAAAAAGACCTGACAAGTGTCTATGTTTAATTGTAAAAAAGATGGGTGATCACAAAGGTGCGGTAAAATGCTGAACCTTGATATAAATAAAAGAACACACTGATAGTGTGATACAGTTTAAACTGTATTATACTATTAGTGTGTGTTTTTTTAATTTATATCAAGGTTTAACGTGTTACTGCGCCTTCCTGATACCCCCTTTTTTATCTGTACACTATAGCACTTGGCAGAGTGCAACAGGGGCCTGCTTTCAAGTTGACAGCATGGATTATTGTCATTTTGCACGCTTTTATTCACACACACCCTTTTTATTGCATTTCTATGTCTTCAAGGCTTTGTCGAAGGTAAATTTGACAATAAATAGTATCTGCCACAGTAAATAACCACTCAACCTGGGACAAAAACATCCATTTTAAAGCTGTTCAAATTGTATTTGCATTTATTTATATTTTCGCACAATGGCTACAATAACAATAATTGCATTCATAATACCGCACCAAAATATTGCAGAATTCCATTGCCCCTTTTGGATTGGATAGACACACTGATTACAATGTGCTACTTATCACTTCGGTAAGTAATACTTAACAAAATCTATACCGTAATCAGCTCATTGTTTGAACAATACTCAGAAAGCTATTAAGATTTTTTTTTTTTTCAACACTATTTCCGTATAGTTTTCCAAAAATGAAACTATTATATCTAAGAATAATTGAACTAAATGTCTTTTTTTTTTTTGTACTACAAAGTGGTATAATCAGCCAAATAGATTTCCAACACTATTGTAAAAGAAAATGAGTTTGTTGGAGCTAATGCTCTCAATCACCTTTAATCTAGAAGTGACAAATTAATACTTACTAAGTGACCTTACATTTTATACAGAGAGATGTCCTTGTTGAAGGGAAACTCATTAGAGGATTAATGTGTTACACGTATTGTAAGAGATCCATAGAAATCTCAAGGAGCCGTCTCGGCTATTACATATCACTATCCTGACAGTTGACAGCGCGAGAATTTAATACTAGGGGAAAAGTAACAAATCGTCTTCTAGATTAGAAGGCATCGGACGGAATATTTTAGGTTACAAAGTCACAAATCCTCAATTAGAATTAAAAATAATGTTTTGTGTTGGATCTTTGTCTAAAAGTAGATGTTCATTTGTGTCTAATTATCAGCAGCGAGGATTTCAAAGATTCAGTTATTTTTATAAGTTGGCCTCGTTCTGGGACAGAATTACACACAATCAGGGAAGATGGAAAAGAAGGAAGAGAGCAGGAAAGAGAAAGAAAGAATGAAAGAAAGAAAGAAAGAAAGAAAGAACGAAAGAAAGAAAGAAAGAAAGAAAGAAAGAACGAAAGAAAGAAAGAAAGAAAGAAAGAAAGAAAGAAAGAAAGAAAGAAAGAACGAAAGAAAGAAAGAAAGAAAGAAAGAAAGAAAGAAAGAAAGAAAGAAAGAAAGAAAGAATAAAAGTCTGCAGTACTTTCCTATACTAGAGAATAAAAGGTTCCGGTACTCTCCTATACTAGAGAATAAAAGGTTCCGGTACTCTCCTATACTAGAGAATAAAAGGTTCCGGTACTCTCCTGTACTAGGGAATAAAATGTTCTGGTACTCTCCTATACTAGAGAATAAAAGGTTCCGGTACTATCCTATACTAGAGAATAAAAGGTTCCGGTACTCTCCTGTACTAGGGAATAAAATGTTCTGGTACTCTCCTATACTAGAGAATAAAAGGTTCTGGTACTCTCCTATACTAGAGAATAAAAGGTTCCGGTACTCTCCTATACTAGAGAATAAAAGGTTCCAGTACTCTCCTATACTATAGAATAAAAGGTTCCAGTACTCTCCTATACTAGGGAATAAAAGGTTCTGGTACTCTCCTATACTAGAGAATAAAAGGTTCCGGTACTCTCCTATACTAAAGAATAAAAGGTTCCGGTACTCTCCTATACTAGAGAATAAAAGGTTCCAGTATTCTCCTATACTAGATAATAAAAGGTTCCAGTACTCTCCTATACTAGAGAATAAAAGATTCCGGTACTCTCCTATACTAGAGAATAAAAGGTTCCGGTACTCTCCTACACTAGAGAATAAAAGGTTCCGGTACTCTCCTATACTAGGGAATAAAAGGTTCCGGTACTCTCCTGTACTAGGGAATAAAATGTTCTGGTACTCTCCTGTACTAGGGAATAAAAGGTTCTGGTACTCTCCTGTACTAGGGAATAAAATGTTCTGGTACTCTCCTATACTAGAGAATAAAAGATTCCGGTACTCTCCTATACTAGAGAATACAAGGTTCCGGTACTCTCCTATACTAGAGAATAAAAGGTTCCGGTACTCTCCTATACTAGAGAATAAAAGGTTCCGGTACTCTCCTATACTAGAGAATAAAAGGTTCCGGTACTCTCCTATACTAGAGAATAAAAGGTTCCGGTACTCTCCTGTACTAGGGAATAAAATGTTCTGGTACTCTCCTATACTAGAGAATAAAAGATTCCGGTACTCTCCTATACTAGAGAATACAAGGTTCCGGTACTCTCCTATACTAGAGAATAAAAGGTTCCGGTACTCTCCTATACTAGAGAATACAAGGTTCCGGTACTCTCCTATACTAGAGAATAAAAGGTTCCGGTACTCTCCTATACTAGAGAATACAAGGTTCCGGTACTCTCCTATACTAGAGAATAAAAGGTTCCGGTACTTTCCTATACTATAGAATAAAAGGTTCCGGTACTCTCCTATACTAGAGAATAAAAGGTTCCGGTACTCTCCTGTACTAGGGAATAAAATGTTCTGGTACTCTCCTATACTAGAGAATAAAAGATTCCGGTACTCTCCTATACTAGAGAATACAAGGTTCCGGTACTCTCCTATACTAGAGAATAAAAGGTTCCGGTACTCTCCTATACTAGAGAATACAAGGTTCCGGTACTCTCCTATACTAGAGAATAAAAGGTTCCGGTACTCTCATATACTAGAGAATAAAAGGTTCTGGTACTCTCCTATACTAGGAAATAAAAGGTTCCGGTACTCTCCTATACTAGAGAATAAAAGGTTCCGGTACTCTCCTATACTAGGGAATAAAAGGTTCCGGTACTCTCCTATACTAGAGAATACAAGGTTCCGGTACTCTCCTATACTAGAGAATAAAAGGTTCCGGTACTCTCCTATACTAGAGAATAAAAGGTTCCTGTACTCTCCTATACTAGAGAATACAAGGTTCCGGTACTCTCCTATACTAGAGAATAAAAGGTTCCAGTACTCTCCTATACTAGAGAATAAAAGGTTCCGGTACTCTCCTATACTAGAGAATAAAAGGTTCCGGTACTCTCCTATACTAGAGAATACAAGGTTCCGGTACTCTCCTATACTAGAGAATAAAAGGTTCCGGTACTCTCCTATACTAGAGAATACAAGGTTCCGGTACTCTCCTATACTAGAGAATAAAAGGTTCCGGTACTTTCCTATACTATAGAATAAAAGGTTCCGGTACTCTCCTATACTAGAGAATAAAAGGTTCCGGTACTCTCCTGTACTAGGGAATAAAATGTTCTGGTACTCTCCTATACTAGAGAATAAAAGATTCCGGTACTCTCCTATACTAGAGAATACAAGGTTCCGGTACTCTCCTATACTAGAGAATAAAAGGTTCCGGTACTCTCCTATACTAGAGAATACAAGGTTCCGGTACTCTCCTATACTAGAGAATAAAAGGTTCCGGTACTCTCATATACTAGAGAATAAAAGGTTCTGGTACTCTCCTATACTAGGAAATAAAAGGTTCCGGTACTCTCCTATACTAGAGAATAAAAGGTTCCGGTACTCTCCTATACTAGGGAATAAAAGGTTCCGGTACTCTCCTATACTAGAGAATACAAGGTTCCGGTACTCTCCTATACTAGAGAATAAAAGGTTCCAGTACTCTCCTATACTAGAGAATAAAAGGTTCCGGTACTCTCCTATACTAGAGAATAAAAGGTTCTGGTACTCTCCTATACTAGAGAATAAAAGGTTCCGGTACTCTCCTATACTAGAGAATAAAAGGTTCCGGTACTCTCCTATACTAGAGAATAAAAGGTTCCGGTACTCTCCTATACTAGTGAATACAAGGTTCTGGTACTCTCCTATTGTCAGGGACGCCGCCATGCCATCCAGACTGCCAGATGTGGTCGCCCCAGATGCACCCAGCAGGGGATTTGAACTGTGGTTCTTCTGGACTGTATCCTGCTATTTTGCCTCTGAGCCATTTCAGAACTTTGAAATACTCCTGTTTGTTTGTATTGCCTGCAGCACTAGGGGGCTGGACTTCACCAAAGGCTCAGACCTGTCAGTAACTCTTCAGCTGAAGCACATACCTAATTAACAAGGTATAAGACACTGCCTCTCCCTAAGAGCAGTGTCAGTTCATTGACTCTGGATTCCTTGTTTGGTTCCTGTGATTTTTGACTTCCAGTATTCCTAATCATTTTCGGCTTTTGACCTTGGATTTATTACCCGTTTATTCTGAATTCTGGCATCCTCTGACCTCTGGCTTTCCCACGAAGATTCTTTTGCTCTTGTCCTTGTCTGCAACTTTACCTGGATATCCTGACCAGCCCCCGTGCACAAACTCACAGGCCACGTGGCTTCTTACCTGGTCACCCTGGTCTGTGTTTGTTAGCAAGGGTGAGCATACATCTCTGCCTAAAAGACTCCCAACAAAGGTAAGCCCTGAAAACACATCTCTCCCTAAAGGACTCCCCACAAAGGTTTCCCTGACACCTATACTAGATAATAAAAGGTTCTGGTACTCTCCTATACTAGAGAATACAAGGTTCCGGTACTCTCCTATACTAGAGAATAAAAGGTTCGGGTACTCTCCTATACTAGAGAATAAAAGGTTCCGGTACTCTCCTATACTAGAGAATAAAAGGTTCCGGTACTCTCCTATACTAGAGAATAAAAGGTTCCGGTACTCTCCTATACTAGAGAATAAAAGGTTCCGGTACTCTCCTATACTAGAGAATAAAAGGTTCCGGTACTCTCCTATACTAGGGAATAAAAGGTTCCGGTACTCTCCTATACTAGGGAATAAAAGGTTCCGGTACTCTCCTATACTAGAGAATGAAAGGCTCCGGTACTCTCCTATACTAGGGAATAAAAGGCTCCGGTACTCTCCTATACTAGGGAATAAAAGGCTCCGGTACTCTCCTATACTAGGGAATAAAAGGTTCCAGTATTCTCCTACACTAGAGAATAAAAGGTTCTTGTACTCTCCTATACTAGGGAATAAAAGGTTCCGGCACTCTCCTATACTAGGGAATAAAAGGTTCCGGTACTCTCCTATACTAGGGAATAAAAGGTTCCGTTTCTCTCCTATACTAGGGAATAAAAGGTTCCGGCACTCTCCTATACTAGGGAATAAAAGGTTTCAGTACTCTCCTATACTAGAGAATAAAAGGTTCCAGTACTCTCCTATACTAGAGAATAAAAGGTTCCAGTACTCTCCTGTACTAGGGAATAAAATGTTCTTGTACTCTCCTATACTAGAGAATAAAAGGTTCCGGTACTCTCCTGTACTAGGGAATAAAAGGTTCTGGTACTCTCCTGTACTAGGGAATAAAATGTTCTGGTACTCTCCTGTACTAGGGAATAAAAGGTTCTGGTACTCTCCTATACTAGGGAATAAAAGGTTCTGGTACTCTCCTTTACTAGGGAATAAAAGGTTCCGGTACTCTCCTATACTAGAGAATAAAAGGTTCCGGTACTCTCCTGTACTAGGGAATAAAATGTTCTGGTACTCTCTAATACTAGAGAATAAAAGGTTCCGGTACTCTCCTATACTAGAGAATAAAAGGTTCTGGTACTCTCCTGTACTAGGGAATAAAAGGTTCTGGTACTCTCCTGTACTAGGGAATAAAATGTTCTGGTACTCTCCTGTACTAGGGAATAAAAGGTTCTGGTACTCTCCTGTACTAGGGAATAAAATGTTCTGGTACTCTCTAATACTAGAGAATAAAAGGTTCCGGTACTCTCCTATACTAGAGAATAAAGGTTCCATTACTCTCCTATACTAGGGAATAAAAGATACTCGGGTACTCTCCTATACTAGAGAATAAAAGGTTCCTGTACTCTCCTGTACTAGGGAATAAAAGGTTCCGGTACTCTCCTATACTAGAGAATACAAGGTTCCGGTACTCTCCTATACTAGAGAATAAAAGGTTCCGGTACTCCCCTATAGTAGGTAATAAAAGGTTCCAGTACCCTACTTTACCAAGAATAAAAGGTTCCGGTACTCCCCTATAGTAGGTAATAAAAGGTTCCAGTACTCTCCTATACTAGAGAATAAAAGGTTCCGGTACTCTCCTATACTAGAGAATAAAAGGTTCCGGTACTCTCCCATACTAGGGAATAGAAGGTTCCGGTACTCTCCTACACTAGAGAATAAAAGGTTCCGGTACTCTCCCATACTAGGAAATAAAAGGTTCCGGTACTCTCCTATACTAGGAAATAAAAGGTTCCAGTATTCTCCTATACTAGATAATAAAAGGTTCCGGTACTCTCCTATACTAGAGAATAAAAGGTTCCGGTACTCTCCTATACTAGAGAATAAAAGGTTCCGGTACTCTCCTATACTAGATAATAAAAGGTTCCGGTACTCTCCTATAATAGAGAATAAAAGGTTCCGGTACTCTCCTATACTAGGGAATAAAAGGTTCTGGTACTCTCCTATACTAGGGAATAAAAGGTTCCGGTACTCTCCTATACTAGAGAATAAAAGGTGCCAGTACTCTCCTATACTAGAGAATAAAAGGTTCCAGTACCCTACTTTACCAAGAATAAAAGGTTCCGGTACTCTCCTATAGTAGGTAATAAAAGGTTCCAGTACACTCCTACACTAGAGAATAAAAGGTTCCGGTACTCTCCTATATAACAAAATAATAGGTTTCCGTACACTGCTATACTAGGGAATAAAAGTTGCCTCATTTCAAACCAGCCTGTGTGTCTGTAACCAAGGACCACCTCTTTGTTTGAGTATAATCACACAACTGCAAACTGGCTGGTCTGTGCTCCTCCTGTGGTCAAATGTGTAATTACCGTCTAAAAATATAATCCAGAGCACCTCACTTGGCATCTTCCTTTGTGCAATTAGGTTGGTGTACAATGATGTCACAGTCAAAAAATATTATAATCAGGACAGTTGAAAGAATAATGAGATTTATTGGAGTAATACAAATATTTATCACAGCATCTGACGTACTATACTGTGTTTATTGCTTTGCACCCAAGGCTGGTAATAAATCATATTGTTACCTAATGTAACTAGCTTGTAGCTGAATGAAAATTAATCAAATCTAATGAAATAGCTGCTTATAGATACATTTTGAAATAACTATGAATGTGTATAATGCTTATAAATGGATCCAGAACTCAGTGGCTACATGCTAATACTGATACATTGATACAATACTGATGCTAATACTGATACATTGATACAATACTGATGCTAATACTGATACATTGATACAATACTGATGCTAATACTGATACATCTTCAAATAATCTTAAAGAATAGCTAAACATGAATCCACCTGTGCTTCAGTTATAGAAGCACAAGCAAAATACCCAATGGCCTTCTGTAAGTGGCATGTAAATACAAAGGTATCTATCAGCAACTGTCAGCATCGACAGACCGCGCTCCGATGTGCAGGGCAGCCCTTCCCTCTGATTGGCTGAACACACGCTGGCACTGCTAACGCATAACTCCCAACTTGCCCTGCTTTGTGCAGGACAGTCCAGATTTTGGAGGTATGTCCCGCTGTCCTGCCACACTCTACCTCTGTCCCAACTATATCATTCGGTACTTACAAATTGTTAGTGGTTATAATTTATTTATCTATTTCACAGATGTCAAATAGGGGGGGTATTCATTAGAAATAGCAGGACTGAACCACTGAGTTGGGAAAACAAGTATGAAAGGATTTACCACTGCACTGATTATTGAAATTCACATTTAGTGATTCGCCTCAATGAGTCACGGCAAAAGAAATAAAACAATCTTTTAAATGTTGTTTTGTATACAATTTTAGGAAAATATCTATATTGCTCTGAAAACGTGCTTACCATATTCCAGCCTGTGCCTAAATTCTAATAGAATAATAAAATATAATCATGGTAGATTCCCTTTCATCTATATCTTTTTTTTTTTTTGTGAGAAAAACCTTTTATCAACACAACAGTGTCTAAGCATTCCTTTCCCACGGTTCCAGATAATCCAACCCGAGGTGCCTAAAAATGTCTTCTTCTGTGTGAGCTCTGAGGAAAACATTCTGAAAAACAAAAATGAGCGTCAGTTAGCAAAATAATTTAATCAGCAACATCTCTTTGTCAATGAGTCAGCCAACCTACTTCCCTGACTCATTGGAGGTTATGTATAAATAGTGGCATGTATCTTATGCCTACTTCTGATTCCTTTAGTCAGGTTTTTGCTCTTGCGCCTGTGTGGTCTGTACAAAACCGTCAGATCGGGTTTTACACATAAGAAAAAACAACGTTTTTTTTCTCACGACTCAGCATGGGTACACATGTGTACTTGTCTACACGAGCAACGTGTGATATTGCGTGCTGCATGTGCCGCTTTGAGTATCTGTGTCCAGATCTTACTGGTTTACTACCGGAGTGTTTATATCTGTATTCCTAGATACTCTAATTTCACAGTATTAATATGAAATGTTATATGTTTTTACTTGATCGCCCGGAGCCATTTCTAATCTCTTGTATGAATAGAACTAACGCTCTACCTTAACCATTGTCAGTACGTTCATAGGTATGGTTCTGTTTGTTTCTAACTTATTATTTTATGACACAGCAGCAAAAGAAACGGCAAACGATTTTCCACCAAACCAAAAATTCGAGTCATTATATGTGTGTGTAATTTGGGTCTTGTAAAGGCAATGTGGTCTGTATTTTATATCGGACTGATGTAACTATTGCTATCCTTGTCGAGGTTCGACTCAATAAAACTTTAATTAAATTTAAAAAAATTAAAAAAACGTCATCCCATTATTATAGACAAATATATTATAGAAATGATATTGTTTGTCTCTCATTGCCTGTTGTAATATCACAATGCAGCCCCATTTGCAAAGTAAGTCTCCTTTCATTTTTATTTTCAATGTTAGGGTATTTGTTAAATAATCTTGTTTAAACTTTAAAACAATTTATAATTCTCCTGTATTTTTACATTGTAAATAATTTCACCGGGGCTTCTCAATTCTGTGACACCAGTGAGATGGCTTACAAAGGAGGAGGCTCCCTGTGCAGCAGTTTCCATGCCCCCCTCTGAGAAAGTCCTATCATTAGCCATTACTGCGCAATCAGCCTCTCTCAGTTTCAAATGCTTAATATGCAGGAGCTTCGGTCTGTGGCACAGCATGTAATGCAACAAAGAGTGGTTTAGGAAGGTAAGCAGAACTGTTACTACAGCAACAAAAGTAACTTAATTACATTTTATATGTAGTTTTAAGGAAATAAGTAGACTGATCGGTGCCAGCTTTTCGTGATCCAAAGACACATAATGATTGGTAGTTTTAGACCCAGTATATTGGCAATACATATATTGGCAATACAATTCAAACTTGATGTACCATTATCAGTAATATACCATACTGTCATGACCTTTTTGTAAATATACTTTACATCCTGTTCTACAGTTCCTCGCTGTGCTGTTCCAAGCTGAATTTATTGTGATGTCTACTGGTGCATAATAAACTTTTTTTTTCGGACTCCGTATAGGAGATGTTATGAAACTGCTTGGGTATCTGAAGCAGTGCATCTTGTAATGGGAATAAAATACAAGTGCATCTCCAATGCTTACATCATACCAAACAGTACTATTCTTGAAGCGGTAGTGTCTGACTTTATTCTTTTGTAGATAAATACTGTATCTTGTAAAAAGAAACAGATCTGTCTTATCAGTTTTCCCACCTCAGCTCTTTCTATCTCCTTTAAAAACTGCAAATAAACTGTGGTAAATGTACTGCTGTTGGCTTAGCAAGAGTCCTGCCTATTTCCCCAAGCCCTCCTTATTGGATTTCCCAGAATATAGGCACCCCGGTGAAATTATTTTCAATTTACAACCGCAGGAGAATGGTGAATGGCAAAAAATAGCTCATGTTTAATTGAAAGATCACATCCAGTGTAGCTGGTATATATGAATATGATTTAATGAGAGAATAGAAATTCATTAACTTATTGAGCACTTATTGCTTCATATATCTCTAACAGGGGGCAGACATGTTGTTTAGAATCTTAAACTTCATGTGGATGAATGAAGATCTTACCCAACATTCTAAACAACATGTCCGCCCCCTGTTAGAGCTATATGACGCAAAGATGGCTCAATAAGGTACATTATTTGTATTCTTTCATTAAAGCTTTTTTATGTAAAATCCCTACACTTTATGTGATCTTACAATTAAGCACAAGTTAGTTTGTTGCTGCACTTATAGTAAAAATAAGTGCATGTCACATGGATAAAAACCATGTATAAAGTACAGAAAATATTCTATCTGGAACTGTTCCCTTAATACCTACCTCATTGGAAAAGAAAACAAATAATTATTGTAGTCTGTTCTTGTTTTTGCTTATTGGTCTGGTTTTATTTTTATTTTTTTTATAACTTTTTTTTTCTTTCCTAATTCCACATGCCTATAGCCGAACACCAATCAGCATCAATCAACCTTCCGTAAAATGGTTAAGAGCAGCTGGTGACTGCCTTATCTTCTTGGAGCTAATCAATTCAGCTATTTCAACGTCTGCAATACCAGCTTTTGTGGATGCAAACAGGGCCATTAGCAACACTTAGTGCAAAGCTCCTGCCTATAGAAAGCAGTGCACGGTGATTTTCGACTCCCTCCATTTTTCTGTTGGCGTCGATGATCGATAGCATTAAAGACAGAGCCAGCGAAAGCCAGGACGCTTAAACGATCATTGCTTGATATGTACATTGTAATCATGACTTTTAATGAAATTCGGATTGATCTTCTCACTGTTTTCTATCAATATGTTTGCTGCTTGTGCTATTGTTGTAACTCATCGTTTCGATTAGCCAGGGATCATTAAGATGTTACCAAACCCCAAGAAATCGGATGCTGCATAATGTTACGGCTCCCCGGAGGGGGGGATTAGGAGACCGAGGTGGACAGCCAAGACCTCAATCTAATTTAAAGGGGAAGGGAGGATGAATGTTTCATTAAATGGGAAGTTTCATCTACAGTGTCCCAAAAAAAGAGCTAAGTAATATATCATGTAAAGTAATGAAACTGAAACTGCTCGATCTTCCGGTCTCTTAATAGATTCAAATAACTTTGATAGGTTTCTAGTTGTTGCTATAGTAACAGTGCTCCAAGCTCCTCCTTATTGGATACCGCTGTATTAAGAAGCCCCGGTGAAATTATTTTCAATTTGAAACTACGGGAGAACAGGGAATAGGTTTAAAGGAACAATAAGTGTATTTCACCTGTATTAAATATATGTACAGCATCTAGATAATAAACAAGCTCCTTTAATCCAGACCAGCAATAAGATGCTTCGGGAAGCAAAATGGATGTGGGGTATTGATAGTCCTAGAGAAAAGCTTGGCTATAAGGGGCTCAAGTATTAACAGATAAAACACCATATAGTCTGCCTTCTTATTGACCTCCATAGGCAAATGGTATGCTCAAAGCATAGCTTGCATAGTCAAAAGGGCAGACCTACCAACTTATGCCCTGATAATTTGGGGTTAGGGTATGAGTAGTGTTGAGCGAACCCGAACCGCACTGTTTGGGTTCGTACCGAACATTTCAGTTTTTGGACCCCGGACCCGAACACGGACATTTCACTGTATGTTTGGGTTGGAGTTCGGGGTTCGGCGATTACATTGTATGTAATGCTATGGGCTTTCTATAAACCGAAATAGAGTCCCCATTCATACAAATAGGTCAATTGACCTATTTGTATGAATGGGGACTCTATTTCGGTTTATAGAAAGCCCATTGCATTACATGGATTCCATAAACCGAAAGTCTATAAACCGAAAGACATTCGGTTTATAGACTTTCGGTTTATGTAATACATGTAATGCTATTGCTATTCTATAAACCAAAATAGAGTCCTTATTCATAAGAATAGGTCAATTGACCTATTCGTATGAATGGGGACACTCTTACCCACAGTTTACTTCATTTTGCAGCCCTCTAGCCCTTTTCCAGGACTTTTTTAGAGGCATTTTAGTGGCAAAAGTTCGTGTCCCCATTGTTCGGGGTCAAGTTCGAGCACGGACCCGGACATTTTTTCGAAGTTCGGCCGAACCTGCCGAACACAAACATCCAGGTGTCCGCTCAACTCTAGGTATGAGCAGTATGCCTTGTATCCCGTACACAGGAGAATTATATTGGGACAGAGGGATTGAGTAAACAGAGACAGTAGCAAGTTCTGGAAAGGGGAACAGCTGGCACATTATTAAAGAGAAACATTAGGCTTAATTGAAAAAATGATTTAAAAAAATATTTTATTTCATATGGACAATTTAAAGATGGCAGTAGAATGACTATGCAGATAATAAGGGATGGGGACTGAATATCACAGGAGTACTTACACATTTCACAGGCTTAGATACTTACATATATACCGATCAGCCATAACATTATGACCACCTGCCTAATATTGTGTTGGTTCCCTTTTGCTGGCACAACAGCCCTGACCTGTCGAGGCATGGACACAGTGGTGTATCTTGGCTTTGTGCTGCCCTAGTCAGAGTAATTTGTGCCCCACCCACCCAGATTACAGAATCAGGACATACCCCAGCACATGCCCTATCACCCACATTGCACACCCAGGACGTGCCCTATCACCACAGGATATGCTCCATAACCCCAGGACATACCCCATTACCAACATTGCACACCCATTACATGCACTATCAACCCAGGACATACCGGGCAGAGCTGTTCCCTGGTGTCTGGTGGCAGGCAGCATGGTGTCTGAGTGCTGCCCAGGTGCACAGACAACCTACCAGCTGCCTGTTTGGCTCCCTGTGCTGTTTGACTGACATCAGAGCACCGGGTCACATGACGTGTCGGCCCTCAGCATTGGATTAAGTCTGTGCATCTGGGCAGTGCAAAGACACCATGCTGCCATCTAATCTCCCTAGCCATCGGATCTGCAAGCCTAGGCACTTGCCTTGTCTGCCTCACGCTAAATACAGAGCTGTATGGACTCCCCTAGACCTCTGAAGGTGTGCTGGGGTAACTTGCACCAAGACGTTAGCAGCAGATCCTTTAAGTCCTGTAAGTTGCGAGGTGGGGCCTCCATGGATCAGACTTGTTTGTCCAGCACATCCCACAGATGCTCGATTGGCCTAAGATCTGGAGAATTTGGAGGCCAAGTCATCACCTTGAACTGGTTGTTGTGTTCCTCAAACCATTCCTGAACCATTTCTGCTTTGAGGCATAGAACATTATCCTGCTGAAAGAGGCCAATGCCATCAGGGAATACCGTTTCCATGAAAGGGTGTACATGGTCTGTAACAATGCTTAGGTAGGTGGTACGTGTCAAAGTAACATCCACATGAATGGCAGGACCCAAGGTTTCAAAGCAGAACATTTCCCAAAGCATCACACTGGCTCCGCCGGCTTGCTACCTGTCAGTCCAAAGCATCACACTGCCTCCACCGGCTTGTCACCTGTCAGTCCAAAGCATCACACTGCCTCCACCGGCTTGCCACCTGTCAGTCCAAAGCATCACATTGCCTCCTCCAGCTTGCCACCTGTCAGTCCAAAGCATCACACTGCCTCCACCGGCTTGCCACCTGTCAGTCCAAAGCATCACACTGCCTCCACCGGCTTGCCACTTGTCAGTCCAAAGCATCACATTGCCTCCGCCGGCTTGCCACCTGTCAGTCCAAAGCACCACACTGCCTCCGCCGGCTTTCCACCTGTCAGTACAATGCATCACACTGCCTCCGCCGGCTTGCCACCTGTCACTTTCACTCTTTACAAAGGTTGAGTGACGAAACAGTTAAATTGTGTACTTCTTGAAATAAATACCCCTTATGGATGTAAACATGGAAAAGATATGTTGTCTGGGACTCCCGTAGAGTAGAAACCCGTTTTTTATTTATACATAGACCCTCTTCTCCTGTACTAAACAAAACAGACGTATGATACAAACCTCAAGTCTTACAAAGACAAAAATATTACAAAAGCATAAAATTAGAATTGCACATTTTTTATATTCATTACCTTTTTGTTTGATTTATCAAACAGAAATATTTATGAAATGAAGTACTGAATTATGTAGCACTCTGTGCCTGTTTGGAATCAGGATTCAGGAAGAAAGTTGGGGGGAGGGAGGGAGTTTTAAAATAACAATAGATATTGAGATAGACAAGATAACATTAAATTAAATGGCTATCCTACTTCTTGGTTCCTGGTAACCGCTGCTCCCCAATCAGAAAACATCTCAGGAATCTTAGATTCCTGATTAGACTCAGCATGGAACGAAAAAGCTACTCGCGATGTAAAAAATAGCCTCAAATAGCTGGTAAGTGTACAGCACTCGCTAAACGTCATTAAACGTGTCAGATATTTTACATTTCAATTCTTGAATGTTATACTGCAGCAGATAATCCAACTGACTGTGATGTTATTAACATAATATAATGGGAAAACAAACCCTTGACAGGTTCATTTACAAAGCTCGTCAATTCATTAAGACATCCCCAAATACCCCATGCGGCAAATGACAACAATGAACGAAAAATAAGATCATGGAGAATAAGACTGTGTTTTATTAAGTCGGCTTTGAGCGCAGAGTAAAGATCAATAGATAAAATATTCTGCATGCCAAGAGAGGGGGGGAAATGACGGGTTTAACAAGAAGATGGTGTCACAACCTGGGATAGCAGACCTGGGAGAAGCCTCGATGCAGGGAACAATGTGGGGTCTGTCTGTTCCCCACGATGCAAGGAATGGAAGCTGAGACGGGCAACTGTGACACGCCTGGTAGCAGAGACTGGCAACTGAGGACAGGATTATAAGCTGAGACAGGACTGGCAGCTGAGACAGGACTGGTAGCCAAGACTGGCAGCTGAGACAGGACTGGTAGCCAAGACTGGCAGCTGAGACAGGACTGGTAGCAGCTGCAACAGGATAGGAAACAGTACAGTACAGTGCTGTTTCACCTGAATGGTATTATACCCTATGGTTGAGCCACCCAGGACTTTGCCCACTGAAGAAGGCAAAAAGACACAGGAAAATACACAAAAATATAATAGTCAGCAGGCCGGGTCATACAGGGATCAGGACTAGGTACAATGGAGAAAAAACACTAAACAAAGTCACAAGGCAGGCAGATGGGGCAGCAAACAGGCTAGGTCAAGGACAGGCAAACATCAGCAACAGTATATCAAACAAACGAATCAGGAATGCTAGTACAGGCACCGAGGCACTATACAGGCTGTAACCAGAGCAATGCAAAAGGCACTTAATGCAAAATGGCTGCAGGTTTAAATAGGGTTGGGCTCAGGATAATGAGGCAGCTGACACAACAGATGGAGAACCTCGAGAATAGCGTCCACTAGAGGCTGAAGAGGAAACATACAGGAGCCTGGGAAATGAGGCAGAACTGTGACAGATGGTTTCCAATTAAAAAAATAACCCAAAGTACAGTCAGTGTTTTATTACATGTACCGGTATTTTATCAGCAGGCGGTAACATAATGGACGGTAATGTGTTGAAGAACCTTACTTACACAGAATGTGTCGGCAGATAAGAACCATGCGGCCTATCTAGTCATATCTTATATCTAGGATAGCCTTATACCTATCCCACACATGCTTAAACTCCTTCACTGTATTAACCTCTACCACTTCTACTGGAAGACTATTCCATGCATCCACTACCCTCTCAGTAAAGTAATACTTTCATTAGTCCCTGGCCTTATCTTATATCTAGGATAGCCTTATACCTATCCCACACATGCTTAAACTCCTTCACTGTATTAACCTCTACCACTTCTACTGGAAGACTATTCCATACATCCACTACCCTCTCAGTAAAGTAATACTTTCATTAGTCCCTGACCTTATCTTATATCTAGAATAGCCTTGTACCTATCCCACGCATGCTTAAACTCCTTCACTGTATTAACCTCTACCACTTCTACTGGAAGACTATTCCATACATCCACTACCCTCTCAGTAAAGTAATACTTTCATTAGTCCCTGGCCTTATCTTATATCTAGGATAGCCTTATACCTATCCCATGCATGCTTAAACTCCTTCACTGTATTAACCTCTACCACTTCTACTGGAAGACTATTCCATACATCCACTACCCTCTCAGTAAAGTAATACTTTCATTAGTCCCTGACCTTATCTTATATCTAGGATAGCCTTATACCTATCCCACGCATGCTTAAACTCCCTCACTGTATTAACCTCTACCACTTATACTGGAAGACTATTCCATGCATCCACTACCCTCTCAGTAATGTAATACTTTCATTAGTCCCTGACCTTATCGTATATCTAGGATAGCCTTATACCTATCCCATGCATGCTTAAACTCCTTCACTGTATTAACCTCTACCACTTCTACTGGAAGACTATTCCATGCATCCACTACCCTCTCAGTAATGTAATACTTTCATTAGTCCCTGACCTTATCTTATATCTAGGATAGCCTTGTGCCTATCCCATGCATGCTTAAACTCCTTCACTGTATTAACCTCTACCACTTATACTGGAAGACTATTCCATGCATCCACTACCCTCTCAGTAATGTAATACTTTCATTAGTCCCTGACCTTATCTTATATCTAGGATAGCCTTATACCTATCCCATGTATGCTAAACTCCTTCACTGTATTAACCGCTACCACTTCTACTGGAAGACTATTCCATGCATCCACTACCCTCTCAGTAAAGTAATACTTTCATGAGTCCCTGGCCTTATCTTATATCTAGGATAGCCTTATACCTATCCCATGCATGCTTAAAATCCTTCACTGTATTAACCTCTACCACTTCTACTGGAAGACTATTCCATACATCCACTACCCTCTCAGTAAAGTAATACTTTCATTAGTCCCTGGCCTTATCTTATATCTAGGATAGCCTTATACCTATCCCACGCATGCTTAAACTCCATCACTGTATTAACCTCTAGCACTTCTACTGGAAGACTATTCCATGCATCCACTAGCTTCTCAGTAATGTAATACTTTCATTAGTCCCTGACCTTATCTTATATCTAGGTTAGCCTTATACCTATCCCATGCATGCTTAAACTCCCTCACTGTATTAACCTCTACCACTTCTACTGGAAGACTATTCCATGCATCCACTACCCTCTCAGTAAAGTAATACTTTCATTAGTCCCCGACCTTATCTTATATCGAGGATAGCCTTATACCTATCCCACACATGCTTAAACGCCACTGTATTAGTCTCTACCACTTCTACTGGAAGACTATTCCATGCATCCACTACTCTCTCAGTATAGTAATACTTTCCTTAGTCCCTGGCCTTATCTTATATCTATTATAGCCTTATACCTATCCCATGCATGCTTAAACTCCTTCACTGTATTAACCTCTACCACTTCTACTGGAAGACTATTCCATACATCCACTACCCTCTCATTAATGTAATACTTTCATTAGTCCCTGGCCTTATCTTATATCTAGGATAGCCTTATACCTATCCCATGCATGCTTAAACTCCTTCACTGTTTTAACCTCTACCACTTCTACTGGAAGACTATTCCATGCATCCACTACTCTCTCAGTATAGTAATACTTTCATTAGTCCCTGGCCTTATCTTATATCTAGGATAGCCTTATACCTATCCCATGCATGCTTAAACTCCTTCACTGTATTAACCTCTACCACTTCTACTGGAAGACTATTCCATACATCCACTACCTTCTCAGTAAAGTAATACTTTCATTAGTCCCTGGCCTTATCTTATATCTAGGATAGCCTTATACCTATCCCATGCATGCTTAAACTCCTTCACTGTATTAACCTCTACCACTTCTACTGGAAGACTATTCCATACATCATCTACCCTCTCAGTAATGTAATACTTTCATTAGTCCCTGGCCTTATCTTATATCTAGGATAGCCTTATACCTATCCCACGCATGCTTAAACTCCATCACTGTATTAACCTCTAGCACTTCTACTGGAAGACTATTCCATGCATCCACTAGCTTCTCAGTAATGTAATACTTTCATTAGTCCCTGACCTTATCTTATATCTAGGTTAGCCTTATACCTATCCCATGCATGCTTAAACTCCCTCACTGTATTAACCTCTACCACTTCTACTGGAAGACTATTCCATGCATCCACTACCCTCTCAGTAAAGTAATACTTTCATTAGTCCCCGACCTTATCTTATATCGAGGATAGCCTTATACCTATCCCACACATGCTTAAACGCCACTGTATTAGTCTCTACCACTTCTACTGGAAGACTATTCCATGCATCCACTACTCTCTCAGTATAGTAATACTTTCCTTAGTCCCTGGCCTTATCTTATATCTATTATAGCCTTATACCTATCCCATGCATGCTTAAACTCCTTCACTGTATTAACCTCTACCACTTCTACTGGAAGACTATTCCATACATCCACTACCCTCTCATTAATGTAATACTTTCATTAGTCCCTGGCCTTATCTTATATCTAGGATAGCCTTATACCTATCCCATGCATGCTTAAACTCCTTCACTGTTTTAACCTCTACCACTTCTACTGGAAGACTATTCCATGCATCCACTACTCTCTCAGTATAGTAATACTTTCATTAGTCCCTGGCCTTATCTTATATCTAGGATAGCCTTATACCTATCCCATGCATGCTTAAACTCCTTCACTGTATTAACCTCTTCCACTTCTACTGGAAGACTATTCCATACATCCACTACCTTCTCAGTAAAGTAATACTTTCATTAGTCCCTGGCCTTATCTTATATCTAGGATAGCCTTATACCTATCCCATGCATGCTTAAACTCCTTCACTGTATTAACCTCTACCACTTCTACTGGAAGACTATTCCATGCATCCACTACCCTCTCAGTAATGTAATACTTTCATTAGTCCCTGACCTTATCTTATATCTAGTATAGCCTTATCCCTATCCCATGCATGCTTAAACTCCTTCACTGTATTAGCCTCTACCACTTCTACTGGAAGTCTATTCCATGCATCCACTACCCTCTCAGTAAAGTAATACTTTCATTAGTCCCTGGCCTTATCTTATATCTAGGATAGCCTTATACCTATCCCATGCATGCTTAAACTCCTTCACTGTATTAACCTCTACCACTGCTACTGGAAGACTATTCCATGCATCCACTACCCTCTCAGTAAAGTAATACTTTCATTAGTCCCTGGCCTTATCTTATATCTAGGATAGCCTTATACCTATCCCATGCATGCTTAAACTCCTTCACTGTATTAACCTCTACCACTTCTACTGGAAGACTATTCCATACATCCACTACCCTCTCAGTAATGTAATACTTTCATTAGTCCCTGGCCTTATCTTATATCTAGGATAGCCTTATACCTATCCCATGCATGCTTAAACTCCTTCACTGTATTAACCTCTACCACTTCTGCTGGAAGGCTATTCCAGCCATCCACTACCCTCTCAGTAAAGTAATACTTTCATTAGTCCCTGACCTTATCTTATATCTAGGATAGCCTTATACCTATCCCACGCATGCTTAAACTCCTTTACTGTATTAACCTCTACCACTTCTGCTGGAAGGCTATTCCATACATCCACTACCCTCTCAGTAAAGTAATACTGCCTGATATTACTTTTAAATCGTTGCCCCTCTAATTTCAGACTATGTCCTCTAGTTGTGGTAGTTTTTCTTCCTTTAAATATACTCTCCTCCGTTACTGTGTTAATTCCCTTTATGTATATAAATGTTTCTATCATATCCCCCCTGTTACGTCTTTCCTCCAAGCTATACATGTTAAGATGCTTTAACCTTTCCTGGTAATTTTTCTCCTTCATCCCATGGACCAGTTTAGTAGCCCTTCTCTGAACTCTCTCCAAAGTCCCAGTATACTTGTACCGTCTCAGACACCCTTTTTGAATTGCTACAGTTTTCTGATTATTACTCTGAAATTAAAGCCACCTTCTTTTTATTCCCTACATATATATGTATCCTTTTAACTTGCCTGTGAGGGTGACGTAACATTTTTACACTTTTCGCTACAGAATATATAATTCAAGGGAGTGAACGCGGGTCCAATTCTTGATTAATTAATGTGTCGCCCCTGGACACACGTGCATTGTACAAGATTCTAGACAAGATATCCGCCCCATGATGGTGCAAAAAGAAAAGGCAATTTAAATATTTTCTTTGTTAGAGCATTTCTATATAAAATGCCTGCACTTCCATTAAACATAACATTTTTTTTCCCGACAGTCATCCTTTAAGACCTTTTTTTTCAATCTAAATTACTATGCTATGGGCCTTGGATGACAAGCTGATAAGGCAGTCTCCTAGATAGATTGGACATCTCAGATTCTTTTAGTAGCTGTGGTTTTATTATACTGTGTCCAGACGGTGCTGCTCTATAAGTGAAGTCAGCATGGCTCCGGTATTTTATACATTCATTAGATCCAAAAGAGAAAAAAAAAAGAAAGGGATTTCTGAAGCTGAGAAGTTTTGTCTGTTCAATGCATGCTGGAGAAATTGAAGGTTTGGAAAGATTACAATTTTGTTCCCCCCCGGTAATATCTACAATTGTGCAGAAAGAAAAAGAACAAAAAAACTGCATCAAATTGGTGAGTAGTTGAGTCTCTTTCACACTGAATTTGATAAACTAGTATTCAGAAATATACTGGAGCGCTGTCTGCATGGATCTGCAGGTTTGATTGGGATGTACAGTATATGACCAGCACAAGAAATGTGTGGATATTGGTCCTCTTCGGGCATTTTATGGGAGATGCTCTTGGACAGTAACTTTACCAGGACGCTGTCCCTGGTGGTGAGAAGGGAAGCCTATCATTCCTCATGGAAGTTACAGTAGGTGTTACATATAATGTTATATCTGGTGCCTTTATTTGTTACTTAGAGCGTGGCTAGTAATGATACAGGAGCAGAAAATCCAATGCTTAAATAACATCTTAAATTGTGAGCGGTACTAAGTCAAAGAAAGGTGAAATGTAGACCCAAACACACCTTGAATGTACCCAAAAAGAGCTACACATCTGTGGGCGAAGCCAAAATAAAGTTGCCGCACCAAGGGACATCTAGAATAGAAAGACACAAGGAGGAATGTTAATCTCATGGGAAAGGTGACAGATCATCACACAAACCATCCCTAAACGAGCCAGGGGCTGTCTTGGACCCTTGCACTTATGTTTTTGCTGGAGACTGAGAGCTCTTGGTCTTAAGTGACATCCAAAAGTCCAGCACATGTAAGCACATAGGTGCAGAGCAGGAGGACACTATGTGCTGTGTCCATGTACTAGATAATGACAGCTCAGACCCCCCACTGGACCACCAGGGATTCCACATACCTAGCCATGAAAGCAGGGGCATTTTGTGCCCCTGACTGACAGGTGTGCTGCCAGTTGGTTACGAACTCGGAAACAGAGTCACACACTCTGCTGGGCTACTGTATTACATACATAATCCCCAGTGTATAGATTATTATTCAACATTTTGTATTCTCTATATTTACAGTATAAGCAATGTTTGGTTGAGTCTCTTTAATACACTCATTTGATTTGTACCTTTGACAGTAGGGGAGGGAGACAACCAAAATACGTCAGCCCTCATCCTATCCTACGTTCTGCCTCTTATATCAGATTATATATATGTTTTCTATTCTTCAAATTACATGTCATATGATGTCCTCTTAGTCAAATTACAGTCTCCAGGAGAGAGTCAGCCGTGCAGGATGATACACTGAGTTAATACGACAAAGCAGATTTGAAGGGAATTTTTAATAAGACTTGAATGGTAGCTATATCCTCTCTCCAGCTTGAAAGATGCAAAGTTATTAAACATAATTTATGCTGTCAGCCCAAAGCTATCGTCATTTTTTTTTTTTGGCCGAAGCACAGCTTTCTGGGGGGGAAAAAATGGAGAGAAATAAATCCAGATAGTAAGTAAAGTTTGAACTTGGACCTTTTTCCATTTTCCAAACTATAACAATTTGTTGAACAGTAAAATATTGGACAAGTCTACAGAAAAGCTGTAAAAAAATTAATGGTTTTAGCTACAGGGGAGCCACTCTTAAAATCACAGGAGGAAGCGGTAAGATAGTATGTATTATGCTAAACAAGTGAACGACTTCAGTTTAGAAATTATTAATGTGGTTGGATTGTAATCTCTGTAGAACCAAGTTACCGTAGGCTGATTAACATATTTATTATGTTTTTTGTTTATTTTTTTTTACTGGTAGATATACATAAAGTGGGACAATTCTCGGGGATAAATAATAATATTGTTTTTTTATAAATATTGCATCAAATCAAAATCCCTTCCTAAATAATATGTTGTAAAATGGTTCAAGGATTTAAAAACCTGCTGTTTTGTAGCAATATAATTTTCTTCCTTATTGTCAGGAGCAGAAACGTTAAACTGAAATAGAGATAATTTCATAATTCTTATCCAGAATTTTTGTTTTTTTTGTTGTCCTACTGGTGGGTGCCTGCAATAACCAAGAACAAAAAGACTGGTTTTAAATAATTAAGAGGGCTCCCATTGGCTCTAGGAGCCCAGCTATGACCGAATCAACAAGCAGTCCAGTCATGACCGAATCCACCAACCTTTCCAACCAGCAGGTCAGGCTCCCCAATCTGTAATACAGACACAAAGCTCAATACATCGGCCACTTCATCATTTCAGTGTTCTCATCTGAAACTCGGTCTCTATCCAGCAGAGATCCCAATTCCAAAATGTCCATCCCAGCAGTCTGCGCCATGTGCGGTGGTAGGTAACAAATTATAAAGGGGAAGGGTTGGAGGTAACATTTCTCTGACCTTGGAAATTAAACGTTCTCAACACCCCATGGGTGGGAAACCCAATAATGTAAGAGTAGAATTTTAAACATAGGCTGTTTGGGGCAATGCCTTCCTCTACCCACACAGAGAACTGTGCAAGAGAAGTGACAGGTAAAGGGGAAAACAAAGAAGGAGAGGGGGCAGCAAGTGGGGGTCGCTACTGTCTAGGGTTAACTAGGTTCATGATGTAACTGGTGGAGGCACAGAAGAGACATATGTGTCCGCCATTTCCCTATGATCATAATGTATGTCACTGATATTTGGCATAATAGATGGGTCTATCATTCGACAATTTGTTTTGTGGCTATTGATTGTGCTGTCAGTGCTTTGATGGAAATCTGGTAAGACTTGAGTTCCTAACCCCAAGACGATTGCCATGTCAAAGTGTATATAAATGGAAAAGTCCCATATAGTGCCCATCTACTCCACTCTGTATAAACCTGTCCATGTCACCTGTAGGGTCGGGAGCAGCTGGATTATATAAATATTGGGTCCATTTCTAGGAACTTTATTATCTTAGGTGAGTTGTAATTTGTAATTCTGAATCTGACATTTAGCAAAGTGTCGACAAGTGTTACAAAATGTAAACAAATTGCTGAGATCTTATTTACAAAACAATTTGAGGAGATCCAACTATGTTGTTACATAGTTACATAGTAGTTTAGGTTGAAAAAAGACTTGTGTCCATCAAGTTCAGCCCTTTTCCTATACCTTGTTTACTGCTGTTGATCCAAAGAAGGCAAATAAAAACCCCTTCAGCGATTTCAAATTCTGCTTTCAGTGGGTTGAAAAAATTGCAATCAGATTTCTCCTTGGATCAGCAAGCACTAAATAAATATTAATGCATATACTAACATGCATCGCCCTCTATGCTCCAGCTCATTAAAAAAAAGTATCCAGGCTGCTTTTAAAGCATCTAACGTATTTGCTGGAACCACCTCTTCAGGCAGTAAATTCTATATTTTAATTGTGCTAACTGTACAAATTCCCTTCCTCTGTTGTGGACTAAATCTCCTTTCTTCAAGTCTTAGCAGGTGACCTCTTGTCCTTTTTAACGTTCTGCTAATGAACAGGTCTTTAGGAAGCCCTATGTATGGGCCCTGTACATATTTAGATAACATTATCATATCCCATCTAAGGAATCATTTCTCTAGCATGTACACCTTTTACTTCTCTAGCCTTTCTTCATAAATAAAAATATTTCCATTCCCCTGATTAGCAATGCAGCACTTTCTCTAGTTCCATAATGTCTTTTTTTAGAAAGGGCACCCAGAATTAAATCTAATATTCAAGTTTGGGTCTTACCATGGACCTGCAAAGAGGCAAAATAATATCTTCCTCCCATGAGTCAATACCCTTTTTAATACATGCCAATGTATTATTGACCTTTGCAGCTGCCAGCTGACACTGTGCACTACTGCTAACTTTATTGTCTATAATTGCTCCCAAATCTTTTTCATTAGTAGATTTCCCCAAGGAAACCCCATTTAAACTATATGTTGCATTTTTCTTATTGTACCCAAAATGCATAATTTTACATTTGTCTAGAGTGAATCATATTTGCCATTTATCTGCCCAATTACCCAATGTGTTCAAATCCCCTTGCAGTGATGACACATCTAGTTCAGACTATATTACCCTTCTTAATTTTTTTTTTTTCAAGAGGACCCAGGACAGATCTCTGATGTACTCCAATTTTTACATTTGTCCAATTACTACCACTCTTTGCATTCTATCTTTAAGCCAGTTGCCAATCTACACACAAACGTGTTCCCCTGAACCTATTTTTTAACAGTTTTTCTGGGCTTGTTATTTCATTAATTGGATGTGTTGGTGCTTAGTGCACATGGGGCTAGATCACAAAAAAATTGTCAGTTTGCATGGTAATAACCCCTCTATTTGGTGCTATTAGCCCATTTCGTGTTTAATACATAACCCCAAATGTTTAGGTGTCAGAATTTTCTTTGTGGAATAAAGGTGAATCCAACTCTCTTTATTCCCCATATGGTCCTCTGATTCTCCAGATTGCTTCATGTTATTCTTTCTTAAGCTTTTACACAGAATACATATTTATCTTTAAATCCCACGTGTAGTTTATCACAGCAAACAGACTGGAGTTTATTCAATGCAGAGGATAATAGGAGTTGTATTACAGGCCAAACGGTAACATCTTGTCCTTCCGCTGAGTATCCCATCATGTCTGACACACCGCCTGTTCTTTTCTTCCAACAATTAGGTCTAAATCATCCAACTTTTCACACTGGTCTGTTTCAGAAATACCTATCGCACCCTTTTGACATTTTGATTACATTTTTAATTACTCACATTGAGCAGTTGCTAATTAAGCCATACTTGCGCTAGCTGTAGCAAGGCATCTTTCGCCGCATCAGAGTGATATCCTGGTGACAGGTGCACATGTCCTCGTTGATTAATGATTAGCGCTCACTAATTTTTATAATCATCCTGCGATAGCGGCTATGAGATGTCCTTGCCGGAGCGTGTGGTCGTACATTTAATAAACAGGGAGCCGTTTGAGGCTTCAGAACACATGCTGTCGTCCTCTAATACAGCCACACGGAGGAAAAGAACAGAGACAGACAAATATCCGTGGAATAAAGGAGCCAGAGAGACATATGTATTGATTGCCCTGTTAGCAATGTAACTATACTAATTTTGCATAAAAATGTATTAGTTTTCTAACTGCTCTATTCTGTTACAATCCTCATCTCTCCAGCCCTTGACTATAAATCATATACCATCAATATGACTAAGCTTCTGAGCAAGGAGTGGGTTTATTTGGTTATAGTTCTATTTCTATGCTGCTCGAGTGCGTCAAGAGGTCAGGGTATCGCGTAGCTGGTAGAGTGTGAGGATGATGCTATCAGGCTGACCAGTGCTCATGTCTGCCTGGGAATAAGGCTGGGATTGATGTCAAACAGCAGTGGAGATCTGGTTCCTGCCCTGTCCCCTTTTTGTTCAAGTAACGCCCTGTTAGGGCAAGAGGGAATAGCCTTGAATGATATGGTGAAAGGATGACAAGTAACATCAAAAAGTATTACTTAACTGAGAGTGGTGGAGACAGGGAGTAGCCATCCAGAATAGGTGGCAGATGTTATCAAAATGAAAATCAGCGATAGACATAAAGCTGTCCTCAATACAAGATTAGACCAAACATGTTGTATTTATGGTGAGGTCTTGAGCAGCAGACTGGAGGGGGTGGCAGCAGAGCCAGGGCTATCATCTGGGCTGCCCCCACTAGACCACCAGGGAGCAATATGGTATTTTGTTAAGGGATATAGGCTCTGTGAACAAGGATATTGGGGAAATCTGGCACTGTAAAGGCGGCGGGAGGGGCAATCTGGTGTGGTGAAGGTTATGTGATGAAGGGATGCAATCTGGAGAGGAAGCGGTGCAACAGATGAGGGTTAGGGGTGTATGAGTTTAGCTAGGCCTAGAGCAGCACACCACCTAAATATACCAGTGACCAAAGCCTTGTTAATGCTCACTCTCAATAGGGTGAGACCCTAACCTCACCTATTATCATGTAGCCACAAAAAAAAACCAGTCTGTACATCTTTGGTGACTTGACAATGGGAATAGCACAAATCAGGCATTGACAGCTGAGATGGGAAGACGGGCACCCTGGAGATTGTTTCCAGCTCCGCTCGTGATTTGTGCGGTTACACTGTCAATTCACTACAGTTCACCGTTTAGTGACTGGACATTGGTGTGTGTTTTTTGTTACATTTACTATATAATAATTGTTCTCACCCAAAACATATAACAGTGTACGTTCTCAATATTCCAGTCACTATGCACACAAATTCCTGCGTGTAATTAAATTGTAATCTTATATCTCTCCCCGTCAGTGCACGCGGGATGTTTCGCAGTTCTATTTAATGTTTAATATTTGATTTTTAAGGCAGTGTTTTGCTTTGATGTCTTCATAAGATACATTATCGCTGATTTTAGGTGCTGCACTTGACAATATTATACTTAAAATGGAAATTCAGGATGTCATCTGGCGATTGTTACATTACCGGGGCTGGTTTCAAACTCAACTAATCTATTTCTCATCCCGTGGCAAATTTAGTGACAAATGTCAGATGAAAGTCATAATTCTCTGAAAGAGTAAGAATGAGTGTTACAGGCTGGATTCTTTTTAATGTGGCCTTTGGGTTGTCCGGAGCACGGGGCCGATAGGAATGGAAGTCATTCCAATCATTAAGGATTGTCTGGAGCAGTAAATACCCTCCTCATTACTGCTTCAAACAACAGGGATAAGCGCACAGTGGTCACATTGGTTTGGTCACAAGCGAGCACAAAGTTAATTGGTTTGGTATAAAACACGCATCGCTGCTCCCTGAAACAGTTATTTTAATGCACATGGCTTTTTGAAAATATATCAACAGGCCTAAAAATATAGAAACATGGAATGTGTCGACAGATAAGAACCATTCAGCTCCATCTATTCTGCCCAATGAAGTTTAGTTGGTTTTTTAGGAAAATAATTGCTAATGCTAAATGTTTGGGGTCCCAGGGTAAATTCTAGTCTGAATGAAAGCCATTGCTAGTGCTGACTAGGGTGGCCACCTATTCTTCCAAAAAATACACAGAGACACGACACTGGCTTCAAGACAATTATTTACCGGCTTGATAAAATTCTGGCTGGGTCTCAACCCTATTGCTGAATGTTGGGGTTCCAGATTTCGTTTATGGTGGGTTTGAATGTCAAGGTTCCGTGCAACGTTATTACTAGTGCTGAATGTTGGGGTTCCAGGTTCGTTTATGGTGTTACTTAATGTCAAGGTTCTGTGCAACGTTATTACTAGTGCTGAATGTTGGGGTTCCAGGTTCATTTATGGGGTTACTGAAGGTCAAGGTTCCGTGCAATGTTATTACTAGTGCTGAATGTTGGGGTTCCAGGTTCATTTATTGGGTTACTGAAGATCAAGGTTCTGCGCAACGTTATTACTAGTGCTGGATGTTGGGGTTCCAGGTTCATTTATTGGGTTACTGAAGGTCAAGGTTCCGTGCAATGTTATTACTAGTGCTGAATGTTGGGGTTCCAGGTTTATTTGTGGTGTTATTGAATGTCAACGTTCCGTGCAACGTTATTACTAGTGCTGAATGTTGGGGTTCCAGGTTTATTTGTAGTGTTATTGAATGTCAAGGTTCCATGCAACGTTATTACTGGTGCTGAATGTTGGGGTTCCAGATTCATAGTAAATTAAAAAATAAACCTCAGGCAAGTCCACTTCCATCAGGTTTACGGTAAAAAATGTGTCAATGGGATTTAGACCTCTTATCTTTTTTGCATGAAAAAAGGTATTTCTTTGTAACTTCAACTGTGCAAACGTGGGAGACCTAGAAACACAAACCTTCCATGCATTTATAAGTCACTTAGCCATATGTGTTTCATGCCGTAAAGGCTCTTAGTCATAGGCCTATGAGTAAGTGCGCTGTTACATTTTGAAATGCATAAGGCTGTGACCCTGGATAAAAATGATCGCGATCCGGATCAATTTTTCATATATGAGGTGGGTCTGAACCCATTGACACATTTTTATTTATTACTAGAGTCGAATGTTTGTTTCATTGCAATCCTATAACATTTCCGATAGTTTTATATTTTATACAGTTACCTTATAAAATATATATTTAGGTGGCAGAGTCCCTTTGATAAGAGAAACGTCACTTATTTCCGTGTATCATTTCCCCTTTAAGAGAATTCCATTTTGAGAATATTTCCCGAAATACACCAAAAGATTCTGGGCTGCTGCATCACCGTGCCGCATCCCCTAGAGAAACACCTTAGATGCGATTCTTGTGTTGGATAGTCATTATCTGCACGATACACAGAATTATTAAATATAAACCCGTGTACTTGTCTGGTCAATTGTTTTCTAGCCCATTCTTGTCCATCAAATTAATTCCGCACTGGAAAATATTTTGCTACTTCATGACCTTTTTTCCCGATGTATAATTTACAGGTTCCCCCGATAGAGACGAGAGCGTGAGGTTGGTTATAAATAACTGAGAGTCTCAGAAGGTCCAGGAATAGAACTTGATAACGCAGTGTTTCTCCGATAGACACATATTAATCAGCCACCATGACTTACTGCCACCGAATGAACATGTTTTTATTACAGAGAGATACCCTGAGAAAAACAGCATTAAATACTGGTTTGATCATTTCTATTCATACTGGGTCCGGTTTTGTGATGTCATTCTTTAAAGGGTCTATTCAATAAACAGGGAATTGCCCGGGGATTTTAAACTTTAGGCCATTGTAGACGAGCTGGAAAAGTTCTCCCAATGCAGCTGAATGAGAGAATTGGCCTGAAATGTTCATCTTGCCTCCACTCACCTTTTAGTAAATAGCCCTCCTTGTGTCTCCTGTCCACTACTGATTTATACGTTTATAAGCTGGGCTCTTTAGCTCACGTATTGACCTGAATCTGTTTGTCTAACTTTGTCTGTAATTCCCCTTTAAACCCTGTACTACACATTCCCCAAACTCAGAGGAATCTCAATCAGTCTTGGTCTGAGTTCACTTCACCCACTTTCCTTTCTCACACAGAACCTGAATGCTAGAAGAAAGGACTAATGTTTTCCCGATTCTTGATAAAGTTATTCTCGTAAGGTCAAAATGAGGTCTCGACCTTCTCATGTCACCCTGCACTTTGACTTTCAACTAGCCTAGCCACCTTTTCTTCAACCGAAATATCGCCCATGCTATTTCCTCCGCAGACTTAATATTGACAAAAATTAAAAAATTTGCCCAGTCTGCCAGTAAAATACCTACCCTACTTACAACTGGACCTGTTACGCCTGAACCCAGTATTTTGTTCATGGTGAAAATGGTCACCCTACACTGGGTCCCTTTCTCCCTCCAGCAACAGCAGTGTGACTCCAATACATTCTATTTTCAGAATGAGAAGGTTATAACTTTTTCTCTAGCGCCGTGTTTAAAATATAACTATTGGATATTTTTAAGTCTCGCAGCAGATGTTTTTGGATATCATGTACAGAACAGAGGGGGAGGAATCAATAAATAAATTCAGTCATTTGCTAACATCCTCTTTGTCTTTTGAAAAGTGCCAAATTATCTGACACCCACTCAGCATTTACACCCCACCGCCCACATCAAGCAGAGCGCACCCAGGAGAGCTGCATTACAGGCGGATACAATATAGATAAACCCCTGTTACAGTATACCAATTATATATCTCACTGCAACAAACAAGACAGGGTGTCTGATAAAGAGGTCCGGTTTAGGATTGGAGAAGATGCACTGATATAAAGCAAATATAATAAATAAACATCAATAAGTTTATATTTAATATTCAATGCAGGCTTTAATATGCAAAGTTGTAAACAATTGCAAAAGGCCAATGAATAATTTTCCAATGCATTAATCAGAAAGTACATTTGGCTTGTGGAATTATACACACTGGCAGGCTCAGTGGGGGAGTGAGGGGCTCCAGGAGTTTATAGTAATAGTTTCTATTGCTTAGAAAGCTCTGGTGGACATTTAACCCCTTTGCGAAACTAGGACGTTCATGCCATCGTATGTTTTGGGTCCCAAAAGATGCTAGGACGTCACAGAATGTCCAGCGTTTAACATCTTATCTCAGCCCCCCATGATGAGCTATTCTCGGATCCCGCTGCAGGCACTCACCTGTCAGATTAGGCCACTTTCAGTGGCCTCAGACTGGCAGGAGAAATGCTTCACGAGAGAAAATAAAGCCTGTTGAGCAGTTGCATTAGGTCTAATAGAAGAAAGCAAAGGAAAACCAGTCTTCACCAGCGCACCCTTGATATCGTCATATTACCAACAACAAGCCAACCACACTCATAGTTTCTCATAACTTGATTTACTTGCTTATTTCATTTTTTTGCCTTCTGGTTTGACAAGTATTGGTGATGCCAACGGTCGCTCTTGATAGATTGTTTCATCGTACGACCTGACTATGTGTAATGGTTTCTTGAAGCAAACCTTGGCAAATGGATTTCCGCTGAGCTAGTTTACAGATTTGTAGGTTACTGAGGGTGTGGTGGGTCTTTGGGGCTCTAAATTCTGGAGATGTGTTTAACATGCTATGAAAAATGTCAGTGAGTACTCCAGAACTTCTTAACCAGCTTGGAGTAATTGATTGTCCAAAAACTCTAAGGGTCATTGATGTTCTCTAAGAGATTCATCACAAAAGCCCATTTTACAGCTCACATTAGACTCACAAACTCACGGATCAAATAAAAATATTGAGTATACTTACAGATGACAAACCTGTATAGAAGGGAAAGAGACACAGAGATGAACGTAAACCAGGAGTGTATTTATAAAGATACACGTCAGGTTAACAAAGGAAAAGCGGCACAACTGTTACAAAGTTAGTGCCACTTTGACAATGTGTGTGGTTTAAATGTGTTATTTTATAGAGCTGTAGTGTTATTTTATAATCTCTCATTATGAAGTCATCAAAGACAATTCTACAGCTAGGAAAGTGGATCAGTCTCTAAAACGTTGTGTGTGTATGAACACAGGCTAAATTCAGAGCTATAATTTTTATGTTTTAAAAATTAACTATTCCCTCTTCACACAGTGGTCATTTAACTGAATTATTTTCTAAATGCCTTTGTTCACAGAAAAAATTAATTGCCGTGAAGTTCATTGAAGTAAGAGTCCTACTGGATTCTAGTCATCATGCAGAAAACAAAAATAAACCAATTACTTTAACACTCTTGTCAGCCAGGTGCAAAGACACTGAAATAACTCAATTCAAACATGCAAGAGCTCGCTGCATAAGACTGATAAAAGACGCAAAGCCATTTAACTAATTCGGGAATTAGCATCTGTTGTAGCATTTGCCAAAAAAGAGATGTTTAACTATAGCGATGACTTCAATGACGCATTGATCACATCGGCAATCAATACTATCTCGTCTGTATCTTTATGGTTAGTCGTTATTGCAGACTTCCCGGGGAAGCGGGGCAGATGTAGACTGTTTAATTTCTCAAGATGGGCCGCATTTTCACTATGTCCCTGTTATAACGGAATAATCTTGGCACAGCATCTGCCAAAATAAGACTATAATATGCAACTTAAAAAAGCATTAAAAAAAAAAAATCCTGCAAGTAAACAGAATGAGGCAGCGAAAGATTAGAGGAATCTGTAATTCCGAAATCATGAAATGTAGAAATCTCACACATTTTTATTATGTAGGGGTAAGCACGACTCTCAGGATTATAACAAAATTATAACAAAAAATAATAGTGAAAAGTTTAATTTTTAATAGGTGAAATGCTATTCAAAAAAAGGCACTTTGCTAAAGCTGCTCTGTGTTACTTGAGAGTGCAAAAGTGCAAAACCAAATGGGCATGGTTTAGTGCTAGGTCCGCCTTCTCCCTCATAATCTGTTTGGGGTAATTTAAGCACCACCCCTAACAAAACATATATATGTATTTTCATGGAATGGAATAATTGCATTTTGTCCTCTCAGTGTTGAAAATGTGAACCTTGTAGCAAGACACATTGGAAGCTTTGTAATAGATAGTTTTATGATTTATTGTGGTTTTCTACATGAGTTTTTATTAGACACACCATGACTGTCTCTGGCTGTTCGGTGGATGGGCTCAATTCTGGACAGCTTCCGACTTCATCCTCATGTGTCATGAGGCCAACGCATTTCACACATCGGCAGAATTATTTACATGCAACAGATCCATACTGTTTAATCGGTATCAAGGATGCACCTTGACAAACCAAATGTGCAGACTGCGTATATATTACAATTTATTTTTTTAATTGGGAATTAAATCTAATCTGAAGATACATTTTTGGGTTTTGATTTTTAACACCCCCAATAAAAGACCGTGGAGGTGCAGAAATGACTATGGTCTGTGACAATACCTGTTTTTTATCGTAGAGCCCATGGTTGTCCAGCCTCATCTTCTTCTCGCGTGTGGCATACCGTCGTAAATCTCGGTCAAACTGCTACAATGAAAGGACATAATAATATCACGTTATTAAAAATCATCTACTATAAGCAAATTTTAATTCAGGCCAATTTCAAACTTGCAAAAAAAAAAGAAATAGATCACTCGGCAATCCAGATCAATAAGGTTTATTTAATAAAAGAATAGGCATGACTAATAGAGCTTCTTGATCCAAGGAGAAATCTGATTGCCCTTTGTAGTCAAGAAGGAATTTTTCCTTCCAGGAGGTAAAAGTAGAAAAAATGGCTTATAGGGGCTTTTCCCTCCTTTTGGATCAAAAGCTGGAATGAGAGGTAGAAGGGTTGAACTTGGTGAATTTAAGTCTTTTTTTTTTCAACCTAAATCATTATGTTACTATGTTACTGTTTGAAGACGCAGGCTGGTTTTGTATCTCATGTGTACTCTCCCTGGTGAAGACCCTGTTTCTAGGATTGTAACATATTTTTCCATGTACAAATAAACCTTATAGATAATATTTGATATTGAACGTCCAATATCTATTCAACATAGCACGAAAGACCACCAACATAAGTAAAGTTGAGTGTGCCTAAGTTATATGATCTTACTTAGTATTCTATTACCTCAGATACTTCTCTGTTTTTTCCTCATTTACACAAAAATGTAAAATTTGAAATATTAGTAAAGTAGTCCCCCTAATCTCCATTAAACCAATGAAGAAGTCCCTTTCCTTGATTGAATTTTTTTCATATAAACTTGTTATTATTTCTCATTATTCGCACTGTCACTTTACATTTATCGCACTATTGTGTTGGCATAAACAACGGATGGTAAGCCGTGACAAAGCGCGAAACGCGTTGGCTTTTTTCAAAATAGGTGTGGGGTCTGTACTCCATGCCGTCCATCATATCTATGGACTAGAAACCCACTTTCCAAGGAGCTTTGTCGTCAGTTGCCTTATCACCGAAGATTTTTCGTCTCAATTCGTTACTGCTTCTTTTGTCGAAATTTGTTCAAACTAGGACATTTTTTCTCTCAGAGGAAAAAAATCCATATTATTCATTTCATTTAGAAAGGTTAAAAAATAACATGAAAAAAGTTCTAAGTGCATTTAATAAAATCATGGGTAGATCCAGGTCCGTGGCCCCTTTGCTAACCTGTTATCCCTAAGAGCCGCTTAGAATCTCGAAATGCATCAGGCATTTTTTAAAGCCAGCGCCCATCAAATACGTACATTTTGGTTGTGCCGGCACTCATTGCGCCAGGGCATTCAATGTATAAAAGAAATGATTTGTGGCGGGATTCTCCGCCAAACAGTATTTAACGCAGGTCCCACTCCTGCACTGCAAAGTGTCGGGAGATATAAACAGGCGCAATCGGCTCTATACATATCAAATTTCGATTGCGAATTTTTATAAAACTGCCAGGGAGTTTTTATACCCGAATGTTCCTGCCTTAGTAGTTTTCTTATGATTAGTTTCCACTCATTTGGTTAATTTCTTTTTATTCTTCCATTAACTATGTCTTTTGCATCAAATAATAACGAAAATTTAGAAGAAAAAAAGATTTTCAATATATCGCCAACCCTTTTCCCGACACTATTTTAACAAAGTATTTAATCAGCACAGGTTGAGATATTGTCTTATTATCTGGTATGACCAGGGGGATACTACATTTGCTCAACATCTTTGAGATGCTACCATTACCCAAGTTAATGGTATTCATTGTATCTGCCTTCAGAAGGAGGACGGGCTGAGTCAACCCTGCCTGGAATTGAAATTGCAAACCATAGGATTGGACTGATGCATCATCACAATGAGAAACATCATTGGCTTTTTACAATGGGAAGTTGAAATTAGGAGTAAATTCAGTTGTGTCCCATCAAGCAATGCTGGGGCTGCTTTTGCTGCCTTAGGACCTGAAGTTAATGAATTCTTTAAGTAAGTCTCTCCGTCGCAGAGCAGACGCCGAACCAACAGATGTTACCTAAACAAGTTCTAACCATATTAACTTAGAAGCAACATTCCCTGTTCTTTTTTTCTTCTAACTCACTATCAAAATGTTATTCGGGGGTGTAAGGGGAAACTCTCCTGTGCACAGAGACCCAGACATATTATGTAAGGTATGGCGGTTCTGGAAGAGACATTGGGTCAAACTTTCTCAAAGCCGATGTGAGAGACTAGCCCACTGACATCACAGCTCCTCTTAACAGTGCCAAATGTTACTAAATGGCCACCTGGTTATTGAATTCTGAACTGACGATGTCTAACTTGCAATTATGTGCAATTTTTCTGGGAATGCTACCTTTACCCATTGTAATAATCTGATTACTGGGATTGGTGTTAAGAATGGGATATTTCCAAGGAGTTTCTTCAATCAATCCTTGCCGTGTACAAGAGGTTTTAATGAGCTATACATTTAACGAGTCACAAAATAAATCACAGTTTTCCCTCCGATGGCAAGGACTATTGGTCAGGTCCTACAACATTATCAACTAGAAAAGTTACAATTTCTGGGGAAATTGTGTGAAGTGTTCTTGCCTCCACCTGTAGTCTACAACTGGAGTGGGCGGAGTAACTGTTATCATTTACATAGCACATTTAATTGCAACGTTGTTGCACAGTTACATTAAACCATACATTTATAAAAACATTAGCAGGTGTTCAAAAGGCCCTGTCTATGACATCACTTGCTGCTGCAGCTTGACACAGGTCAGAGTATTTTGGCGGTTGCCATATTCAAACGGTCGTATTTTAAAAACTATCAATCCTACAGCGAAGAGCTTTATATTGTGAGAATCACAAGACCCAGACCTACATTTTGATGCATAGTATGTCTCTGAAGTATTAAAAATGAAGGCACAGCCGCAGTTTAGAAATTTCACTTCAAATTTGAGCTTTGCAGAGTGAAGTTTCAATGAATGTCAATGGACGGCGTTGGTTGCAAACAAATGGTCATATTGTGAAAACTATCAGGACTACGGCTTAGCCGTTTACATGTTTAGTGGCACCAGGGATAGCTGAACGTTTTGATATAAGATTTGTGTAGGTGGGCTTGAAAATGAGGGAGTGGTGGCAGTTTAGAAATCATGTCCTGATTTTTCAGCTTTTGGCAGCTCCCACTCTAGCTTTGCCATTCATTCCTATGGGACAAATTGCGCCACAAAAACGACGATATTCCGTGAACCATTCGGCGAAACGTTCCACAAAGTAATAGCAATCCGATCGGGAACAATCTGCACGTTTTGGTAAATTTTTGTCTATGTAGTGTAAAAACTGTGGGAGGAGTTAGGGTGGCAAATTTTGCTATAATAATAATAATAATAATATATATGTGAGATAACATTAAGTGGTCTTGCTATGCAAGAACACTTAATAAATAGGTGTCAGGAGACGCAGGTAGGAAAGTAGCAAAGCCCCCCTTGAATCCTTCATTGTTAATATTGTGGAGAATATAAGACTAATTGGTTACAATAAAGTCTTTATTTTTCTTTACTCCGTTGGATCTATTTAGATCAAGGCAGCCTGTTTATACGGGAAAGAGTGGCATCGCTCTTCGAATATAAAGTAGTCTTGCGGAATGACATTTTATGAAAGAAGGATTTCAGAGTTAAGAAACAGATACATTGATATAATGAGGAAACAGATAGCGGAGGTTTTAATTTAAAATGCAATTAATTGGGAGCTCAGAGCAACCTCATCATTTGCAAGAGACAGTACATAGCACATTCCTGACGGCAGAAATCTTAACAATATGATGGATGGCGTGTCATACAGTGGGGGGGGGGGCGATTACTATCTGAGAATATATTTGTGTTTGCTGTTGGAAAAATGCAGTGCATTGAAGCCCGATATTATACTCCGTATCCATAGTAAATCTTTACTGGGAATATATTAACCTGCGTCATTGAAAAATATGGATTTAAGGGAGTTAAAATGTAAATGCAAAGATCTCGATAAAGAAATGCGTGGGTCAGTTTTAGATTAAAAGGGCTTGTGGGTATTGAAATGCACTGGGGTTGGGTTGGTCCAATCTGAAAACCCACAGCAAAATTTTGATACGATTTTAAGAGAGAAAATGAATTCCCCAAATCTTGCAATGGACGAGAAATGACACATTTCAGCTCATTTGCATTTCAAGCAGCAGGTGTTGTCATAAATAGGAGACTCCACATATATATATATATATATATATATATATATATATATATATATATATATATATATATATATATATATATATATATAGCATCTTTTACTCTCCTTTTATGCATTTAGCAGTTTTGCTAACACAATGTATAGATCATTTTCAATATTTTTTTTATTCTCTACATTCACAGTAAAAACAATGTTTAGGTGATACAGTGCCTTTAATCTAATACCCCAAATCCATGCCCTATAGTTACGGGAGGGCTACTATGTTTACTATAATATAGTGATACTACTGGGACAGGGGAATAGGCTGGCTGTCCATTATTATGTAGAGCTATTATTTCTGACCCCCATGCCCACATGGCAAGAAACATGGAAAGAGTGAAGCTACTGTCATCTCCCCCTGAAAGATGGCCACCGACAGCAGAGGCATGCTGCTTGTGGGGTCTGATAGCAGTAGGCCATTGTCTAGAACCATAAAATAGTCCTGGTTATCTATGGCTCCTAATAAACCAGTCTGTAAAACAGCTTTATTTACTAATGTAACTGAACACTACCAGTCGTTGGATGTGTCTATTACTGCTCATCAAATGTAAGAAACCATATCAAAGCAGCCTAGTTGGAAAAATTATCCAAATTGGCTACTTTGGCCTGATGTTTGACATTCCCTTGCCAAATCCCTGCAATTCTCTTTCTTGAATAAATCCCATAGTGTTTTAAACCAATCAGAAGGCAGCGGGATGTCAAGCCATGGTCGCCGAGGGTTGGCATGGTGTGCGGGAGGGTAATTGCCCTCCAGACTGCTCTCTACCCTGACTCAATGGGCAGTGGCTCTATCACTTTTAACTTCCAGGTGGCCCAGTGCATAGTCCAGCCAGCCATTTTCCAGTTGAGGCTCCAGCTTGGATCAGTAGGTTAGGATAGAAAGCAAACAGGGCAGGTATGTTCATATGTTGTCCTTCCCCGTGCACATGGGTGAGAGGAGAGTACCTCACTATCTTCACCTTCACAGCCTTCTTCTCCCCCAATGCATTTCTGGGTCTGAAGTGAGGGAAGGGGCTACAAGGGCCGGTAGAAACTGGATAAAAATGTATATAGGGCCAAAAACGGCTCTATCCGTCTTTCCATGTGTCTGCCTCTATACCTTACCTGTCAGTATATCTATCATTGGTGTCTATTTGTCTATTTCCAATGATAACAGGTGGCCAATGAATTTGCACCATGGGCCACTATATTAGTGGGCCAAAGGTTGCCAGCCCTGCCCTACATTGTGAGCGGTCATTCTGAATCATTACATTAAAAGTCACTTAGGCATTTTATATATATATATATATTTTAGCTTCTCCGATTGTGCTTTTCTTATATTTTGATTTCTAGCTCTTTAAGATCCCTTTTTATTTCTGGCTGTAATAATGGAGTCACCATGAGCCGGCCCGACATCTGCTGTGGGGAGGACACAGATCGTCACATGTGCAGTTACTCATCCTTAGACTGAACATGATAATAACATAGAGTGCGACAGGGCAACAAAGAGCTTGGGAGGGAGAAGCTTCATTTCTCTTCTCTTTCCCTGTGCAATCTAACCACGATGTCTGGACATTACTGTATCACAGAGAGAAGCTAATGTCAAAAATGCAATCTGTAAGTCTTCGAAAAATGTGCCTTCTGTACATTACTTTGTTTACCACTTAACACTCGGGCCTATTCACTAAAATTCGAGAATAGCTCGAGGAGGTCAACTTTCATTTGAGAAAGTCACATTTGGCACCCGAATTACAAGTATAAATTTGGGGGTTTATGCCCCTTTTATTTACGAGCACGAGGAACATGTCCGATCTTACCCTGGAGCCTGTCCATCCAAGGAGAGCGAAGGCGTATTGCTCGTAGGGAGTTACCACAAAATCCACTCGCACGGCCTTCCAGTCCCTGGTCTCTTTGTCAGCGGCTGGTTCGTGGCCAGGAAAGGATCTTTTCTTTGAAAGTTTGAGAATTAAAAAACACTTCTGGAAGTGATCCAGAGCATCCACCCTGTTACTTGGCATTTTCTTTTCATCAAACGTGGATTCCACTATGTCACAATATAGAAGAAGTCCCTAAGAAAAAACACAATATATATATTGTGACATCACTATTACACATGTTCAGTGCTTACTCGTTAAAAACATAAAAGCACAAATTTATATGGTATGAGCTTTTAGAGGTTCATGTCATAGTAAATTGAGAATAAAAGTAAAGTGTGTGTTTTTCTGTAGCACAGGCCACTTTTAGTGGTGTAATATGGTTTTTTTTCGTTCCTATGAGTTATAATTGCAGAGATATTAAACTTTTTCTGCAGAATATTTTTCTACATCATTTAACACATTGTCTGTTCCAAGTTATTTGTTCTTCAGGAAAGCTGTATGCACATACCATGCATGTTTTATTTCTTATGCAGTGTAAGCCTTTACTACCACTAGTAGTAAGCCATTCCAAGTATCTGTAAATATTATATAATATAATAGTAATATTTGAAACATTTATTATTACATTTAAAAACTACTAAAAAAAACACCATATATGAAGAGAGACAAAGATGAGAGAAACAAATAGGATTACAAACTAATTTATAGCACTCATCAAAGGCTTACAATTCGGTTGAGAGTTATTTTTTTCTCCTATTTAGAATGGAAAGTATCAGGTCCCATTACTGGCTGATCTGTATGTTTGTAAAATGATTACATCTTTCCTGAGATGAATATACACTGGTTGAATACTAATTATTCAACATTTACAAGTTGATTTACTGCTGATCTAAATGTTTTGCCAAGAAATCCTCTCTGGGCAGGAGAAAAACCACACTGAATGATTGTGCAACTTCCAGCATTGTCTAATAAGATAACACGAGATGCAGAGAACTGACTAGAGACACAATGTAACAATGTAGATAGATAGATATAAAGGTACAGACAGACGTATTGATACAGAAAGACAGTCATATGGATACAGACAGACATATTGATACAGATAGACATTTTAATACAGACAGACAGTCATATTGATACAGACAGTCATATTGATACAGACAGTCATATTGATACAGACGGACATATTGATATCGACAGACAGGCATATTGATACAAACAGACAGACATATTGATACAGACAGACATATTGATACAAACAGACAGACATATTGATACAGACAGGCATATTGATACAAACAGACAGACATATTGATACAAACAGACAGACATATTGATACAGACAGACATATTGATACAAACAGACAGACATATTGATACAGACAGACATATTGATACAAACAGACAGACATATTGATGCAAACAGACAGACATATTGATACAGATAGACATATTGATACAGACAGACATATTGATCCAAACAGACAGACATATTGATGCAAACAGACAGACATATTGATGCAAACAGACAGACATATTGATACAGACAGACATATTGATACAAACAGACAGACATATTGATACAGACAGACATATTGATACAAACAGACAGACATATTGATACAGACAGACAGACATATTGATACAGACAGACATATTGATACAAACAGACAGACATATTGATACAGACAGACATATTGATACAAACAGACAGACATATTGATACAGACAGACATATTGATACAAACAGACAGACATATTGATGCAAACAGACAGACATATTGATACAGACAGACATATTGATACAGACAGACATATTGATCCAAACAGACAGACATATTGATGCAAACAGACAGACATATTGATACAGACAGACATATTGATACAAACAGACAGACATATTGATACAGACAGACATTTTGATACAAACAGACATATTGATACAAACAGACAGACATATTGATACAGACAGACAGACATATTGATACAGACAGACATATTGATCCAAACAGACAGACATATTGATACAGACAGACAGACAGATATCATTTTCATACCTGGTTTTCCAGTATCGCGATGGTTTTGTGCAGAATAGTTTTTTCCTTTTCTTTGCGTGGACATGTGATTATAATATCCACATCATGTCCATTGTCTTTACCCCTAGAAACACATCACACTGTAAAAGCACAAAGTATAGACATAGAGTTCTTACATGAATTGCACAAGGAGTTTGGAGATCTATATTCCTTGCTTGCTTCCTTCAGACAGTTTGTGAATAATATAAAAGTGTTATCGTTTGCAGGTTAGGAGAGATAAACAAAACCCTTTTGATTCACAAATCCTCCCGGATTTACATTTCTTCCAAAGATAAATAAGTCATCGCTAGCGGACTATACCGTGTAAACAAAGGTCCAAGCGATTTAATATGGTTTAACTTCAAAAGACCAGCACTGCTTTCTAACAAATTCTCACACAGCCGATTTATTGGCTGGCCCCTCGTTTACAAGGTTAAGTACTTTGTCAAGAGAGCATTTGAAGATCATAAGCTTTGCTGCACACAGATCCTGTGATATTCCTGATAATGACCTCTCTATATATTTTGTCTGCTACATACATCAGCCGAAAGAAGAAGAACAGGACGGAGATAAGCAAAATAAATACAATGTAATGCTGATACAAATGCAACACACACAAACTAGTTTATGACAATAGTAAAAGTAATAAAAGTTTGTGATACACTCAAAGTAATTTAAAAAAAAAAGTCCATAAAAAAAATGTCTAACGCATTTCGCCCCAACAGGCTTCTTCAGAGACTGTCATTATGGAATTCTGAGTACAGTCTAGGATGTCAATTTATATGTCACCTAAGAATAGAGAGAAAGCCATCCCAGTAGGTGTTCTTGCCATACTATTTCCTCCACAGAGTTAACACTGGACTAAAGACAATTGTTTTACCGGCTTGCCAGTAAAATACCAGCCAGGTGTCAACCCTAACGATAGAAATTGCGATTTTAAGTCCAAAGTTAGAGAGGCCTCCTGTCCTCCTTCTTCTGGTGCTTGCACCCACCTCTAGAAGAATTGGGGGAAACCACATTATTTGAGGACTGTGGCCTAAGTTAAAGACATGTGAGATGACCACCTACATCATTGTGCATTACTATACCTACACTATGTTGCTGCAGGGTTTTTTGTTCCAAGCCTGGAGTTAAATTTAAGGAGGTTTATTATGGATGTACATGGAGAAGGCAAGCAAGACAATCTCTGCAAGACATCAGAGCCAGAAAGAGGATTGTATATATTTTGGTTACATGATAAGTATTTAAGATACACCTACTACTCTAAAATATTATAATTAAAGCTTGTCTGATATTATAGGTTTACATATGTTACAAACTGTCTATGTGCAAACTCATCTAATATATCATGTGCTAATAATACATTTATTGTTTGATTAAAATGTTTCACTGAAAAGGTTGAGTTCTAGGGAGCAGTCATCTTTATCAGCGAGGATCGAAAACAGACAATTTTTCCAGAGAAAAGAAATTCCAGACAAAATAGAGTCTGCCTTTCATTGTGACCCCAAAAATATCAGCTAAATAATATCATTCTTCAACAACCATGTACAGGCTGAGGATCCCCTATCCGGAAATTCATAATACAAAATGATCCGTTACCCAAACATTTTAGGGGATTTGGGACTTATTTATGATTAAGAGTCAGTAGACTCTAATGCGTCAAGTGTGTCTGTCCTATTATCAATACGATAATATTATCAAGATTAAACATTTACTTTCACATTTTATGAACTGGAATGCCAGCGATTATTCCTTTAGAAATTTCGGATTTTGTCACAAGTTGCGAATTTCACACACACCTAAAAAAACCAAACATCAACCAATTATTCAGTGTGCAGCCCCCCTTAAGCTGTGATATAGCCTTCCCATGCATGCTCGGATTCCCCCACGCCCACTGAGGGTCATACAATGACACGTGTGCAGACCTGACACGCCAACGGCAGGCTCCCAACAATGCCTCACATCACAGCTACATCACAGTAACAGTGATTTATTTGCTCTATACAGTATTTACATTGTTATTACTGGATTTCATGAGAGCTGAGAGGATTTAATATATCTTTTTGGGGAAATGACCCATTATCCTAAATACTTCTGGTCCCAGGCATTTTGGATGAGGGAAACTTAACCTGTAATCTAATTATATAGTGATTGACGTACTACACTATATGGTGCCGATTTCTTTTTTTTTCTTCTTTTTTTTATAAATGCCTTCCTCCTGTTTGGAGTTTTGGCTAGCAGATATTTAAGATGCCATTTGCACCTCTACTTTGCCAGGACCTGCCTTGTATCTGATGACACATTTTTTGATGTGTACATTCTGTTAGCAGAATTACGAGCGCATGCATAGATCAAGAAGAAAATCGTTTTAAATGGTTTCCCCCTTGCGGCTCTACAATGGAAGCTAATTAATTTGCATATGTGATGTTACAAATGGGACACAGCATATTTGCCTCTTCATCTATTAATTTCCTTGGATTTCTGCTAACACAATATTTATAATCACACAGCAAAGACTGATTAGGTGACAGACTCCCTGTAGAGTCAGCCAGTCTGAATAACATGAAATCTTAGCATTCAGTATCAGTATTAATCACTTTGCTTTGAAAAGCTGGCAAGTTTGAACACTAGTTCAGCAGTCAAAAGCCCACCCTGGAAGAATACGAACTGTAAATTTACTCTGCCGGTCCTTTAATCCCTGCTTATTATATATATAAAGAATGAATTTCCTACTATAAAACCGTCATTTCAATGAGAGTTATGTTTCTTATTAAATCCATTGCTAAAGAGCTATGGAATCACAGTACTTACAGACGTGGTAATATATTAACGCGTGTTAACTGTGCACGATTATTTACATGCAAAGTGCTATTGTCACAGCATAAAGTATGTACTTAATTTTTTAATGTCTCGAATCTTTATAAACTTCTATAAATAAAAAGCAAGTAAAAAACTTTGTTAACTCTGGTGTTGTGTTTCTATAATAGGAGAAATGCCTAGACAAATGTGTATACACAGTGAGTGTACATCAAAATATATATAGCAATTACATAATCTTGATGGCATCTTGAATGACAATTGGATGTGGGGGTGTGGTCATTAAGATGTGGGGGCGGACACAAAATCAGTGTGGGTGTGGCTTAAGTTATGGGTATGTCGCGAACATTGCCGCTCTGGTTTAGAAAGTGCGCAGAGGTGTAAAGCTTACTAAAGAGATTTGGTTCGTTGTTGCTGTGTAGAACATCCTAGAAACCTGCAAAGGGTTGACCCATGACAAGACCCTTCCCAGAAGATTGGAAGTGGTCTTCTCACTATTGGATAATGCCCAGTTGTTGAACCTCAGGCATAATGGTCGGGGTTTACTACTGTATCAAGCTACTTCATGGAGACCAGGATGAGTCACACTGGTGGTGAAGGGGGAGCATGAAGGTCAAATGAAGTTTGAAGCTGGGTTCCTGAATTTGAATATGAATGGGAATACGATGGAGAGGTGAGACTTCAAAATGGTCAGGCTGAGAGTGAAGTGGAGACACACAGGAACACTAGAAGCTATTGAACGGGGGTTCAATACCAAGCCAAGGTCATAGACATAGAATCCAACAGCAGAGTGGTCAAAACAGGCAGAGGGGAAGGGGAGGAGAAGGCAATGAGGTCGATAATCAGGAAAAATGGTCAATTATTATCGAGAGATTCAGCGGACTGAGACACCACGTGATGGGACGTTTTGCGAGAGGCGCTCGATACGCTCTCACAGAATACTCACAGCTGATGGGCTTGTCAAGCATGGACAATGGGTTGGGGAGGGATGGTTTTCACTTCCGCATAGCCCCTGATAAAGTCGGATACCCCGACGAAACACGTAGTCAATACACATGAAACACAATAGAAACCAGGAACCATACAATGAAAAGAAGGCGCAAAAGTACCCTTTGAATAGCCCGCCTGGTGATTTCCCTTGTTTTGGTGCTAATGAAGAGGTTGGGCATGTAATTGAATAAATAAATTTAGAATAAGGTGGCTAGGTCAATCAGCAGCCATCTTCTGCTGGCCATGTTGGAGCCTAATGCTTCTTTGGCCGCCATGTTAGAGCCGTGTGCCAAATGTCAGACGCGGAGGACCGTAACGGGCATTGAAGGACTAGAGGTCTAGAGAATGCATGGGAAACTGGTGGCTGCATCAGATGAGTATTTTTATTTGTCCAATAGTTATTTTAATATTTTAATATCAATTGGTTTATGTCAAACTGATTTCAGGCGAGATGCCCAAACTCCAATTGTCAAGGGTTTGCTCATTTTTTTTAAAAAAAGAGGTGTTTGCAGAGCTTCTGTATTTGCAGAGAATAGATTGAGTCTTCAGTGTATTTGAGAGCAAGGTCTCTGATGCCGACACTGACAAAATAGGACGAATATTTAGCACATTCCAAATGATAGAGATTAGCTGGGAATTATTAGAGACGATTGCTTTTCACAGTTTTACTCCCACGCAGTTTGGGTTTCTTGAATCAAATCTGTGTCATGTCGTACAGACAGAACAGTAATTGATCCTGAGTCAAAACGCATAAAGGCTGTTAAAATCTAACATAAACTTGTAATTCGGATAATAAGTAGCATTATTATCTACTATCGGCAGACCAGACCCATAAGGAAAGTATTCTGTATATTCATTTTACTACTGCTGTTTTTAGAGACACGTAGTTTGTATCCCCTCGGTCCAAATAAGACATAAAGTGGGTCATGTACTAAATAAGTGCTGTGGAGGCAAAAGTAGGTAAAACATGAGTAAGGAGCAATTTGCGACTATTTGTAACATTCTGGGCTTTGTTTTCCCTGATTTGCGCCTCTTCCGTTTCTTTTTATTTAACTTTTTTTATTTCCGTTTATTTTTATTTAGCTACTACATTGTGATTATATTTGCGCACGCTAAAGAGTTTTGAGAATATTTTGTGAAAAATAATTCTTATTTGGTTGTGAAAATTACACCAGCTTTTTTTTCTGTTCTTTAAGTTGACGTATTTTTTTTATATCATTGATAAAATAAATAAATTCATTAACTGGATCAAATTAAGGGTATATTTGACATTATGAGCTATTCCATGCTTTGTAATAGACAATAGTTTCTACAGTATAAAGAAAAGAAAAGTAAAATCCTTTTACAGAATAGGAGACAATAACAATGAAGCAGTGACCTACTTAGCTAAGATGTTTAATAGCAGTTGTATTACAGTATTACTATATTATGTGTAAAATTCACGGTTATTTTTAAAAAAGTGTAATTATTATTATAACAAGTTGAAAGGAGATAATTAATGACAGGACGTTGAAAAATAATTTATGACTTGCACATTGGTGTAATCATAGAAAGTTTGGTTTTTTAATTAAATAGCTGATACCTACGATCTCAATATATTTCTTAGCTCAAGATGGTTGGGTACTTGGTTAGAGAGGAAACAGGTATGATGTATGTTTCTGAGATGGGTATGCTGGCATGGTTCGGACCCATAAAAATGATGACAGGTAGGACAGTGAAACCAACAGTGTATGAGTCTGTAGACCAAAGGGGACAAAAACGCTTTTAAGTCAAGGACAACTGGGTAGGACAGGCCATCACATCTGTAGGTCAGTATGGGAAAATGAAGATTCAGATATAATTGGGAGACATACAAAGTTACATAGTAATTTAGGTTGAAAAAAGACACAAGTCCATCAAGTTCAACCCTTCTACCGATCATTCCAGCTTTGGATCCAAAAGAAGGAAAAACCCCTAAGTAAGCTATATGGAATTTTGCCTCCTAGGGGAAAAAATTCCTTCTTGACTCTAAAGGGCAATCAGATTTCTCCTTGGATCAATAAGCTCTATTATTAATGCTTATTCTATTATTAATAGCCTTGTATATTCTGCATTTCTAAAAAAAAAAACATCCAGACCATGTTTAAATGGATCTATTGTAGTTGATAGCACTACCTCTCTTGGCAGTGAGTTCCATTACTTTATTGTTCTTACTGTAAAGAATCCCTTCCTTTGCTGTCTATGAAATCTTTGCTCTTCCAGTCTCAGGGGGTGAACTCTTGTTCTTTGTACATTTCTGGAGAGCTCTTTATATTGGACCTGCACATATTTCTATAATGTTATCATATTCCCTCTGAGATGCCTTTTTTTCTAAATAATGAATCTCAATTAGAGGGTTGCAGAAAGGTATAGTTGAAAACTTGAATTTTATTTATTTATTTTATTTTATTTAGAAAGTGTTTTACCAGGAAAAATACATTGAGATTTCTCTCGTTTTCAAGTACGTCCTGGGGACCCAGTCCAGAATGGAGTTACACAGAGTTACACATTTAACAGTAGATAAAAATACATACATTATTAAACAAGTTGTAAGACATTTACGTAGCGCTTGGTACAGAGTATAAAAAGGGGAGTTATACATGATGTATAAAGAGCAAAGGCAAATGAGAACGCCTACTCGGGAATGAAGGACAATCCGAGCATGGTCACTTTGCATAATAGTCATTCCACTCATGCCCCACTCAATACCAGTGCCCACTTTGAAACCAAGGTACCTCTAGAAACAGATATGACTATCCAACCAAACACCAACTCAACTCTCTACTGCTGTGTGAACAGTTGGATGACTATCCAACCAAACATGTCCTCCGCTCTGCTAATGTGCAAATATTTGGCTGTCCAAATTTCAACTCTTCTGTACTATTGAAGAATGAACTGTCAGATCTCTGACCAAAAAGTAGTTAATCTCCGTTAGTGCTGTATGAACAGTTGGCTGTCTAGACGAACATCTCCTCTACTCTGCTACTGTTATATGAATAGTCAGTTGTCTGACCAAACAGCAATGCCTCTACTGCTGTATGTACCATCTGATGTCCATTATCTGCTCTCTTGCATTAGTACAGGGACAGCCGGATGTCCAGTCAAGCACTGATCTCAGCATTCAAATGCATGCATTAATTCGTAAGTATTCAGGAAAATGTAAAAAATGAACCACTCCTAGTAGAAGTCGGGTTGGAATTAGTTAAGTGCAATTCTGTGGAAATAATGATTTTAATTTTCCAAACCATCCATCATTGCTTAAAAAGGAAAGACATTTTTTTTTTTTTTAAATTGACTGATTTACTCCGAGGGGAAGATTTCCACCGAAACATGAGTATCATCATCTGGAAAAAAATTATCAACGCCGTGGCTTTGCAAGAAAAACGATTTTTGAATCAGATTAGCTCCAGAGCAGATCATTTGCTCGGTACCAATGGAAAAATAATTATTATGTGCTAATTTTATCACAATTATGTCTAATATACATACATGTTTCTTCTATACATCAATGCAATTGTTTAACCCTTTGCGCAATACACACTCATTGAGTAAAATATGGATTTCTCATGGGAAATACACTGAACAAAATTATAAATGCAACACTTTTGTTTTGGCCCCTATTTTTGATGAGCTGAACTCAAAGATCTAAGACTTTTTCTATGGACACAAAGGCCTATTTCTCTCAAATAACAAACCTTTGCCCTCATAATATCAAATATAAACATAACCTCATTGAATTGCAAAACACATATACCGAATAATGCTTTAGACATATACAGAGCATCCCTTTGATTACAGGGTTAAACTATTGTGGCTGGTCGACGGGTAATGTAATCCAGGTGATAGCTATCATACGGGCATGTATCATGACTGATTACTGTAATATAACGGATCAGTCACCACAAACCAAGCAGGAAAGAATTACCACAGAAGCATATTATGCGATACCGGTGGCACAATGCCTGGTTTTATTTACCGTCGGTTAAACCACAGTTGTTTCTATTTGAAATACAGTGAAAAAAGCAGCTGTACAATCATAGCGTTGAGAATAAGGAACATATTCAAACACAGTGAACTGGATTACTGTCCTTAAAGACGCTGCAACCATAATAGAGTTTTATTTTTACTGAACACCTGAAGCATTGCTTCCGTTTTATAACAGAAAAAAATGCGCTTATATCTGTATCTTTTTTTTTTTTTTTAAAGACTGTTTTTTACACTTCTGCGGTGTTTGGGTTTAGCTGTTATTTTCCTCTTTCTCACTTAATGCACACACACATATTATATATTGTTTTGTTCGGCATAAGAAGGGTTTTCTTAAGATGCCGTTATTTTTATCATATCTTAAAATTCACTATTAAAAAAAATAATAAAATATGGTAAAAAAAATTAAAAAGAAGGACTTTTTTTTTTTTAAGGGAAAAACAAGGTTCTTTGTTTTGCAGCAATAGAACAGCAGTCTAAAACAATTTAGATAAAGAAAGACTTGTTCGAACTTTTACATGAAACATCTTTTACACATCTATAAACTCTAATAAAAAAAAAACCTGCTAAATAGATTGTAATATAACAATTTAAAAAATATCCATTAAGATTATAGGTTATGTGGGCATTACCAAAACTGTTTATAGGTGTGGGCAGGGCTCCCAAAAATATTGGTCATGCTAATGTCGCCACAGACTTAACATTGGCCTCAAAACTTTTTTACCAGCTTGCAAACCTAGGTGAGAGAGGGGGCCAAACTTCAAATGGATAAGTAACAGTAAGGACATAAGGACATTGTAACAGTATAAACTTGAGTATAAATATTATAGGGCCTTGCAAAATAAATCTGCTGTCACAGTGATGATGGGGAGGAGGGTTTGTGCCAGAAAAAGGTTCACCAAAAGACACATTTCTACTAATATGCGAGAATGTTAAGAAGGGCTGATATTTACATGTTTGAGGGGGAGGGGGGGTGGCAGTGGAGCAAGAGGACCATAAGAGACCCTGGTGCAGAAACAATTCTTGACCCTCAAAGTAGGCCAATATTACTAATACTGTTACTGTGATACTCAACGGAGTTCCTGTCATGGGCCTTTTTTAAAAGTACAGGCCCTCCGGCTCCATCCTCTATTGTATTGCCTTTGTAATTAAAAATATTCAGCATGCTGTGACTTTATTTATACAATAAATGGAGAAACTGCATTAAAAAAAGTTTAAAAAAAAAAAAAAGATACATAAAATAAGTCGGGTATGGGTGGGGCTTAAGCAAAAATGGGAGAGGTCTTGATTAAACAGATTGGACGTGAGTATTTACTAAACATGTGTAAGTACCTACGATGGGTGACATTCTTGGTAAGCCCCTTAAAATACAAGGTTCTTTGTCTGCCCAGAGGGACTTCTATGCTCAAGGGCTTCACGCAATGTCCTTGCATGCCAAGCATGCACATGTGCTCCTTGTATTTCCAGTGTATCCCTCCGCCCTATCATGATGATAGATTCATACGCTTTGATAGAAACTCCCTGTTACTTTGTATCAGCAGAATTATTTAATGAAGTTAAAGTTTGAAAACTTTGTCGTCGAATTTGCATGTTCCTCTCTCGGAACGTCCAAGAATAGATTATGAAGTTTGTTATATTTTTTTTATTTTTTTTAAGAAGTGTTTGATGTTTCTGCTGATTCGGATACCATGGGATAAAACCTACATTTTTTTTTAAAGATTTAAAAAAAAAAAAAGCTTGTAGGCAAGAAATGTGCTTCTTCTCGTTAATAGGAGAGTTTCTTTTATTAAATACTATCATCAATCCCACATAATGTATTAATAAAACTATACTGTCTCTGTAATACCATCTGGGATTATCATGTTGAATCTGCATACTCACCACTGATGCAATTTTACCAGTTATTTTAACACTTAAAATGTTTACCAGGTAATTGGGAAGAGAACAAGTGCAAGGAAAGTCTCAAGTGTAACCTGAATATTAAATGTAAATCTCATCCTTTGTGCACAGTGGATTCCTCTTTCTTTAATGGGTGAGTTCCAAGTCCTGAGCCCCAAATACATACCCAGTCAGTCCGCTAGACTATAAGTATTTATAACACTTGTGCACACGTTTTGTCCAACATTTCTTTTTTTGGTCCCCGTACGAAAATAGGGCAATGTTCATAGGGGCAGAGTTATGCATTAATGCCGGGAAAGACCCAAATTTGACTGGAGAGGATAAAACCCCAAAAAAGGTACTGTCAACTTTCGGCTACTGTGTGTGTGTGTGTGTGTGTGTGTGTATGTGTGTGTGTATGTGTGTGTGTATGTGTGTGTGTGTGTGTGTGTGTATGTGTGTGTGTGTGTGTGTGTGTGTGTGTGTGTGTTGAACATTATGTACAATTATATTAAATAGAACAAAGCATGTACTTTTACATTGTGTTGTATTATTAATTCAGGGTGCGTTTGACTGCCTTGGAGTCAGGAAGGATTTATTTTCTCTTTGAGATGAAAGTAGAAGTGCGTCAAGGTTTCAGGTGGGAGATGTTTACCTCCTTCTGGGCCAGGGGTATGTAGCAGGGAGAGTCTAACCTGGCATTTGTACACGAAGTGGGAGATCTAAAACCCAGAGTGCACATTTGTTGATGGTAATTGTGAGACTATACAATTGTTTGACCTTCAGAAGATGCACTGCTAGAGTTGCCATAATCTGGGAAGTGTCAGGGGCAAGGTCTGTGAAGGTCAACGGAGGTCAATTTAAGTGTTCATCACATAATACAGTAAATATCCACCATCTTTGGAGTGTGGAAGGGTTGAACTTGAAACACATCATGTCTTTTTTCAACCTAATTGACTTTAAACACTTAAAGTGGACCAGTCATTACAAATTCTGCAATACTTTGTGTTTACCATTTTTAAACCTCTTTAGCAGTTTTTTTTTAGTAAAATGACATAGTACACAGTCACAGGAGGTGCACACATTCACAGGAGGTGCACACAGTCACAGGGGGTACACACTGTCACAGGAAGTGCACACATTCATAGGAGGTGCACACAGTCACAGGAGGTACACACAGTCACAGGAGGTGCACACATTCACAGGAGGTACACACAGTCACAGGAGGTACACACAGTCACAGGAGATGCACACATTCACAGGAGGTACACACAGTCACAGGAGATGCAGACAGTCACAGGAGGTGCACACAGTCACAGGAGGTACACTCAGTGACAGGAGGTACACACAGTCACAGGAGGTACACACAGTCACAGGAGGTGCACACATTCACAGGAGGTACACAAGGTATTCACAGTCACAGGAGGGGCACACAGTCACAGGAGGTACACACAGTCACAGGAGGTGCACACAGTCACAGGAGGTGCACACAGTCACAGGAGGTTTACACAGTCACAGGAGGTATACACACTCACAGAAGGTATTCACAGTCACAGGAGGTGCACACAGTCACAGGAGGTACACACATTCACAGGAGGTATACACACTCACAGAAGGTATTCACAGTCACAGGAGGGGCACACAGTCACAGGAGGTGCACACAGTCACAGGAGGTACACGTGGTATTCACAGTCACAGGAGGGGCACACAGTCACAGGAGGTACACACATTCACAGGAGGTACACACAGTCACAGGAAGTACACACAGTCACAGGAGGTGCACACAGTCACAGGAGGTGCACACAGTCACAGGAGGTACACACAGTCACAGGAGGTATTCACAGTCACAGGAGGGGCACACAGTCACAGGAGGTATACACAGTCACAGGAGGTGCACACACAGTAACAGAAGGTTATCCTGTATCTTAACTCACACTGAAAATCTCATTATTTCTTGCAGTTGATAATGTAAATTAATCTCATCCCTATTCCACATGTGGCCATCTCATGCCTGTGAAAAGCAGCATGCAAATGTAAAAAAATAAAAATAATGATAACACATCTGCATTGCAGCTTGTTTGGCGATTAGTGTTGCCTGACCCTTTTAAAGACATGTGAAGGCAGACATGGCACTGTGGAATGTGGGGCAGGAAATAGCACTGGAGAAAGTGAGGGCAGAGATGGCACTATGTAATGCAAGTGGCAGGGATGGCACTGTGGAATGTTGTGCTGTGGAATGAGGATAGAGATGGGATTGGGGAAAGAGATGAAGTTCCTTTACCCAAATTAGATATAAAGTACCAATATACAATTCCAAAGCTTAGAATTCGGCTGATGCTGATTAGTGATCCTTATTGCTCTCAGATATAACTGGGGATTTTGTCAGAATTCTTTATTTACTTTATTTACTACTGACTTTAATTCCCTTTATTATAGCCAACTTATCTGTGAGTTGAGTGAATTTAAGGCATCTGCTCCCTACGTGTCATGGAAGGTCAGTGTAGCGAGAGAGATTACTCAAATAGTTCCAATTAAAATTGAAATCCTGTAAACTTTCCTCCCTTAGTAGATGTTTCTGTAAAATGTTGAAGAAATGAGAAAGAAGTCAGTCCAGAGTCATTATCTTCCTAGTTAGCTATCGCCTGTGTGTCACGGCCCAAAGATAACGGCCTCCCTTCTCATCAGCTTGTACGTCTATAGCAGTGAATATAACATGTCTAATTTATATATTACAACAACCAAATAGAAATGATGAACAAAACAATACAATAGGGATTAAATCCTAAAAGTAACAGAATATTTGCCTAGCGCATACCTTATTTACACTTACCGTGTGCTAAAATACACAACTTACCTTTGAACCTTCTGCATGTTTCGAGCTCCTTCTCTATTCCAACAATTCACTAAAAGGTGAATTGTGGTCATTTGGGATGAGAATGACATTTCATCTCACCAGTTTAGCTATACATTGTGCAGGGACAAACCTAACGAGTTTGCATAGCAGATTCGTCTCTGCACAATGTATAACTAAACTGGTGAGAACAAATGTCAATCTCACCTGCAACTCACGTTCTAGTGAATAGCGTCGCCTCTGTGTGTCTCTCCTCTGCTGGGATAGGCAAAGTGTCTGTACAAGGTCACCAAGGTTTGGGAAGCCTCATTACATGTTCATTACAAAGCCCAGTAAATATCTGCCATGAACAATGTTGCAGCCTGACCCTGCTCCTCTGAGGCTCTGGCTCCCCCATCTCCTCACTCTCTGACCTGTTCCCTCACTGTGCTTCTTCCTAACTTTTCACATAAGTACTTAAGTTCACATTCACATTCACTCCTAATTCATTGTCATCAGTCCTACCTGGTCTAACACACACTCCCCCCCCCCCCCCCCCCTTCCTATGTTACACGTTTGCCACACAGACACACCGATAGGCAGGAGAAGGATGGACCTTCTCAGTGAAGCAAAAGATTTATGAACTAGACTTTAATAAATATAAAAGATGTTTTTAGGGCTTAGCCCCTCTTATATTTATATACGTATATACAATAGATAGATAGATAGATAGATAGATAGATAGATAGATAGATAGATAGATAGATAGATAGATGATAGATAGATAGATGATAGATAGATAGATAGATAGATGATAGATAGATAGATAGATAGATAGATGATAGACAGATAGATAGATAGATAGATAGATAGATGAATAGATAGATAGATAGATAGATAGATAGATGATAGATGGATAGATAGATGATAGATAGATGATAGATAGATGATAGATAGATGATAGATAGATGATAGATAGATAGATAGATAGATGATAGATAGATAGATAGATAGATAGATGATAGATAGATAGATAGATAGATAGATAGATAGATAGATACTACAGCAGATGCCACCCTGCATCACCTATAATTGAAAACAGATCTCTAGTTAACTCACCCTCCTAAATAATTGCAAAAAATGTACGATGTATGCCTATAGATCCATCATAAATTGGAACACCGGGGATAGCTAAAAGAAAGCCATACCCAAAGAAGATCTATTAAATAGGCACTCACGAAAGAGATAGATAGATAGATAGATAGATAGATAGATAGATAGATGATAGATAGATAGATGATAGATAGATAGATAGATAGATAGATGATAGATAGATAGATAGATAGATAGATTGATAGATAGATAGATGATAGACAGATAGATAGATAGATAGATAGATGAATAGATAGATAGATAGATAGATAGATGATAGATGGATAGATAGATGATAGATAGATGATAGATAGATAGATAGATGATAGATAGATGATAGATAGATAGATAGATAGATAGATAGATAGATAGATAGATAGATAGATAGATAGATGATAGATAGATAGATAGATAGATAGATAGATAGATAGATACTACAGCAGATGCCACCCTGCATCACCTATAATTGAAAACAGATCTCTAGTTAACTCACCCTCCTAAATAATTGCAAAAAATGTACGATGTATGCCTATAGATCCATCATAAATTGGAACACCGGGGATAGCTAAAAGAAAGCCATACCCAAAGAAGATCTATTAAATAGGCACTCACGAAAGAGATAGATAGATAGATAGATAATATTTATATTATTTAAAAACTTTTTAGAAGAGTATTTTTAATTACTATTTGATATGGTTAGAAACATAATTGTACGTTTCTTTTGACTTATTTGTGTATTTTCTTGGGTCTTCATTGATCTGTAGTGACGTTTGTTTAACTGGCTTTTGCGATTTCTTTATTTTTTTCAGATTTCCTCTCGCTTTGTATGATTAGCCTGGTCATATTTCTCACAATGTTTTCAACCCATGGCATCTCTCGACTGATGTACTGATCCCCTGGGACTGAAATAGTCTATAGATCCTTCTGTCTCTATTTTCTATTCTCTTGTGCTTCGGTCAGAAATGAAAAAACACTCTGCACTTTCTATACTATTTAATATCGATAGGACGTTCAAATAGGTTGGGTTCTTCTACAAGATCAATAATATGTTCTCTTATAAAAAAAACTGTCACAAAAAATGAAGTTAGGTGTAACTGAAAGGTGTAGGCATTTTAAATTGAAATGCTTTACTGAAAGAATACAAATGAAGTACATTATGAGCCCTCTTTGTTATCAGGGGGTGGACATGTTGCTTAGAATCTTTTCTCTGTATAGCTCTATCAGGAGTTGGATATGTTGTTTAGAATCTTTGCTCTGTATAGCTCTATCAGGGGGCAGACATGTTGGTTAGAATCTTTGCTCTGTATAGCTCTATCAGGAGTTGGATATGTTGTTTAGAATCTTTGCTCTGTATAGCTCTATCAGGGGGCAGACATGTTGGTTAGAATCTTTGCTCTGTATAGCTCTATCAGGGGGTGGACATGTTGTTTAAAATCTTTGCTCTGTATAGCCCTTTCAGGGGAGGACATGTTTAGAATCTTTGCTTTGTATAGCTCTATCAGGGGACGGACATGTTGTTTAGAATCTTTGCTCTGTATAGCTCCATCAGGGGGTGGACATGTTGGTTAGAATCTTTGCTCTGTATAGCTCTATCAGGGGGCGGACATGTTGTTTAGAATCTTGCGTCAGATGGGTCAGATGAAGGAAGATCTGACCCAAGATGTCTGCCCCCTGGTCACGTGGTACAGAGGAAAGAGGGCTTAGTAAGGTACTTCATACTTTATTTTTATTCTTTCCTTCCAGCATTCCTAATTAAAATATGGCAATTAAACATAGCTTATTTTTCCTGACAGTTGTCCTTCAGTTTATGAATTTCCATGCAACTCTGCTAATACACTGCATAGATTCTTTTCAGCATTTACTCTCCATTTCCAGGATAAATAATATTTAGGGGACAGAGTCCCATTAAATAGGCTGTCTGGTGCCCAAAAGTTACTGCATATCAATGTGCTTTCAAAGTACTTTACAATGCTTTTTTTACATTTTGCATTGCTTATAATATAAAATACTTGATGAACTTGTAAAGTTACAGCAGTTTGCAAGAAACCAGGACTGCCCACACTAGCTGAGTAGAAGTATGTTTTGCTTTTGCTGCAGGAGCCAATGAGAACAATTTAATTCCCATGAATGGAATTTCCTGTATCTCTAGTGATGTCATCAGACAATGTGTTGCACTGTTAAGAGATCCTACTGTGTACAAGAGCAAGCCCTTTTAGATTCCATGCAATGTATTATATTCCAGCAGCACAGGAAGTGACTTAATGAAATAAAACATTATATACTCAGTGTCTATATAATCAATGCTGCTGCACCTGTATAAAACATGCAGAATTACTGCATGGGGCTTGAGTCAAATATAAAAAATGTGATGTATGCAGAATGCCTGCATCAAATCACAAAGGAAAAAGCCTGTGCACTAAGCAAGCAATAGTCTTCAACATGCACTAAAGTGAGTTTGGGGACTAGACGGTCCCTTTAAAAGTATGTTAGGAGCGTGGATGAGTATTGGATACAATCTGCATTCCGGGGCAGTATTCATTATTCTTATATTTACTTATTTCCACTTTTCATTTTTCAGCATATTTTGTTCTGAGAAGAATACAGTTATTCCCGGCCATAAGTTTACTTTTAATTCATTCTTGACCTGTCCTGACAGTTCCCAACTTCACAAGAGTTTTCATTATACAAAAAAAATGATTCATTGCATTAAACAATTATCTTCTGCTTACCCTAAGCGTTATTCCAGGGTATTATTAATAAAAGCTTCGACAGAGAAATGATCTATGACAAATGGAACTGTAATATTAAACCATGAACAAAATGTAAATCACGGAACTGTCCTAAATAAGATACTCTTAGAAAAGTATAACATCCAGACAAGCAAAATATAGACTAATAGAGCTCAGCTCGTGGCCAAAAGAGAGATTTCAGGTCTTTTGTTTGTTCCAGAAATATACGTTGTCGCGGGTGTATCACTCCGTGGACCAGTCTTATACCCAACCCTTATTGTGTCAGCATAATTAGAAAAATAATTGTGAGAATACATTAAGAGAAATATATATTTTCAACATTTCTGTGGTGTCTCCCGCTTATGACATCACCTTAAATGGACACTCCCACCCAAAAAATGTAAAGGTTTTTTATGTTGCACTGTTGATTTCAGTTATGTCTTTAGGTTTTTGTTATGTGAGTTTATTTTATGAAATGTTTTACTAAACAAGTGTGACTGGTCGCCGCCATTTTGTGAAATATAGTGTTTTTGGGTGCCACCCCCTACTGACTTTACAGCACTAGTATGTCACTTTGGGGCTGAGGACACAGAATGCAGTCTGTAAGTCAGAATTCTGACCATAGACTTGCATTGAATGGGACAGTAATGTAACTATTACATCACAAGGGGGCGGAGTTATGATCCTGTCTGATCAGGTCAATCTCCTCTCTTTGTGTTGTACACAGCCACCGAATCCTGCCCACTATGATACACAGGAGCCAGTAAGAGAGCAGGGGAGTATCTTATGACATCATCATGCAGGCTTTGACCACAGTTGTAAAGCTGGAAGAATGTTGCATCATGGGTAAAATTCTCAAAATGGATGTTGGTGATAAATACCTTATTTTAAAAAAGTCTTATAAATGTGTTTTTTCTTAAATGCACAGGTAATCTAGTTACACCTTAGGTAAGTGGTAGTGTCCCTTCAAATGGACAGTCTAGTCCCCACACTCAACTTGGTGCAAGTTGAAGACTACTGCTTGTATAGTGCATTCTGCAAAAATCACACATAAATATTTGACTCGCACCTCCCCCAGTGATTACTCTGTGTGTTTACTGCAGGTGCGGCAGCACTGATTTATATAGACACTGAGCATATATAATTTTGTTTCATGTAGTCACTTTCTGTGCTGCTGCAATAGAATACATTGTGTGGGGTGTAATAAACTTGCTTTTGTGCACAGTAGGATCTCTAAACAGTGTAATACATTGTCTGATGACATCACTAGAGTGATAGGATATTCCATTCATTTAAATGACATTATTCTCATTGGTTCCTGCAGCAAAAAAATAAAAAAGGAAAATGACTTTTACTCATCTAGTGTGGGCAGTCCTTGTTTCTTGCAAACTGCTGTAATTTCACAATTTCATCTCGCTGTAAGTATTTTATATTTTAATCAATGCATTTTGGGCACCAGGCAGTCTCTTTAAGTCTTGTTATACAAATTGAACATTTACCTTCGAAAGTAGTTCATTTCCATATCAAGTGATGTCATAGCAGAATGCACCACATACATATTTAAAACTCCAATGTTATCTATAAAGGAGGTACACGTGGGGTTGCACCTAACAGTGGAGCTACCCCTGTATCCTTAAGCAGTGATTGCACCTTTTTTTAACATTACTCTTATACATAACCCACATTTTTTTTTGTTATGGTTACGCACTTACTTGGAATTCTGTCTGCGAATGTATAGATCATTTTTTTTCTAAACTTCTATCCTCTGCAGTGACAGTTACAAACATTGCTTGGGTGATGGAGTTCCTTTAATAACAGTTTGATACACCGGACCGTTTCAGCAGGAGATCCCCCTACTTGTCTTCTCATTGTTATTTCAAACTGACTTGGGTTTCACAGTGACATTTCCTTGTTTTAGATAATTGTTTAACCATGCCTATCTCTTGCAAACAACTATCATTTCATATCAGTGCACACATCATAGAATGACAAGTTTACAATGAGAAACACAGACAATGTTGTATTTTCAATCCTTATTGTCTGTGGCTTCCAAACCCCCTGTTGCATCTTCCCTCTGTCTGATTATGCAACCAAACACATTTCAGACCTGCAGGACAATCCCATCAAATATGTTCTCTATCTGCTCACGACAGTACACCTAGACTCCTCAAAATACCTGCCACTTTTACTCCATTTTTGTTACTCGAGATCTGGTGGACCCATCATCCATCCAACAACATCAAAGTCATTGTCACGCCGATCGGCCCCTCGCACTGCAAAACTACTGCTCTAAAGGTCGATGCACACACCGTGACCCTTGGAATTCTGCGATGAAGAGAGTTTCTTCCGCCTTGTCAAAAAGGCAAAATCGTAGGGGGAAAAAATCATATCTAAATGATTTGGTGCTGCCTTCACGGAATTCATTTACACCTAACCCACAGTTGGCTTGTAATAGACAATGTCTTAAAACCCAGCTGACAAAAGAGTACAACAGAGCAAAATGATTGGTAACTGATTCCACAGTGAAATGTCAGACATTTGTATGGGAGGACAGGTGGGGTGACTTCCTGATGAAACGTTAGCAGAATGCATGGTGTCGACTCGGAGGCAGACAGTGGGTTCGCAGGACCATGGCTGTGGGACGTTACAGTGCTGGATGCACCAGTCATGAAAGAAATGATAGTGCGTTAAATGGAAGGTAATGCTCTCTAACTGCTGGATTCCATGTCTACATTACATGTCTAGATTACATGTCTACATTACATGTCTAGATTCCATGTCTACATTCCATGTCTAGATTCCATGTCTACATTACATGTCTAGATTCCATGTCTACATTACATGTCTAGATTCCATGTCTAGATTCCATGTCTACATTACATGTCTAGATTACATGTCTACATTACATGTCTAGATTACATGTCTACATTACATGTCTAGATTACATGTCTACATTACATGTCTAGATTCCATGTCTAGATTCCATGTCTACATTCCATGTCTAGATTCCATGTCTAGATTCCATGTCTACATTACATGTCTAGATTCCATGTCTACATTACATGTCTAGATTCCATGTCTACATTACATGTCTAGATTCCATGTCTAGATTCCATGTCTACATTACATGTCTAGATTCCATGTCTACATTACATGTCTAGATTCCATGTCTACATTACATGTCTAGATTCCATGTCTACATTACATGTCTAGATTCCATGTCTACATTACATGTCTAGATTCCATGTCTACATTACATGTCTAGATTCCATGTCTAGATTACATGTCTACATTACATGTCTAGATTCCATGTCTACATTACATGTCTAGATTACATGTCTACATTACATGTCTAGATTCCATGTCTACATTACATGTCTAGATTACATGTCTACATTACATGTCTAGATTCCATGTCTACATTACATGTCTAGATTCCATGTCTACATTACATGTCTAGATTCCATGTCTACATTACATGTCTAGATTACATGTCTACATTACATGTCTAGATTCCATGTCTACATTACATGTCTAGATTCCATGTCTACATTACATGTCTAGATTCCATGTCTACATTACATGTCTAGATTCCATGTCTACATTCCATGTCTAGATTCCATGTCTACATTACATGTCTAGATTCCATGTCTACATTACATGTCTAGATTCCATGTCTACATTACATGTCTAGATTCCATGTCTACATTACATGTCTAGATTCCATGTCTAGATTCTATGTCTAGATTCCATGTCTACATTACATGTCTAGATTCCATGTCTACATTACATGTCTAGATTACATGTCTACATTACATGTCTAGATTCCATGTCTACATTACATGTCTAGATTCCATGTCTACATTACATGTCTAGATTCCATGTCTACATTACATGTCTAGATTCCATGTCTACATTACATGTCTAGATTACATGTCTAGATTACATGTCTAGATTACATGTCTACATTACATGTCTAGATTCCATGTCTACATTACATGTCTAGATTCCATGTCTACATTACATGTCTAGATTCCATGTCTACATTACATGTCTAGATTCCATGTCTACATTACATGTCTAGATTCCATGTCTACATTCCATGTCTAGATTCCATGTCTACATTCCATGTCTAGATTCCATGTCTACATTCCATGTCTAGATTCCATGTCTACATTACATGTCTAGATTCCATGTCTACATTACATGTCTAGATTCCATGTCTACATTACATGTCTAGATTCCATGTCTACATTACATGTCTACATTACATGTCTACATTACATGTCTACATTACATGTCTAGATTCCATGTCTACATTACATGTCTAGATTCCATGTCTACATTACATGTCTAGATTCCATGTCTACATTACATGTCTAGATTCCATGTCTACATTACATGTCTAGATTCCATGTCTACATTACATGTCTAGATTCCATGTCTACATTACATGTCTAGATTCCATGTCTACATTACATGTCTAGATTACATGTCTACATTACATGTCTAGATTACATGTCTAGATTACATGTCTAGATTCCATGTCTACATTACATGTCTAGATTCCATGTCTACATTACATGTCTAGATTCCATGTCTACATTACATGTCTAGATTCCATGTCTACATTACATGTCTAGATTCCATGTCTACATTACATGTCTAGATTCCATGTCTACATTACATGTCTAGATTCCATGTCTAGATTCCATGTCTACATTACATGTCTAGATTCCATGTCTACATTACATGTCTAGATGACATGTCTACATTACATGTCTAGATTCCATGTCTACATTACATGTCTAGATTCCATTTCTACATTACATGTCTAGATTCCATGTCTACATTACATGTCTAGATTCCATGTCAACATTACATGTCTAGATTCCATGTCTACATTACATGTCTAGATTCCATGTCTACATTACATGTCTAGATTCCATGTCTACATTACATGTCTAGATTCCATGTCTACATTAAATGTCTAGATTCCATGTCTACATTAAATGTCTAGATTCCATGTCTATATTACATGTCTAGATTCCATGTCTAGATTCCATGTCTACATTACATGTCTAGATTACATGTCTACATTACATGTCTAGATTCCATGTCTAGATTCCATGTCTACATTAAATGTCTAGATTCCATGTCTACATTAAATGTCTAGATTCCATGTCTACATTAAATGTCTAGATTCCATGTCTATATTACATGTCTAGATTCCATGTCTAGATTCCATGTCTAGATTCCATGTCTACATTACATGTCTAGATTACATGTCTACATTACATGTCTAGATTCCATGTCTAGATTCCATGTCTACATTAAATGTCTAGATTCCATGTCTACATTAAATGTCTAGATTCCATGTCTACATTACATGTCTAGATTCCATGTCTACATTACATGTCTAGATTGCATGTCTACATTAAATGTCTAGATTCCATGTCTACATTACATGTCTAGATTCCATGTCTACATTACATGTCTAGATTCCATGTCTACATTACATGTCTAGATTCCATGTCTACATTACATGTCTAGATTCCATGTCTACATTAAATGTCTAGATTCCATGTCTACATTACATGTCTAGATTCCATGTCTACATTAAATGTCTAGATTACATGTCTACATTACATGTCTAGATTCCATGTCTACATTACATGTCTAGATTCCATGTCTACATTACATGTCTAGATTCCATGTCTACATTAAATGTCTAGATTACATGTCTACATTAAATGTCTAGATTCCATGTCTACATTACATGTCTAGATTACATGTCTACATTACATGTCTAGATTACATGTCTACATTAAATGTCTAGATTACATGTTTACATTAAATGTCTAGATTCCATGTCTACATTACATGTCTAGATTACATGTCTACATTACATGTCTAGATTACATGTCTACATTAAATGTCTAGATTACATGTCTACATTAAATGTCTAGATTACATGTCTACATTAAATGTCTAGATTACATGTCTACATTACATGTCTAGATTAAATGTCTACATTAAATGTCTAGATTACATGTCTACATTAAATGTCCAGATTACATGTCTACATTAAATGTCCAGATTACATGTCTACATTACATGTCTAGATTACATGTCTACATTACATGTCTAGATTACATGTCTACATTACATGTCTACATTACATGTCTACATTACATGTCTACATTAAATGTCTACATTACATGTCTACATTAAATGTCTACATTACATGTCTAGATCACATGTCTACATTAAATGTCTAGATTACATGTCTACATTACATGTCTAGATTACATGTCTAGATTACATGTCTAGATTACATGTCTACATTAAATGTCTAGATTGCATGTCTACATTAAATGTCTAGATTGCATGTCTACATTACATGTCTAGATTACATGTCTACATTAAATGTCTAGATTACATGTCTACATCACATGTCTAGATTACATGTCTACATTAAATGTCTAGATTGCATGTCTACATTAAATGTCTAGATTACATGTCTACATTAAATGTCTAGATTACATATCTACATTAAATGTCTAGATTACATGTCTCCATTAAATGTCTAGATTGCATGTCTCCATTAAATGTCTAGATTACATGTCTACATTAAATGTCTAGATTACATGTCTACATTAAATGTCTAGATTGCATGTCTACATTAAATGTCTAGATTACATGTCTAGATTACATGTCTACATTAAATGTCTACATTACATGTCTAGATTCCATGTCTACATTACATGTCTAGATTCCATGTCTACATTACATGTCTAGATTCCATGTCTAGATTCCATGTCTACATTACATGTCTAGATTCCATGTCTACATTACATGTCTAGATTCCATGTCTACATTACATGTCTAGATTCCATGTCTAGATTCCATGTCTACATTACATGTCTAGATTACATGTCTACATTACATGTCTAGATTACATGTCTACATTACATGTCTAGATTCCATGTCTACATTACATGTCTAGATTCCATGTCTACATTACATGTCTAGATTCCATGTCTAGATTCCATGTCTACATTACATGTCTAGATTACATGTCTACATTACATGTCTAGATTACATGTCTACATTACATGTCTAGATTACATGTCTACATTACATGTCTAGATTCCATGTCTACATTACATGTCTAGATTCCATGTCTACATTACATGTCTAGATTCCATGTCTACATTACATGTCTAGATTCCATTTCTACATTACATGTCTAGATTCCATGTCTACATTACATGTCTAGATTCCATGTCTACATTACATGTCTAGATTCCATGTCTACATTACATGTCTAGATTCCATGTCTACATTACATGTCTAGATTCCATGTCTACATTACATGTCTAGATTCCATGTCTACATTACATGTCTAGATTCCATGTCTACATTAAATGTCTAGATTCCATGTCTACATTAAATGTCTAGATTCCATGTCTATATTACATGTCTAGATTCCATGTCTAGATTCCATGTCTAGATTCCATGTCTACATTACATGTCTAGATTACATGTCTAGATTCCATGTCTAGATTCCATGTCTACATTAAATGTCTAGATTCCATGTCTACATTAAATGTCTAGATTCCATGTCTACATTACATGTCTAGATTCCATGTCTACATTACATGTCTAGATTGCATGTCTACATTAAATGTCTAGATTCCATGTCTACATTACATGTCTAGATTCCATGTCTACATTACATGTCTAGATTACATGTCTACATTACATGTCTAGATTACATGTCTACATTACATGTCTAGATTGCATGTCTAGATTACATGTCTAGATTCCATGTCTACATTACATGTCTAGATTCCATGTCTACATTACATGTCTAGATTACATGTCTACATTACATGTCTAGATTCCATGTCTACATTACATGTCTAGATTCCATGTCTACATTACATGTCTAGATTCCATGTCTACATTACATGTCTAGATGACATGTCTACATTACATGTCTAGATTCCATGTCTACATTACATGTCTAGATTACATGTCTACATTACATGTCTAGATTCCATGTCTACATTAAATGTCTAGATTCCATGTCTACATTAAATGTCTAGATTCCATGTCTACATTAAATGTCTAGATTACATGTCTACATTACATGTCTAGATTCCATGTCTACATTACATGTCTAGATTCCATGTCTACATTACATGTCTAGATTCCATGTCTACATTAAATGTCTAGATTACATGTCTACATTAAATGTCTAGATTCCATGTCTACATTACATGTCTTGATTACATGTCTACATTACATGTCTAGATTACATGTCTACATTAAATGTCTAGATTACATGTCTACATTAAATGTCTACATTCCATATCTACATTACATGTCTAGATTACATGTCTACATTAAATGTCTAGATTACATGTCTACATTAAATGTCTAGATTACATGTCTACATTACATGTCTAGATTAAATGTCTACATTAAATGTCTAGATTACATGTCTACATTAAATGTCCAGATTACATGTCTACATTAAATGTCCAGATTACATGTCTACATTACATGTCTAGATTACATGTCTACATTACATGTCTAGATTACATGTCTACATTACATGTCTACATTACATGTCTACATTACATGTCTACATTACATGTCTAGATCACATGTCTACATTAAATGTCTACATTACATGTCTACATTACATGTCTAGATTACATGTCTATATTACATGTCTAGATTACATGTCTAATTTACATGTCTAGATTACATGTCTACATTACATGACTAGATTCCATGTCTACCTTACATGTCTAGATTCCATGTCTACATTAAATGTCTAGATTACATGTCTACATTACATGTCTAGATTACATGTCTAGATTACATGTCTACATTACATGTCTAGATTACATGTCTACATTACATGTCTAGATTACATGTCTACATTACATGACTAGATTCCATGTCTACATTACATGTCTAGATTACATGTCTACATTAAATGTCTAGATTCCATGTCTACATTACATGTCTAGATTCCATGTCTACATTAAATGTCTAGATTACATGTCTACATTACATGTCTAGATTCCATGTCTACATTACATGTCTAGATTCCATGTCTACATTACATGTCTAGATTCCATGTCTACATTAAATGTCTAGATTACATGTCTACATTAAATGTCTAGATTCCATGTCTACATTACATGTCTAGATTACATGTCTACATTACATGTCTAGATTACATGTCTACATTAAATGTCTAGATTACATGTCTACATTAAATGTCTAGATTCCATGTCTACATTACATGTCTAGATTACATGTCTACATTAAATGTCTAGATTCCATGTCTACATTACATGTCTAGATTACATGTCTACATTAAATGTCTAGATTACATGTCTACATTACATGTCTAGATTACATGTCTACATTACATGTCTACATTACATGTCTACATTACATGTCTAGATTACATGTCTACATTACATGTCTAGATTACATGTCTACATTACATGTCTAGATCACATGTCTACATTAAATGTCTACATTACATGTCTACATTACATGTCTAGATTACATGTCTACATTACATGTCTAGATTACATGTCTACATTACATGTCTACATTACATGTCTACATTACATGTCTAGATTACATGTCTACATTAAATGTCTACATTACATGTCTAGATCACATGTCTACATTAAATGTCTAGATTACATGTCTAGATTACATGTCTAGATTACATGTCTACATTACATGTCTAGATTACATGTCTACATTACATGTCTAGATTACATGTCTACATTACATGACTAGATTCCATGTCTACATTACATGTCTAGATTACATGTCTACATTAAATGTCTAGATTCCATGTCTACATTACATGTCTAGATTCCATGTCTACATTAAATGTCTAGATTACATGTCTACATTACATGTCTAGATTCCATGTCTACATTACATGTCTAGATTCCATGTCTACATTACATGTCTAGATTCCATGTCTACATTAAATGTCTAGATTACATGTCTACATTAAATGTCTAGATTCCATGTCTACATTACATGTCTAGATTACATGTCTACATTACATGTCTAGATTACATGTCTACATTAAATGTCTAGATTACATGTCTACATTAAATGTCTAGATTCCATGTCTACATTACATGTCTAGATTACATGTCTACATTACATGTCTAGATTACATGTCTACATTACATGTCTAGATTCCATGTCTACATTACATGTCTAGATTACATGTCTACATTAAATGTCTAGATTCCATGTCTACATTACATGTCTAGATTCCATGTCTACATTAAATGTCTAGATTCCATGTCTACATTAAATGTCTAGATTACATGTCTACATTACATGACTAGATTCCATGTCTACATTACATGTCTAGATTACATGTCTACATTAAATGTCTAGATTACATGTCTACATTAAATGTCTAGATTCCATGTCTACATTACATGTCTAGATTCCATGTCTACATTAAATGTCTAGATTACATGTCTACATTAAATGTCTAGATTGCATGTCTACATTAAATGTCTAGATTACATGTCTACATTAAATGTCTAGATTGCATGTCTACATTACATGTCTAGATTACATGTCTACATTAAATGTCTAGATTACATGTCTACATTAAATGTCTAGATTACATGTCTACATTAAATGTCTAGATTACATGTCTACATTAAATGTCTAGATAGCATGTCTACATTAAATGTCTAGATTACATGTCTACATTAAATGTCTAGATTACATGTCTACATTAAATGTCTAGATTGCATGTCTACATTAAATGTCTAGATTGCATGTCTCCATTAAATGTCTAGATTACATGTCTCCATTAAATGTCTAGATTACATGTCTACATTAAATGTCTAGATTACATGTCTCCATTAAATGTCTAGATTACATGTCTACATTAAATGTCTAGATTGCATGTCTACATTAAATGTCTAGATTGCATGTCTACATTACATGTCTAGATTACATGTCTACATTAAATGTCTACATTAAATGTCTAGATTACATGTCTCCATTAAATGTCTAGATTACATGTCTACATTAAATGTCTAGATTGCATGTCTACATTAAATGTCTAGATTGCATGTCTACATTACATGTCTAGATTACATGTCTACATTAAATGTCTAGATTAAATGTCTAGATTACATGTCTACATCACATGTCTAGATTACATGTCTACATTAAATGTCTAGATTGCATGTCTACATTAAATGTCTAGATTACATGTCTACATTAAATGTCTAGATTACATATCTACATTAAATGTCTAGATTACATGTCTCCATTAAATGTCTAGATTGCATGTCTCCATTAAATGTCTAGATTACATGTCTACATTAAATGTCTAGATTACATGTCTACATTAAATGTCTAGATTGCATGTCTACATTAAATGTCTAGATTACATGTCTACATTAAATGTCTAGATTACATGTCTACATTAAATGTCTAGATTGCATGTCTACATTACATGTCTAGATTGCATGTCTACATTAAATGTCTAGATTGCATGTCTACATTACATGTCTTGATTACATGTCTACATTAAATGTCTAGATTGCATGTCTACATTACATGTCTAGATTGCATGTCTACATTAAATGTCTAGATTGCATGTCTACATTAAATGTCTAGATTACATGTCTACATTAAATGTCTAGATTGCATGTCTACATTAAATGTCTAGATTACATGTCTACATTAAATGTCTAGATTGCATGTCTTCATTACATGTCTAGATTGCATGTCTACATTACATGTCTAGATTACATGTCTACATTAAATGTCTAGATTAAATGTCTAGATTACATGTCTACATCACATGTCTAGATTACATGTCTACATTAAATGTCTAGATTGCATGTCTACATTAAATGTCTAGATTACATGTCTACATTAAATGTCTAGATTCAGTTGAATTATTCCAATTTGCCAACTCAAGTTTGAAATTCCTGTCTCTATTCCCTGCAATCCTCTCTTTCACGAGTAAAGCCCCATGTCTCTCTCATGGGTGTACACATTAGGGCATTGTGATCGAGCATACTAACAAAAATGTCCCCCTCTCTCCCTGGATGGGTATCACACTGTGGACAGGGTGCTCAGCTTCTTGGTTGAGGTCGGTGCATGTAGCACTGTGCTGTATGTACAGATACCGCTAAAGCAACTTCACCAGATACTGCACTTGGAACCTTTATTTTGAAAAAACCCAGTGCTACGTACACAGTAGTGTATCTTCCACAAGGCAAACAAGTCACTTTCCTAGGGCGGCACTTTGGCAGAGGGTGTTAAAGCACACTTCTGCTGCTTCAAACATTTTTTCCCTCCCTCCCCCACTGTTCAGCAAGATTTAGCTCCTTCCAATTAATCAGGGTGATGGGGGCATGTAATGGACGTGGTGGGGGTAGGTAATGAGGGTGATGGGGGCATGTAATGGGGTGATGGAGCATTTAGTGTGTATGCAATGTGGGTGATAGAGGGAGTCTGCCTAGGGCAGCACAAAACCAAGATACACCACTGTACGTATGACCAGGTAGAATGGTTTTCAGTAAACAGAGAGATGCAATAAATGCCTTTGGATTCATGCAGTGCCTCTGTGCTCTCCAATGCCTCTATTTATAGCCGTTACCGAGTCAGGTGGTAGTAAGTCCTCTGAGGATGCTACTTAGGAGCTGGGATCATTCTCCCTGGAGAGGCTTGATAAAGCAGGTACATATAATGCATCCTATTGATCCAGATTCAGGGATCTCAATGATTTACATGCCTCTTATATGCTTTACATTGGTTTGGACAAGGCACAGCAAAATATCCCTCCTCAGACCCCCCCACCGCTACCCAAAAAAAAAAGCACAGAATGGTTAGCAACAAAGAAAACCTAGTTACCAAGAAATGAAGGTATAAGACTACAATATCTGACTCAAAATAATAATGCAGAATTGCAACTGACTGTATTATTGCTAAGGATTGTCCCGCTACATCACAGTGGAGAAATATGGTGCAGCAAAAAGTGATGTTTGGAGCAACCTGGCCTTTTGGACTTGGAAGTGGGGCAATATTGCACTCTAGTAAGGTATGTGTGGACAATCTAGTGCATAGGTTATGCAAGGAAGGAGCGGGGTTTGGGAACGTAGACGTTTAGTCAGCCCAGTACAGTGCAAAACCTAATTACACTGATTAAGGACAGACTTTAAATTGGGCCAACGCATTCCACAGTGACACTGACCTACAACTGCAAGAAGGTGAGTATTAGGCAGAGAATGGCTGTCAAGAAGCACAGGAGAGCAACTGTACTCCAGACTTCTCTCGATCCTGACTCAAAGGGCTGTGCCACCTTTTCACTTCTAAATGCCCCAGTGCACAAGACTCGCATTCTTTCTAAGTGTCTTACCTGTTTATCAGCCACTCAATGGGATTGGTCAATGTATAAGTCTTAATGATGAGGTGCAGGATGTCATGTGAGTGACAAGAATAAAAAGCACACAATAGTGCGATACGTTTTAACACTGGGATGTTATGAAAGTAAGTGTGTGTTACACGCGCAAACATGAGTTGAGAAAGTGCTTCAGTGAATCAATGATGCAGACCTATCGCCACATGAATCCAGGGTTTAAACATATTGCACTATTGGATGTTTTTTTTTTTTTTCCACATAGCATCCTGGTCCTCTCCAATCAGTATATATTTATACTGTATATATATTCAGGACATACTTGAAAACAAGAGAAATCTCAATGTATTCTTCCTGGTAAAACACTTTCTAAATAAATTTAAAAAAATGAAAAAAATTAAAAAATGTCATTATCTCTTTGTTAACATTTCAGTCTTTGCCTGTCTAGTTGTGTCGATGACGTTGCGCCATGGTCCACTAGATTGTTTGTGTCCCCTCTCACGGGGTACCAGTTGCTAGCCCATCTTCTCGACCTTCACAAAACAAACATTATTTAGTTGAGGAAGTCATAATAATCAGGCGAAAAGCGTAAACACAATATGACAAACAAAGACCACCAAGAAAAATAAAGACAGTGATTTTTAAATGCATTGTTCTGTGTTTTTAAAGTAAAAAAAAAAAAAGATTTTCTAGTACTGGATTTACTTCTGGTCCAGATTTTAGAAGCAGGGTAGTTATCTAAAAATAGCAAATTCATACAGTCTCTGGGAACATGTTATGTTTTCGGTAAAAGGAACAGAAACAATGCCGCGTGCTTTATATTTTTTTCTACATTGACAGCTAGATTACACATTAGGTATTAAACACATCAAAGCCACAGTTAAGTGTTGGATGTTCTATTGGAAAATTAAGTTGCTTTTTATTGCCGAAGCATCTGAAATGATCA